>JAAGEH010000226.1:12385684-12431477 GCA_011751065.1 Lasiurus cinereus
TCTGGCTATTGTCATTTTTTAATTTGACAATCTAAAGGAAAAGGGGTCAGGTATTGCACTTTTTAAAAATCCTAGTGCTACACTAGTTGAAAATAGCTGGCTTAGGTAAGTGGGAATATCCATTTAGATTCTGCTTTGCTTTTACTTCTGTCAAGAATCCTTTTGGTAGTCTAGTTCTGGACAAGTTTTATATTAATTTCTAAGTTTAGAGGTTCATTGATAACATGAGCAGTGAAAAATTTGAACCCCAGAGGAGAAACCAAGGTGGTGGCATAGATGAACACCTAAACTGCTGCCTCGCACAACAATTTCAAAACTACAGCTAAAAGTCAAAACGGACATCATCCAGAACCACAGGAAAGCTGGCTGAGTGGAAATTCTACAACTAGAAGGAAAGAGAGGTGCTCACGAAGACTCAGAGGAGCTGCAAAAAACTGAGGTACAGAGATACATGCGTGGAGAGGACGGGTGGCAGAGTGCCTGCCTGGCTTCCTCTAGTGGGTGGGAGATGGAAACTCCTGACTGCACTGAACCCCAGTTCCAGGCAAGACTCATACGGGAGGAGTCTGGACTGTCAGGAAAAGGGAGGAGTGCATGGAAACTCAAGGGAGCCGCGAAAAACAGAGGTCTGGAGGCGAGCGCACAAGTGCACACAGAGAGGACTGACTGCTGATTATGCTGCTGGCTTTCTCTAGTGGGAGGAAGACAGAACCTTCCGACTGCACTGAATACCAGTTTCGGGCGAGAACCTGAGGACCCAGACTTATACTGGTCCCTGAAGCACACGGAAGCACACGCAAAAGGCAGAGGTCTAGAGGCGCATGCAGAGAAGGCTGCAACGATTTTTTTTAAAATATATTTTATTGATTTTTTACAGAGGAAGGGAGAGAGATAGAAAGTCAGAAACATCGATGAGAGAGAGACATCGATCAGCCGCCTCCTGCACGCCCCACAGTGAAGATGTGCCCGCAAGCAAGGTACATGCCCCCAATCGGAATCAAACCTGGGACCTTTCAGTCCGCAAGCCGACGCTCTATCCACTGAGCCAAACCGGTCTCGGCTGCAGCAATTATTGAGGGGCACTGAAACCCAGGGGCATCATAGGGCAGAGCTGACTGGAAGCCAAGGCTGTCTGCTCAACCCTGAGACTCTGCTCCATCAAAGCCAAGCACAGAGGCTTTTACAGTTTTGCAAGTCTTGTCTCATAAGGCTGACTTCAGCACAGAAGTTCTCCCAGCATAGACACAGCTGATCCTCATATTGGCTTAGCGATCAGTTCTCCCCAGTGATACCAACAACAATCAAGAAGACTTAACTACAACAGGCTGTACACAGAGTCCACAAGGGTTGCACCAAGGGTGTCCACCTCAGGTAACTGGGGAGGTGGAGCTACTGGGCCATAAAGGACAACTAGTACCCAAAGCTATTCTATCAATTCAGGGAAGCAGCAAAAATGTGGACACAAAGGAACAGATCACAAATGAAAGAAATGGAGGAAAACAAATGACTGCATATAGAGTTCAAAACCATGGTTAATAAGGTTTTTCAAGAATTTCCTAGAAAAGATGGATAAATTTAGTGAGACCCAAGAGGAGATGAAAAAGAACCAACTAGAAATTAAACATACACTGACTGAAATAAAAAAATATTATACAGAGATCTAACAGCAGACTAGAGGAACGCAAGAATCAAATCAAAGATTTGAAATACAAAGAAGCAGAAAACACTCAACTGGAAAAGTAGAAAGAAAAAAAAATTCAAAAATTTGAAGATGGTGTAAGGAGCCTCGGGACAACTTCAAGTGTACCAACATCAGAATTATGGGGGTGCCAGAAGAAGAGAGAGAGCAAGATACTGAAAACCTATGTGAAGAAATAATGACTGAAAACTTCTCCCATCTGGTGAAAGAAATAGACTTGCAAGTCCAGGAAGTGCACAGAACCCCAAAGAAAAGGAATCCAAAGAGGACCACACCAAGACACATTAAAGTGGTACCTCGAGATATGAGTTTCATTCATTCCGTAACCTTGAGGCGTGGGAAACTATGAGACGCTCGAGTCACGGTAAACTGGTGGGTCATGTGCAGCCGGCTGATCCACGCGATTACTCCTATCTCAAATGTTGCTCGTATTTCAAAGCAAAAAGTGCTCGCTCGACGGCTCCTATCTCAAAAATCTCGTATGTTAGAGCACTCGTATCTCGAGGTACCACTGTATAATTAAAATGCCAAGAGCAAAAGACAAACAGAGAATATGAAAAGCAGCAAGAGAAAAACAGTCAGCCGAAACCTATTTGGCTCAGTGGATAGAGCATCTGTCTGCGGACGGAGGGGTCCCAAGTTCGATTCCGGTTAAGGGCATGTATCCTGGTTGTGAGCACATCCCCAGTGGGGCGTGTGCAGGAGGCGGCTGATTGATGTTTCTCTCTCATCGATGTTTCTAACTCTATCCCTCTCCCTTTCTCTCTGTGGAAAAATCAATAAAATATATTTTAAAAAAAAAAGAAAAGAAAAACAGTCACCTGCAAGGGAGCACCTATACGACTGTCAGCTTATTACTCAACAGAAACTATGTAGGCCAGGTGGGAGGGGCAAGAAATATTCAAAGTAATGAATAACAAGAACCTACAACCAAGATAACCCATCAAAGTTATCATTCAGAATTGAAGGTCAGATAAAGAGCTTCACAGGTAAGAAAAAGCTAAAGGAGTTTATCAACACCAAACCGTATTATATGAAGTGCTGAAAGGTTCTCTTTAAGAAAAGAAGAAGAAGGCAAAGATAAAAATTATGAACAAATACATACCTATCAATAAGTGAATCTAAAATTCAGGTGAATAAAAAATTTGATGAACAGAATAAACTGATGAATATACAGTGGTACCTCAAGATACGAGTTTAATTCGTTCCGTAACCTTGAGGCGTGGGAAACTATGAGATGCTGGAGTCCCAGTAAACTGGTGGGTCGTGTGCAGCCGGCCGATCCATGCAATTACTCGTATCTCAACTGTTGCTCGTATTTCAAAGCAAAAATCGCTCGCTCGATGTTTCGTATCTCAAAAAACTCGTATGTTAGGGCACTCGTATCTCGAGGTACCACTGTAATAGAATCAGGGGCATAGAAAGGGAGTGGACTGACAGTTCTCGTGGGGAAAGGTGAAGGAGGTGTGGGAAGAGACTGGACAAAAATAAATACCTATGGATAAAGGACAGTGGGGGAGGTGTAAGGGCAGAGGGTGGGATGGGAACTGGCTGGAGGGGAGTTAGTGGGGGGAAAAAAGAGGAACAATTATAATCTGAACAATAAAGATTTATTAAATTTAAAAAATTTTGAACCTCAAACTTGGTGTGACAAGCTAACCTGTGGTTTGAATTCTTAGAGGAGTAATACTTCTTCCACTTACCAGTCCAAACTGAGTAGACATTTCTGTCATTACTGACTCTTGATAGCAGTGAGCTGACGTTTGTTGAAAGTATTGGAAAGTTTGGCTCTGCAGGGGTCTCAGTAAGACCTTGTCTTCTATCCTCCCTGGGAGCATCAAAAAAACAAACTTGGTTGTCAGTTATCCTTTTTTCCTGGTCCTTAGTAGTTTCCTCTTGTTCTGAGTTCCACAGTGCATTGAAAAAGTATTTTTAATTGTGTTTAAACCATTATTTTTAGATATTTATATTGGGATTTTCACATTTAGTCCATGATTTTGTCACAACAAAAGTTTTTATATCATATCAAAGTTTACAATATTGCTATTATCTTTTAACTTATATATTGATTGATTTTGAGAGAGGTCAATTTGTTGTTTCACTTATTTATGCATTTATTGGTTGATTCTTCTATGTGCCCTAACCGGGCATTGAACCCACAACCTTGGTGTAACAGGACAATATTATAACCAACTGAGCTAGCTGACTAGGGCTGTTTATTTGATAACTATAATAGTGATATTTCAAATCTTAGGACTGTTTGATAACTATAATAGTGATATTTCATACCTTGTTCTCAGTTAATTATGGTAATTGAAAATAAGTGTCTTTTATAGTACTGGGAATTTATACTTACAATAGGGTAATATGCAAATTGGTCAGGATGCTGTCACATAATAACTGAACAGCAGGAGTGTGGGGCAGTGGGCAGAGAGCTACAGGAGAGGAGGGCAATGAGCTATGTGCTGCAGAGAGCTACAAGCGGTGGTAGGTGTGGCGGCCAGGTGAGGCAAGTGGCAGTGAGCTACTCATACACGGATTCGTGCACAGAGCCACTAGTATCTACAGTATATTGTTGCAGAACCATGTAGCATGTTTGGCACATGGAGGAGGAGATGCAGTTTCCAAACTATTCAACTCAAAGAATGCTTTAGGTAACAGAACGATATGGATTTGTTTTTCCTAGACACTTGGATTGCCTTTTATGTTTCTTTTGGCAAGAGATTCATGTGCTTATATTTTATTAAGAACTTCAAAGTTCTTATGTTTTTGATATTCACATTATTTAGGGTATTTATCTCAGAGTCCTCTGACTTCTTGTTGTAATTTGGAATTATTACTCTTTGGGCCTACCATCATCCTGTAATTTCTTTTCACTTCTACTGTTTATTGGATCCTCTATCTATATTAATAAAAGGGTAATGTGCTAATTAGACCAGATAGACCGGATGTATTCCAGATGTCCTTCCTGATAAAGTTGGGGTCCAGGCAAAGCCGTCCAGGGTCCCAGGTGCCTGCCCAGGCAAAGCTGCCTGGGTGCCTGTGGCTGGCCAGAGGTAGGGAAGTCCAGGTCCTAGTTGCCTATAGCCAGCCAGAGGAGGAAAGCCTGGGTCCCAGGTGTGAGGGCTGAGGCAGAGGCAATTAGGGGCAACCAGGCAGGCAGGCAAGCAGTTAGAGGCATCAGGCAAGCAGAGTGGTTAGAGATGATCAGGCAGGCAGTTGAGCAGTTAGGAGCCAACGGTCCTGGATTGTGACCTAAACTGGCAGTCAGATAATTCCCCGTGGGGTCCCAGATTGTGAGAGAATACAGGCTGGGCTGAGGGACCACCCCCCCTACCTGTACACAAATTTCATGCACCAGGCCTCTAGTTCGTATATATTTCCTCATGTGAAAGATAGGAGCTTGCTCACACACAAAAAATCAAGTAAATTCCTCTGAACAGATATGTGAGAAGCAACTTGTTTTTCTTTTAATTAAATCTTAATTGTTGTAAGTGTTATAGATGTCCCCCTTTTTCCCTATTAACCTCTTCTACTCTCTCCCCTGCCCCCAAGGCCACCTGACCTTATTGTCTGTGTCCATGGGTTATGTATATATGCATGCAAGTTCTTTGGTTGATCTCTTCCCACCCACCCATCCTCCCCTGTCTTCCTTTTTGAGATTTCACAGTCTGATTTATGCTTCTGACTCTGATTCTATTTTGTTCATCAGTTTATTTAGTTCATTAGATACCACATATGAGTGAGATCTTGTGATACCTGTCTTTCTCTGACTGGCTTATTTCACTTAGCACAGTGGTCGGCAAACTCATTAGTCAACAGAGCTGCACACTGCGGCTCACAAGCCACAGTTTGCCGACTACTGGCTTAGCATAATACTCTCCAGGTCCCTCCAACAACTTTCTTTTTTAAATCCTCACTCAAGGATAACTTTTTCATTGCTTCTAAAGAGAGAGAAAGGGAGAGAGGGAGAGAAACATTGATTGGTTGCCTTTCATAGACACCCCATTTGGGGAATGAACCCATTACCTGGGTATGTATCCTAACTGGGAATTGAACCTGAGCCCTGGGGATGACACTATAACCAATTGAGCCACGCAGGTATGGCGTGAGAAGCAGCTTTGAAATCTGGCAAGGTGATTGTTTTTGCCTTCACACTAGATTAATAGTTTTATTGGAGTATAAAACTCTATATTATTTTCCCTCAGATCATTTTTAGCTTTTGTTTTCTGTGGGAGGTCTAATGCTAATCTAATTCTTGTTTCTTTGTAAATTACTCCCTCTTTATTGAAAATGGAGAATTTTTGGTAAAGTGTTGCTCAGTCTGACATTTTTTAAAAAATCAAAATATCTAAGTTCCAATTTTTTTTAATTTTTAAAATTATCAGAATATAACAGATATTCTTATTAAAATCAGGGTAAAAACAAATATACTTTAATAGCACTATTAAATCTAGGGAGAAAAGGTTAGTGTGGCAAATAGTTTTAAAGAGTATATGGTTCTAAAAACTTCTGTTTTAATTACAATGACAAATTTGAAATAATCTTAAATATAGAAAGAAAATTATGTGGTTTTTGGAAATACCTCTTAAAATAATTTGGAATGATAAAAAATAACCACTTAGCAGTTTGCTTCTTTTTTATTCTGTTTTGTTATCTCTTAAAATCTAATGTGGTAATAAGTAGGACCATATACTTAACTGATTTTTTTCACTAGCAGAAGGTACCAATTATTTTACAATAAAAAAAAGTGCTGTGTTACCCAAATAATTACAACTTTCTGGGAGTAGATCAAGTTAGGAGAGGTTCTTTTAGGAACATAGCCTTAATCAAACTCTGAATTCATTTGTAATTTTGACAATTGTGTTGAGGCTCAATTGGGAAATTGAATTGTGTGGGGAGAGTTAATTCAATGAAGTGATTCATACCAATTTTATAGCTAGTAACTATGCTATGATTCTTGAAAACTTGAAACTATGTGCCAGCATGTAACATATGTAAGTTTGAATCATTCATTCCCGTGATGTACCTGAAACTCCATGTCTTTCCAAAAATGCTGTGACATTCTAGTTAAGAAGTGATAATCTAGATCAGCAATTTTTCATCGTTTTTCATCTCATGATAGACAGAACCTACTTATTGAAATTCGGTGGCACACCAAAAAAATACATATTTTGCTGATCTAATAAAAAAGTATAATTTTGATGTATTTGCACTGGACAGCTATTGTTGTATTGGCTGTTGTCATTTTTTAAATTTGACAATCTAAAGGAAGAAAAGGTCAGTGTCCCAACTAAATATTCAGGTAATGCATGTTTCAAAAATTATTGTGGCACACTGGTTGAAAATCGCTGATTTAGATCTGTTGACTATTTCTTTTTATCTGTTTCATATAAGCCTTATTTTATCCAGGTAACTTTTATTAAAGAAAATAAATGTAATGGCCTTAAATACAGAAATAAGGTTGCTGAGGAATATGGTTTAGAATAAAGTCAAGGGCCTACTTAAATTGTACCCCCTCCTAAATTGACCTCTCAGCTAAGAATTGATTCCAAAAAGAGCAACTGTTAAGTGATGGGAGAGCATAATGGAATTTCTCAGTTGAATGGGGATTTTGAAGAGATGGTTAAATACCATACAATTGCTTATTACCCTATTGTGTACCTTGTATGTTGTTATTTGATGAAATTTAGTATTAGTTTTAAGAAACAGTTTACTTTTCATTTGATATTACTTACTGATTATCTCTCTTTTCCTCTGTCCCCAAGAATCTTTTTCTTTAAAGGTATTTAATGTGGGTTAATAGTGTATTTTTCCCCCTCCTTTACACGTTAGGGTAAATATATTTAAATATCTATACATACACAATAATTTGAAATCCTTAAAAGGTCTTATTCGGATGATTGATTTTTGTTGCATTGGCAGAGTGAAGATAGTCCAAGTCCCAAGAGACAGCGACTCTCTCATTCAGTCTTTGATTATACATCAGCATCACCAGCTCCCTCACCACCAATGCGACCATGGGAGATGACATCAAATAGGCAGCCCCCTTCCGTTCGACCAAGTCAACATCACTTCTCAGGGGAACGATGCAACACACCTGCACGCAATAGAAGAAGGTTAGTTGATGACAATTGATTCCTTAAATTTTCTTCCATTGGTAGATTTGTGTGTTTTTCTGTACGCATTTTATAAACACGTCAACATGTATGTACTTGTAGACTCAAACATAAGTTTAGACTTCTATATTAGATTGTGAAAATTCATTTAGCTTGTGGTCAACAGAAAAAAAAGAGGCTAAAGTGATTTATCTAAAATCAATCATACTATTATATATTAATTCAGTTACCTTATGGTTGAAGACTTTTTTCAGGCCAGCCTATAATCCTGAATATGGAAAAATGCATTTTATCTTTCACAATAGGAAGAGGGTTAAGGAGATCCTAGAAATGAGCTATCTCTTTTCCACTCTATTGCTATTTCTTCTGTATCTTCCAAGGCTATTGGGAGGGTAATTAGCTTTTTTATAACAGTGTGAACTCTGAATGAAGAGTGGTTGGCATTTAGTTCAACTCTCAGTCCTCTGTCCTCTCTTTCATGGGACTTGGTTTTGCCTTTCCTTTCTAGGGGCATACATTTCTTCCTGAGCTTCTTCCTCTTTGGTTGTTGTCTAAGGTCATATGTTTCTTCTTCCAGTGAAATAGTGCATCTTTAGGGTGGGACAACTGTTTGCATGTTCCATTTGTTGATAACCTAACAAATATTGTTAAATCTTTAGTTAGGAAGACTTCATGGATGGAATATTTGTATCTCTTCAAAAGCCTAAGAGTGCAATTACTAGGTCATAGGAAATGCTCTGGACTAGAAAGGTCGTGTTAGAAGTGTCTATTTCCACATGGTAGTAGAAGCGAGCTATGAGTTCTCAAATTGAAGAAAACTATCATGCTCTACATTCATGGTAATACAAAGGAGGGATGTGGGGAGCATGTATTTAGAAAACCAGCTACCCATAAGCCTATATACCACCCAGCAGTGTGTAACTTTCCTTAGTCCATTCTCCTTTTAATATTTCATTGGAGGCTAGCTATAATCTTAGCTGCCAGATTTTCTTACACAAGCAGGCTATGCAAACAGATGCAGTATTCAACAGTAGTCTAGCATAATTTCAACTACAAAGATGAGCATATAAAAAGGAAATTACTAAACATTTGAGAAAAATCCAACAATGAAAGAAGAGCACTAAACTCAATAAAACCAAGAACTTTGAAGAAACAGAACAAACAAAACAGACTTCGAATAAGTGGAATATGAAAGAGATGTAAGAGCAGATGGATTTTATAAAAACCAACTAAAATTCTTACTGGTAAAATATAAAACTCAATAAATGGGCAGAAAAAAGTGTCTTCATTTCTGGAATATCAAGTGGGAGGAATCTTTCCAGAATAGTGTAGAAGGGCATAATGGAAAATGTGGGGAAAAAGGATTTTATATAGCCCTAGCTGCTGGTATGGTTCCGTTGGTTGGAGTGTTGTGCCACGCACCAAAGAATGTCAGGTTCAACTCCTAGTCAGAGCACATACCTGGGTTTCGTGTTTGACCCCCAAGTCAGGATATGTATGAGAGGCAACTATTTACAAGTGATAAACCCAAAACAAAATGACAAATAAGTTCTATTACCAGTGTAAAGTCAACTGAAAGAAATACTTGTCCACTTTCTAGCACTGTTTCTCATTTCTAAATTTTCTCATAGTTCTTTCTAAATGTTCTATCACCAAGACACACAGAGATTTAATGAGAGACAATACAGGAAAGATAGGAACCAAAATCATAAAGGGACTTAACGTCAGAATGAGGACTTGCATCTTAATTTGTGTTTGGTTTGAGAGTTATTAAAATTATTTTAGAATTGGGAAGTGAGAGTAAGAGCAAGTGATAACAGAATAAAACAATCTAAAAGGGAACTCTTAAAGTGTATGGGCATGTTGAGATTTTTATCAGGAGATCAGTGATGTGAGCATATAGAATACACAAGAATATGTAGAATATAAAGCTTTCACATCTTAACATCAAAGACTTAAACATGATGCTATCTCATAATTAAAAATGTTTTTCATCTTTTTTTTTTGTGATACATAAAACAGTCCTTTAAAATACTTTTGTAGGTAGCACCCATCTAGTTGCTATATGGGATTCTTGCTGCTATATTCATGAATTGTTAATTAAAACCAATTAACTCCTCAAATTCTATATAATAAAAGGCTAATATGCAAATTGTCTCCTCTACTGGGAGTTCAACTAGGGGGCTCAGCCAGCCTGCCAACTGCCCATGGCCCCTCCCCCTGGCCAGATTCCACCCATGCCTGAGTTTGTGCACTGGGCCTCTAGAAAGTAAATAAAATAAAATACTCGTGCAGATATAAAGATAAGCTATGTGCAAATACATGAGTTAGTATGCATAGATAAAACTTATGTTCTCTTAGAGACTAGAAACAGTGGCATGACTCCAATGTAGCAGTGAGTACACCTGGCTTCAAAATATCAGCTACTCTGCAATTAAAGTTTCCAAGGCTCTTTAGAGACCTGGTAATTCCAGAACAGGTGTAGGGAAAATATGAGAAAAACCGCAGCATATTGTGTCAGATATTAAGGAAGTGCTCAAAAGAATAAGGACATAGTGAAAGGGCACAGGGACTGAACTTGAAAGTGCTCCCATTGGATAAAGTTTTAAAAATGTTAACAATAAGATAAAACAGTAGTATATATTATAACCAAATAATAAAATAAATATCCATGAACACTTGATTATAAATAACAGTAAACAAATATATGGGAAAGATGTGATAGCTCTTCCTTAAAGAATTCCAATTAATACATGTAGAAGAAATAAGGGGACTAGAAAATCACTATTAGACTATCATAATGATTGTTGACCATTCATTCATGCATGCTAAAATTATTGACAGACTTTCAATAGAAGCACATTAGTAATTATGAAGGAAGAATGCATTTGTATGGGGTTTTGGCAGACACCAAGTTAGCCAAGTGGTCGATGATATATAAATATATATCAATGATGCATACTGATGTACTGTGCTCCTTACTATGATGTATTGAAAGAGCATGTCACCTCTGTATCCTGTCCAGTAAAGCATAACCTCAAGCAGATCATGAGAAAACATCAGACAAACCCAAAGTGGAGGGACATTCTACAGAGTAAATGTCTATGTCTTCAGAGGTTTCAAGGTCATGAAAGATAAAGAAGACCGAGAAAATGTGACAGGATTGGAGAAATTAAGTTGGGAAACATAACAACTATATGCAATAATAAGATCCTGCATTGAATTTCAAAACAGTGATCAGGGGCCATTGGTGGAAAAACTGATAAAATCTCAATATATCTTGTTCATTAATTGATGTTGTGATAATGAGGTTTATTTCTTTTGGTAATTTTTCTAAGCTAATGGAAGATATTAGCATGAAGGAATGCTGGTTGAGGGTTTGGCAAAAACTATTAAAATTACCTCAGAAACAACATTTTAAAAGTGAGTTTAAGGTGGATGGCATCTTAAGTTCAATGAAGTACATATATAGGTTTTGAAGGAAAATGCAAAAAAAGAGATATGCTAATAATAAAAATAGAAGAAGCAATTCATGTAGCAGTAACCTGGGGGATGGTATCAAGAGCACTGTTGAGGAGTTAATGTCACAAAGGAGTGTTCCTTGTTTTCTCTAAGATTGAGCAGTTGCGAGTGAGAGAAAACAAATTTAGAGGTGCAAAGTGGAACAATTGAGAGAAAGGTGACCTGACATCAATGAAGATTGCTGAGGTGGCTATACAGCTGTGTCTATGAGGGGATTGTTTAGCCACTGTTATTAGTACTATTGAGTACATTATAATGAGACCTGCTGCTTTTTCAAATTGCATTGGTGCTGAGCCATTGTAAAAAGCAATTGAGATAAATTGTGGAATTGTAGGAAAATAGAAAATTAAAGTCTAGTCAAAATACTTGTTAAATTTGTGTTAAACTATGTAGATGACTAGTGCATGGAGAGTAATAATCAGATTCTAACTGAAAATCCTGTGTACTGTATTTTCCGGCGTATAAGACAACTTTTTAACCCAGGAAAATCTTCTCAAAAGTCAGGGGTGGTCTTATACACTGGGTGTCATCTTATAGGGCAAGTATATCCTAAACTCTGTATTTTAACTGGAAAAGTTGGGGGTCGTTTTATACGCCCAGTCATCTTATACGCTGGGAAATATGGTATTAATGAAATATTTATGCTGACACTATATTTCAGTCACTTCCATTCTCAGCACTTACTCAATTCTGTTATATTTGTAGTTGTCAACAAATGTTCTTTAGTTATTTCATGAATTTTCTACTTATTTTAAAAATTGTCATTTGGGGCATATAGGAAATAAATCTTTCTGTATGTTTTAGACAAAAGTTAGGTAAAAGTTCCCATTAGGCATATGTGAAATAAATACTGACAAAGGTATATGCAGATTAAATTTTGTTATAGAATGCTTAGAAAATAAAGGGAGAAAAATAATAGGTTAAAACAATATGAAATTGCTGATATTTGATCTATTTTGTCTATAAACAAGCAATTTCATGCAATTAAAAAAGTGATATAGTTAGCTATGATTTATAAATACTTTGAGTTGAATACCAATTTTATTTTCATTATTTTTAAAATATATACATTGTAATGTATTGTGTAATAAGCTGATGGTTGCCAGAGGGGAAAGGAGTAAAATAGAGGGCAACAAAGGTAAAGGAGAATAAGAAATACAAATTTCCAGTTTTAAAATCAGATCATGGGAATGTAATGTATGGCAACAGGGAATATAGTCAAGAGTATTGTGATAACTTTGTACATTGTCAAATGGTTACTATAAACTTATAGTAATAATTTCTTTTAACTTGTGCACCTGAAATAAGATAACATTGTATATTAACTATATTTTAATTTAAAAACATTTTATTTACATTGTAAGTTATTATAGGTGATGGGAAACTAAGAGGCAATACAGAACCTGATATAGCACATCATTGAACATTATAATGACCTTTTTTATATTTGCTGTTAACAGTCCTCCTGTCAGACGCCAGAGAGGAAGAAGGGATCGACTGTCTCGACATAATTCCATTAGTCAAGATGAAAATTATCACCATCTTCCTTATGCACAGCAGCAAGCAATAGAGGAACCTCGAGCCTTCCACCCTCCGAATGTATCCCCCCGTCTGTTACACCCTGCTGCTCATCCACCCCAGCAGAATGCAGTAATGGTTGACATACATGATCAGGTATCCTATATAATAAGAGAGGAGTATGCTAATTATCTGTTACGTCCTGAGGCATAACGATCCACTGCATAAAGACCCAGATCATGGATCTGCAGGAGGGTGGGGCAGCACACTACAAGCGGGCAGTGGAAAGCTACAGGAAGGGGCAGGGCAGCAAGCTATGAGGAGAGAGGGGGGAACGACAGTAGGGCAAGGCAGTGGATGTAGAGCTATAGGAGGACAGCAGCACAGATTTGTACACAGGGCTGCTAGTATGACAGAATGTCCAAGAAATACAGATGCTAAAAGTTGGGGGCAGTTTGTTGAAGTTATTTGTATTTTATTGTAAATTTTAGTTTCATCTAAAAGGAAACAGTTTTACCTAATAAGAAGCAATTTTAGACAAGTTCATTATCCATAATAATAAAAGCATAATATGCTAATTAGATTGGATGCCCTTCCAGATGAAGCCCGGGATCCAGGCACCTGCTGGTGGCTCGAGGGAAGCCCAGGTCCTGGGTGCCTGCTGGTGGCCAGAAGGAAGCCTGGGTCCTGGGTGTCGGAGGGAAGCCTGGGTCTTGGGTGCCAAAGGGAAGTCAATACTGGCAGCCGGGGAAAGGAAGGCCTACTCTTACATGAACTTCATGCATTGGGCCTCTAGTCTATATATATAAAAGCAAAAGGGACTAGTTGACCATTTGACAGGTCAACCAGTAGCATGATGCACACTGACCATCAGGGGGAAGACACTCAATGCAGGAGCTATCCCCTGGTGATCAGTGTGCTCCCATAGCAGAAGCGCTGCTCAGCTGACCAATGGGCATCAGATGCAGGACTCATGGCTGGTGAGCCTACCAGCTGCCTGCCACTGTCCGATCCCTGCAGGCCATACCAAGGGACCCCACCAGTTCCCGAGTCCGTGCACTGGGCCTCTAGTTTTGTATAAGGATTGAAATGTAAATTCCACACAGCTTCCCTTGGAAGAAAGTTGTACTTTAAAAAATTAGGATCAAAATGCTTTGAAAAATTGATAAAATTATGAGCTTTGTTGAGAAACAAAGGACAGATGTAAAGAAGAGTAGAAATAATTAAATGACATATATCTACACATGGGAAATATTCAAAGAATTTGGTCCAGTTGTAAAATGAAAATAGCACCTATTTCATAAGGGATGTTGGAATTAAAAGTTAATCCACTTTGAGCACTTCAACTAGTACAAGTGTATTGTACTCAGGTATATGTACTCAAGTATATTACCTCATTAGTAACTATGATAATGAAATTCTATATTTAAACCAGGGCTGGTGGTGGAGAGAGAGACAAAAAAAAAAAACTTAAAAGGAAGTTCAAAAATTGACTCAAGAATAATAGGAAAATTGGAATTGCCACAGTAGTGTAAAGGCTAATTAGAGATTACCATTAAAAAGGCACAGTGAGCCAAGACCAGTTTGGCTCAGTGGATAGAGCGTTGGTCTGCGGACTTGAAAGGTCCCAGGTTCGATTCCGGTCAAGGGCATGTACCTTGCTTGTGGGCACATCTCCAGTGTGGGGCATGCAGGAGGCGGCTGATTGATGTTTCTCTCTCATCTATGTTTCTGACTTTTTATTCCTCTCCCTTCCTCTCTGTAGAAGATCAATAAAATATATTTAAAAAAAAAAAAAAGGCACAGTGACCAGATGGCTTCATAGCTGTTTTCTCTAACCTTCAAGAAACACTTATTTTAATAATATTTAAATGATTCCAGGCTTTTTTTTTTTAGGTAATTTTTGTAATGATTTTATGGAGCCAACATAATTCTAATACTAAAAGCAAGTAAAAGTGGGAATCCCTCAAAAAAGTAGAAAGAACCCTCAAATACATAGGACTTTCTCAACAGACTTTGAGAAAACACAGTCTACCAATGTATCAAAATAAGATTTGGCCAAATAAGATTTATTCCCAAGTAAGAGAGAGTCATTTAATATGAAAGTACATTACATTAACAAATAAGAGAAGGAAAACCATAGATGATTATATCAAAATATGTCAAAAAGTCAGTTAAATAGTAATAAAAACTGGTAGTTAACCCGTTGACTGAAGGGTCACAGGTTCGATTCTGGTCAAGGGCATGTACATACCTCTTACCTTGTATTTCAGTTGTAGGTTCAATACTCGGCCCTGATTTGTGTGTCTCACATCAGTGTTCTCTCTCTGTCTCCCTCCCTCCACTCTCTACAAATAAGTGGAAAATATATCTTCAGGTGAGGATTAAAAGAATAACAAAATTTTAATAAAAACTAGAATAAAATAAAATAAGGAGAAACCAAGATGGTGGCATAGGTAAACACCTAACTACTGCCTCGAATGTCAATTTCAAAACTACAACTAAAAGACAAAACGGACATCATCCAGAACCACAGGAAGTCTGGCTGAGTGGAAATTCTACAAGTAGAAGGAAAGAAAAAAACACACTGAAACTCAGAGGGGCTGCAGAAGGCAGAGGTAATGAGATGCGCGCGTAGAGAGGATGGGCAATTGAGTACATGGCTGGATTTCTCAAGCGGGAGGCAGCCAAAAGCTCTCGACGGCGCTGAACTCCAGTTCCGGGCATGTCTCTGGGGACCCAAATTCATACAGGGAGAAACTGGACTGTCAGGAAAGAGAAAAGCACTGAAACTCAGAGGAACTGCGGAAGGCAGAGGTACCAAGGTGCATGCACAAAGAGGGTGGGCAACTGAATACAGAGATGGTTTTCTCAAGTGGGAGGGAGACAAAAGCTCCCGAACACTCTGAACTCCAGTTCTGGGTGAGACTTTGGGGACTATCTGGCAGCGGGCAAAACTTGAGGGTGGCTTTCTCTCAGAGGTGCTTGCAGTGATTACCACGGGACACAGACCCAGTGGCCTCTTAGGGCAGGTCTGACTGGAAGCCAATGCTGTCTGCTCCGCCCTGAGACACTCTGCCCCATCCAAGCTGAGCAAAGAGGTTTTTGCAAGTCTTGTCTCATAAGGGTGTCTCCAGCACAGAAGTTCTCCCACTGTAGACACAGCTGATCCTGAAGGTCAATTCCTCCCAGTGATACCAACAACAATCAAGGCTTAACTACAACCTGATTGTGCACACAGCCCACAAAGCGGTGCACCAAGAGTTTCCACCTCAGGTAACTGGAGAGAGTGAGCCACTGGGCCCTATAGGACACCTAGCACACAAAGCCACTCACTCTTTCAACTCAGGGAAGCAGCCAAAATATGAAGACAAAGAAATAGGTCACAAATGAAAGAAATGGAGGAAAGCAAACAACTGGATATTGAGTTCCAAACTATGGTTATAAGGTTTTTTAAGAATTTTCTAGAAAAGACTGATAAAGTTAGCAAGACCCTCAAGGATATGAAAAAGGACCAACTAGAAATTAAGCTTATATTGACTGAAATAAAAAGTAATATATAGAGATCCAACAACAGACAAGAGGATCGCAAGAATTAAGTCAAAGATTTTAAATACAAAGAAACAAAAAACACCCAACCAGAAAAGAAAAGAAGAATACAAAAATATGAAGATAGTGTAAGGAGCCTCTGGGATAACTTCAAGCATACCAACGTCTGAATTATGGGGGTGCCAGAAGAAGAGAGAGAGCAAGATACTGAAAATCTATTTGAAGAAATAATGACCGAAGCATCCCCTACCTGGTGAGGATTAAAACAACAGATGTTGACTCACTCTCTCTCTCTCCCCTCCTCCCCCTCACCCTTTTCCCCTCTCTTCCTCTCTGAAATCAATAAAAATATATTTAAAAATAAAACAAAACAAAAACAGAAAACAACAGATGTTGAAAAGTCCAGGAAGCTCAGAGAACCCCAAACAAAAGGAATTCAAAGAGAACCACACCAAGACACATAATTAAAATGGCAAGAGCAAAAGACAAAGAGAGAATATGAAAAGCAGCAAGAGAAAAAGTTACCTACCTACAAGGGAGTACCTACAAGGGAGTACCCATATGATTGTCAGTTGATTTCTCAATGGAAACTATGCAGGCCAGACGAGAGTGGCAAGAAATATTCAATGTGATGAATAGCGAAAACCTACAACCAGGATTACTCTATCCAGCAAAGCTATCATTCAGAATTGAAGGGCAGATAAAGAGCTTCACAGATCAGAAAAAGCTAAAGCAGTTCACCACCACCAAACCAGTATTATATGAAATGCTGAAAGGTACTCTTTAAGAAGAGGAAGAAGAAGAAAAAGGTAAAGATAAAAATTATGAACAACAAATACATATCTATCATCAAGTGAATCTAAAAATCAAGTGAATAAGAATCTGGTGAACAGAATAAACTGGTGAATATAATAGAATCAGGGGCATAGAAAAGGAGTGGACTGACAGTTCTAAGGAGAAAGGGGTGTGGAGGGGTGCAGAAAGAGACTGGACAAAAATCATAACCTGTGGATGAAGACAGTGGGGAGGGAATAAGGGCAAGGGGTGGGGTGTGTGGGAACTGGGTGGAGGGGGAACTCTAGGGTGGAAGGAAGGAAGGAGGAACAATTGTAATAATCTGAACAATAAAGATTTATTTAATAAAGAAGAAAATTACTTAAGTAAAACTAACAGCAAGTGTCCTAATTGGTGAGAGACAAGTTGGCAGCTACAGAGATAATTTACTCTGTCCATTTTTATTTAATGCTATAGTAGAAGTTCTTCCAAATTCAGTAAGAAAATGTAGTAATTAATGAATATAAAAAATTGAAAGAAATAATTGTATCTTTCTCACTTTTTGACATGGTACCTAAATACAAATTAAATGTACAGAAAGTAGGAACTTACATTAATCAACTGATGAGTAGATAAAATATGTTGTATCCATACAATGAATATTAATTAAAAAAATCATAAAGTACTAAACTAATTCATGCTACACCATAGGGTAATGTTGAAAACATTCCAAGTAAAAGAAGCCAGTCATGGAAGGCCACAGATAATAGAGTCCATTTATATGAAATTAGTGGCACGAAATTCATGCATTGGGGAGAGAGTTGAGGCCTGGGGCCAGGGGGTCGCTCCAATCTAGGACCCCTCACAGGATTTCTGACTGCTGGTTTAGGCCCGATCCCACAGCAGTCAGGCATTTCTCTCGCAATCCAGGACCACTGGCTCCTAATCACTCGCCTGCCTGCCTGATCGCCCCTAACCACTCTACATGCTGGCCTGCTCGCCCCCAACTGCCCCCTCCTACCAGCCTGATCACCCCCAAGTGCCCCCCACCGCTGGCCTGCTCACCCCCAACTGCCCTCCCTCCCCCCGCCTGCCTGCTCTCTCAACTGCCCCCCCCAGTCTGATCACCCCAACTGCCTTCCCATTCTCACCTGATCACCCCTAACCGCCTCTGCTTCCACCCCGCCATGATAGCTTTATCTGGAAGGACGTTCGGGAAGGTCTCCCAGTCTAATTGGCATATTACTCTTTTATTAGTATAGACTAGTGGCATGGTACATGAAATGGTGCATGGAGGGGTTCCCTCATCTCAGCCTGTATCCTCTCCCTCTCCAATCTGAGACCTCTCGGGGGACCCCTATGTGCCTATGGGATCAAGCCTAAACCAGCAGTTGGACATCTCTCTCGCAATTCGTGACTGCTGGCTCCTAACCGCTCACCTGCCTGCTGGCCTGATCACCCCCAACTGCCTGCCCCCCTCAGGCTTAGCGCTCCAACTTCTCCCCCTTCTGGTCTGATCACCCCTAACTGCTCACCCCCAACTGGCCCTCCCTGCTGGACTGCTCATTACCAACTGCCTCCCCCCTCCGGCCTGATCACCCCCAACTACCCTCCTCTCCTGGCTTGATCACCCCTAACTGCTTCTACCTTGGCCCTGCCACCATGGCTTAGTCTGGAAGGAAGTCCAGAAGATCTCCCAGGCAAATTAGCATATTACCCTTTTATTAGTATGAATAGGCAAATTCATAGAAATAGAAAGCAGGAATAAATAGTGATTGCTTATCATTAGTAGAAAAGAACAATAAGTAATTTTTTCATACGATGGAATATAATATTACAAGAAATTAATTAGAATTCTGCCAGGAATGTGAGCAATATTTGCAAGAAATTGAGCAAGAGAAGCAAAATTGAGGACAGTGTGATGTCCCATGTTGTAAAGCATGACAATTAAATATGCATATGTTGAAGTATATATGAACACAAAAATATGAAGTATATACTGGACTTAGGTTATATGTACTAAAGTGGAAGGAATGAGAAGGTCGTTAAGGATGAAATCAAAAGGAAAAGACCACATTTCAGAAAAGATGAGATCTCATTTAAGACAAATTATGTGTTGGGTGTATATATTAAGAAAAAATAATTATATATGTAAATATTAGAACAACCTAAGATGTCGAAAATCTAAACCAATAGTTGTAGTAGGAATCCTATCTAATGAAAGAGTAATGTGTAAATTGACCATGCCTCTGCTACCCATAAGCCATGCCCACCAGCCAGTCAGAGCCAGTATGCAAATTAACCCCAACCAATATGGCTATGGCCACAGAGAGAGCAGAAAGGAGGCTTGGGTTGCCCCTGGCGATGGAAGAAGCCAAGCTTTCCACACACCGTGGCGGGCCCAGGCCTCTGCTCAAGGCAACAAAGTTTCAATGGCTGTATGAGCAGAAGGCGTGGCTCCATTCCAGGCTACAAAGTTTCAATTGTAGAAGATAAATAAATCCCAGATACCGTGGCCTCCGCTTGAGTCACCTCGGGGCATGGCCAACCTGCAAACCACCACAGGGCCCTCCCCAAAGCCACCCCATGCCCAAGGGAACACCCACCCTCATCCAAGACACCCTTCAAGGCAAACCCAGCTGGCCCTTACCTGTGCACCAGGCCTCTATCCTATCTAATAAAAGAGTAATATGCAGATTGACCACCACTCCAACACACAAGATGACTGCCCCCATGTGGACACAAGATGGCCACCACAAAATGGTCAACAATGGAGGGCAGTTGGCAGGAACCAGACCTGCAAAGGAGGGCAGTTGTGGGTGATGAGGCTAGCAGGGGAGGGTAGTTGGGAGGACCAGGTCTGCAAGGGAGGGCAGTTGGGGGTGACTGGGCCTGCAGAGAAGGGCAAGGGCAGATGGGGGGGACCCGGGCCTACAGGGGAGGCCAGTTAGGGGTGACCAGGCCTACAGGGTAGGGCAGTTAGGGGCAAACAGGCAGGCTGGGGAGCAGTTAGGCATCAATCAAGCTTGCAGGGGAGTGGTTAGGGGGTGATCAGGCTGGCAGGCAGAAGTGGTTAGGGGCAATCAGGAAGGCTGGCAGGTGAGCAGTTGTTCAACTGGTAGCTATGACACGCACTGGCCATCAGGGAGCAGACACTCAACACATAGGTATGGAAACATAGAAAAGACAATTTCACAGGGGAAGGGTATCAGGGCCTGCAGGATCAGGCTGAATCCATGCACCAAGCTTCCAACATCTCCTGAGGAGCCCCAGATTCTGAGAGGGCCAGGCCAGGCTCAGGGACCCCACTAGTGCATGAATTCATGCACTAGGCCTCTAGTGAAAGAAATAATAAAACACCTGTCTTTAGAAATTACATCTGAATTGTCTAATCTCTAAAGGACCAGCCAATAATTTATTATGTTCCAATTTAAAATCTTCCACATCATAGTAAAAGAAGGCTTCCAAGTATATTTAATGAAATTTGCATAACCTTAATAATGAAATCTCGTAAACAATACAACAAAATTATCAACTAGTTTCCCTTTTGAATACAAATGCAGATGTTTTAAATAATAAATTGTAGCTAGTGACTAAAAGAATCTTATTAGAATTATTGAAAGAATTAATATTAGCATTTCTTATGGAAATGCAGAATAAGTGCAACATTAGGAAATCTTTCAAGGTGATTAATTCCAATATAACAAACATTTTGTTAATAAATGCAAAAAATATAAAATGTAGTCATCAACCTATATAATAAAAGCCTAATATGCTAAGTGTCCGGTCATCCATTCAACCAATCAAAGCATAATATGCTAATGATATGCTAAGGCTGGCTATGCTGTGCACTGACCACCAGAGGGCAGACACTTCAACTGGTAGGTTAGCTTGCTGCTGGGGTCTGACCAATTCAGACTGAATGAGACAGGCTGGATACATCCTGGAGCCCTCCCGTGGTCGTCTCCCCTGGCTGGCCAACCTCCTGTGTCTCCCTGGCCCTGATCATGCACCAGTGGGGTCCCTCAGCCTGGCCTGCACCTTCTCCCAATCCAGGACCCCCCAGGGGATGTCAGAAAGCCTGTTTTGGCCTGATCCCACCCACAGACCAGGCCAAGGGACCCGGCTGATACATGAATTTGTGCACCAGGCCTCTATTAGAAAATATTACAATAATTAATAAATAATAAAAGAATAAACTTTAACTTACAACTGTAAATGTACTTTTTGTAGGAAACTATAAGAACTACACTTAAACTACATTCAGATTAAATATAAAATAGTGATAGAAAAAAATTAGTTTTTTAAAAAATTGGGACTTTTTTTTTTCTTTATTGTTGAAAGTACAGTGGTACCTCGAGATACGAGTCTAATTCATTCCGTAACTTTGAGGCGTGGGAAAGTATGAGACGCTCAAGTTGAGGTAAACTGGTGGGTTGTGTGCAGCCGGCCATCCGCGCAATTACTCGATCCACGCAATTACTTGTATCTCAACTGTTGCTCGTATTTCAAAGCAAAAATCGCTCGCTCGATGGCTCGTATCTCAAAAATCTCGTATGTTAGGGCACTCGTATCTCAAGGTACTACTGTATTATAGATGTCCCTGTTTGTTTGTTTCCCATTGACACCCTCCACCCACCCCTCCCAAGCCTTCACCATTCTATTGTCTGTGTCCATATCTATAATAATAAAAGTGTAATATGCTAATTATATCAGACAGCCAGATGACCTTCCGGACAAAGCTGCGGCTGCCAGGGTCAACCCTCTTGCACAAATTTCGTGCATTGTGCTTCTGGTATGCATTTAAGTTCCCTGGCTTTCATTAAAGCATTTAGCAAAAGATAAAATATAGAGTGAGGGGATTTTTTTGTTTTACACATGACAAGCGATAGGTGTTTATTTCATTTTTTAAATTAAATTTTATTTTTTATTGAATTATTGAGGTAACATTGATTCGCAAAACCATACATGTTTCACATGTATTCGCAAAACCATACATGTTTCACAATAAAACATCACCTGCACACTTCATTGTATGCCTACCACCCAGGTCAATACATTATCCTTTTACCCAATAATACCTCTGAAACAAATAAAAGTTACTAATATGTAAGAATATATATACCGTATTCGATGACATTTTTTACAACTAGAGGACCAGTCGTGCACTAGTAGGGTCCCTAGCGGCTGCTGGCTGCTGGCCAGGTACTCCCTCCTGGCCGGCCTGCCACCACCACTGGCTGGGGCCTGCCTCCCTTCCCCCAGGAGGCCCGCCCCCCTGGTCGAACTCAAGAACTCTGGTCGAGGGGACAATTTGCATACTACCCTTTTGTTATATAGGGTAGGATTATATTGGTATTTACAAAAGAGTGAAAAGTAGAATGACCATTAGTATAGGAATGAAAGGATTGTGTTAAGTGAGTTTACTTGAAATATCTGGCTACTATCAAAAAGAGTGATTGCGCCGAAACCGGTTTGGCTCAGTGGATAGAGCGTTGGCCTGCAGACTAAGGGGTCCCAGGTTTGATTCCGGTCAAGGGCATGTATCTTGGTTGTGGGCACATCCCCGGTGGGGGTGTGCAGGAGGCAGCTGATAGATGTTTCTCTCTATCCCTCTCCCTTCCTCTCAGTAAAAAAATCAATAAAACATATTTTTTTAAAAGAGTGATTGCATATAACTCTGAAGAGATATTTAGAATATTAATTGAAAAATAAGTTGCAGGGTAATATCTCATTTCTATTATAAGAACCAACATGACAATAATTTGTGGGTAATCATGCTTGTATATGTTTGTATGCTTATGGAGAAAGATGCAGAGTGTATGTTATTAACATTGTCATATGACAGGTAGTATGAGAGTAAAACTGACCAAAAGAGAAGGAAATTATTTAACTTTTAAAAAATACTATTCTTCATTGTTTTACTAGTTGCAATTAAACAAAAAATTTTTTCCTGTTGGATGTGGCCAGGTATTAGAAGATGGAAGCAGTCATTTCCCCAAATTTTCTCTTTAGAAAAGTTTTCAGCAGTCTAGAAGAGTTAATATAGCATTTCATTTTTGTTCCTGGACTTTTTAAAATAGCTTTTTGGGAGAAGAGTTTAGTCCCAGTTCTGTGGGCATCATAAACTGCTTTTGAAACAGACAGCTTTTCTATCCAATGACAAATAATAGTTTAGTTGAAACTGTTGGAGAAGTACATTATGAAAATCTGTGCTCCTGAGGAGAATCAATAAATGACCAGGTTTTGATTTTTAATATTTGATATTTTATTCAAACAGTTAAAATTCTAACATTTTGCTTTTTTTCCTAATAGCTCCATCAGGGCACCGTCCCTGTTTCTTACACAGTAACAACAGTGGCACCACATGGGATTCCACTCTGCACAGGCCAGCACATCCCTGCATGCAGTACACAACAGGTCCCAGGATGCTCTGTGGTTTTCAGTGGACAGCACCTCCCTGTCTGTAGTGTGCCTCCTCCAGTAAGTCTGTGCACTCCCTTTTTAGAATGGCTAAGTGTGTTATATAAGAAAACAAAATCTAAGAGACTACCTTCTGTAGCTTTTCACTCACAACTAAAAAAAAGGTTGTTTTATTGCAATGACCATCTCAATATCTTTGTTATAGTAACAGTTTAACAAATTAGCTTTAAAATTTGGCATGTTTTTACATTAATTAAATTATACATATTTGGGTATCCTGAAGGTCAAAGCATGTTCCTTAATATATCAGCACAGTTTATAATTAAATCTTAATTTATATTAGCCTTAGATTATTAACATAGAATATCAGACTAGTTAGTAATAAAGTCTAGTTAGTGATCAGCAGTAATAGTCTCAGCATTTACTAGATTTTGACAGGTACTTTAAATGCTTGGTCTCTTTATTCCTCACTATAAGAAGCCTATGATAAAAATGGTATCCCCTATTTTCTAGATGATGAAATTAAAATGACTTGCTTAATAGAGACAGTTAGTATGAGAGAACAGAGATTTCCACCCACTTCTTTATGCCTCTTAAACTTTATCTTTTAATCTACCAACCCCCATCCCCACCCCCACCCCCAGTCCAGCCTCCTTATTTCACAAATGAGATTGCTGAAATCCAAGGGATTTAAATGACCCATAGGGTCATTTATGTTTCAAAGTAAAGTACTTCACTAAATCTATTAATATAACCCTAAACCTTTGTTTGAATGTGAGATTAAAAGGAACACATATATACAAATACCAAACCACTTTAACATTAATTTACCCATACCCAAGCTTATTTCTCAACCATGGAACCAGTGTGCTAAGTCAGCAGACTTAAAATATTGGGAGATCTTAAATCACTTAGTTGTGAATTGGGTTCCTGTAAATAAAAAAATCTTAGAAATTAAAAATTTCCAAAGAGAGCTTCTTGGAAAGTAGTATCTGCTGCATCTTAAAGAAGAGAAAGATCTCTGCTTTTCTCCCATTTCATACTTGTTAATAAGACTAAATTATAAGTTGGGTATTTTGACTGATTTGTAAAAACTGTATAAAATACAGAATAATTATAGTTACTAGTATTTTACTAATAGAGATAAACATACACTAGTATTTCATTGTTAATACAGGTTATTAAAACATTTTGGGCGATATGGCAATAACCTTTCTATCTCATTGTATAGTTTTATTTTAATTATGTTTTCTGTTACCTTCAACAAAAAAATAATGATTTCTCTTACAGATGCTGCAAGCCTGTTCAGTTCAGCACTTACCAGTACCATATGCTGCATTCCCACCCCTTATTTCTAGTGATCCATTTCTTTTACATCCTCCTCACCTTTCTCCTCATCATCATCCTCATTTGCCACCACCAGGCCAATTTGTCCCTTTCCAAACACAGCAATCACGATCGGTAGGTATTTCTACTTTTATGTCTTTAATATTCACAGAATGTTTAGACCTAAAAGGTAGATTAATTTAGTAGATATAAATTGTAACCATTTAAAAATTATAACTTGGGCATTCTTCTGGTTCTGTTTTTCTTTTCTTTATTGATTATGGTATTATATATGTGTCCTCAAGTCCCACCCCCATCCCTACTCATGCCCTCACCCCCATGTCTGTATCCATTGGTTATGCTTATATGCATACATACAAGTCCTTTGGTTGACCTCTCCCCCTTACCATTCTTCTGGTTCTTAAACAAATTAAGGACTTCAAAGACATACAAATTCAAATTCATAAGGATAAATGAACTGAGAATTACTTTGGTTTCTTAATTTTTTCTAGTTATTTTATGTCACTTGTCTGATTTAAATTTGTTCCTTCCTATCTGTAATCTTTCATGAAATAAATGTGAAGAAAAGTCAGGTTTCTTTTTCTTTTATGTATTTCTAAAATGAAAAATATTATAAAATGGTTTATATTTGTTAGGATAATATTCACTTATACAAGTTAAGTAACCCTCTGAGCCTCAATTGGTTTTATTGGAGGCTTGTTTTTCTATTGTGTTCTCACAAAAAGGTAGATGAGATAGTCTGTTGACATAGATAATTATACCCTGGGACTGGAATATAGCTGAGAGGTATATTATTTTAGGGATCTGGAGGTAGGTAAGTACTGTATAAGTGGAAGGAAGGGCACAGGAAGAAAGCCCATTGTGTTTTGGACAGGCCAAGTTGAACATCTGAATCATCATGCATTAAGAAAATAGGAAAGAGTACATATGGAAATGATTAGAGTGGAAGATTTTAGCCTTGTGAAAGGATTGCAGCATTATTCCTATTAGCCAACAAATAGAAACAGTGCAAATTTCTATCAAGTGATAATGAATAAGCAAATATGGTATATCTATACAGTGGATTATAATTCAACCAAAAAAAGGAGTGAGGTATGATACACAAACTGTAAGATGGATAAACCTTGAAAACATTGTGCTAAATGAAAGAAGCCAGATACTAGGGCCACACTATTACATGATTCTGTATATATGAAATGTCCAGAATAGGAAAAGCTATAGAAATAAAGGAAGATTAATGGTTCTCCAGAACCTTGGGGGAAGATTGAGGAGAAATGGGTAGTAGACCTGACTACTAATGGTCATGGGTTGTTTTGTGTGTGTGTGGGGGCGGGGGGAGAGGCGGGGAGGATATTCTGGAATTAGTTTGCAGTGAATATACAAAAATGACTTGTACTCCCTCTTATGGTGGATTTTTAGTATGTGAATTATATCTCAACTCTTTTTTTTAATCAAACATGCTATTGCTTTACATATACTGTGTGTTCTGTGTGTTACTTGTACATTGTCTCAGTGTTTATAACACACATTTGAAATAGACTATGGATGTGTTAGTTCTGTAGATGACAATATTGAAGTTCCAATTAAGTAATTTATACACTGAGTGGCAAGATTATTATGATCTCTGAACGCATAATAATCTGGCCACTTAGTGTATATCCTATATAATAAAGGCTAATATGGAAATTGTCCCCTCCACCAGGAGTTTGACCACCAGGCAGGCCTGCCAACCGCCCATGTCCCCTTTCCCTGGCCAGGCTGGCCAGGCTGCACTCATGCAGGAATTCATGCACCAGGCCTCTAATATGTGCGTGCGCACACACACACACACACACACTCACTGAGTGGCCAGATTATTATGCATTCAGAGATCATAATAATCTGGCCACTCAGTGTATAAGTCACATTAATTAGTGACAATGCCAAGAATTGTCTGAAAAATCCTGTGAGTAGTAGATCATTGTATCCTATGTGTTGTAATTTTAGCCATGAAGTTGGCTTACTACATGACTTTTTGCCTTTTCTTAAAGAGAAGATTGAAATAGTAAAATAAATGTATCTTTTAACTGATATGTTTAAAGGGAAATGCTTAATGACATAGTTCAAAAACTTTCTTATTGAAATTCAATTAAAGGCAGGAAAATTTTACTATGTATGTCAAATGTATGAATTTAGGTTCATGTGAACATCAAGAAACGTATGACTTTAAAAGTATTGGGTGGGGGTGTGTGATTATTATTATACCACAGTTTCTAAACACTGGAAGTACATTAGTGTATTTTTTTCTCCCTCAGCCTCTGCAAAGGATAGAAAATGAAGTGGAACTCTTAGGAGAACATCTTCCAGTAGGAGGTTTTACTTACCCTTCCTCAGCCCATCCCCCAACATTACCTCCATCAGCTCCTTTGCAGTTCTTAACACATGATCCTTTGCATCAAGAGGTGTCCTTTGGAGTAGTAAGTTTTCATTCAATGCTATTATTTGCTTTGATAATTTGTTTTGAGTTGTTTCAATGTAACTCTACATGTTTAGAATTTTGAATGTATTGTTGAAATCATTGGTGTTGGAAAAGTGTATTTAGAAATATACATGTTTTAAACTAGTCTTTGCATCTATGTGAACATTTAAGAAATATTACTTGAATAGTAAAGAACTTTATAGGTTGTTGTTTGTGTGTGTTTTTTTAAGAGACTTTGACATTAAATATTTATAAAGGTAGAATGATCTTAAATTGTCTAAACATTTTTTCTCCTATAGCCTTATCCTCCATTTATGCCTCGGAGGCTCACAGGACGAAGTAGATACCGATCCCAGCAGCCAATACCACCTCCCCCGTATCATCCCAGCTTACTACCATATGTGTTGTAAGTTCTTTCTTATTTTATAGGAGTTCTAAATTTGGCATTCTTGAGATTCTCTTTCTTTTATGAGGATCTTCTATGTGGTATATAATTTAGAGTGTTAAATATTTGTATTTAATGTTAGTGGTTGGGTATGGGGCTATTTAAGGGTGGAAGAGAAGACTCAATGACAAGGGAGAGGTGGGGGAATAAGAAATTTTGAGCCATAAAATAGGTTTACCAAATCTGAAAGTAGGAAAGTTAAAATTTTTGCTACTTTTACTACTGGCATCACTTGCCATCTTCTTTGATTATCCAGCTTTTGATGCTGCTGTTTCTCTCAGTGGAAGAGAGAAAGAGAAGCTATTTCTATGTAGAGGTCCTGGCTGGTTAGAGTGTCGTCCCAGGTTAGATCCCCGATCAGGGCATGTAAAGGAAGCAACCAATAAATGCATAAGTGAATGGATCAACAATTCCATGTTTTTTAATTTAAAAAAAAAAGAAAAGTTAGAATTACATTTGTAGCAGAAGCACTCATGGGTTAAATATATCTTTATTTCTAATGTAATGAAGTCCAGAAGTAGTCAATTCAGGTATGATTTTTTCCCCATATATATTTTATTTATTTTTTTACAAAGAGGAAGGGAGAGGGAGAGAGAGTTAGAAACATCGATGAGAGAGAAATATCTATCAGCTGCCTCCTGCACACCCCTACTGGGGATGTGCCTGCAACCAAGGTACATGCCCTTGACTGGAACCGAACCTGGGACTCTTGAGTCCACAGGCAGACGCTCTACCACTGAGCCAAACCAGTTAAGGCTAGATATGATCTGTTTAGCCCCATAACTCTGAGGAATGGTTCCGCCATCCTATGGCTTCCTCAAAAATGGCTCCTCAGGTTCCAGCTATTAAGTCAGCATTCCAGCCAGTAAAAATGAAAGTGGATCTCTTTGCCTACCTGCTGCCTCTCAGGAATACTTCCTAGAAGTTTCATGCATTACTCTTGCCAAATCCCATGGGCCAGAATGTAGTCTTATGTCTATAATTATCTGCTAAAAAAGCTAGGAAATGTTGTCTTTAAGGGCGTGTGCCTATTTTATACTATTTTGATCATTGTAGCTCTATTGTAAGTGTTAAATCAGATAGGATAGGATAAGTCTCCCAACTTAGTTCTAAAATGATTTAAAGTCTTTTGTGTTACTTTATAAATTTTTAACTCAAATTAGATTCTACTTGAAAAAAGGCTTGCTGGAGATTCTGGTGGGGATTGCATGAAATCTATAGATCAGTTGGGGAGAAAATTGACATCTTAATATTGACTCGTCTAGTCTGTTAATTTACATCGTATATTATTCTTTTTAAGTTTATCCTTACAGTATTTTTGCAGTTTTTATTGTATAGGTCTTGCATATGTTTTGTTGAGTTCATTCCAAATATTTTATGTGATTTTATGCTATTGTGAATGATATTTTTTAAGTGTCAGTTTTTGTTTATTGTTAGTGAAGTCAGTTTTTTAAATGGTTGCCACTGAATAACCCCAGCCATTTTTCCCTATAGCACTGGTTTTGTTTTTCCTGTTCACTGAAGTAATGTAGTAATGTATCAATGCTAGTGTTGGTTATTTTCACTGCAGATCAATGCTTCCAGTGCCACCTGCAGTAGGCCCAACTTTCAGCTTTGAATTGGATGTAGAAGATGGAGAAGTAGAAAATTACGAGGTGAGTAGGTGAACTTGAATTAAGTTGGGGAATATTATGTGCATAAAAAGCACCGTAATACTCAACTCATTCATCTAATTAAACATTATTAAGTGAATCCTTTGTACATTTCAAGATACAAATATGTTTGGAAAAAGTGCTCAGCATCCTTAAGGATATTTTGTCATGTAGCAGCACACAGCTCTGATAAAGAGACAGACTTTTGGTACTCTGTTAGAGTTACATACAACTCTTATGAAAGAATGTAAATGAGAAAACAGTGAATTATAAATTGATGCTCTCAAAGATTTTGTGGAAGCCAGAAGTATTTGAGTTGATTCTTGAAGGATGGGAAAACTTTTTCGTGCATAAGGTTGCAGGCAAGTGCTGGATATTCTTGAGGAATTGCATATAGTCTGTGGCTAATGTGAGATTTGATTGGAAAGCTTAACTGGTTGTCCTTGAGTGTCCTGCTAGAGAATGGACAGAATTTTGGATATTATGGGATGAAGGAGCTGCTACATATTTTGGTGCTAATGGATCTATATTTTTATGAGTCAAAACTCTGCTAGTAGCATGAAGGAATAGATGGGAGAGGTTAAGAAGTTGGTCATGGGGAAACCTATTTAATAGGTCAGGCAATAAATTATAAAACCATGCAAGTTCCAAACTATAGGAACTGCAAATAGAAAAGAGTACATCTTCAGAGACTTTTTAAACATTTAAATCAACAGGAATATAGTTAAGGGTGTGAGTGGGAGAGTTGCAAAAGAAGATGCTCTACAAAAACTGTAGTAACCCACAAAGAAGGCAGAAGATGACAGACAGTAGGTCAAGTAGATGATATAATCTAATTTAGATGATGATAATGTTATAGTATTTGAATTTAAGAATAGGAGGTGCAGTTTAGGAGTTGTAAGGCAAATTCGGATTTGGGTATGTTGAATGTGAGTGACTGTATGCATGACTTGGTTTTGATACTGCCAGCTATCTTTCTCACCCCAGCCTCACTTAGTTTCTATTTATACAGTATGAATACAGATGCTCCTTGGCTTATGATGGGGTTACGTCCTGATAAATCCATTGTAAGTTGAAAATGTCATAAATTGAAATGCATTTAACCTACTGAACATCATAGCTTAGCCTACCTAGTTTCTAATGAATGCATGTCGCTTTTGCACCATTGTGAAGTGGAAAAATCGTAAGCCAAACCATCGTTAATTGGGACATCTGTGCTGGAACACTTTTTTTTTTTTTTTAAGGTGAACTAAACCTGGGAGAGGGAGGAGAGATCTCACACACAAACAATCTTAAAGCATCTTTGTTTTATTTTTTTAAATGCATGTGGAAGAGATCAGGCAAAATGCTATATTCTTCTGTAGTTTTCAGAATGCCATTATATCACTTTCTGCATATATAATCACATTGCAGTGTCCTTTGGCTTCCATTCCCAGATTCTTGAGAAAGGGGCTGTAGTAATGTCCTGATTTTGTTTTTAGAACATTCTTTATTAGTTTTGTACAGAGCGGTAAGGAAAGGAGTTAGTTGTTTCTCTTTTAGGTACTGAAATTGAGTCTTTTTTCATGCTACTGAAAGAACAGCTTTTTGTTAAACAAATTATATACATATACCAATGGAAAAACAGTGATACTAGCCCAGTGTAGGGAAAATATTTTGTATTTAGCATTGGAATCCTTTCTAGACTGTATTTTGGATTGAATATGTTTGATCTGCAAAGTCACACTTTAATTCAGTCAAAAAAATCTTGCTTTTCTGGTTTTATTTCATTAGTGTGCACACTTACAACACTCCCTAGTCCAGAGTACTCACCATTTTTTAGTCTACCCTATACATCTTTCCTGTGTGCTTTTACTCCCCTTGATCGTTCTGCCCAATTATTTTCTCCTTCTACATTTTGAAACTACTTCTATGAAAGGGCATTTCTAGTCCATTATCAGATCTAAATGTCCCTCTCACTCCTTTTTGTTCTTATGAAACCATATGTAATAATCATGTCGTGCCTTCAGTTATCTTGCCTGCTAGATCATATAAATTTGGTGAGGGTTTGATTATCATTACATTCTCCTTTCAATAAGGGCTTAATGAACATATTTTATTGAATATAATGGTCATATTTGTGTTAGTTGAACTAAGTGTCCTATTATACAGGAGAAGTATAAATACAGATAAGCTATATCAAATTTTATATGCTAATTGTAATCAGCACCAATTTAACAACTTACTAGTCTAGCATTTAGAAGGACTTAGGGGCATTCATATTCACAAAAGAGAAGCAATTTTAGGTATCAGTGTCATGGTGTCATTATATTAAAACAGCTATCACAGCATTAGTTATTGAGGGTTTTTTTGAGAAATTATTTGTTCATCTCATCTGTCGTCATTTCTGTTACCCATTCTCTTAACCCTGTGGCAGCCTTTAAAAGGGGGAAAGCAGCACACAAAGGGCTGCCTGATTTTAGGATAAGCAAATGAATAATTAGAGCCATTGAAAACTGGGAGAAAGGAGGTACTTGTATAAAACCAATAAGCATAATAGCTGCAATACTTAGAAACATCAATTACGCTAAAATTCATGAATTCATAGTTAATACTTAAAAAAACAAACTCGGTGGTCTTATTCATCCTGCACTTGATATATGATATATACTAACTGAATGCAATTTGGTATGGGGCAGTTGCTCAGTAGAGAAGTATTTCATCTAACAAATGAAGAAAGAATTAAAATATTACCATTTGCCATCTTTAATGAATAAATGGGCCTAGGCAGTGTTCCATCAGTGCTGCTAACATAACAATTAGGTGTGGTGAGCTATGATTGAAATACTCAAATCTACCAACTTATAGGAAATACAGGGCACAAGAAAACTCAAAGTCAGGGTGGGATAGTTCAGTCAACAAAATTCAGACTGATAATTTCTACAGGCCATTGACCTGTTTTCTTCAATAAATACAGAATTTTAAAAGACACTTGAGACAATATCAAGCAATAGGAATAGATGGATTTATTTGGATTATGATTTGAATAAACTATTTTTAAAAGTGTTTTGAAAGTAATTGAAACAGATTTGACAAAGAATTATAAGGTATGATGATGATGATGATGTGATTTATTCCCTTTTTAAAAATCTTTCCTTTTTTAGGGTGGTGGTGTTCAACTTGGGGATAGTTTTATCCCCAAGAGGATAATTTAGCAACATTTGGAGATATTTTTATTGTTATAACAGGGTGGGCGGGTGTTACTGGCATTTAGCAGAGATGCTGCTAAACATCCTACAGGGCACAGAACAGCCTCTCACAATAAAAGTTTATCCAGCCCAAAATGTCAAAAGTGCTGAAGTTGACAGACTGTTTTAAAGACACATACAGAACTGTTAATGAAATAACCATGTTTTAGTTTTCTTTGAAAATAATCTGGTATTTAGAAGTAGTCAGTAATCGGTGAAATAAAATTAGCCATGGATTGTTGAGCCTGGGTAATGGGAATATGGAATTTCATTATACTGTACCTCTTCTTTAGTATGTATTTAAATTTTTCCACAATAAAAGTAGTTTTTTAAAAAATTATTGCAATAGAAAAATTTAAAGAAAGTTAAAACATATTTCCCTTTTTCATCAACAGGCCCTTTTAAACCTGGCAGAGCGACTAGGAGAAGCTAAGCCACGAGGACTGACTAAAGCAGATATTGAACAACTTCCTTCTTATCGGTTCAATCCTAACAACCACCAGTCAGAACAAACTTTGTAAGTACATTTTTCTGACATCACTCTATTAAATTTTCTTTTCTACCTTTATGAAATGAAAACATGAGAGCCATGATAACTTGATAAAGTAACTTTTATTTCATAATCTTGGCCTATGTTATCTAGTTAGGTAGCAGCTAGTCATATGGGGTTGCTTAAATTAAATAAAATTGAAAGTTAAATTTCTTAGTAACACTAACTAGTGATGCTGTATTGAATTATTTAGAACATTTCTGTCACTTGAGAAAACTTTATTGGACAGTGCTGTTCTGTCATTTTAGATTGCCCAGAAATTTTATGGTCTTTGATTCAAACTGCAATATTTTATATATGATTAAAGTCTCATACATGTAAAGTTCAAAGTTTTTACTTAAAGATTCTGCTTATTATAGTATCTTCTTTATAGAAACTCTACTGAGATATAATTCACATTTATAGTGATTCTTAGTATATTCAGCATTTTGCAACCATCTTCCTAAGCAAATTTATACTATTTTCATCACCTCAAAAAGAAATTCGTTACCCATTAGCAGCCATTCCCCATATCTTTCCAATCCTCTTCACCCTGGCACAAACCCCAACTAATTTTTTTTTTTAAGCTCGATAGAGATGCCAGTTCTGGACATTTCACATAAATGGACTCATATAATATATGGTCTTTTTAATCTGGCTTCTTTCACTTAGCTTGTGTTCAAGCTTCATCATGTCATAACTTTCATCAGTATTTCATTCCTTTTATGACCAAGTAATATTTGATTCCGTGGATACACTAGATATTGTTTGTTCTTCCCTCAATTAATGAACATTTGGGTTGTTTCCACATTTTGTCTAGTATTAATAATACTGCTGTGAACATTTATGTACAGATTTCCCTTGCTCCAGAAGTGTAGAGCATTTCATAAACCAAAATGACATGAAGTGAAGAAGCAGTTGCCATTAATTTATATGGAAAAATTTTTGAGCATTCAAAAAATAACCTACCAAATGATACCAAAAAACATAAAACATAAAGTAACACTAACATACAATAAAAGCAAGAATAAAATACACAATTTATACAAAGTAGAAATAATGTATGTACAGTGTAGTTTAACTTATCAGAATTGGGAAAACTGAGAGCACATTGGAACTGGCTGAGAGGTGGTGGTGATGGTGCATTGGCTGAGTTATTAGAGAGAGAAGAGATGGGAAGTACAGGAGAAGGGGGTCATCTGTTAACATGTAATTGTTGTCTGACTTCATCATGGGAGGCAGGTCACCACCATCTACACCTCTGTGCCATTTACTGTCTATTTTGTTTCTTGTGTTTTTGGTATCTCAAATCATTGCCTACTTGGAAGTCATGAAGATTTACTCCTGTGCTTTCTTCTAAGCTTTTACATTTAGGCCTTTGCTTCATTTTTGAGTTAATTTTTGTGTATTGTGTGAGGTAGTAGTCCAACTTTTTTTTTTTTTTTTTGCATAAAACTATCCAGTTTGAACACCTCTTTGTTGACTATTAGTACTTTTTTAGTATTAACACATTGCAAATGGATCACAAGAATTGTCATGTTTTCTGTTCTAAGGCTTGTGGACAATCACAAGAATACTTGAAAAATATATTAGCTTATAAGAACATGGAATAAGTAACTTCAAAATGCAATGGATATTTAATTTTAAAGCATGCCATTAACATTTATGTAAAACATTTTTTGTACTCATTCAGTAGAAACTTATCTGGCCACTGAATAAAGCTAGCAGTGAAACTACTGGTCTGCAGTGTGTTAAGATTAGGTTGGGCCCTAGCCGGTTTGACTCAGTGGAGAGAGGATTGGACTGTATACTGGAGGGTCCCGGTTCAATTCCAGTCAAGGGCACATGCTCATGTTGTGGGCTCAATCCCCAGTGTGGGGCATGCAGGAGGCAGCTGATCAATGATGCTCTGTCATCATTGATGTTTCTCTCTCTTCTCCCTCTCCCTTCCTTTCTGAAATCAATAAAAACTTTAAAAAAAAAGACTAGCTTGGATGTTAAACCAGAGATTTTCCTGATGATCTCTGGGTAAAGAAAAGCACTTTTACTACATGTGTTAATATCATGATTTTTTTTTGTGTGTGTGTGTCTTAAAATTTAAATGATATTTTGATAAGGAAGATGGTAAGTGGGTTTTTTTTGCGGGGGGGGGGCTTTGGTAGTCATAAAACTGAAAATCACTTGGTTTTATGATTAAATGACCTTTTTGCTTTTTTTTTTAGGTGTGTAGTATGCATGTGTGATTTTGAGTCAAGGCAGCTACTTAGAGTTTTACCCTGTAACCACGAGTTCCATGCCAAGTGTGTCGACAAATGGCTTAAGGTAAAGTGATGGCATCTGAGAAGAGAATAACATTGAATTTTCTTTTTTATTGAGCATGGTTTCATGTAGAGTAAGTCTGTCCGTCATTGGTGGAGGGTGAGTAAGGAGGTAAGATATCTGAGTAATATATTTCAAATACAGCTTTCAATATGATTTCTAAAAATAAAGAGAAAATGCCAGCAAAAATGAACTATAATCATCATCATGGGAGTGATTTTATAAAACCTGAAAAGTGGTTATCTGTCTTTAATAATGAGTACTAGAGGCCCAATGCACGACATTTGTGCACTGGAATGGGGGGTATCCCTCAGCCTGGCCTGCGCCCTCTCATAGTGCAGGACCCCTTGGGGATGTCTGCCTGGCAGCCCAGGCCCAATCCCACCTTGCAGTCTGGGGCTCTCATAGTCCGGGACCCCTCACTCCTTACCACCCACCTGCAGTGGCGGGAGAGGCTCCAGCCACCACCGCTAAACTCTCCAGCCTTCTGGCTGAGCAGCGCTCCTGTGTTGAGCATCTGCCTCTGGTGGTCAGTGTGCATTGTAGCAACCAGTTGTTCTGCCATTTGGGGTTCTATTAAAGAAGGATGTCCTAACTTTCTCATGGTATATAGGGGTAAGGCCTGGGTTCATTAGGCCAGTTTCTTATGTTTAGAGGGAGACCTCACTGGAGCTCCTTTGTCAGAGATTTACATGAGAACAAACCTCTAGTGCTTTTAATTCTGACCCTTTTTTTCTTTTGTAGATATTTAAAAAAAAATTTCAAGTCCAAAGAACACAAATTAGTAAACTTTATGTTGTGTGGAAATTTTTTAGAATATTCTCACTAAGAGATAATAATATTGGGTTAGATAACTTCCCAGTTCGGTGAGGAAGACATATGAGCACAGATTAAGGGTACCCAATTTAGCCCGAACTGAATCCTGAATCCTGAAGGTGAAGAGTCTGAACTTTTTAGAAAAATAAAAGCATTAAATATGCTCAACCCTGACATGTGAGAAGAGAGAATAATCAGAAAACCACAGATTCCATGTGGCTAATAACTAGTGTATGCTAGTGGCAAGAGAAAAGACAGATGTTCAGAAATGTAACCAGTGACCAGCTTATTGTGAAGTCACTGGGAAGTGGAGGGAGTTTGGGCTTGGATATCTTGAAAGTGATAGGAAGAGATATGAGTGAGATTGTCTGTTAGAAAGATCACTGGCCATTGTTTAGAGAATGGACTACAAGGAATAATTTCTGAGAGGTAGGAAGATGGAATAAGGATGTTCTGAGCCATACACAGCACAAATAGTGGCAATTAAGTGAAAAAAGGACTGATTTGAAAGCTATTATAATAAAGAAATGAGAGTATTTGATGAATGATGGATTATAGAAAGAGAGCAGGTGATGCCTATGTTGCTGGCTTTAGCAACTGAGCAAATTTGTTGAGATGTTTTTAAAGCCAGTTAATTAGATTTGTCTGAACTGGTGATAGATAATGTTGTCTGTATGGTGAAGGTAGACCCTTTAAAAAATCTAATCAAATATCAAAAAGTCAATCATAGGTTAGTTTTTTTAGATTTAATGGGGTATTTTTTAAAAGACATATTAAATGATTGCTTTGTACTCTCTTCAAAGAACAAAGAATGTAGAAACTATAGGGGAAGTAAAATGAGTTCCTTTGCTTTTAATGTTTCATTGTATATATCACAGTTCAGACAAGTTTTCTCTTTTGTGTTTTAGGCAAATCGTACTTGCCCAATTTGTCGAGCTGATGCTTCAGAAGTGCATCGGGATTCAGAATGACCAACCAACCTAAGAGCACAAATTTAGTTTGGGTGTTCCTCATCACATGTATATACGGACTATCCATTGAACTTAATCTGTGTGGCTTCCAGCCCTCCCTTTACCAAAAGGGTCAATGGACCTTTCTTTGCACTGTGTGACTTAATCAACTATAAAAGCTTACAATTAGTCTTCATAATTATGGGATTGTTATACTAACCGTGTGATTGGAACTCCAAAGACTTTTTCTTTAGCTTAATTTTGTGTGTGCACTAACATTCCCTGGTTTTTGTGTGATCATTCCGAGTGTTGCTGCAAGATTACAGTGGACGTGATCTTTTAGCATGTGCTTTTATAAAAAGTGGTAGCTCCAGATGATATAGCAATCTACCTTATATAGAGCCTTCAGAAACTGTGAGTGGAAATGAATGCAGCGTATGACTGTTGGTGATAAATGTATCTCTGTGTGTGAGAGAGTGTGTAACTACTTGTGTGCAGGCATGGTAGCTAATGTGTGTATGAGATCTATATACCAGCATGTACCAAGAATGTGTGTGTAGTTTTAATTATGCTGCAATGTATAATCTGGTGTGTTATTTAAACAGCACTAGTACTGTACACTGGTTTTTTTTTCCCCCTTGTGTTTGCTGTTGCACACTGATTGCTAAGGGTGCATCAATTACAAGCATCGAGTACTCCATCCCCTTCCCTCCCAATGAATGGAATGAGAAAAGCCGCCTTCCTTTGCTTTAGGCAGCTGTCACCTTTTCTTCATTGGTGGTCCAAGTGGGTCACTTAAGAAAAAAAAGTGTAACAGATCTCACTCCATGAACCTGATTTTTTTATTCTGTTCTGAAAACTTTTTAAATCTCCAACTTGCTGTTTCCAAAAAGAAGGTGCAATATCATACATCATCAGTTAGCAATATTAGCATTTCAATCAGTGATTTGAATGTTGATACTTGTTTTTTCCTTTACATTTCCAGTAAGCTTCTTAAGGAAGTACTTGTGATTTTTTTTTTTTAATGTTTAGATTGTAGTCTATTCTGAAGATATTTGAGTAATATATTTCTAAGAATACCACTGGTCCCATGAAGTCTCACTTCCTTGACTTCCAACAGAACAAAATCTGTTAGCTAACTCAGCTTGATTCTGGTATATGTTCTTTGTTCAAGCTCCCACGGGCAACTAAGTTGTTTTAAGAAAACTGTATTTCTGTTTGAGTTAATTCACCTGCCAAGCTCCAATTCTGAAAGTTGTCTAGTTCTTCTCTCAGTAAATGTGCTTCTCATCAAAACCCTCGATTCCAGGATGGATCAAGTGCTGTGACAGCTCTAGTTCCTTAGACCTGATGTGCTTTGATGTTTTATTGCTTTTCTTTTTTTTTTTTTTTGATTGAGAAAAATATTATATAACAGGTGTCCAAAATACTTGCAGTATAATGAAGATATGATTTTTGTATAAAAAATAATGCTGTAAAACAGGAATTGACCTTCATTTAATTGATCTGAAATATTTCCATACATAGCTGTGTGGTTTTTTTTTAATAGATTTATTGAGCATAATGCAGATTGTTTAAATTCAGTTTTCCAGCAGTGTTTAGATTCCTCTCTCATTCTTTGTGTGCTCAACATTGCCTGCCTCTTCCCTGCGGTTGATGTCATTGCTTTTCAGTAGCACAAGCTGTGTAGTTCCAGTCAGGATTGTGATGATTTGCTGCCAGCCTCACTCAGCTTTCAGTTGGCTCTGTGTTGGTCTTCTACTCAGACAGTGTTAACTACTTACTACTGCCATGCTACTTGCCTTCCCTTGAAATCTCTATAAGCTCATCACAGCTTAGAGTTCAGTAAAGTCAATTTACACAGAAGCACAATTTTGCCCTTTTCCAGACACTGTTGCCTCTAGTCATACAAATAGAATTTTGCATACTTTCTGTTTGCCTTTAAATTTGTCAGTACTCATAAATATATCTAAACAGTGATAAAATGCACAGGTTACTTTTAAATCATTAGGATATCCCCCACCTATTCCTGATGAATAAAAAGTTTGTTAAAGACCAAAATTATTGGCATAATAATCAGCTACATTACAAATCACGTAGAGTTTAATCTTTATTTTTTTTATTAAAATCATGTTTAAAATGGCAAAAGCCCATCTTATACATAGACTCTTTTATATAGCTGCAAAAAATTTTTTATCTGTACAGATCTAACGTAACACTACTACACTCAGTATTCATTTTATTGAAGCATGCAAGTAAAGCACTTTTTCTAATTTATATAGATACCTAATTAACAAGGCACATTGTACTAATGACTAGGAAAAGTAGCTCTTCCTTCCCTCTGACGATGAATTCTTGTCATACTATCCCTTTTCCAGTACGTTTTTGAGAGGCAGTTGGCAATTTAGGAGGCAGCAGGGTCTATTGATAAAATTCTGAATTGTTGGCTCTTGTGACTGATCTCTCTTTGGGAATGTCTTTTCTTTGCATGGGCCTCTTAGAGATGTGTGCAGACTTGCTTATTAAGTGGTTAGTACATATTAGGAGTATACATGCATGTGCTCTGAACCAGCTCAGACTAGCCAAAATGAGCAGCTTTGTGGCTAGCAAAAGAGAAAGAGCAGTTGATTGTTCCAGCTGTTGTCACCTTGGGTGATGCACCAAATAGCAGGCAGATGTTGGTTTGTTGCCTTCTTCCTCTTTCCTCCTAAAACAATATTGGCTTTACCATCTTAACTCTGCTATGGGGTTTTGTTTGGGGGTTTTTTTTGTATTTGACATGAATTATCATCTTTGATTTTTTTTTCTTTTTTTTTTTCTGCCAGCCTCCCCCACCTTACCCCCCAAAACAGAACAAAACAAAAAATAAGTCAAGGCCTCCAGGTATTGAGATCTCATTAGGATTTTCTGTCCTGATTTTTCTTTTTCTTTTTTAAGCAAAATTTTAAAAATGTGGAAGCATATTTAGATTTTATACACTCTCTCAAATGTGATTTGTTAAAGATTCTTAAATTTGGGCCTCTTAAATATTTTGAATGAGATCTATAATTCACTTGTGCGAATATTTTTCATATATGTCTCCAGGCCTTCATTAGGAACCTATTTTCCCCCTGTTGTACATTGGGTTACCTCATTTTGCTGTTTGTTTCAGATTATGAAAGCTTACAGGGGTGTTTCTTGGAATCATTTGCTGAGTCATTTCCTCAAATCATATTCCATTGTATCAGTTAACATAGTTTTAAATGTATGTATTATAAATACCTGTAACCAAATCATTTGAAGGCTTGATAAATTTTTAACAAAATTTGTACATTTTTTATGAAAGTTACTAGTAATGCTTTACTAAGTAGTGCAATGAATTTTTATTTTTAATCCCTGTGCCCAATTTTGGAGTTGAGAGGGTTGTTGGTAATAAATGTATGATGTACACTTAACATATTTTGTTGTGTTACGTTACTGTGTGGGAAGGGTGGGTTGTATGTGCTTGAGGGAGGGGATTGGGGATTCCAGCAAGAAGACAGAACTGTTGAGCTACTAGCAGCTAGATTTAATTTTAGACTAATTCCAACTTTATTTCTACATTTGTGTAAACATCTTTGAAACACAAAGCAACTAGTATTTAACATGTGGTACATCCTATATAATAAAAGGCTAATGTGTAAATTGTCCCCTTGACTGGGAGTTCAACCAGGGGGCAGGGATGGCTGGCCAACTGCCCACGGCCCTTATCCCAGCTAGCCTGGCCCAATAGGTCCCCATCTAGGTGGGCTGGCCAGAGCCCACCTGTGCACAAATTTGTGCATCAGGACTCTAGTGATCATATAAAAAAGGCCAAAAAAGATAGCCAAGTTAGCCACATTTGTGACATAAGCTTATTGAACAGTAGAAAAGCATAAGTAGGTAACAATTTCTTTCTATATATGTTAACTATAAGATGCAGGAAATAAGATTACAATGGACAGTTGAGGATATTTGACTATATTAGTGACAGCTTACATCCAACTTACTGTCAGCATAATAATGGAAAGAGAAGCTTCTGTTTGTCATTTTCCTTACGTGTTTGATTCCTTCCCTTGGACTAAAAACAGAAGAAAATAAAAGCAACCTACTGATATACAGTATATGCTGACTGTGTTACTTAAGAAGGGAAGTAGAAACAAAATACAAGAAAAATTGAGGCCAAATAATCGATTCCAACATTATTTTGCCTTTCAGGAAACAGTCATTCTTTGGTGTAAGAGAAGGAAATGCTTTCTGACTGGTCCCAGTACTCAGTTGACAGGAGCACTCAGAAAAGTGATCAAGACCTGACTGTTTCCCTCTTTTTTTCCAGCATATTGAAGATATTTGTGTGGGACCTTGAATTTTCTAAGAAACCCAAAACTTGTGCTATCTTTATGGCAATGGTATTTACTGCTTAGTTAAATACCCATGCACGCTGCCACATCCCCTACCCACAGTGAGGCAGGGAGCCTATGCAGCTGCTCTGACAACAGGCCTGGAAGCACAGGCCATGTGGGAGTGTGAAAAAGCCACACTCTTTTTCTTGCTGTGGTGATGCAGCCCTGGGTCCCATGTCACTTACCTGGAAAGGAGCTGTTCTGGAAAGGCATTGGACTCAGAGGTCCTTAAATAAGATGTGAAAGGTGAGCTCTTAGGACTTAGCTTTGCCAATTTATTTGCCCCTTTTATAAGTTTTCCATCTTACTCTTAACAATGGATTGATTGTACTAAACCTTAAACGTACCAAATGTGCCAATTAAACTTCACTGGCTACAATTATTTCTTAATAGCTCACAAGATCTGATTTGCACCAGAGAATAAAATTATTGTAAATATTTGTAGTCAGCTCACTACCGAGTGTTTCAGATCTCCTGTACTTCAGACTAATGAACTGTATAGACCATGCTATAGTAAAAGGCCAGGGACTATAAGCGGAATGACCAGAAAAACTGCTCCACCAGTCGCTATGAGGTGCATTGACCACCTTTTGGTCCTTTCCCTCCTCCACCTCTCCTGCCCACAAGCAAATGTGGGGGGAACCATAGGGAAGCAGAGAGTGGCAGCAGGGCAGGACTGGGGACTGCTGAGCGGGCAGAACAGCTGACCTCTTGGTTCCTCCCCCTAACCCACAGGCTTCGATGGATCAGTGATAGTGAGGGGGGCGGGTGGAACTGGGGTAGGTGGTGGGAGGACCGAGCTGGCTGTCAGGCTGTTGAAATCCCCAGCTCATCCCTGGGGGCGCTGGCGACTTCACCTCCATCCACGTGGTCACTGATGGAACGCGCTGCCCGCTTGGGGCTGCTCACGCAGGCGCTGCCACTGCTGCTGGGGCTTGTGGCACTGACAGAAGCTACGGGGCATGCCTGCGACCTACCCAGCCTGGCTGCAGAATTGGTGTTGGGCCTGGGGACTGGCAAATAGGCAGAAGATGGCCCGGATCGCAGGCTAGGCACGATTTCATGCGCTGGCCCTCTAGTCAAAGTATAATTAACCACAATGAGTTCAAAGTTCATCTAAGGGTTGATTTTCCCTGCAGGCTCTGAGGATCTGTTCCATGTCTTTCCTGGAAGATCATTAACTTGTAGACACATAACTGCATTCTCTTCTTCTTTCTACATGTGGGCCTTCACATCTCTGTTTTATCGTCTTCATCTGAGTGACCTACATAGAGGTCTGCTATAGGGTTACCTTAGGAAAAGCCAGAATTGTCCTATCTCAGCAAATCATTTGAATCTGTTCCAACAAATGAACTCAACTCTCCAGAATTTCTTACTATAAAGCATGACCAAAATAATTTTGAACTAAAAAATGTTAAAGGGACTCGTTGCTTTATCTTCAGCTCATTCTTCAACCAAAGATAAACCTTAGCTTTGTGTAACACACCTAAAGGCATATGTTCTCGCAAATTGATGCAGAGTAGTACAGCTTCCTAATACACTGGAAAATAACGAAGTTAACTAGGAAATGTACCATCAGATAAGGAAGCAAATAGCACTGTTGTTTTTTACAGGAGGAGGAGTAAATGGGAACAGACCTGCAAACTGTGTTTCAGACATACAGTTTGATTCATGATGGTTCCTTTGTTGAATCAAAAGTAATGAATCTTGAAAAAAAAAAAAAACATGGAAAGTGAGAAACCAGGCAAAAGGGCACATACTGTATGCTTCTGTTTTTGTAAAATGTCAAAAATCCATAAACACAAAGTAAATTAGTGGCTGACTGGAGCTGAGTAAGAGGGTGGGGGTGACAGCTCAGGAGTTGGGGGGTTTTCTTTGGAGGATAATGATAACATTCTGAAATGGTGGTGATAGAAGCATAATTGTGAGCTTACTGAAAGCTTTGAATATACTGGCTTTGAACATAGTGGTAAGTTGTATGGTATATGAATTACCTCTTAAAGCTGTTTAAAAAAAACAACAAAACATGGCATATACCCACCAGAATGCCATAATTAAAAAGATTAACGCCTTTCCGTGCTATCCTGAGTGGGACCCAGACAGCCTTGTTCTTGGTTCCCACGTAACTTAAAGGGAAACTTCCACAATGTCTGGAGCCCCTGATGTCCTGCAAACAAAGGATGAGGATGTCCTCAAATTCCTTGCAACAGGAATCCACTTACGTGGCACCAAACCTTGACTTCCAAATAGAACCGTCCATCTACAAAAGGAAGAAAAGAATCTGGGAGAAGCTTCTGCTGGCAGCTTCTGTCATTGTTGCCACTGAAAACCCAGCTGATGCCCATGCCGGATCATCCAGCGAGCTGTGCTGAAGTTTACTGGAGCCACTGCTATTGCTGGACACTTCGCTCCCAGACCTTCATCGGCCAGATCCAGGCAGCCCTCCAGGAGCCGAGACTCCTGGTGGTGACTGCTCCCAGGGCTTCCCACCAGCCTCACAGAGGCGTCTTGTGTTAACCTGCCTACCCAGCTCTGTGTATCAGACTCTCCTCTGCACTCTGTGGACATCGCCATCCCTTGCAGCAACAAGGGGGTCCGAGGTGGCCCAGGAAGTTCCGTGCACGTGTGGCACCATCTCCCCTGGGCAGTCATGGGAAGTCATGCCTGATGTCTGCTTCGACAGGGACCTGGGAGAGACTGAAAAGGGAGGGCAGGCCGCTGCTGAAAAGGCTGTGACCAAGGAGGCATTTCAGGGTGAATGGCCTGCTCCCGAGCTCACTGCTGTTCAGCGGAGGTCACAGGCTGGTCTGGAGGCGCAGGTGCCCTCTGTGCCTGTCCAGTTTCCTGCTGAAGCCTGGAGTGCTCAGCCACCACTGAAGACTGTTCTGCAACCCCCACTGCTCAGGCCACTGCATGGGTGGGGACAAACACTGAGTGGTCGTAAGCCGTTCTTCCACAAACTTAAGTAGAATGGAAATAAGATTGTCGAAAAAGAAAGTTTCTTAAAAAAAGAAAATGGTCCAGCAGGCATGGCTCAGTGATTGAATGTTGAACTATGAACCAATAGATCATGGTTTGATTCTAGTCAGGGCACATGCCCAGGTTGTAGGCTCGATCCCCAGTGAGGGGAGGGAGGGTGCAAGAGACAGCCAATCAATTATTTTCTCTCATCGATGTTTCTCTCCTCCCTTCCTCTCTGAAATCAGTGAAAAATAAATAAAAAAACACGATTAATAATACCATGTGTTAGTGAGGATATGAAGCAACTGGAGTTCTCAGATCCTTGATGGGAATATAATTTGGAGCCACCAACTTAGAAACCTATTAGACAAAGTTAAGCATCCCTATAACCCAGTAATTCCTAGGGGCATGCCCAACAGAAATGTATGCACCTAAAGGCATGTACAAGAAGAGTCATAGCACACGATTATAGCCCCAACTGGAATCAACCCAGTATTATCAACTAAGTTGATAAATTACAGTAACATTTTACAGTGATATTGTATATAGCAAAGAGAAGGAACTAAACTCCCCAAAGCAACATGGGCAAATCTCAACAAATACATGAATAAGACACAAAAGATTATCCCATGCTGATCATTCCAATTACAGGACGTTCAAAAACAAGTAAAACGGGCCTATTATGCAATGGCATGGTAGTGGTTACCCTTGGCAGGAACTGGAGTGACTGAAAGGAGCAGAGGGACAAGGGGGCATCTCCACTGCCAGTCATTTTCTATTGACCTATGTGCTTGATTATTAAACAAGTGGTTCAGTTTGAGAAGTGCATTGTACTCTATACTTACACTCCATGGCCCATTTGAAAGAACTACCGCTATGCAAAATATGAATCTTTGTCATCTTAAGTGAGCCATACCAGGTACGTCGATATCCCCAACGTTGCATCGAACAAAACCTAAGCAAACTCCCTAAATCAAACACATCCCTCATCCGAAAATATGTTTTTTAAGTTAGAGAGCAGAGATACTTGTTCTAGAAAATTGCCTTCATGCTGCCAACAGGTAAGTCTTTGTGCATACCATCCA
>JAAGEH010000226.1:12431487-12604951 GCA_011751065.1 Lasiurus cinereus
AATTGCCTTCATGCTGCCAACAGGTAAGTCTTTGTGCATACCATCCACACCAGAGGGCACTGTTGTACAAAACCAAGTTTCAAATTAAGGCCTTTGATGTACAGGTGGATTGATGGGAGTTATAAACGTCCAAAATGTGCTTTAATGTTTTTGCAGAGAGCGTACACAGGATCACTACAGCTCAGAGACTCATTCCTCCCTGCGCAATATTGTATTTATTTATTCCTTACTGAGTTTAAGTGGTTTTTGAATGTTTAAACTGTTTTCTCCTCCCTCCCTCTCTCCCTCCTTCCCTGCATCTCCTTCTTTAATTCCTGTTCTATAATGCAACCACCTGCTTTGGCTGGTGTGGCTGGCCCCTCTGTGCCCTCAAACTGCCCAGCCAGGAATAGGGAAGTCATCCTCGATTCATCGATCTAATGCCCCCTCTACTCTACTCAGTTGTTCCTTTGTCTCCCATTTCTCCACAGCTCTCGTTCAGGTTCCATCCTCTGCCTTTTCAAGGCCTTGCTTCCAGCTTTGCCTCACCCCCACTCCATACTCATATTCAAACCTCTCTATGGCCTCCAAAGTGAGTCAGTCATTCACCATGCAGATCTCACTGGCTCCCTGCACTACCCATCCCACCCACAGTCCCAACCTTTGAAATGGCTTTCCATTGCCTACAGGACAAAATGCAGTCTTCCTAGCAGGTCCCTCTCCAACAAAAGCCCTCCGTAGTCTGCTCCTGATGGTGGCACCTACCTCAGCTTTGGCTCATGGACTTGGGTTTTACCCTCTAGCAGCACCACCAAGCTTACATTTCCCAGACACACAGTGCTATTTATTTTCTCACGCAGACACCTCTGCCTGGAAGGCCTTTTCCTCCCCCCTCCTCTCTCTTCGCTCATGATTCAACTCAGGTGACACCTCTTGCAGGAAATCATTCTGATCTCTGTAAGCCAAGTCAGACACTCCACCCTCCTCCATGAACAACTGGGCTAAGCCACTTCCCTTCCCCAATCTGTTAACAGCACTTGTTCTCATGGGTTTCCCACTGACCAGCCCTGACCCATGTCTTTACCTTTAGCACAGAGCCTGATACTTGGCAGGAGTTCAAGAAATGGTTCTGTTGTTTTCGTTCTTAATTCTCACCCGAAGATACTTTTCTCATTGATTTTTAGAGAGAGTGGAAGGGAGAGGAAGCGACAGAAAGAGAGAAACATCCATGTGAGAGAGACACATCAATTGGGTTGCCTCCTGCACGTGCCACGACCAGGGTGGGGGATCTAGTCTGCAACTGAGGTATGTGCCCTTGACCGGAATGGAACCCGAGATCCTTCAGTCCTGGGGCTGATGTTCTATCCACTGGGCCAAACCAGTTAGGGCCAAGAAATGTTTCTTGAGTGAGGGAATGGAGAATGACTCTCCGGCGGGAATGGTTGGGTGGCTGGTGGGAGCAATCAGCCGAGGAATGAGTCTTGCAGGAGGAGCAGATTTTGACAAAAGTGAGCATGGGAGAGGGGAGCGTGTGAAGGATGAAGACCAGGCCTTCAGACACCTTGCAGTGCACACACAGGGCAGATGTCTGATGGGCAATAATTGCATGACTAGGTCTGGAGCTCCAGAGACAAGCCTGGGTGTTAGGAACATTCATCATGTCGGCTAAGACGATCTTTCCCTAAATCCTGAAGTTCTCAACCAACTTTCTTTTTGTTTAAAAAATTTTTAATTTCTTGATGAGGGGGAGAGAGAGGAGAGAGAGAGAGAGAAACACACATTCATTGGTTGATTCTTATATGTGCTCTGACCTAACACACAATCTTAGCATATGGGACGACCATCTTACCACTTGAGTTGCCCAGACAGGGTTCAATCGACTTTTGGTTTGTTTGTTTTATCCCAAGGCAACTCCTCCAACAATCTGGTCTCAGCTGCTGCTCTGTAATGAGTTGAGCCCCTCGGGCACCTCAGACCTCAGTATGCCCACACCTGCACGTGAACTTCTCCCAAGGTGTCTCAGCCTCTGGGCTTAGTTATTCTCAGGTTTGGTCAATGGCACCATCATCAGCAAAATCACTCAAACTGACCAAGTCCAACAAGTCTCCCGATGCCCTCCACTGCCTCACCCTACCTCCCATGTAGTCACCAAGTCACAATTTTACTTCCTACTTTCTGGGCTCTACCCCTTTTCTCTGCCTTTTTTTTTTTAATTTTTCCCTTTGAACCCCACTCCATGTGGCAAATCTTGGCATGTCATTGCTTTGCTGGAGCCCCTCGTGCCTCCCCATCACCTCGATAGAGTCTTTAGCCTGGTCCCCAGGATCCTCTTGGACTTCCCTGCATTTCAAGCCTTATTCCCTACTACTCTCATTTGCACTTTACACCCTACAAATGGAAACTACTTATGATTCCCCTACACACACTCCATGGTGCTTCATGCTCCAAGTTCTCTCCTCCCAGGAAGCCCTCCACCCCCATCTCTGAGATAGTGCTTTCTACATAACAATGCTACTACCTCAGATTACGTATTTTCTCCATCACTGACTATAAGTTGGTTTTTTAAAAATATATATTGTTGAAAGTATTACAGATATCCCCTTTTTTCCCCATTAACCACCCTCCCCACCAGGCCTTGACCTGTCTATGTTCCTGGTTATGCTTATATGCCTATAAATTCTTTGATTAATCTCTCCCCATCTTCACCTCAGCCCCCGCCTTCCCTCTAGGATTTGACAGTCTGTTCTGTGCTTCTATGTCTCTGGATCTATTTTTTTCATCAGTTTATTTTGTTCATTAGATTTCCCATATGAGTGATTTCATGTGATACTTGCCTTTCTCTGAATGACTTATTTTGCTTAGCATAATGCTCTCCAGGTCCCTCCATGCTGTCTCAAAGGGTAAGAGATCCTTCTTTTTTACCACTGCATAGTATTCATTCCATAGTATAGATGTACACAGCTTTTTAATCCACTCATCTACTGATGGGCATTTGGGCTGTTTCCAAATCTTAGCTATTGTAAATTGTGCTGCTATGAACATAGGGGTGCGTATGTTCTTTCTGATTGGTGTTTCAGGTTTCTTGGGATATATTCCTACAAGTGGGGTCATTGGATCAAATGGCAGTTCCCTTCTAATTACTTGAGGAAACCCCTTACTGTTCTCCACAGTGGCTGCACCAGTCTGCATTCCCACCAGCAGTGCACGAGGGTTCCCTTTTCTCCACATCCTCGCCAGGACTTGTTTGTTCATTTATTGATGGTAGACATTCTGACAGATGTGAGACAGTACCTCATTGTTTTAATTTGCATCTTAGAAAGACATTATTTTCATGAATTTAAGATTTTCATTATGTTTCATTTTTTTTAGAAGCAGAAAACTATCAAAGACAGCACGGAATGAATGAATGAATGGATGGATGGATGGATGGAAGCTACCAAAAAAACAAGCTTTATCTCCCACTTCTCTTTCATGTAAACGCAGGACTGACTAGTTGGGTGGGACTGCAGGTAGCAATCCATTCCTCTGCTGCCGGAGAAGTGCCAGCACCAGATGCTTCTCTTCTCTGGCTGCCAGGCCCCAGAGTGTGGGGAGGACGGGAAGCAGGCCTGTGGTCAGGGCCTCCATAGAGTCCTGTGTGTCCCTGGTGAGGCGCGCGCAGACCTCACTGCTCCCTCAGGTCTCGCTGTCTGAGCGCGGCTCCCAAACCCTCGCCTACCCGCCTCCTTGTTCAAGCTTCCTATGCCTCCTCCTTCATCCCCCATCCACTGATCTTCAGTGGTTGGTTCCCTTTCCAATGGGAAAACTGAGGCACATTAGGACAAGGGCATTTATCCAAGGTCAGCCAGGGGCTAGAGGCACAACCAGGGCTGGGACCCAGATTCCTAGTAGCTGGTACCACGTTCTTTCCATGAGTGGCTCATGCAAGGGGACCTTTTCTTCCTTCACCTCCCCCCAACCAGCAATGCACCTACTTGCACTTCCGCAAGTAAATTGTGGGGGGAGGAGGGAAAGGGAGACAAGGGGCAAGAACAGGGCTGTTTTGTTTGTTTGGGGCTTTTTAAAATATATATTTTTATTGATTTTAGAGAGGAGGGAAGAGGAAGAGAGAGAGAGAAACATCAATGATAAGAGAGAAGCATTGATCCACTGCCTCTGCATCCCCACACGGGACCGAGTTTGCACCCCGGGCCTGTGCCCTGACCGGGAATTGGACTGTGATCCGGCTCATACTGATAACCGCTGAGCCATACCCGCCGGACTAGGCTTTGTTTTGTTTTACGGCACTGGTTTCCTAAGAAGATGGAGAGGCACTCTTTCCTCGTCTGGGCCTGTGCCAACCTCCGCAGAACCTGGAGGCTCTCCACATGGCAGCGATCTCCCCACACAGCCCACGTCTCCTGAGCCACACACCAGCGGGGGCCTGATCCAAAAACGGGGGCGCTGGGGAAGTCTTCCTGGTGCGGCAGACCCAGTGATGGAGCCCTCGGCCCACCGCGTGGCAGTGCCCGGAGGTGGGCCGTCCAGGGCGGTCCCAGGGCAGACAGCTGCCAGCAGCACCACTGCCTCTCCCCTCCGGCCCACACCCCTTCCTCTTCACTCCTGCCCTCCCCCTTCCCACCCTCAGGACTGACTTAGAGAAAGGGGGTGGCTCCAGAGTCAACGTGTCCTTGACACGTGGCCAGTCTTCTCAAAGAAACAAGGAAACAGCGACGTTCAAATGGATGTTTGAGCTGAGCTTTGGCTCCGACCCTCAGTGATCAAATAGCAGCAGACCTTCCTGGGGGGTTTGTCAACAGGCGGGGCAGCTCCTGGCAGGTGTTAGGTGTGAGGGACAGTCAGGAAGGAGGCTGCTGATGGCAGAGGGCGAGGCACCTAAGGGAGGAGCAGGTGTCTCCAGGCCGCTGCTCGTTCAGCTCTCACGTACGTGCTGAGATCTGTGTGCTGAGAGGGGGTGTCCCGTGTGGCGGAGATGGGGTGGGAGTGTCAGCCCTGGCCTTCCTTTTCTCTAGGTCTCCCTCCTCCCAGCCTTCTCCCTGGCTCGCTCCTGTTCTAAGTCGGCCCAGGGCAGCGCACAGCAACAAAGGGCGTGGTGTCCTCTGAAAAGGGTGTTGAAATGGAGCTCCACAAACCTGGTGTTTTCAGAAGCTGCCCTTTGCCGGCTGGGGTTCTGTGTTCGTAGCCTTTCCGTGGGCCGTACACTCACTCCTCAGGCAGGACGGGGAAGCGACGGACAAGGGACGCTTCTCAGAACGCTGCTTCTAAGGCGTAAAACAAGCACACAGACTTCAAAGGGATCCGGTCATGTGGAAACACAGTTATCGAAATATAAACACATTTATGAGATGGGAAATGAATGCCACTTTATTAATGCCTTCAATGCCAAGATCTAGCAGTAGGCCTAAGAACAGCTGTGATTTTTTTAAAATATTTTTTTATTTCAGAGAGAGAGGGAAAGGGAGAGATAGAAACATTAATGAGGCAAGAGAATCAATGATCGGTGGCCTCCTGCATGCCCCCTACTGGGGAATGAGCCTGGAACCCAGGCGTGTGCCCTGACCGTGACCTCCTGGTTCAGAGACTGATGCTTAATCACTGAGTCGCACTGGCCCATCACGACTGTAATTTGGAAAAAGGGATGAATGTGAGTGACATTTCTGCAACAATTGTAACATAATAGAAAAGTATCTGTGACTCCGGTTGTGACAAAGTGACAGGTTCTCTAATACAAGATGGTTTGTGGCCTACATTCTTAATGGAAGGAATATCTAAATGGTAGGTAGAGGGTGGTAAAAATCAGCGTGTAATTTTTTCCTTATTATATTTACAGACACTCTCAGTTCTAGCTGTGGGCCCCCAAGCCAAGGCTCTCGCCTGCAACATGCCCTCTGCCAGGTAGTGGTGGCCTGGGCCCCCAGCCAGGCCCCCTCCCGCCTTCCCCCCTTTCCCCTCTTTGTCTCCCCTCCCGCACTCCCTCTCCCCAGTCCTTTGGCCTCTCCTGAGTGCTATTGCCACAGCAGTGAGGGCTGACATTTTCAGAGTAAGATTGACTTGGCAAGACGCTGGGATTGTCTATAACTCCCCCAGCCCCCGGCCCCCCACTACCGTGACCCAGCTGGGAGACTAGCAGTGTCAGACTCCAAACCCAGGCCCATCAGCGTCCCCCAGGCCAGGGACTCTCCCAGAATCGCAGTGACTGCCTCTGCCTCCCTCCGCTCCAGAAAGGGTTCATGCACCAAAGAGCAGCCAGTTGGGCCGGTGACCTGGGAACTTCACCCGGGAACTTCCCAAAGCGGCCAGTGTGGGGGAGGAAGGAGGCAGCAGAGCACACCCCTGGCCTTCCTGTCTGCTCCTCCAGGGCTCTGCCTGGTGCTCCCCGACATGAGGGGCTCCAAACGTCACTTGGCAAAGATGCAATGGTGCCTTCCCCATCACAGGCACTGCTAACCCTGGAGGAAAGCATCCAACCCGAAACCTCTCCCGGCCGAGGCCAGGCGCTGGCTTGTGTTTATTGTCTCTGTGTCCTTTGGACAGAAATCAGAAAGCCTCTTTGATCAGATACAGGGGAAATGAAGGTCACGCTGTCTCCTGCCCACAGACCTCCGAGGTGGAGCTAACTCTGACCCACAAAAGGCAGATATCTGCTTCTGCTTTTTCGCAACAAATTTCAAAACCTGGCCATAAGACAGACCTCTTTCTGGATGGTTCATCCGGCCCCCAGCCCACACACCCTGGTCACTCTGTACCAGACCTTTAAGGGGATCAAGGCAGGCAACATCAGGTATTTCATTCATTCATTCATTCATTCATTCATTCATCCATCCATTCACCAAATGCTTATTGAATGTGTGGGTATGTGTTTGACCTGGCACTGTGTATGTGGATGAAATCAATCTCAGCTCACAATCATTGTATTCCTTTTTTTTTTTAGTATTTATTTTATGCCTTAAGTTTTTTGTTTCTTCTAGGATATCTTTTTCCGTCCTGTGTGAGCTCCTCTTCCGGTTTAGGAACAATCTGCTCTTTTCAGTAAGGTTCATCTCAGTATGGCGGGAGAGCCCATGCATGGGTTAGTCCACCCATGAGCTTGGTAAGTTCTTCACCACATCTTGGGAGCTTTGCTCCCTGGATGTGCTCAATGGCCAGAGAAACTGCAGCTAAACCCTTAAGTTAAAAATCATACATAAATAGCCCAAACTGGTTTGGCTCAGTGGATAGAACATTGGTCTGCAGACTGAAAGGTCCCAGGTTTGATTCCGGTCAAAGGCTGTACCTTGGTTGCGGGCATATTCCCAGTAGGGAGTGTGCAGGAGGCGGCCGATCGATGTCTCTCTCCCATCAATGTTTCTAACTCTCTATCCCTCTCCCTTCCTCTCTGTAAAATATCAATAAAATATATATTTTTAAAAATACATACATAAATACATAAATAAGAAAAATAAACGCCTAAGTTCAGCATTACTTTCTGCAATTTTTAAGCATGTGCAGCACTCATAATGTGACCGACCCTGTGTCCAGTCCCACTGTACGGCCTGGGCACACTTGTCAGCTCCACATTGTAACAATGGAACGCACACATTGCCTATAAAACAATATCCTTAGATATTTGATGTCTTTTTGGACATGCATACATACCCGTGATGGCCTGGACAATTTCACCAGTGTTCTTAAAGTGCACACGAAGAGTTTGCATGGCCCTAACCGGTGTGGTAGAGTGTTGGCCTGTGGATTGAAGGGTTCCAGGTTCAATTCCAGCTGAGGACATGTGCCTGGGTTGGGGGCTCGATCCCCAGTGGGGTCCTGCAGGGGGCAGCTAATTGATGCTTCTCTCTCATTGATGTCTCTAACTCTCTATCCCTCTCCCTCCCACTCTATAAAAATCAATTTTAAATATATATTTTTAAAAAACAGTTTGCGAGGTGTTCTGGATCTAGCGAACCATTTTTCAGAGCTCACCTCAGGCTGCTTGCAGGAAGAGGAAACAGGTTCTCTTTTTAAATGGTCTTAAAGCCATGATCTTATGATGCTTTTTGTTTTGTTTTTCCAGAAATGCTTCTCAAAAGAAGGTAGCCTGTATCAGAAAGAAATTTATTGATAAGCCTGTGGGTTTTGGTTGGTTGGTATAAATACAACACAGCCAGAGCTTTAGTTCTGGCCTGAAGAACTGAAGGATGGACACCACCCTCCTCTCCAGGTGGCCGGGGCCTTCTGGTCAGCAGATGGGACCACCCTAACCTACTTTCTCAGGACCGTCCTTCGGACACCCTTGGCCTCGACTTATACTAACTCCTGAGCAGGAAGTGTGTCCCTGCTTCAGCCTTGAGAATGTTTGCCGTGCTGTGAGGCCCATGGGTGCCTTTCCTGCCCACAGTGACAGGGGAGTGTCTGCCCTCCCCTGTGTAGGCACTTCATTGTTTATGCTTCTGACCTGATTATGACCATGTGCGTTTTATTACATCTCTGATATTCTCGCCTTGTCTGCCTTTAACATTGCTGTTATTTATACTTTAGCCATGCCTTGGTTTCTCTCCAAGTTCTGAAGACACTTCTTCATAATATTTCTTGCATCTGACCTCTTTTTTCCAGTTAGCCCAAGCCCTCTTTACTTCATCCCTGGATAGAACCTTGTACATAGTGTCAAGTGCCTACTTAATGTTCTTTTTTTTTTTTAGCTTTATTGAGATATAATTGATAAATAAAATTGTACAATATTTAAAGTGTACTTTTTACAATATATATATTGTAAAAAGATTTCTGCCATTGAGTGAGTTAACACATTCATCACCTCTTATAGTTACCTCTTTTTTGTGTGTGAGACCACTTAAGTTCTACTCTTTTAGCAACTTTAAATTACATAATACTAGAGGCCTGGTGCATGAAATTTGTGCACAGCAGGGGGGGATGTCCATCAGCCCAGCCTGAACCCTCTCCAATCTGGGACCCCTTACTGGGATTGGGCCTAAATGGGCAGTTGGACATCCCTCTCACAATCCAGGACTGCTGGCTCCCAGCCACTCACTTACCTGCCTCTGCTTGATTGCCCCATCTGCTTCTGCCTGCCAGCCTGATCACCTCCTAACCACTTTCCTGCCAGCCTGATCAACACCTAACTGCTCCGCTGCTGGCCCGATTGCCCCTATCTGCTCTCCCTGCCAGCCTGGTTGCCCCCAACTACCCTTCCCTGCAGGCCTAGTCACCCCTAACTGCCCTCCCCTGCTGGCCTGATCCTCCCCAACTGGCCTCCCCTGCAGGCCTGGTCCCTGCCAACTGCCCTCCCCTGCTGGCTTGATTGCCCACAACTGCCCTCTCCTGCCAGTCAACTTGTGGTGACTATTTTGGGTCCACATGAGGGCATCCATCTTTGACCACATGGGGGCAGCCATCTTGTGTGTTGGAGTGACAGTCAATTTGCATATTACTCTGTTATTAGATGGGATAGTGTTTTCAATATAATCACCATTAGATTCTCAGATCTTATTCATTTTATCACTGAAAGTTTGTACTACTCTGTTTCTCTGTTTCTATGAGTTTGACCTTTTTTTTTTTAGATTCTACATACAAGTGATAACATTTAATATTTGCCTTTTTCTGTCTGGCTTATTTTACTTAGCATAATACCCTCCAAGCTCATTCATGATATCACAAATGGCAGAATTTTTTCTCTTTTAAGGCTGAATAGTATGTATATGGCACATATCCTTTATCCATTCATGCACTGACAGACACTTAGGCTGTTGTGATACTTTGGCTCTTGTGAACAATGCTACAATAAACAAGGGAGTACAGATATCACTTTGAGACAGTCATTTCATTTCCTTTGGCTATCTACCCAGAAGTGAAATTGCTGGGTCATATGGGAGTTTTATTTCTACTTTCTTGAACCTCCATGCTATTTCCTATAGTGGATGCACAAATTTATATTCCCACTAACAGTGTATAAGGGTTCCCTTTTCTCCACAACCTCACCAGCATTTGTTATCTCTTGTCTTTTTGAGAATGGCCATTATAAATATCTCATTGTAGGTTTGATTTGCATTTTCCTGAGGATTAGTGATGTTGAACATCTCTTCATGTACTTGTTGGCCATCTATATGACTTCTTTGGACAAATGTCTATTCAGGTTGTTTGCTCATTAAAACATATTTATTTATTTATTATTGAATATATTGGGGTGACACTGGTTAATAAAATTATATAGGCTTCAGGGGTACAAATATATAATACATAATCCGTATATTGTATTGTGTGTTCACCACCCCAAGTCAAGTCTCCTACCATCACCATTTATCCCCTCTACTGTCTTCTACCTCTCTCTTCCCCCTACTTGGCCCATTTTTAAAACTGGGTTATTTGTATGTTTTTTACTGCGTTGTACTTCCTTGTATATTTTGGGTATTAACTCCTTACCAGATGTATGGTTTACAAATATTTCCTCCTTTTCCGTAGGTTGCCTTTCCATTTTGCTGATGGTTTTCTTTCCTATGCAGAAGCTTTTTGGCTTGATGTAGTCCCACTTGTTTATTTTTGTTTTTGTTACGTTTGCTTTTGGTGTCAAATCCAAAAAAACCATTGCTGAGACCAATGTGAAGAAACTTATTCCTATGTTGTCATCTATGAGTTTTATAGTTTCAGGTCAAGTCTGTAATTCATTTTGAGTTGATTTTTTGGTATGTTATAAGGTAGTGGTCCTATTTAATTATTTTGCATGTGGCTGTCCAGTTTTCCCAACACCATTTATTGAAGAGACTGTCTTTTCCCCATTGCATTCTTAGATCCTTTGTCAAAAACTAATTGATTATATATATGTGGGTTTGCTTTTTTTTTTTAAAGTTATTGAGGTGACATTGGTGATTTCAGATATATAATTCTACAATATGTGTGAGCACTCTATTTTGTTCCATTTATTTATATTTCTGTTTTTATGTTAATGTCATGTTGTTTTGATTACCATAGCTTTGTAATATATTTTTAAGTCAGAAAGTCTGGTGCCTCTAGCTTTGTCTTTCTTCAAGATTGCCTTGGCTATTTGGGGTTTTTGTTGTCTTATACAAATTTTAGGATTTTGTATTTATGTCTGTGCATAAGAATTTTATATATATGTGGCTTTGGGTGACCCATTTAGAAACTGCTTCTTTGGTATAGTGCTATGGGACTCATGGATGCAGGCCTCTTTGGCTATCAGAACTGGGTGGTTTGGGGCCTGTCCTCCACCCTTGAAAGTTGGGGTGTGGATGTATAGTGCAAACTCTTTGCTCCTCACAGGTAGTGAACTCACCCTCATTTTAAAATGAGGAAATAGAAAACCAGGTTGTGGAAGTGAATTGTTCAAGGTCACATAACTTGGTAGGTGTTAGTGATCCTTCTTCCCAACTGAGAGCTTTCATTTGGAAAAAAATTAACTACGTGTGTGGCTTATAGGAAAAAATTAACTGCAAGTGTGAATTTTAGAAAAAAATTAATTATGCATGTGGATTTTAGCAGACGAGGCAAATTGACTATCAAGTTACTACTCTGACTCACACCCAGAAAACAAATATGCCCACAATAGTTTATGTAGCAAAGCTTTTACATAATCTTTACTGCGGGAGGTGTCAGGGCTAGCTACACATGGCACCCCAGAGCAGCGGTCGCCAACCTTTCGGACCTCACAGACCACCAGTGGTCCATGGACCACCGATTGGCGACCGCTGCTCCCGGGTACACAGGTGCCTGAAATTGCAAAATAGAAGCTCACGAAGTTAGGTGGTTTTTTAAAGTCACACATACAATGAGAAAGAAGTCGGATTTTTACTTATTTATTTTTTTTGGTCAGGATTAGCTTACCCATTTCACCAAGTGTTTAATTTATTCATTTAGCTAATGTCTCCTAAGCATCCCTTAAGAAGCTTACTCCAGTGAGGGAGTCAGAAATGTACAAAGTAAAATCAGTGTAAGACAGAGTGAACTAACTGGAAGAAGTCCCAGTCAAGAATTGTGACACACTGACTGTTACTGAGGGTTCTAGTTATTGTCTCTCAGTATCTAATCAGCACAATATGCATTGTTCTGATAAGTTCACCTTCCCTTATGGTAATGGACATACTAAGCTGCTGGCTGGTTGGTTTCAGATATGTGGAGTCACTATCCCTGCTAACAGCACCGGGGGACCCTGTTCCTCAGGAAGACTGACTGTTTTTATGCCTCAGAAACATCACAGGGTCTGAACCAAAAGAGTTTCTCAAAGACTGCAATTCTGATCTCCACCTGTGGAGCCTGCTGACCAGATTGCTCTGACCATTCTGTTATGCTGGTAATGGTAGGCTCCCTTAATGTAGGAGTGACCCGGCTGGCTTGTAGCATGGTAAAAGCCCTAATGTCACCTCCAGGGCTACCAGTGGGATAAATCAAGAGTTGAGCAAGGTCAGGGAAGCCGTTCTAGAAAATTGGGCAGCAATAGATAATTTGCTGTTGCGGAATAACCATGGCTGTGAGGGATTTAAAGGAATGTGCTGTTTTACTCTTTGGACAAGTCTCAGTTGCGAGAGCACATATCCAAGATCCTGCATTTGGTGTGTTCCATCCCTGGGAACTGCTTTCAAGGCAGAAGCAGATACTGTCCAGCAGAATGAGACTTTTCATCTGAAACTAATCTCTTAGCTATGAGATGATAGAATAGTACTGGGGAAATGCTAGGGGCAAAAATAGAATATTGGGGAATCGCTACAGTTATGGGAAATATTAATCATGCTCTGTTAACCATGATTGCCTTGTGCTGGTTACAGAAAGGACATTCTGACCTGGGTGGGAATTGTCTGCCCCCAGGACCTGGGAGTCAACCTTGGACCTGGGAGTCAACTTTGGGCCTCGGAATTAAGAACTGCCTATCAAGCCTTAGCTGGTTTGGCTCAGTGGATAGAACTGAAAGGTCCCAGGTTCGATTCCAGTCAAGGGCACATGCCTGGGTTGCAGGCTCCATCCCCAGTAGGGGGCTTGCAGGAGGCAGTCAATCATGATTCTCTCTCATCATTGATGTTTCTCTCTCTCTCTCCCTCTCCCTTCCTTTCTGAATTCAACAAAAATATATTAAAAATAAAAAGGAACTGTCTATCATCGTGGAAAGATGAACCACTTCATTGTCCAAACAATGGAGTCCCATCCCAGACTCCTACTTCACCATGCTTGTAATCCCTACTTCCCCATGTAATCCTTGTCCTGCCTTATATAAACAGCACATTAGAATTTTGTGCATGACCAACTGCTCTCTCATACTGTCAACAGTATTGGAATAAATGCTCATATATGATTCAAAAAAATTATGACACAAAATAGTAATATTGGGGGGGATTATGACAGCACCCCAAACATTGCCTTTTATTGCACTTGGGTATCAACCTGTTATGCATGTACTGGAGGCCTGGTGCATGAAATTCATGCACTGGGGGTTAGGATCCCTAATCCCTACCTGTGCCTGCTTGCAGTCCAGGAGCCCTGGGGAATGTCCGACTGATGGCTTAGGCCTGCTTCTCGTAAGGAGCAGACGTAAGCTGGCAGTCGGACATCCTTAGTGCTGCCATGGAGGCAGGAGAGGTTCTTGCCACCACCAATGCGCTCGCCAGCCATGAGCCAGGTTTCTGGCTGAGTGGCACTCCCCCTTTGGGAGTGGACTGACCATCAGGGGCAGCTCCTGCATTGAGCTCCTGCCCCCTGGTGGTCAGTGTGTGTCATAGCAACCAGTCATTCTGTGGATAGGTCCATTTGTACATTAGCCTTTTATTATATAGGAGAATTAGCAAAACCATTGATCTTCCTCATTACCTCTCTGTTCCTCAAGTTCTCCTTCAACAGAAATATTTCTTTTAAATTGATTTCAGAGAGGAAGGAAGAGGGAGAGAGAGTTAGAAACATCAGTGATGAGAAAGAATCATTGATTGGCTGCCACCTGCACACCTCCAACTGGGGATTGAGACTGAAACCCAGACATGTGCCCTGACAGGGAATCGAACCATACTTTAATCCCTACAGGTTTTCCAGCCTCTTGGTTAATAAGAAAAAGGGAAATGCCACAGTTTTCATTAGTGGAACAAAAGTAGTTTCCAGAAATTCTAACTGTGGATCCTGTTGGCAACACTTGGAAAATTCTAAATGGAAATTTTTAAACGGATGCTCTATGAGACTTTAGAAAGGAAGAGGAAAACCATTTGCTATGTATACTGTCAATGACTGTGCTGGGTGAGTTACACGTATTATCTCAGTCCTCAGAGAATCTTGTACAGGGGTGTTATGTATTGTCCTAATTCTGCAGGTGAATAGAGGTGCTGTTTGAGTCAGTACGGCAACACCCATCTGTAGGTCAAGTCATATAAGTGGAAAATTACAGCAATGATTCATGAGCGACGGCGGTTAAAAGGTCGCACCATGCATGCGGGTGTACAATTCAATAAAGATGTTGGTGAAATGACAGCCAGCGAGATTAAAAGTCATAAACTAGAAAAACGGGGCCAAGGCTTGGGCAGGTGCTCTTAATTACACAAGCACAGCTAGAAGGCCTCTTTAGATCCCCTGTTTGCTTAGGCCTCCGTTCACAGCCAGCCTGCCAACACCCCACCCTTTCTGGGCAAGGGAGAGGGAATTCAGTATTAAATTTAGTCCGGGTCGCTGCCTGCCTTCGCCTTCCTACCTCAGGACCTAAATACCCTGGCTCTCAGAGGGTGCCTGTGGCTCTCAGAGGGGTGCCTGCTCCAGGCTGGGAGGCAGCCCCCCAGCAGAGAGAGAGTGGGTCCCTTCACCACCTCTGTGATGTTTTCATTCTGATGCCAAACATTAAAATCTGGGTGGTATTCTCCTCCATTCTCCCACTGAATTCCATCAGAAGGAGTTTATTGTTAAGAAAGAGGAAATAGCCGAAACCGGTTTGGCTCAGTGGATAGAGCATCGGTCTGCGGACTGAAGGGTCCCAGGTTCCATTCCTGTCAAGGGCATGTGCCTTGGTTGCAGGCACATCCCCAGGGGGGAGGGGGGGGCGTGCAAGAGGCAGCTGATTGATGTTTCTCTCTCATCGATGTTCCTAACTCTATCCCTCTCCCTTCCTGTCTGTAACAAATCAATAAAAAATATTTAAAAAAAAGAAAAGAAAGAGGAAATAAAACCCAGAGGGGAGAGGTTTGCTTGGTCCTGCTCCCTAACAGCAGAGGGAGAAGGCAGCCAAGCCCATGCCAGGTCTTCCCCACCCCACACCCCCCGCCTCGGGGTCCTGGCCCCGGGCTCCCTCCCCTGGGCCCTTCCCGTCGCGTCTGGCCTCCCTGGGCCTCTCTGTGTTCCGCTTCCCCGACGCCATCGCCTCCGCTTGGACAAGGCAGAGCAGCCCAGCAGGTCCTGCACCTCTGGGCTCTGCGGGCTCAGCCCTCGGCGGCCCCTGCGGGCTTCTCCCCTCCGGCTCCGGGGTCCCGGCCTCCGTGCTCACCCTCCCTGCCCTCCGTCTCCGCCGCTCCCTCGTGCCATGCCTTATGCTATGGTCCGGACCCGTGCACCGACCCCCGGGAGCACACGCACAGGCACCGGCGGCCCGGCCCCGCAGGTGAGGGTTCTGCAACTTGTGAACCAACGCCCCGGGGTAAGAAGAAAGCAGAACCGGGGCTCCTGCCTAGCTCGGCGGGTGCAGACGCCCGCACGCCGCCCCGGAGCAGCGGCTCCCTCTTCACCTGCTGCCGGGCCGGGGGCAGCGCTAGGAGGGCGCCCCGCACTCTGCCCGGGCGCCCTGTTTGCAGAGTAAGAGAGAGCTTCCTGCCGGCGGGGCAGTGAGAACCACTGGTGTGCAAACAGGTTTTGTTACTATGTGTGGCCCGAAGGGAACATCCACCCCCGGCCCCCCGGCTCTGCCCTGCAGGGCCCCTCCGGGGCTTCTGTCTCCCCGCCGCACCATCCGAGGCGCTTCCGGTCACTCCCACCGGCCGCCTGCTTCAAGAGCCCTTCTCCTTTGTTCATTTTCCAAATTATACAAGAAACTTCCAGAGGCAGTAAAGGGAGCCAGCTGGGAAACAAACAAGCTACAGAAGCAAAAGAGGCCCCGGGAGCTTAGGAGAGGGAAAGGCTTGGGGGGCGAGGGGAGGGGGAGGGTTGAGAAAGGTGTGTGTGGGGGGTGTATGTGTGTGTGTGTGTGTGTGTGTGTGTGTGTGTGTGTGTGTCCACGTCAAGAGCCCTTCCTTCTCCTAAATCCTCTGGGTATGGGTATGTGGTTTTACTTCACTCTCCCCTGGCCCCCAGGTCTCCTGCTTGTCTAGGATGCTAAGCTTTGTTTGAGTGACATCTCTCTGAACCCAGGTCCCTGTCTGCACGAGGCCCTGACAGCTGACTGGTCTGCTTCCTGCCAGGGGAAAGCAAGGCCGCTGGTCTGTGCCTCATTGTGTGAATCCCCTTGTTCTTCTGAACCACCTGACTCCCCGGGGGTCACGCTTCCTTTCTGAGACCCCAGTTGTTCCCACTGACCTTCTCAGAGGCCTGGTCATAAGGCTTTCGACTTTTCTATTTTTAGTTTTAGGCTCCAACAGGAAATGAGGAATCAAGCTAGGCAGCCTTGCCCTCTTGCAAAGGCTGAAGGTGCCCTGGGTTGAAGGGCAGAAGGTGGCACAGAGGACAGGACAGATGCAGGGGGAGAAGGAAAGAGGCCAGAAAGCAGCCCTCTGGGTGCCGCCGCCCCCCAATTCTGGGGGAGGAGAAGATGAGGCAGGAAGAGCATTGAAAGGAGCGAGCCGAAACCGGTTTGGCTCAGTGGATAGAGCGTCGGTCTGTGGAAGGTCCCAGGTTCGATTCCGGTCAAGGGCATATACCATGGTTGTGGGCACGTCCCCAGAAGGGGACGTGCAAGAGGCAGCTGATCAATGTTTCTCTCTCATCGTTGTTTCTAACTCTCTATCCCTCTCCCTTCATCTCTGTAAAAAATCAATAAAATATTTAAAAAAGAAAGAAAGAAAGGAGCCACACAAGACCATGGGGTGCAGGAGCCCAGGGAGGGTCCCTGAACCATAGGTGGTAGAGGTGAATAACCTTCATGGGAAGGTCCCTACTGACTTTGAGGGTAGCAGATTCAGGAGGATGGTGGGCCTGGAAGGCAGACTGGACAAAGGAAGGAAGACCCTAAGCGTAACCCATTCTCGCGGTATTACGGAAGGAAAGGAAGAGATGGCATCGGCATGGAAAGAATATACAGTGGAGAGGTCCGGGGTGGCTTGCCACATTTATCTGTGCCACGGATGATCATGTCGGTACCCAGAGAGGAAGCCCCTTCAGAAAGGAAGAGACTGGAAAGGCCGAAGACAGAGGAGATAATTGGCAAAGCCAAGTCCCAGAGAGGGAGGAGCCTTGGGGATCCGTACTGAAGGTGGGAGCCTTCGCATTAATTGAAGCAGCATGCGGGGTCCCCTGGTGCAAAGCATGATAACATCTGGGAAAAGGGGGTTGGAGCTTAGTCTATCGGTGACGTCTAAACTAGCCCCAAATCTGAATCTTGCCATTGTGGCCTCCGGAGCCCAGAGCGTGACATTATGAGAAAAAGAAAGAGGATGCGTGTGGTTGTCCTGCCCAGGTGCAGTAAGGCCCGAGACAACTTACTTACCGAGCAGCCTGGGAAGAGGAAGTGAAGGGGAGAACACACACACACACACACACACACACACACACACACACACACACTGAGAGCAGGCCTGAGTCACTTTTTCTTTCAGTCACCTCTAAGGACGAGTTAAACAGAAAGCAAGAACGAGATGCTCAGGCCTTAAAGCCGCTCTCCTCCCCTTCCAACCTTCCTCCCTTTGCATGCCGGCAAGTGAAAAGCTGAAGAGAGCCTCACCCCAAGGCCTGGGGTTGAGTGCACCCTGTCTGGGCTCCTTGATAAACACGTAACAAAGCCTCCTAACCCGTGTGGCAGGTTATGGATCTTCTCAGTCCTAGGAATGAGCAGGGTCTGGGGTCAGCTGCCTCAGCATGGGTGCTTAAGAGTCTAGCACCGTGCCAGGTCATTCTAACATAAAAAGGCACTCTACTACGAGCTGAATGAATGCCTACCTGAAGGTACTCATTATTATGTCCATTAGGTGCTTGCTGGTTGGCTCAGTTGATTAGAACATTGTCCCAATGTACAAAGGTTGCAGTTTTGATCCCTGGTTAGGACACCTACAAGAATCAACCAATGGATGCATAAGTACTGTATTTTTCTGTGTATAAGACACCCCCCACTTTTCCAATGCAAAATTAAGAAATCAATATTTTAGCAGAGACCTGTTCGGCTCAGTGGATAGAGCGTCGGCCTGTGGACTGAAAGGTCCCAGGTTCGATTCCGGTCGGGGGCATGTACCTTGCTTGCAGGCACATTTCCACAGTGGGGCGTGCAGGAGGCGGCTGATTGATGTCTCTCTCTCATCGATGTTTCTGACTTTCTATCTCTCTCCCTTTCTCTCTGTGAAAAATCAATAAAATATATTTTTTTAAAAAGAAATCGATATTTTAAACATTTTGCTGGTTTTCCTCTTAAGGCCTTCTTCTTTTGGCATCTTAAGTAGCTGTTCTTCCTGTTTTTAAAATATATATATATATATTTTACTTTAGAGAGGAAGGGAGAGAGAGAGAGAGAGAGAAACATCAATGATGAGAGAGAATCATTGATTGGCTGCCTCCTGCATACCCCCTACTGGGGATCAAGACCACAACCCAGACAATGTGCCCTTGACCAGGTCGAACCCAGGACTCTTCAATCCATAGGTCCATGGCACCTCATATTGGGAACTAAAACGATGGATTATTCATTACAAGCATCCCCATATTTGAGGGACGTCTTAGGTTTCCACAATCCCCCCTCCCACAGGGATCTCTAGCCCCTTGCTACTCTTAAGTGAGGAAATTTAGCTCAAGCCTCCTCTGTCTGCCTAACCATGACATAAGATTTCATTTCATTACTGCAGCCACCCCATGTTGATAGGACAGGGGTGAAGGGGACCCATCCTGTGAGGTATTGTTCTGAATTTATGTTTGTGTCTCCTGACCCAAATTCATATGTTAATCCCCTAATCCCTTCTGCACCCCCCTCCAATGTGAGGGTATTAGGAGGTGGGGCCTTGGGGAGGTCATAAGGAGTGGATAAGGTCGGGAGAGTGTAGCCCTCTTGGGATGGGGTTGGTGCTCCTCTAGGAGAGGCCAGCATCGGCTTTCCCTCTGCCCCAGCACACGAGGAGACAAGATGTTCACAGTCTGCAACTCGAAAGAGGGCCCTCAGCAGAACTGTACCCTGACCTCGGACTTTCCTTCTCCAGAACTGTGAGTAATACATTTCTGTTGTTTACAAACCACTGTGCGGGGTGGTATTTGTTACACAGCCCAAACAGACTAAGACAGGAGTCAGGAGTGGTGAAGGAGGTAAAAATTCCTTTTTAACCCATCAGCACCCCACAACCGCGCTCCAGATTTCAGCCTGGGAGGGTGGAGTAGTCACGCTCACCTGCTCCCGTTCTCATCTCCCCCCGTGCCACGCCCCCTACTGGGCTGGAGGAAGTGGATCTAGTCTCTCTCTTTGCAAGAATTTTTCTTGCCTCATCTCCTTGCTGAGATGGCATTTGACCTGGTCCCTTCTCTGGGGTCACAGTGGGGATGCAGTGAGGGAAGGTGAGGGAAAGCGAGTTGAGTTTTATTTTAGGTGTGTTGCTTTCCTCCTTTGGGACATCGTGGGATCACACGTTGGCACTGGCCAGGCGCTCCCGTTTGGGAGGTAGGTTGGGGAGGCAGTAGGTTCTCCCCTCCCCTAGAGGTGTCTCTGCTTTCCACCCCCCCCCCCCCCCCCAGTGGCTCCCTGGGCTTGCCTGGCGGCCTGAGCCTGGGGCTCCCAAAGGACCCAGGGAGTGCTGTCCTGCCGGAGGGAGGAAGTAGTCAGAGTCCGGAGCTGGATTCTGGGGTGCTGGTAACAGTCCATTTTTTCTGATCTGGGCAATGGTTACACAGGGTGTTTGCCTTGTAATAATTCACTCATCGTCTGATGATTTGTGTGCCCTTTTTGTGTGTTATTCTTAAGTAAAAGCAAACTTTAGAATTTCCCCTTGTATATTGACAGAACTCCGATCTTAACTAGAAGTTAGTGTCTCAACCCAATGGAATTATACAGCACTGCCTTCCCAAACTCTAAATATTGTGATATTTTCTTTTATTGTTTTTAACAATGTCTGTTATTTTATTATAAAGCTACATGCAAATTGTAGAAAACTTAGGAAAGCACAAATGAGAAAATAACCATCTGCAATTTTACTACCCAGACAACTACTATTATTTTTTTTATTTCTTTCTTAGTGTTCCGTAGGTATGCATACAATATATATATCTTGCAATAGTAGAGTCATTTTAAATTTTAAAACCTACTTTTTTCACTTAATATCTTGTGAACATTTTCCCATAATTAACTATACGTTGAAAATAAAAATTTTAATGCCTACAAAACATTTTATGTTAAGTCATATGCTGTTCATCTGTTCATTCATTCAACCATTCTGCAAATATTTGTTGAGCACTCACCATCCTCCAGGAACAAAACAGACATGCCCTGCCGGTGTGGCTCGGGAACAAAGGGTCGGCTCATGAACAAGGAGGTCAGTGTTGGATTCCCAGTCAGGGCACATGCCTGGGTTTCGGGCTCGATCCACAGTAGGGGGCATGCAGGAGGCAACTGATTGATGTATCTCTCTTATCATTGTTTCTATCTCTCTATCCATTTCTCTCCCTCTCTCTAAAAAAAAAAATCAATTTAAAAATATTTTTTAAAAAAGAACACAACAGACATGATTGTTTGTTATCAGGAACTTTCAGTCTATAGGGACAGAGAAAATGTAAAAATTAATTAAACCAATAACAATTCAAATTGAAGTTTCTCATAGAACTTGGCAAGTTGATTCTAAAATTTATATGGAAAAGCAAAGAATGAAAGGGAAAAAGACCAGTAAAGAGCATCATAATAGTAGAATAGTTAAATAGTAAAGACCATATATCTGAATTCTGTAAGTTATTTTTGTTTGTTTGTTTCTTTTAAGATTTTTCATTGATTTTCAGAAAGAGAGGAAAGGAAAGGGAGAGAGAGAGGAAGAGAGAGGGGGAGAGAGAGAGAGAGAGAGAAAGAGAGAGAGAGAGAAAGGGAGAGAGAGAGATGAATGTCAGAGCAAAACATCTATTGGCTGCCTCTTACACACCCCTCACTAGGAATCAAACTGGAGGCCTTTCGGTACACAGGATGACACCCAACCAACTGAGCCACATTGGCCAGGGCTGAATTCTATAGGTTCTTCTTCTTTTTTTTAAATCTGTTTTTATTTATTTCACCGAAAGGAAGGGAGAGGGAGGGAGACAGAAACCCTGTGATGAGAGAGAATCATCGTTTGTGGAAGTGGTTGAATGGTGCTCTAGTGTGCTTTGACTGTATTGGTTCTGGGGCTTCGGGGAAGTGCAGACCAAGGTCAGCTGTTGCTTGTGCCTTGCCCTGGGCCACCTGGTATGAGCTACAAAGTCATCTGCAAATGGTTGCCACTAATGCTGGGCTTGGAGGTGGCTGGCAGAGGCTAAGCTGCAAACTGAGGCCAGCTGCCACTAGTGCCAGGCTTGAGGCTGCTTAGCATGAGATATGGGGCATGCTGAGGCCAGATTCTGCTTGTTTGGGATTTGTGAACCTTGAGAGGTTTTAGGAAAGTCCACAGCATGAGCCAAGACGAGCCATTAGTTTAGAAAGGCAATGGGAAGTGGCTTGGGTGGGTCCAAAAGTTGGGTAGAGCAGGGTCTCAGGGAATCACCAGGGAGAATCAATGTTGGCCAGGTTACTAGAGATGCGTGTATGGCTCTGGCCTGTGCATGCAGCCAGAGGGCTTAGCAAAGGAATAGTGGCTTCTGTTAGCACTTTTGTCTGGGAGAAAGCTGACTCTCCAGCCCTTGCCCTAAAGCCAGGCAATTCAGCTCCTTCCATATGTCCCTGGCACCTACCTCAGTACTGAAGCTCGAAGCCAATGAATCCACCAGTAAGTCCATGTGCCAGCCCTTTAAGAGGAACCCCTGGAACTCCAGTAGCTCTTCTTCTCCCTCAGCCACCCCCCGCCCCACACCCCAGGTTTTAACAGCCAGAAAGAAGTTAGGGGACTTCTCGTCCAGGTCCTGGAATCCTTGGCTGGGGATCCAGTATGGGACTGGGATCCCTTGCTCCTCATGGGGGAACCTCCATGCCATAGGTAGGTGTGGGACCTGCTGGTACTGGGTCTCTACCCCTCCCACATGGCTTCTTCTATATATCCTTAGTTATAGGACTTCTTAGTTTAGCTGGACTTTTGGCTGGACTTTTGGTTGTTCTGTAGTTTAGTTGCGATTTTGATGTGGTGAGAGGAGGTGAGTCCAGCGTTTATCTACTCTGCCATCCTGACCAGAAGCCCTATTCATCAGTTCTTAAAAACAGCAGTATAAAGTGTTCTCTTCTTAAAAATTGATTACTTTATATATATTTTTTTATTGACTTCAGAGAGGAAGGTAGAGGGAGAGAGAGGTAGAAACATCAGCGATGAGAGAGAATCATTAATCAGCTGCCTCCTGCACACCCACACTGGGGATGGAGCCTTCAACCCCCGGCATGTGCCCTGACCTGAAATCGAACCATGATCTCCTGACTCATGGGACTGTGCTCAACTGCTGAGCCACGCCGGCTGGGCTGGCTTTTTTATTTTAGCTTTCCTTAGGTAGAATGCAAACTTGCAGGGTATATAAGGCTAAGCTGGTGATGTGTTTGAACAAACATATAGAAATAGCAGATCTGTATCCTTTGCCACCAATCTGGTCATAGGAGGTCCCTGAGCACCAAAGTGCAGGTACATCCTTTATAAAATGTAGAAACAGTTTTCTTTTAATGTAACTTAGATAACAATGCAGCAATATTAATTTTTTTTCTTCAATCTCATAAAACTAAAGGTTTTCAATATGTCGAGGTCTGTGACTATGAAGAAAACTTGAATCCCTACTTTAATGTCTTTATTTTACTTTTTTGGCTCAAGATGGCATATTAATAAATATTTGGAATGGGTCATGTATGAAATCAACGTGAAAAGACTATTGAGACTTGAATGAAGATTTTTGTTTCTGCATGAAACTCAGAAGGAACTAATTTTTCTAGTGGAAAATAAAACCATCAGGTAGAAATATCAAAAGCAGGGAAGTGCCACTCAGACACTCAGTGTCCTCCTCTTTGTAAGCTACTGTCCAGGAAGACAGGAAGAATTTAGATACACATATTTTTCCTTCCTTTTCAGAGAGGCGGGGCTCAGGATTCAGTCGGGGGAATCAGAGGCTTCTTAATGACTGCTCTGTTGCAGCTAAACCAACAGAAACAGCTGCCCTGCTTGTTCCTCGACTCAGACAACTCTGGGTACAGAGCTTGCGCTGCGGGATGGAGGTCAGCATGTATTCTTACCAGGAGCTGTGCCTGCCAGGGCCTCACGTAAGTAACTCTGCAGTTCAGGAGAGCTTTACCCTGGAAACTGCCATCGGAAACAAAAGGGACATTGCCAGGGAGAAGAGGAAAGCTTTGCTTTGAAACCGATCACATCCATCATCACTGCTAACACATGCTGGTCATTTTATGGTTCCTATCTGTTTCTGGGTTGCTGTGCTGAAACTCACGGTCTCCCAGCATTTCTAAACTGAAAGCTGAAAACGACCTCTCCTTTATAGTCAGTCCTCATGCTGCCATCCAAGGAAGTGGATCTGCTCTGGCTTTTTGAGCCGTCTGCTTCATAAATGTGGTTTATTTACAAAAGTGAAAGTTTGCTGCAACCCGTTTTATTTGTTCCCTGGCTTTTGAAACATGGTACGTGGAGCTGCCTGGTTTGTGCTTTTTCTCCCAGCTATTCAACTACTAACGAACCACGTGAGGGAGGGGAGTGCACTCACTCTGCGTGATATGGTATCCAAATTTCCAAATAAAATGGAAATGGCCGTGCTTATCAGTATGTCAGATAGTGTGCTATATTATGTCATTTATTTAACTATATTTTTGTTGAATTGTGGAAATTCAGATGTTTTAGGAAATCATCATCACCTTTCAATTTGGTGGTTAAATACAGGTACACACACACACATATATATATTCAATTTAAAGATGATCTATGGTTAAGGAATGGCTTATAAGTACTTTTTCATTCTTGCAATTATTTTCAATATAGCCTACTTTTTGGTATACTGTTAAGCCTAATTTCAATTTGCCTCCTTCAATGAGAATTTATTTTTATTTTTTAGTAGCATTTGCACTTACATTTAAATTCAAGGTCAGATTTTCTGAATCTCTAGTTTGAACTTCTTAGTTGTTTTCCTCATGTCTTCACTAAAATCTAAGAAATGGTTGTTTCTAGTTCCAAGGGTAATAGTTGCTCTGACTCCCATTTTTCAAGTGACTGACTTTTTAAAAATGCGTCTTGAAATGACCGTGTCCCCCACCTGCTGGTATCTGGTGGTTCTATGACCACATCAACTCTGGGTATCGCCTTGAAGCTCTGTTCTGAGGTGCCCCTCCCACTTAATATTTTTCAATATTCCTCAGCAAAACTTTCCTCCTGTCAGGCTAGTCCTCCCCTTGTCATGTTATTCTTGACCCCCTTCTTGTTCTCTTCAATCACATCATGCTCTCTTCTAGAAAAATGCTCATTTAAAATCTAAAGTTGATAGGATTTCATGACAGACTGATTTGGGAGATAAAGGTGGAGCGGTCAAGGATTCCTCCCAGGATGCTAAGACCATTCACTGAGACTTAGAATGGAGAAACCCCAAGTTTATGGAGAGCTGACTGGAGTGCCTGGGGAACACATCCACCTGACGATGCTCGCAGAGGAGTTGGATGTTTGCGTTTGGACGAAGAAGACTGGGCTAGAGGTTCAGATTCAGAAACAAATTTCAATGGTTGTGTTAAGCCACGCAAGTGGATGGGTCACATTAGATGTCTATGAAAATGAGAGGAAAGAAAGGCTAACTAGGGAATCCTAGAAAACATTAGTTTTTAAAGAGATGTTTGAGGAAGTATAGAGAGAGCTGAGGTAGATGGAAAATCAGGAGGTGTCATGGAAACCCAGGAAAAAGGAAGTTTCAAAATGAGACAGTGCCCAGAAGTGTAAAGAGGGGGTTAAGAGGAGAGAAGCTGGAGCGTAGGAAAGCCTGGACAGTGGGAAAAGGTGAGCTGGCAAAGAGGGCACATGCCAGGAAAGCACCGAGTGTTCCACACCACGCACAATAAACTGACGTCCCCGGGTTTCCGCCGAACTTCACATCCTGTAAAAGTAAATTTAATCATGTCTGAGAGTCTAACTGTCTAAGACTGAGATAACTGCTGTGTGTAAAGTATTATATAAATAGCTCTGAACTGGCCAAGAGTAAATGTATAACAGACTGGGAGTCAGGGGCCTTAGAAAAGCTGGTGAGACAGGTAGGACAAGAAATGCAGTTGCGTGCCTTGGGCTAGAAGTAACAATGGGTTTCCAAATAGATATAAAGTTTGGGGGATGAATTATGCCTGGTCACATATCTTTCTCCAGGTTCTCAGTTTTTTTTTTAATTTTATTTAATAAATCTTTATTGTTCAGATTATTACAATTGTTCCTCTTTTTCCCCCCATAGCTCCCCTCTACCCGGCTCCCACCCCACCTTCTGCCCTTACCTGCTCCCCACACTGTCCTCATCCATAGGTGTATGATTTTTGTCCAGTCTCTCCCTGCACCCCCCTCACCCCTTTCCCCCTGAGAATTGTCAGTCCTTTCTATGCCCGATTCTATTATATTCACTAGTTTATTCTGTTCATCAGATTTTTAATTCACTTGATTTTTAGATTCACTTGTTGATAGATATATAATTGTTCATAATTTTTTTTATTTTAATAAATCTTTATTGTTCAGATTATTACAATTATTCCTCTTTTTTCCCCCATATCTCCCCTCCACCTGGCTCCCACCCCACCCTCTGCCCTTACCTCCCCCCAAATTGTCCTCATCCATAGGTGTATGATTTTTGTCCAGTCTCTCCCTGCACCCCCCTCACCTCTTTCCCCATGAGAATTATCAGTCCACTCCCTTTCTATGTCCCTAATTCTATTATATTCATCAGTTTATTCTGTTCATCAGATTTTCAATTCACTTCATTTTTAGATTCACTTGTTGATAGATATGTATTTGTTATTCATACTTTTTATCTTTACCTTTTTCTTCTTCCTCCTCTTCTTAAAGAGTACCTTTCAGCATTTCATATAATACTGGTTTGGTGTTGATGAACTCCTTTAGCTTTTTCTTATCTGTGAAGCTTTTTATCTGATCTTCAATTCTGAATGATAGCTTTGCTGAGTAATCTTGGTTGTAGGTTCTTGCTATTCATCACTTTGAATATTTCTTCCCACTCCCATCTGGCCTGCATAGTTTCTGTTGAGAAATCAGCTGACAATTGTATGGGTGCTCCCCTGTAGGTAATTAACTGTTTTTCTCTTGAATATTCTCTTTAATATTCTCTTTTTGTCTTTTGCTCTTGATATTTTAATTATGATGTGTCTTGGTGTGGTCCTCTTTGGATTCCTTTTGTTTGGGGTTCTGTGCACTTCCTGGACTTGCAAGTCTATTTCTTTCACCAGGTGAGGCAAGTTTTCAGTCATTATTTCTTCAAATAGGTTTCCAATATCTTGCTCTCTCTTTTCTTCTGGCACCCCATAATTCTGATGTTGGTATGCTTAAAGTTGTCCCAGAGGCTCCTTACACTATCTTCACATTTTTGGATTCTTTTTTCTTCTTGCTTTTCCAGTGGAGTGTTTTTTGCTTCTTTGTATTTCAAATCTTTGACTTGATTCTTGCGATTCTCTAGTCTGTTGTTAGGTTTCTGTATAATATTTTTTATTTCAGTCAGTGTATGTTTAATTTCTAGTTGGTTCTTTTTCATCTCCTCTTGGGTCTCACTAAATTTATCCATTTTCTCTAGGAAATTCTTAAAAAACCTTATAACCGTGGTTTTGAACTCTATATCCAGTTGTTTGTTTTTTCCTATTTCTTTCATTTGTGATCTGTTCTTTTGTCTCCACATATTTTGCTGCTTCCCTGAGTTGGTAGAGTAGCTTTGTGTGCCAGATGTCCTATGTGGCCCAGTAGCTCTGCCTCCCCAGTTACCTGAGGTGGACACTCTTGGTGCACCCCTTTGTGAACTGTGTGTACAGCCTTGTTGTAGTTAAGTCTTGATTGTTGTTGGTATCAGTGGGAGGAATTGACCTCCAAGCCAATTGGTTGTGAGGATCAGCTGTGTCAATGCCAGGAGAACTTCTGTGCTGGACTCAGCCTTAAGACTCTCAAGATTGCAAAAGCCTCTGTGCTAGGCTTGTATGGGGTAGCGTCTCAGGGCTGAGCAGACAGCCTTGGCTTCCCTTCAGCCCTGCCCTATGCAGCCCCTGGGTCTCATCTCAGTGTCCCTTGGTAATCGCTACAGCCCTCTCTGCACACAGTCACACTTGTGCACCTCCAAACCTCTGCCTTTCTGGTTCCCCTGAGTTTCCGTGTGCTACAGGGACCTGTGTGAGTCTGGTCCCCAGGGTCTCACCTGAAACTGGAGTTCAGTGCAGTCGGAAGTGGAGTTCAGCACAATTAGGAGGTTCTGTCTTCCTCCCGCTAGAGAAAGTCAGCGGCACAATCAGCAGTCAGTTCTCTCTGCGCGCACTTTCATGCACACTTCCGTGCACACCTCCAGACCTCTGTCTTTTGCGGCTCCCCTAAGTTTCCCTGCACTCCTCCCTTTTCACAACAGTTCAGACTCCCCTATATGAGTCTCAACTGGAACTGGGGTTCAGTGCAGTAGGAAGTGGGGTTCAGTGCAGTCGGGAGTTTCCATTTCCCTCCTGCTAGAGGAAGCCAGCCAGGCCCTCCACCGCCCATTCTCTCCATCCTCGTGTCTCTGTACCTCAGCTCTTTGCAGCTCCTCTGAGTCTCCATGAGCCCCTCTCTTTCCTTCTAATTGTAGAATTTCCACTCAGCCAGCTTTCCTGTGGTTTAGTTGTAGTTTTGAAATTGTTGTGTGAGGCAGCAGTTTAGGTGTTCATCTATGCCGCCATCTTGGTTTTCTCTCCAGGTCCTCAATCTTATGAAAATGTCCTTTAGGTGCTGCAAATTCAACATGTTCTCATCCGAGCTCATCTTCTCGGCTCCTCTAGCCCATTCGCACCTGCTTCTCCTTTCTTTCAGATGAGAGCATTGCCAGTCACCCAGTTTTTTGAAGTAGAAACATCAGTCATTCTCTTCCATCACCATCCTTTCTGCCATCAAGTTCTGTTCATTCTTTCTCCATTTTCTCATTTTTTGATTCTGTCTTCTCACTCACTCACTCTTCATTTCCATGTCCATCACCTTAATGCAGGTCCTGAAATATTATTCCTAATTGGCCTCCCTTCTTCTAGTCCTTCCTTCTCTTCCCAACTCATCTTCCACAATTCTAATGAAGCAAATTTGATCGTGTCACTCTCTTGATTTAAAAACGTCTTCCAGCCAAAACCAGTTTGGCTCAGTGGATAGAACATTGGCCTGTGGACTGAAAGGTTCCAGGTTTGATTCCGGTCAAGGGCATGTATCTTGGTTGTGGGCACATCTCCAGTAGGGGGCGTGCAGGAAGCAGTTGATTGATGTCTCTCTCTCATCGATGTTTCTAAGTCTCTATTCTTCTCCCTTCCTCTCTAAAAAAAATCAATAAAAAATATTTTTAAAAAATAAAAATAAAATAAAAAAGTCTTCCAATTATAGTGAGGAGAAAGTCTGACCTCCTTAGCATGACATCACTCAGGGCCCTCACTGATCTAGCCTTACAGCCACATCTTAGCTGAATGTCCAATTGCTTTCTGTCTCCACACATTTATCTTATAACACCACTAAATTTCTCTTTGTTCCTCAACTCACCACGCTCTCTTACACTTGATTCACTATAAAGATAATCAACCTTGTGGTACTACTAAGATCATTAGCTTCAGTGCTAGAGGAGGAGAGATGGGGAAGTTGAATGTAAGTGAACTGGACTAGCCAGAGGGAAAAGAATGGGGATGGAAATGACTCTAATAAGAGTTGGGATCTCCTCATTCGACTCCATGCTTATGAGACTGTATTTCTTAAATAAGTCATGATTCAAGGATACGGAAATATCAGGGAGACAAGTACACCTCACAGAGCTAACTTCACAACAGACATAGGACTTGAAGTCTGCATAGGGTGTAAGCAGCTGATAGCCTTCTAATTGTGGGGATGACATCAACAGAGGAGGACAGCGATCTGTTCAGGGCAGAAGGACCTAGGGAGGGGAGCAATGTTGGTAAGGCCAGGAAGAGGTCAGGGCCTGATTGTTGGAGACTTTAAATGCCAAAGTTGACCCCCTAAGCATACTTTACCCAGCAGGGAATGGAGAGACACGGAAGTTTTCTTAAGCAAAGCAATGACTTAGTGAAAGCAGGCTTTTAAGTAGATTAATCAGGCAGTAGTGTGCAGGACAGATTAGAAAAGCAGGGAATGCAGGCTGGAAGGGCAAGGAGAAGTACAGAAATTTAGGTCTGAGATGCCATATTTGCTTAGTTACAATAAAAAAAACCTCTACATTAAATGTGTACAATGATTAAAAATAAATCTTGAGTTTAGGTGTGTAAAATCACGAAAATATAGACATCTCGGGATTAAGGAAATAAGAAGATGAAGATCTGAATGAACTAAGGTGGAGATGTTAGAAATGGGAGGGAAGAGTAGATGCCAAAAATACTCCCATAAAACACATTCTGAAGAATTTGAGAGATTGAATGTTAAAAGTTAGAGAGAGAGAGAGACCAAGAGAGAGAAAGAGAGAGAGAGAGAGAGAGAGAGAGAGAGAGAGAGAGTAGAGAGAAGATAATATTACAATATGACTCCATGATTTTGAGTCTGAATGAAAGCAGCAAGGGATACCATTAAGAGAAATGGGGAATTCAAGAGGAAAAACAGCCAAAACCGGTTTGGCTCAGTGGATAGAGCATCGGCCTCTGGACTGAAAGATCCCAGGTTCGATTCCGTTCAAGGGCAAGTACCTTGGTTGTGGGGCCCATCCCCAATAGGGGGTGGGCAGGAGGCAGCTGAGCAATGTTTGTCTCTCATCAGTGTTTCTAATTCTCCATCCCTTCCTCTCTGTAAAAAAATCAATAAAATATATATTTTTTTAAAAAAAGAGGAAAAACAGCAAACTAAATTTTATATGTAGAGTATGAGATGAGGAAATGTTTAGCAGGCAATTGAAATGATGGACCCAGAACTAGAATGATTATACAACCAAGGAATTATCTACTCAGAAGTCAAAATGGAAGACTTAAGAGTGAAAGACATTCCAAACGATGGTGTATGTAGAGGATCAGAGGCAGAGGTGAATTGGGAGGGACTGGCCACATTTAGGGACAGGAAGCAGGGTAGGGAAGAACAACAGAAATGATTTGAAAGGTTGAATTAGATTTGTTCCAGAGGAGGGAAATGAAAGACATGAGAGAGAGGTGGAGGCTTTTGGTTCATGCTTTGGACTTGCAGATATTAATTATGTATCTTTGGATGTGTCTTAAGCGCATTCACAGAGGTTATCAAGAAGCCCACTTCAGTATTCCAAAGGAATGGTATGTGGGACCCCATCTTCACTGTTAGCTATTCATCAGCTCCAGGAGTCCTGGACCAGCACCTTGGCTGGCTCCTGGGTTGTGTGAGAAAGCACGAACTTTCCCAGAGATTTATCGCCAGTACTGAATGCTGTTGATCTCAGCCTAATCCTTTGAAGTCGGAAAGAGCACACTTCCGACATAACTCCTCCCCCCGCCCCACTTTGTTCTTTCCTCCCCAAGTAACTCTTTAATGAGCAGTTATTTTAGGAGATAATTTAGTTGATCCAACATTTTATAACAGAGCCAAAGTTAAAGGCAAAGTCGTTTTTAACACTTTTCTTGTTCTGCTGGAATTGCTGGGCCAATTAAACTTTCTGAACTCCTATTAGTCAGGGGTGACTGGACACTCTCTGACTTACCTCATTTCCTTAGCAGGTAGATAAGTAATAGAAGTATTTACCGGTTTAAAATATAATACTTGCATAGCCCATAAAATACATTCTAAAATCCCAATAAAGGGCAATACTTTACACAACCATTGCATTTATTTGTACTTTTGTTCTGTAATTGGGAAAGCTATCACAGGGCAGCTCACCACCAAAGGTGCTCTGAAAAGCTGATTGGCTAATGTGACAGACTGATTAGTAATATGAACAGTGATTAATGGTCCTGAAATACAAATTTCAAAAAAGGCTTCTCTTCTTGTTATGAGCATCTATTTATCTATCTATCCTCACCGGAGGATATTTTCCTCATTGATCTTTAGAGAGAGTAGAAAGGAAGGAGGAGGAAGGGGACGAGAAGGAAAGAGAGAGAGAAAGAAAGAAAGAGAGAGAGAGATCCACCAACTGCCTCCCACAGACACCCTGATGCGGGCGGCCAGGATTGAACTTGAGACCCTTTGGTTCACCGGCCGACACTCAAACCACTGAGAAAACTGGCCAGGGCAATTTTTATTGCTTTTTAGAGAGAAAGGAAGGGTGAGAGAGAGAAACATTACTGTGAATGAGAAACATTTATTGTTACCTTCTCTGCAAGCCCCTACTGAGGATAGAACTGGAAACCTGGATATGTGCCCTGACCGGGAATTGAACTTGCAACCTTTTGGTATATGGATGACGCTCCCACACACTGAGCCACCCGGCCAGGCTTGTATTACCTATTATCAAAAGTTCCTAGTTATAATCTGAAACCATGTTTAAAAAACATATTGTAGTTATAATATGCATACAAAAACATCCACAGCTTAAATGTACAATTAACATTTTTATAAAATAAACACATTCATTTAATAAACATCCAGGGGGAAGGAAGGTCAATGGGGGGAAAAAAGGAGATATATTTTCTACTATATGTAATACTTTACAGAATAAAAAAAATTTAAAGAAAAAAATAATAAACATCCAGATTTTTAAAAAACTGAACATCAGCACTGTTTTTGAAGTTAATTCTTCTTAACTTCAAGAGAAAAAAAGTGACATTCTGTTCTGGGTATTTGCTGGTATGGCATGTAACTTTAAAAGTAATATGCCCAGCCCTGGCGGTTGTGACTCTGTTGATTGAGCACTGTCCCATGAACAGAGAGGTCACCAGATCCATTTCTGGTCAGGTCACAGGACCGGGTTTCAGGCTCCACCCTGGTAGGGGGCATGCAGGAGACAGCAGAACCATGTTTCTCTCCCTCCCTCACTCTTCCTCTCTCTCAAATCAATAAGATATTTTTAAAAAATTATATTCCCCTCTTGAACACCTCCTGGGATCTTTTAATACCACTTGTGATAGGCAAAATAATACCTCCCCAAAGATGTCTATATCTGCATCCTCAGAACCTGTGAATGTTTCCTTACGTAGCAGAAGAGGCTTTCCAGATGTGATTAAATTAGGATTTTGAGGGAAGATTATTCTGAACTACCTGAGTAGACCCATTGTAATCGTAAGGGTCCTTTTTTTGTGAACAAGGGAAGCAGGGGTGTCAGAGATGTGGCAAGGGAAGCAGGTCAGAAGGGCCACAAGCGAAGGACTGTGGCAGCCTCTAAAAACTGCAAAAGATAAGGAAACAGATTTTCTCCCTGCAACCTAGAAAGGAAGACCTACTTACTTTTTTCTTTAAAAAAAAAAAAAAAGTAAAGAAAAAGAAAAAAGATATATTTGGCATACATTACATCTGTTTCTGGTGTACAACATAATGACTCAATATATGTATACAGGATGGGGCAAAAGTAGGCTTACAAACAGTTGTGAGTACATGAAACAGTTTACTCCTATATTCATTATTTATTGTTTATTGTATTATTTTCCACACATACAACTACAAACCTACTTCTGCCCCACCCTGTATATTGCTAAATGATCATCACAATAAGTCTAGTCCATCTCCATCACCACACATAGTTACAATTTTTGTGTCTGTGATGCCTACACTGCTCCCTTGGTTTTAGCCCTGTGAAACCCATTTCAGACTCCTAAGTCCCAGAACCATAAGATCAACAATTGTGTTGTTTTGAGCCACTAAGTTGGTCACAACAACAATAGGAATTTTTTTTTATTTTTTTATTTTTCCTGAGCTGTCTTAAGCCGGGTGTGTCTGAAGCCACGTTAACCATAGGAAATTTATGCATCCTCTATAGTCTGGGAGATCTGTGTTCAGATTCGTGTATCTTATTGCCGGCTTGGTAGCTTCAGGTGGCCACCTCACAGGTCTCTCCCACATAGCACATCCCAAATTAAAACCGCTGTTCACTGCCCACACCTGGTCACACCCCGGGCTTTTCCAATCTTGGTGCATGGCACCCATCGCTCACATACTGATGCCAAACACCTGGATCACCCTTGCTTTCTTTTGCTGCCATCCCTCACATCTCGTCCATCATTTTCACCTATTCCACTCCCAGACTACATCTCATATAACCCATCCACTTCAACCGAGTCTCTCTGCCACCATTATTTTTCAGTTAACTTGATTATCTTCCATTCGGCTCTGTGCATATACTACAAAACACCAAAGACATTATAGGTAGGAATTTAGCGCAAAGTCCGACTCCTCCCAGCCCTCTCAGATGCAACCCGTGATGCCACGTTTGTTAGGCCTCCTCCTTCCAAAGCGATATTTCCAAGTGGCATTTGAAAAAGAAAGTCCATGTCACTTTCTTGCACAACATCCCTTAATGTTTGTCTTTTTTGTGCCTGCTGTGTGACCTTTTAGTGGCTCCCAGCTAGCTGCAGGGGAGCTTCAGCCTGAATAGAAAAATCAAGGTGCAGAAGTTGGAACTTTCAATGGTTTGTTAAGACTGTTGAGTTTCACTTGTGGTAAATCATTTAATGGTTGGCAAAAAAAAAAAAAATTTTTTTTTAATGTTATCACTAACTCAAAGCTTGTCGTTGGTGAGTCAGAATCATTAATAATTCATCATCAGGACCCTGTGAGCGCTCTGCCGCCGCCAGTTCCTGCCACAGCTTTGTTCTCCCCGGGCCGCCGCCGTGGGCCGGGCCGCGCTGTCGCCGCAGGGGGGGCCCGGCGGGGCTCGGGATGCCGGTCCTCGGCTGGCATTTGCCACCGGAGCCTCCTCGCAGGCAGGGCTCCGGCCCCGCTACGCGACAGGATGGCTTTGGTGCCGGCCTGGGAAATGACGGAGGGCGTCGAAGGCCAAAACAACCGCCCGAGCTTTCCAGATGTTCGGGTGGCCGGCGGCCCCCACAAGGCCACGACCACGGAAGGCCAGCGGTCGCCCGCCTCCCCAGAAACCTTTAGCGGAGGAGGCGGGGCTTAGAAGGGCCCAGCCAATCACGGGATTGCTCTCAGGTGACGTAAGGGCGCGCTCGCCGATTCGCGTCGGGGTGGGGGGGTGGGGGGAGGCGGGCTGGCGTCCAGTGACGCGTCAGCCCGCCGCGGGCCCCGCTGTGGAAGCCGACGGCGGGCTGTACACGCCGGCGGGCGGGCGGGCGGGCGCTGCCTCTGGCTCTCCGCCTCGAGGCGTGGCGGCGGCGGCGGCGGCGGCGGCGGCGGCGCGGGAGGGAACCGCGCGGACCAGCAGCGACTGGTGAGAGCCACGCATCCGTCGGGGTCGCGGGGCGCGGGCTCGGGAAGAGCATCCTCCCGGCTTCTAGGGCCTCCTCCTCCTCCTCCTCCTCCTCCTCCTCCGGTCCCCAGCCCGCCGCGGCTTTGCACCGCTCCCCCCCACTCTCCGGCGGCCCCGGCTCGCCCCCTCTTTCGCGGGCCTCCGGAGGCGCCCGGGCCCCTCTGGCGTCCCGTTACAGGCCCCACCGGCGGCGGCTGACGCAGGCCGGCTGCGTGCGGGCCCGGGCGAGGCGCCGTCCGGGCGGCCGTGTGTGTGTGTGGTTTGGGGCCGGGGGCGGCGGAGAGAGGGGGGCCCGCACGACTGCCCCGGAGCAGTGCTGTGCTGTCAGAAAACGGGCTGTCCCGGAGGGTGAAGCCCCGTTAACGGCCTCGGAGGGCGGAGGGCGGCTTGATAGGCAGGTGGCCCGGGGCGGAAAGGTTGTAGAAGAAGAAGATGACTCGGAAGGTCTGCGCCCCACCCCGTCTGCATTCTGGGCTTCCTGGGAAGTTTGTTCGATGATAAGCTTTGTCGCACACGCGCGTGCACGCACGGCCGCACACCCCGCCCCGGGCACACCGGTAACCGTGTGACAGCGCCGAAAAGTCTCCTCTTTGCTTCCTCTGATGGAGAGAGGCGGGGTGCGGAGCAGCTTAGCTTTATAGACAACTGACTGAGCTAGACCGTGGCAGCTCCGGAAGAAGCCCAACACAATGACAGGCTCAGGCATAAATAGGGTTCTGGATTTCAGGACACTTTTAGGTAGCCCTGTCCTGTTTATTTCTGAGTCTCCTCCTTTCTGCCCGGAGGAGAGAGTAGCCCCCCCCGCCCCCCACTTATCCATGGGGGACAGGTTCCAAGATGCTCCCTCCGTGGATGTCTGAAGCCAGCATATAGCACGGAACCCTGTCCCCCTCTCCCCCCCATGTATACATAGGTGTGACATTTAGTGCCTTTCCTGTTTAACTAAGCACTTGTGCAACTGTGCCTCTAACTTGGGCAGTTCGAAGTGCGGCAGCAAAACTAGCACGAATTTTTTTTTTTTCCTTCACCCATCGGAGATTCGTTCTTCCTGTAGATTTTAGCAGCCGCAGTATATTATCTTCTTACTGAGCGGAGAGCGTTCACGTTTTCATTTAGAGGAAGCAAGCACTTTACTGCTTCTCTTCCGGCATGTTTGACCTGCCAGCATCACTGCTCGTACTCTTTGGGACCAGTAGTCAGCAAAAGAAAGTTTATTTGAAGAGGAGCAGTGTGATACCGTCAATTAGATAACCTAGCCTGCTACTAAGTCCCTAATGTTGGGGAGCATTTATATCACGGATTGGACACTGAACCAGGGATGCGTCACGCCAGGACGGAAAGGGGGGAGGAGAGTTTTTCATCACCCTACTGAGAACATGGTGAAATTTAGAATTTTAGAAAGGGTTGTTTATTTCTGGAATTTTCCATTTAATAGTCGCAGGTAAGTGAAACTGCAAAAAAAGTGAAACCTGGGTCGGGTGCTCCTACAGTATCATGTTCTCTTGGCAGAAAGTTCTCACTCACAGAAGTTTATGAAATGAACAGACACAGCTTTGTTCTCCCCAGGACACACACCGGATGTGGGCAGTGTTCTGAATGCCAGGTTTGATTGGTTTGAATGAGAGAGGAACATTGATTTGTCGTTCTACTTATTTATACATTGGTTGATTCTTGTATGTGCCCTCACTGAGGATCGAACTTGCAACCTTGTCGTATCAGGATGATTCTCTAACCAAGTGAACTACCCGGCCAGGACTTATTATTTTCTTTTTAAGATTTAACCTTTTTCCTTAAAATGTTTTGGCCTAAGTAACTTTTTTTTTTCAGGATGTTATCTTTAATGTCTATGCTAAATAAATAACATTTACACACAAGACAAAACCATCGTGGGCTTTTGTATGAATCCAAAGTACAAGAATCCAAGGTAGTGGGCACACGGGGCAATATACAGGTTTTGTTACATAGAAACACACACCTGAAATCTATATGTTCTTATTGACCATTATCACCTCAATAAATTTAAAACACACACAAAGGAATCCAATGTAAATTGGATCAAGTATTTCAAAATCTAGAATCAAGCATCTGCATATAAGAAATCACCTTGATTAAATTTTTCAAGCTTATTTATTCCTCAATTTTAAATTCTGCATTGGACAAAATGGATATGAATGTATTTGTGCAAATTAACTTTAAAAATATAGTATGGCTTAAAAATCAACTATTTCTACAGCAACACACTCTATAAGCACACCTGAGCATTGCTCTAGCCATCATTCTTAAGTGAACACACTGTATACAGCTACAGGCAATAGAAACCTAATTAATTTGTCCAAGGATGCTATTGAAACAAGTTAATTTTCAGGGGTTTGGGTAAAGACAATAAACATTAATGTAATTCAAGAAATAAGATTTACAAGTCTTATCTATTTCCTTTATATGCTAGACATTTCTTGTAGAAACCGTATCCGATTGGCCTAAGTAACTTTGTATTTTTCATTGTTTCTTTATATAGCGAGTTTACTCTCAATTTTGATAGACTAACCCTTGAGTTACCTGGTAAATACTAAGCATTTTAGTGTTGCAGATGTTTACTGTTCTTTTAAAATAAATACAAATTGACCAACTATGAATGATTTGCTTTGCCTCACCCAGCAAAGTAAATATCACCAACAGTGTACTCATCTTAAATGTAATGAGTGGAAAAAGATTATGTACAAGAACACCCAAGACAACCAGTTTTAGAAAAATATGTTTGTCTCTTTAATTATGAGGCAGTGCTTAGATCTTATTAATACGGCAGCATTGTTTTTCTTTTAATGTTAATGAGATGCCATAGGCCAGTGATTTTCAACTGGTGTGTTGCAGGAATATTTAAAACTTGAAATATCTGAGTAAATAAAAATTATATCAATTTTTTAATCAAATATGCAAAAAATATTGTTGTGTCGCAGAATTTTAGTAGTTTATGTGTGCCATGAGTTGAAAATTGCTGGCCCATAGTAATATTGGTTTTGTTTCACTTAGTCACAGAAACTATTGACAATATTAAGTGAGGACTTACTATACAATTCTTGACAGAATCATTATCTTATAAATGCTTTCTATTAGGTGGAATTAGCTTATACTGAGATTGTAAATTCAGAATGGTCCAGTGATGGGCAATTTATGTAATCACAGAAGTTCTAGCCTAAGAGAGATGAAATACCAATGACAGAGGGCTACTGATAGCATTTCCACTGAATTTCAGAGTTTACCCTGATCTAAAGGGAGCTCCCTTAAAAAAAATGTTTTTTTTTTTCTCATTGGTTTCAGAGAGGAAGGGAGAGGGAAATAAAAACATTAATCATGAGAGAAAATCATTGATCAGCTGCCTCCTGCACACTCCCCACTGGGGATTAGCCTGCAACCTGGGTATGTGCCCTGGCCAGGAATTGAACAGTGACCTCCTGCTTCATAGGTCGATGCTCAACCACTGAGCCACTCCGGCCAGGCATCTAAAAGGTAGCTCCCGCCCTAGCTGGCTTGGCTCAGTGGATAGAGCGTCAGCCTGCGTACTGAAGGGTCCCGGGTTTGATTCTGGCCAAGGACTGCGGGCTTGATCCCCAGTGGGGGGCATGCAGGAGGCAGCCAGTCAGTGATTCTCTCTCATCATTGATGTTTCTATCTCTCTCTCCTTCTCCCTTCTTCTCTGAAATCAATAAAGAAATATATTGCTTTCCCTGGTGCGATTTCGTCCTGCGCGTCAGTCCTGCAGCACCGAGGCCGTTTCTCTCCGCCCGCCTTCTCTCTCTCTCTCTCTTACCTAAGTGCGTGCTACCACCCCATGGAAGATTCTATGGACATGGACATGAGCCCTCTGAGGCCCCAGAACTACCTGTTCGGTTGTGAACTAAAGGCCGACAAAGATTATCACTTTAAAGTGGATAATGATGAAAATGAGCACCAGTTATCTTTACGAACAGTCAGTCTAGGGGCTGGAGCAAAGGATGAGCTGCACATTGTCGAAGCAGAGGCGATGAATTATGAAGGCAGTCCAATTAAAGTAACACTGGCAACTTTGAAAATGTCTGTACAGCCAACGGTTTCCCTTGATGGCTTTGAAATAATACCACCTGTGGTCTTACGGTTGAAATGTGGTTCAGGGCCTGTACATATAAGTGGACAGCACTTAGTAGCCATGGAGGAAGACGCAGAGTCAGAAGATGACGAGGAGGAGGATGTAAACTCCTAAGTATGTCTGGAAAGCGGTCAGCCCCTGGAGGTGGTAGCAAGGTCCCGCAGAAAAAAGTAAAACTTGCTGCTGATGAAGATGAGGAGGATGATGACGATGAGGAGGAGGAGGATGAAGATGATGATGATGATGATTTTGATGATGATGAAGCAGAAGAAAAGGCTCCAGTAAAGAAATCCATACGAGATACTCCAGCCAAAAATGTACAAAAATCAAATCAAAATGGAAAAGACTCAAAACCATCAACACCAAGATCAAAAGGTCAAGAGTCCTTCAAAAAACAGGAAAAAACTAAAACACCAAAAGGACCTAGTTCTGTAGAAGACATTAAAGCAAAAATGCAAGCAAGTATAGAAAAGGGCGGTTCTCTTCCCAAAGTGGAAGCCAAGTTCATTAATTATGTGAAGAATTGCTTCCGGATGACTGACGTGGAGGTTATTCAAGATCTCTGGCAGTGGAGGAAGTCTCTTTAAGAAAATAGTTTAAACAGTTTGTTAAAATTTTCTGTCTCATTTCATTTCTGTAACAGTTAATATCTGGCTGTCCTTTTTATAATGCAGAATGAGAACTTTCCCTACCGTGTCTGATAAATGTTGTCCAGGTTCCATTGCCAAGAATGTGTTGTCCAAAATGCCTGTTTAGTTTTTAAAGATGGAACTCCACCCTTTGCTTGGTTTTAAGTATGTATGGAATGTTATGATAGGACATAGTAGTAGTAGTGGTCAGACAAATGGGAATGGTGAGGAAACAAAAATATACATGTGAAATAAAACTCAGTATTTTAATAAAGTAAAAAAAAATATATTAAAAGGTAGCTTCCTTTTTATTGGCATCTTTACTTAAGCTTTTCTGGATTCCTAAGTGCAAATTCTAAACATTGATACACTTCCTGAAAGATAAACATTGAGATCAATCTGTGAAGTGAAATTTTATCTCTTGTCCCTGGTTTTTACTTTTTTTTTTAAATATATTTTATTGATTTTTTTACAGAGAGGAAGGGAGAGGGATAGAGAGTTAGAAACATTGATGAGAGTGAAACATCGATCAGCTGCCTCTTGCACATCCCTGCAACCAAGGTACATGCCCTTGACCGGAATTGAACCTGGGACCCTTCAGTCCATAGCCTGACGCTCTATCCATTGAGCCAAACCAGTTAGGGCTGGTTTTTACTTTTTGAATGAAGGATATAGAGTGGTAGGGAGACAGGAAGGCAGAGGAGTAGATCGATAGTGTGTATCTGTATGCCACAGTGCTTGGAGGCAGTCAGCAACTAAAATGGCTGGGTGAGTAGGAATGAGGTGTATGGGAAAGCTTTCCAGAGGAAGTGACAGGCTGTTTTGGGAAATTGGGAAGAGTTCAGTCAAGAGGGAAAGGAAGTTTTATGGAGAGATACTTGCATCTAGAAAAGCACAGATATGGAGACTCACTGGCTGAACTTCAAGCTCTTCAGCCCAGAGTAAGGGCATTTGAAATGGAAGAAAGGATGAGCTAGATCCAAATTAGAAATTTGGGCCTTGTCCATAGGTGATGTATCCTGGTTAGCATGATGATCAGATTTATGAACTTTAGAAAGATCACTTGGAAAATCTGTGGGAGGCAGGGCAAAGCTAGACACAGGCAAACTACTTTGATAGCTGTTACCATAGCTCAGAACTAAGATGAGGCATTGGGATGGAGAGGAGAGCGATTTGAAAGAGATTCAGGAGATGTAATTGATTGGGCCTTCAGAGGCACACTGTGAGGAACAGAGGAGATAAGAATATCAAAGCATTTGGATGAATGGAAGGCTTATAACTGAATGAGAGAACAAGAAAGAAGAAACAAGTTTAGAAAAGAAAATGAGTTTGGTTTGTGACAGTGACTTTAAGGTACCTGTGGGACAGGAAATTCTGGTGGTACTTGGAGTTGTGAAATTTGTAATCACTGGCAACAGATGCTAATGAGGCTTTAAAGGTAGTGTTGTTTTTTCTTTTGTTGTTGTGTTTTAATCTTTGTCTTATTCAACTTTCTATTCCTCAGTACTGATCACAGTGCTTTGTATATTTGGGGGTATATGGTGTGAAGTTGAATAGATATCATTCTATATAATAAAACCCTAATATGCAAAATGACTGAATGCAAAATGACCAGTCACTATGATGCACACTGACCGCCAGGGGGCAGACACTCAATGCAGGAGTTGCCTCCCTGGTGGTCAGTGCGCTCCCATAGGGTGAGTGCTGCTCAGCCAGAAGCTGGGCTCACAGCTGGTGGGTGCAGTGGTGGCAGGAGCTTCTCCTGCCTCTGTGGCAGCGCTAAGGACACCATGGGGAGTGCACCTAAGCTGGCAGTCAGACATCCCCTGAAGGGTCCCAGACAGTGAGAGGGTGCAGGCTGGGCTGAGGGACCCTCCCCCAGTGCACGAATGTTGTGCACTGGTCCTCTAGTCTCTTATAAGATGGATACTGAATCTCGGGGAAGTAATATCCCTTTCAAAACCTATGTTTTCCTTTTTGTTAGTGAAAGAGTTCAACTAGATCAGTAATTCTCAAAGTTTTGCAATAGTCTGGTATTGTGAGGTATGGCAAATAATTTTTAATAAAGAGCTGATGTTTACTTGCCTTTTAAATATTTGATTTATGTCATTCTTTTTTAATTGCATTCCAGTATATATATATTTTTAATCCTCACCTGAGGACATATTTAAAGATAGAGAAAGAAGGAGAGAGATTAAGAAAGAGAAACATTATTGGTTGCCTTCTGTATGCTCCCTGACAAGATCTGATGGAACTCCCAACTCAGATATGTGCCCTGACAGGGAATTGACTGGCAATCTTTCGGTGCATGGTGCACAGGATTACGCTCAACCAACTGAACCATTCCAGCCAGGTGTTTGCCAGAATATTTTCTTAATTGTGAGAGAAAGGGGTGGAGTTATAATTAGTCAGCTGGAATTTCATAACTCTGGATATCCCAGTAGCTGTGTCACACACAATATGGTGGGAAAAAAGGTTAAAAATCATCATATTAAATGGTGGATAAAGACTTAAAATTGTAAAATTCTGTTTATATCTAGGACCTTTCATTCTGATCATAAATTGTTTTTATTTTTGTAACCTTAGGAACTCTACTTTAAGAACCTTTCAAAAAGAAAAAATCAAGTCATGGAGAAGAATGGGAATAATCGGAAGCTGCGGGTTTGTGTTGCTACTTGCAACCGTGCTGATTATTCTAAACTTGCACCAATCATGTTTGGCATTAAAACAGAACCTGAGTTCTTTGAGCTGGACGTCGTGGTGCTTGGCTCTCACCTGATCGATGACTATGGGTAAGATGAAAGCATTTTCTTATGATACTCTTCATTGCAGCATTGTATACTGGAGAGAGCTTGGATCCAGGAACCACTATATGGATCTAGCTTCAAATCCTAGTTCTGTCACTTAGATTTTTTGGTTTCGTTTTGTTCTGTTTTACTCTTTTGAAATAAGTTTTTTATTGGCCTTTCTGTTGGAAGCACACTATCATTTTGTACACAGTGTTCTTAGAATGGTATCACAATTAATAGGAGCATCTTAGTCACATTAAAAAATATGCCTTATAGGGTTGCAACATTGATTCAAATATTCTTTCCTGAAATAATCAATGAGGCATATTTGTCCCCAGTCACTCTTTTGTTAAAATGCTTCCCTGTTTAAAGATCTTTTTTTTCCATCTCCTTGTTATTGATTATTTTTTGTCTTGATGAGTTAAGGTTATTTGACTGGACAAAGCTCCTGTGACAGCCTTCATAGGAACACATAAAAGCCCTCTCCCTGGTTTGGTTGCGCACATGTATATGCAAGTTGAAGGCCAGAGAAAAGCGTTTTCCGCACCCTTTAAAAGTGCACTGAAAAGGCCTACTCCAGTATGAACCATAAAATGTCGTTTTAGTTTGGATCTCTCAGAAAACACTTTCCCACATTCCATACACATGTGGTTGTGGGGGCCATGAACGAGGTGGAGATGCTTTCTCAGGGAATTTCTAGTCTTCAACTCTCTTGCGCATCCATTTTGAGGACAAACAGATTTTTCTGGAGCATCACATTCTCTATTTTTTCTTGGCTTATTTCTAGCAAATTCCATAATCTGGGTAGGATCTACCAGGCCTGGAGTTGGGTATTTCTCCAGGAGGAGGCTTCTTGCCTGTCATGTGCTCAGAATGCTCAACACGTGATTTCTCTCCAACATTCTGTTGAGGAAATTCTTGTTTTGCCCCCTTTTCCATGTAATGCAAGGAACATTCAAAAAGTGAGTTTGCATCATCAAAAACCTATTTAGAAAACTCTTGCTCTGACCCACCTCTCAGGAAGTTGAAGGACTTAAGAAATATGTCCTTTTCCAGGGTGGTTTGGAAAACTCTCCTCGTATGATGCACTCTGTGTAACAGTCAGAGAAGGGATCCTCTTCACCAACCTGATAGCTAATCTTGTGGTCCCCATCTTCATCCCACAAGGCCTTCATCATGATGAAGGGCTCCCGCTGGGCTCGCTCTGGTGTGGCTGGATTTGGCTTATTCCCACTGAGGGCCCTTCTGCCCTTGGTCCATGAGTCTTTGCCCTTGTGTTCAGTTGCTGCTCCATGCTGTCCTGTGGTTCCTCCTCCAGGGTTTGCACCAGGATATATCAACCACTTCCAGGTAGCAGTGATCTGGGTAAGTCTTCAGCAGGCACCCACAGACTGTCAGAATATGAGAGCAAGGTCCTTTTCTGTCCTATTCACAGGTCCCAGCAATTAGTACAGTTGTCCCTTGATATTGTGTCACTCACTCTACTTCCTATTCCATTTCCTTTCAGAGCAAAGACGGGGAGGAAGGTACTTGTGCTCCCAACAGCATTTAAAATCTCTACCACTTAGTTTTTACGTGGCCTTAGAGAAGTAACTTAGCATCTCTGAGCCTCAGATTCCTCAATTATAAAATGAAGTGAAAACCTGTGATGTAGGTTATTGTGAAGAATGGAGATAGTGATATAGAGAATTCATCACAATGATGCTGCTTAATGGATGCTTGATAAATAACTATTAATATTATTATTTGTTATTAAGGAGAAATGGCACTTATATATTGTGTGATACAATGTGATTCCATGTTATATGTTTTGTGAGTTCTAATGGTAATTCGACATTAAAACTGGTATATAGATCAACAGCATATAAAGTAGATATGGAACAAGATTTTTGAAAATCTAATTTATTTACTAGGCAAAGTAAAATGTTATATTATCATTACCATTGATATTTATTTTGATGACATTAGGTTTGTTGTTGATTAGAGGTGAAATATGAAAAATGAAAATTGGGAAATTTTTGAAGGAACAGAGTATATAAACCAAAGGTGAACATTCATTTTGTTATATGTAATAAAGTAGCAGTTAGTGCACCCTTGTGACATGAAAATGTTAATACAATCTCCAAAGATGGTCAGAAATACAATACTAAATGTGAAAACAGTTTGTGTTAAAGTAAAATTGTTTTTTTTTTCAGACTGTTCTTTAAACACAAGATAATAACAGTAGTAAAAACAAATAAATAAAAACCTGTCTCCAAAAACCAATTTAGCAATTTTCTCTAAAAACTTAGAGAAGAAATTTATGGACAGCTAAAAATTTCCTAGCTCTTAAAAATATGAAATTCTGGCTAAGAAAACCTACATGTGGTTTTGGGTAAACCTATCATGACATGAAGCCATTGTTACAGTATCATACAGAGTTGTTTCACTGCCTTATTATCTGCTCTATATCTCCACCCTTCTTTGTCTTCACCTCAGGAAACCACTGACTTTTTCTTTACTATCTCCAAAGATTTGCCTTTTCCAGGATGTCATCGACTTGGAATCATACAATATGTAGCCTTTTCAGATTGGCTTCTTTCATTTAGCAATGTGCATTTAAGTTTCCTTTATGTATTTTAATAGCTTGATAGTAATTTCTTTTTAGCGCTAAAGAATATTACTATAAACATCTGTATTGCAGCTTTTTGGGTGGATTGTGGACATAGGTTTTCAGCTTCTTTGTGTAAACAGAGGAGCACAATTGCTGGATTGTATGACTAGAGTACATTTAGTTTTGTAAGAAACTGCCAAGCTGTCTTCCAAAGTATTTAAAGCTGTCTTTAAATACTATACTGTATCATTTCCCACCCCCACCCCCACCCCCGCCCCCAACAACGAATGAGAGTTTCTGTTGCTCAAATTCCTCATTCAGCATTTGGTGGTGTCAGTGTTGTGGATTTTGGCTAATATAATAGTGGGTAGTGGTATCTCATTGTTTTAATTTGCATTTTCCTGATGGCATAAGGTGTGAAGCATCTTTTTATATGCTTTTTTTTTGCCATCTTTATAACATTTCGGTGAAGGGTCTTTTAAAACCTTTAACCCATGTTTTAATTGGTTGTTTTATTTATGAGTTTTAAGCCATGGGCTAAATAAGAAATCCTAAGGGAAATTAGAAAATATTTTAGCCCTAGCTGGTTTGGCTCAGTGAATATAGCGTCAGCCCTGGGGACTGAAGGGTTCTGGTTCGATTCTGGTCAAGGGCATGTACCTTGGATGCAGACTCTATCCCCGGTCCTGGTCAGGCACATGCGGGAGGCAAACAATCAATGTTTCTTTTTCTCTGTCTCTCCCCCTCCCTTCCTCTCTCTTCTAAAAATCAGTGGAGCCCTCACCAATTTGGCTCAGTGGATGTAGCGTCGGCCTTCGGACTGAAGGGTCCAAGGTTTGATTCTGGTCAAGGGCATGTACCTCAGTTGTGGGCATATCCCCAGTGGGGTTGTGCAGGAGGCAGCTGATTGATGTTTCTATCTCATCAATGTTTCTAACTCTCTATCCCTCTCCCTTCCTCTCTGTAAAAAGAAATAATAATAATATATATATATATCGGTGGAAAAATATCGTCAGGTGAGGATTAACAAAAATTAAAAATAAATGTTAAAATATTTTGAACTGTATAATAAATATTACAATATTCCAAATCTGTGGTTGTAAATGAAGCAGTGCTTACAGGGAAATTTATAGCTTTAAATACTGTATTAAAAAGAAGACAAGTTTAGAGTCTAATGATCGGTTTCCACTATAGTAAACAAGAAGGAAATAATAAAGAATAGAAATCAATGAAATATAAAAATAGATTAAACAATAGAGAAAATTAATAGTCAAAAGTTATTTCTTTCAAAATATTACAGCCTTTAAAAGAATAAGAGAGGTGACATATGTAATACTTCCAACAATAAAGATAATAAAAGGGGAATATTAGGCTAAGAAAATTGACAGTTTAGATGAAGTGGCAAACAAATAATACATTACCACCAAGTGGACTTATCTCAGAAATTTTAACATCTGAAAATCAATTATTATAATTCACATCTCAACAGAATAAAGGGGAAAACCCATAAATTCATATTAATACATGTTAAAAAATATTTGATGAAATTAAATAGCTAGTTATGATAAAAACTTGTAGTAAACTTGGATAGAATAGATAAGGGGCACCTGTGAAAAAACTACAGTTAACATAAAATTTATGCTTTTCTCCTAAAATTGAGAACAATGTAAGGACTTCCACTTTCACCACTTCTCTTCAATTGTACTAGATATAACAGCCAGTATAATAGAGCAAGATATATCATATCTAATAAAAAAGTAATATGCAAATCAACCATCACTCCAAGACACAAGATGGCCACCCCTATGTGGTTAAAGATGGCTGCCTCCATGTGGGCACAAAATGGCCATCACAAGATGGCCTGCAGGGGAAGGCAATTGTGAGCAGTTAGGGATGACCAGGCCAGCAGAGAAGGGCAGTTGGGGGTGACCAGGACAGCAGAGGAGGGCATTTGGAGGGGACCCAGGCCTGCAGGGGAGGGCAGTTGGGGGGACCAGGCCTGCAGGGGAAGGCAGTTGGGGGGGACCAGGCCTGCAGGGGAGGGCAGTTGTGAGCAATCAGGCCAGCAGAGAGGGCAGTTAGGGGTGACCAGGCTGGCAGAAGAGGGCAGGTGAGGGAGACCAAGTCTTCAGGGGAGGGCAGTTGGGAGCAATCAGACTGGCAAGGGAGGGCAGTTAGGGGTGACCAGGCTGGCAGGGGAGGGAAGTTAGGGGCAATCGGGTGGCTGGGGAGCAATCTTAGGCATCAATCAGGCTGGCAGGGGAGTAGTTAATGGCTGATCAGGCTGGCAGGCAGAAGTGGTTAGGGGCAATCAGGCAGAGGCAGGCGAGCAGTTGGGAAACAGCAGTCCTGAATTGTGAGAGGCTATGTCTGACTGCTCGCTTAGGCCCAATCCAAATGGGTGGTCGGACATTCCTCTAAGGGTCCCAGATTGGAGAGGGTGCAGGCTGGGCTGAGGAAAGCCGCCCCCACCCCCCGCATGAATTTCGTGCACTGGACATCTAGTAAAGACATAAAGATTGTCTATATTTACAGGCAACATAGCTTGTATAAGAAAATCCAAAGGAATCTATGAATTGACTAGTAGATGTCCATATACTGTACAATGATGTATGTAAAGAAGCTGTCATGATCTGAGAAAATTAGTATTACATATATTAAGTAGATTACAAAATGGTTTGTAATCTCTATCAGATTAAAATATTATGCATAAAATGGATAGAAAGAAAATCAAAATGATAATAGTGTAGGTTTGTGAATGATAATTTTTAGTATTTTTCAATTTTTAAATAATAAATGTATTATATATTTAGAAAAGAAAAGCCATATCTTTTAGAATCTTATCATAACAATCCGAAAACCTTAAGGTATTGAGAATTACTGTTGTTACTGAAGCCTGAAACAAACTGAAACTGCATTTTACAGCCAATTTAATGCTGTGAAACTTACATTTTTATTCCAATCAGAACTATGCTGCATTAATAGTACCATACAAGGAAAATTCAAGTGATAATTTCCATCATTTAGAAATTGGTATTGTTGTGATATGTCTGGTGTCCTGGTCCCCTACTATATTTTTAAAATGAGCTTTGCTTTTATAAGTAACATTTTTTCCTATTAAGTAGCATATTTGTTTTTAAAAATTTTATAAACATAGAAAAAAAAGAAAGAAGATGTCATGACCAGTGTAAATTTTGGTCTCTTTTTTTCTAATAAAAAATATTCTCCCTGAGATAGTTTTCCCTCCAGGTGCTCACGATGCTGGGTGGTTATGTCTTAATCTGGGTGGTGGCTACAGGGTAATGCAGGTAGAAAAATTAATCAAGCAATGTATGCATTTATTGTCTGTTTTTAATTTTTTTGTAAGTTATACTTCAATTTATTTAATAAGGAAATTTTATAAAATATTTCTCCCTTCAGAGTTGACTTTAGATAGCTTTTCTCATGTTTTTGTCTTTCTTGCTTGATTGCTTCAGAAATACGTACCGCATGATTGAACAAGATGACTTTGACATTAACACCAGACTACACACAATTGTTAGAGGGGAAGATGAGGCAGCTATGGTTGAGTCAGTAGGCCTTGCCCTAGTGAAGCTACCAGATGTCCTTAATCGCCTGAAGCCTGATATCATGATTGTCCATGGAGATAGGTTTGATGCCCTGGCCCTGGCAACATCTGCTGCCTTGATGAACATCCGAATCCTTCACATTGAAGGCGGGGAAGTCAGTGGGACCATTGACGATTCCATTAGACATGCCATAACAAAACTGGCTCACTATCATGTGTGCTGCACCCGAAGCGCAGAGCAACACCTGATATCCATGTGTGAGGACCATGATCGCATCCTTCTGGCAGGCTGTCCTTCCTATGACAAACTTCTCGGTGCCAAGAACAAAGACTACATGAGCATCATTCGCATGTGGTTAGGTATGTATCAGACTTTATTCAGTCTTAATGGTTGTATTTGTCAGTATTGGGTATGTTTTAGCTCTTTCAGAAACTATCATGGATGGAATATCCTATTAGCAATCAGAAGGCTAAGGTTTTAATTCGTAGATCCTTACTCTATGATATAACTTCACCTCTCGAGACTCACCTTTTCTATAAAATAGGCTTAATGGATTGAATCTATGATATGTTTATACAATGGAATGCTTTTAATTCAGTAGATATAATGTGATGGATGAATATTTAGTTGTAGAGGTAGATCCTGACATGGTAAAAGGGGAGGAAGCAAGCTACAAAATGTATGTATAATATGCCATTTTTATGAAAATAGTAACATAATGGAAAGTTCAAGAAAGTGTGTACACCAAGTCAGTTACAATATTTATTTTTCGTTAGTAGTATTATGGGTATTTTTATTTTTGTTTTCCTTTATTTTGTTTTTTAGTACAATGAAAAATGTGTTATTTTTATTTCTAATGTCTTTGTTACATGATTGTTGGAATACTCATATGAGATAATGAATGTTGAAAGCAGTAAGCCATAAGTACTTATGAAAAAGGATGATGATGATGATTATTAAAAGCAAAAGTCATAGTTATACCACCAGTTTGTTATATATGTAAATAAGCATTAAGGTCTGAAGTCTTCAATGTTCATTGATCTAGCCTCCTGGAAATTACCTTTTACTAATCAGAAGCAAAGAAAATAGGGTTACAAACAGAATTTCATTTGGTTAATTTATAGAGTATTATCTAGAGAAAAATCAGGATTAATTATCTGTTGAGATACTTAGGACTCTCCTTTTTAAAGAGGTAGAACTATTGAAAAATGAAGTTAATGAATAATAGGTGATTGTGTACTTAAAGTGATTATGTATATTTTAAATCAGATCACATTCAAAGAGGAAAGGGATCAGGCTTTCCTTTATATAAGTAAATCCATTCTACATATTTTTTATTCTTGGACAGATTTGTAATTATTAAGGAACCTGTCTAGATAATGCTACTGGAAGAAGCTTGTCTCTTCAGTCTCTCCTTTTTATATGCTTCTAAGCAAACATTCTTTCATTCTGTTCTGATTATATTGTTAGCTCTCCTACGTATTCTGACAAACTTTGGATTTTTGAAAAACTTATAATGAATGGAAAATAATCCTTATAAAGCAGAATGTAGCAAGCTTGTACTTGTAGGGCTTAAGTTTCTATTTGGAACCACTTGAGCAGTTTATGAAAAGAAAGATGACAGAAGAGCCAAAACTTGATTAAAAAACAACAGTGTATGTTTTGGGATGGGGGTGAGTGGTAAGACAATGAGCCCAAGCCACCTACCTCTAGCAATGATACCTTGTGCAATGTCTGTACCTGCTTCTTCTGATGTCAATCACCTTACTTACAGGAAAAAATAGTGTTGCAACTTTGTAACCAGAACATTAATAAATAACAGTCCTAATAAAAATTTAGCAAAGTTAAAAAGACATGTTAAAGTCCCAATATTGAAAGAAATGCCACAGTAAATATAGAACTTGAACACAAAACAAAATGATGGTACCTTAACGGAAAGGGTTGTGTGGAAGGGTTGAAGCTGCTGACTGAGTTCTGGGGAAAAACGCAGAGTGAGAATGTCAGAAGTTGTGTGTTGAGAAGCTTTGCACAAAATGTATTATTGCCAGAGATAGGTAGGTCCAGCTTATTGTTCTATGTTTTCTTTTTCACTCGTTTTTGCTCTGTAGCTATACTTCTTTTATACAGAAACTAGGTCTAGATAGTCTGGAGTTACAAAGTGCAATTTCGCATTATATGGTTATTTTCTATATAATGCAGGTGTTTCTTAATCACACTTAAAGGAGAAAATATTAATAAATGAGAAATGGAAGCTCTCTTGGGGTTAACTGCTGGAATTTTTCGTCATCTCCCACTTGCTCCTTAGCAGTAAGTTGTAGCTATAAGTTAGATAGAATGATCCTCTGCATGGGACCACAGAACCTTTCTAACATCTTCACTCTCAAAGTAAAATTGCCACACACACAGCCATGGTCAGAGACACTTGCCTCAAAAGTGTTCTCAAGCAGAGTAGTACATGGGCACACTGAACCAAGAGAAAGAATGGGGCCCTCTGGCAGGTGCTGTCCTTCTCCTAACAAAAATATGAGCAATATTGTGTACATTTACATTAAGGTTCTTTGTAACTAGCCATGGGGAATCATGTATGAGTAATTAAACTATACATTAAAGGCTGACACCATTCCTTTATTTACAACCACAGATGAGCTAATTCACATTATGGAAATGTGCATTATAGCGGGAACAACTTGTGCCATATCTTTTATCTTTTTTATTGCTGTTTTTCTCCCCATAGTTCATTTTTTATTTATTTTTTATTTTTTTATTAATCTCAGAGAGGAAGGGAGAGGGAGAAAAAGATAGAAACATACATGATGAGAGAGAATTGATTGGCTGCCTCATGCATGCCTCCCAATGGGGATCGAGCTTGCAACTTGGGCATGTGCTCTAACCGAGAATTGAACCATGACCTCCTGGTTCATAGGTCGACACTCAACCACTGAGCCACGCTGGTCCAGCTCTCGCCATAGTTTCTAAAGGCCCTGATCTATATCTAGTGAATTACTTAAATTTATGTTGACCTCATCTTTCTAGACTTTTGACTCTTATAGATTCTCTTAGGCCTTTACACAAAAAATTTCTACTTTGCACAAAAGTTTAATAATTATATCCCCTAACCCTATTTTGGAACATAATATAGGATCAGTAATTTTTTAAATATAATTTGGGAATCTAGTCTTTTAAATCAGTTACTACTGAAGATTCTTAGTAAAAATTCTGTTACCATTAAATCATAAAAATAACTGCTATTGTTTGAATTTGGAAATTAATAAATATATAATGCATTATAAAATTGATCATTAAAATTAATATCACAAAGAAATATGCTCTCATTAAAAAATAAGTGACTAGAGCTCATTTTATGGTATAATATAGATCCTATTGATAAATGTTCTGTGTTCTTTGGCATAGCACTGTCCATCTGACTCATTTACACTTTTAAACCTTTGCTGAGGAACTGTCCTTGTGATCCCAGCATTGGAATAAGTGAAGCCATTCTAATCCTTTGAACAGAGTTAGAAACATTTGCCATTTGTTGAATCTGGTGGGTGATGGTATGAGGAAGCTTCTATGTATTATATGAAATATATTTAATGCTCATCTAAGCTCTGAATGTCCTGATGTGTAACATATTGTTATTCATTGATATTGCTGATAATTCATTAAAAACACTACTTTGAAATTGGCAAAATTCACAGTTGTCTAATGATTTAGAATATTTTGGACTTGAAACAATGAATTCCAGTTAGTGTCTTCTATTTAAAGTCATATATTTTATTTGTGGTAGCAAGTACCTTTGTAAAATGTTAAGTTTGTTGAGTCCTTGGACTTTTTTGCTGTAAGTTTTTATCATTTGAACCCAGTTTAGATGACTGGCTTAAAATGTAACAATCTTTTTCTTTTTCATTTGTAAAAGCACAGACTGGGCTCTGCCTTTTGGAATTTTCTTCTTCCTCCTCTGAGATTCTTAACTAATGAAGCAATGTGGTTTGATTTTTCCTTTAAACAGGTGATGATGTGAAACCTAAAGATTACATTGTTGCTCTTCAGCACCCAGTGACCACTGACATTAAGCATTCCATTAAAATGTTTGAGTTAACATTGGATGCACTTATCTCATTTAACAAGCGGACCCTAGTTCTATTTCCAAATATTGATGCAGGTAATTGGACTTAAAAATGAAAGTATGCCACCTCGCTTTCCAGTTGTATGTTTCTGTTGTCTTCTTTTGACTGCCCTTCTTATCTTGCTCATTTCATATTGAAGGCTGCCGTATTCTGAAATGTGTTCCACTTTTCAACGGATCACCAATTTTGTAGTAGATTGAAGATATTATGATGTTTTTGTAAAGTCTAGTAGAAACTTAATACTAAAAAAAAAACACACTCTAATCTTCATTCTAGTTTTATATCAAATCTCTTCCTCCAGTTTACACCAGTGAGAGAATGCAATAGCAAAGAGACAAACCTTAGAAGTTGAAAGAATGTCTTTATTAAAGTAATGATGCCACTGATCATAGTAAAATAGCCATATTATTTTTTCTTCTCTTCTTTATATTAACTATACCTTAAAGTAATCTTGAGCTTAAACAATTTAGAACTAAAGTCCCCAGTTGATCCTCAAGCCTGACCTGATTGATCACCTATCAGTTGATGGTACTGTAGGCTTTGGTGCTAGTGAGACCTTAACCATGTTAATGGGGATATGAGATATGAAAGAGAAGTGCCAGAGCAGGGCCTGACACTAAGGAATTTTCAAATATTCATTATTAGTTGACACCACTCATTGGCACTTTGTGAAAAAAGAGGCAGGACCATTTTCTGCAATGTCAAGATGTCATTATCTTTCTCTGAAAGAATCTTTGTCTTAGTGTTAATTGGGGGGAAAAAAAGTTAACCCACAACTCTGATTTTGTCCAGGTAATTTAACAATATTTCAAAACCTTAATATTTCTTCCCTTATAATCCTTTAAACTTTTTTTTAAATTTCTTTATTGATTCAGGCACTACATATGTATCCTTATTCCCCTGTTACCCCCAACCTCCCATTTATGCCTCTACCCTTCTCCTTTAAACTTTTGTATAAATATTTGTAATTATATATATCTCTTGTTTAATATTCATTGCCAATTGTGTTTTGTTTGTAATATACTTCCCTGATTGTATATACTTTAAATTAGAAATATTTTTTCCCTCTGAAAGTAAACAATCCCAGGAATGCCTAAATCATGCTTACCACACTATCTTTCTTTCTCACAGAGTTTTTGATAAAATATACGCAAGGAACAATAGAAAAATAAGAATCAAGGCATCACTTTCTTATTATCTGTTTAGTGCCCAGTTCCCTAATATAGAACCCTCTGAAAAACACAATTAATACCTGTAATCTAGGTTTAAGGCCAAAAACAAGCCTTTAACTGAGTCCACACCACATTTGAATCTTGGAATAATAGCACCTTCTTGCGTTCTACAATGACTATAGGCCGTGGTCGGCAAACTGCGGCTCGCAATCCACATGCTGCTCTTTGCCCCCTTGAGTGAGTGTGGCTCTTCCACAAAATACCACGGGTCTATTTTGAAGAAGTGGCGTTAGAAGAAGTTTAAGTTTAAAAAAAATTGGCTCTCAAAAGAAATTTCCATCGTTGTATTGTTGATATTTGGCTCTGTTGACTAATGAGTTTGCTGATCACTGCTATAGGCATAACTGGGCCTGTGCTAGAGTAGACCCTGACTCTATTATCTCACCACACAGAGAAAGTTAAAATAAGAGAGAACACTGTATTCCCAGCTTTTGTTAAATCAGTGAGGAATGCAGTGTAGTTGCTGTCCTGCCTTCTAACCAACCAGATTAGCAACTTTGCCTCCCTTAGTAGCTAGGAAAGGGTGACTAGAGAGGTAAGCAGAGAGACCTTTCCATTTAGGAACACTCAGCTTCACAGATAGAGACTAGTGGCCTGTCTTCAGCCTCTTTACCTTGTTGTTTAAGGTAAAACTTTTACTGGGTCATTTATAGAAGGTATTTGCTTTGCTGAGTACTGTTTGAAATGTCCCAACTGTTGCTGTTTAAAGTTCCTAGATGAATTGAAGCAGAGAGCTCACCAGACAACTAATTAGTCATCACTCATGAAAAGATCAACAATTAAAATGACTATTTCCTGAATAACTGTTACGAATATTTATGGGAAGATTTCTTTAAGTAGGGTTATACTTGCCAATGATAAACCATGTAACGGTCGGTTCTTTTCATTTTCACAGGGAGCAAAGAGATGGTTCGAGTGATGCGGAAGAAAGGCATCGAGCATCATCCTAATTTTCGGGCAGTTAAACATGTCCCATTTGAACAGTTTATACAGTTGGTTGCCCACGCTGGTTGTGTGATTGGGAACAGCAGTTGTGGGGTACGAGAGGTTGGAGCTTTTGGAACACCAGTGATCAATCTAGGAACACGGCAGATTGGAAGAGAAACAGGTATCTACCTTTGCTATATTTCAGCTAACTAGGCTTAGTAAATATGTATGAGTTATTATAAAATGTGTGATTACATACATTTTATCAACAAGTGAGTGAAGTTAATGACCAACTATAGCTTAAAATCTACATAAAGCATACTGTGGTTACCAAACTTGTTAAGGCTCTACTTAACATTTTTATTGTCTTTGTCTTTTTAAAATATATATATATTTTTTTTAAATATATTTTTATGATTTCAGAGAGAAAGGGTGAGAGAGGAACCTATGTGTGTGTGTATGTGTATGTGTGTGTGTGTGTGTGTGTGTGTGTATGTGTGTAAGCCTAAGTGACTGTTATGACCGAACAACCTGAAGACCAGTCGCTATGAATGCACTGACCACCAGAGGGCAGATGCTTAATGCAAGAGCTGCCCCCTGGTGGTCATTGTGTTCCCACAGCCAACCTCCTGCAGCTCCTCCCCCAGCTGGCCAACCTCCTATGGCCTCCCTACTCCCTCCCACCAACTGGCCTCCCCCGTAGGCCTCATTGCTGGCCAGGCCGAGGGACCCCACCCATGCACAGGGCTTCTAGTAGAAATATAAACATCAATGATGAGAGAGTATCATTGATCAGATGCCTCCTGCACGCCCCACACTGGGGGTTGAGGCTGCAACCTGGGCATGTGCCCTGACTGGGAATCGAACCATGATCTCCTGGTTCATAGGTCAATACTCAACCACTGAGCCACACTGGCTTGACTTTATTGTCTTTGTAATATCAGTTAGACAGCTAAGAGTTTCTTTCTTAGTTAATTGTGATCTTTGATGGCTGTGTTGAAGGGAGAATGTGTTGTCAGTATATGAATGCTAGTCTTTCATTTCCTGGAGTTAGTAGAGTCCCTTTAGTTAGTACTTCAGACTAAATGGCAATTCGAAATAAGATGCTTCCTTAAGTATAAGTAGGATTATTAATGAATTTGCTAACCAGGCTTATCCTATCATTAATCATTTGTACTCCATAAGCGTTTATAGATGCAAGCGGCAGACCTTTTTTAATTAAATTCAAAATATAATGGCAGTTAACTGGTTAACATTAGTCTGAGTTCTAATACTGTCTACATGCAAATATATTTCTATAGTTAATGGGAAAAATATATGTAGTTTATAGAAAAAGACTTGGACTAAAATCAAGCTGGACATTAGTTCCAGCTCTTTTTCCCATTCTTCATAATTGCCACCCTAACTGTATTATCTTCATTTTTTTTTTTTGGCCTTTTTTGTATATTTATTTGTAACGCATTTTTGACCTATACTTAGTAGTATTTTATTTTTAATTTTTTAAATTTTATTTTAATTTAAATTCTTTGTTTAAAGCATTAGTCTATATTATCTTTTGACCTTCTTCCTTTTCATTCCCAAAGTATTATTTTAGCCGAAACCAGTTTGGCTCAGTGGATAGAGCATCGGCCTGTGGACTGAAAGGTCCTGGGTTCGATTCTGGTCAAGGGCATGTATCTTGTTGCGGGCACATCCCCAGTAGAGGGCTTGCAGAAGGCGCTGATCGAGGTCTCTCTCTCATCAATGTTTCTAACTCTCTATCCCTCTCCCTTCTTCTCTGTAAAAAATCAATAAAATATATTAAAAAACAACAACAACAAAGTATTATTTTGCTCCCTACTTCACAGAGAAAACTGAAGCCACTAGATGAAAATTCTTTCAACTTCATTAATTAATTCATTAAGAAAACATTTAATAAGTACCTACTATGTGTTGGGCATTAGGATTCAGTAGTAAACTAGTCTAAAATGGGTTGAGTTCTCATGTAAATTCTAGTGGGAGGAGAGATGATAGACCAAAAATTAATAACTAGCTATGTGCTATCCAGACTATAACAAAAGGTAATGTGTAAGGTAGATTAGATTAGGTAAGGGAAGGCCTTATTTAGAAAGGCCTTGTTAAGCTGAGATATGAATGACAAGGACTTATCTATGTGAGGATCAGGGAGAAGAAAAGGAAAACCCTACTATGAAGACCATAAGATAGGAATAAGCTTACCTGAGAAAGATGGGCTAGGGTAGCTGTAGACTATTGGGCAAGGAGAAGAGTCGATACAAGATGATGTTACAGAAAGAGGCAGACCTAAGTCAGGGTAAATCTGATTTTTTTCTAAGTATGATGGGAAACCATTTAAGAGAGAAGATGACACATTTTTTACATTTTGGAAAGATCATCTGGCTGCTATATGGAGAGTGGAATGTGGTGGATGGGGCAGGAGTGGAAGCAGGGAGACCGGTTAAGAGGTTTTCAGTTCATATGTGAGATGATAGTGGCTTAAACTATGTCGTATTAGTGATGGGGAAAAGTTAGATTTGAGGTTTGCTATAGTACTTGCTGATGCTTGGATATGAGCAGTGAAAGGAAGAAAGTAATCAACAATAAGTCTTAGGTTTTTGGATGAGGGAACTCTTCCTCAAACGGGGACACTGAGGGAAGAGCAGATTTGGGAGGGGTGGAATTGAGACTTCTCTAATGGCCATGTGGACATGGCCTGTAAGCAGCTAGATAGGTCCAAGGAGAGTTGGAGTTGAAGATATAAATTTGAGAGTGATTGGCATGTGGGATGGCATTTAGTTAGGATAACAGGTCAGCTTCTGAATCAGGGAGACCCAAAACAATAGTGCCTTAAATAAGTCAGATTTTTGTTTATTTCTTACTGGTGTGGCAGAGACTTAGCCACCACCTACCTAACTGTCAAATTCACATTTTAACCATTGGGAAAGGGGGAAGGGGAAGATGTCCTTACCTTTAAAAGCACAATATTTTTTCACTCATCCTATCAGAATGATAGGATGGCCACATCTATTTGCAAGGAGGCTGAAGAATATCCTCTTTAGCTGGATGATCAGATGCCCAGATAAAAATGGTATTGCTAGTACAGGGAAAGGTTATGGAGGATAACAGCATACTCTATTTGAGATAGTATTTAAAACCAATGGGATTACCCAGGGAGAACATATAAATAGGGAGGAGAGTGGAGCCCAGGATCAACTCTAGAGCTCTTCAGCATTTAGTGTTCTGGTGAGGAAGGGAAAACCCATCAAGGAATACTGTAAAGAAACTTCCAGAGAGGTCAAGGTAACCAAGAATGGGGTATCATTGAAGCCCAGAAAAAAAGTGTTTGCAGAAAATGGTGTTTAATGCTGCTGACAATTCAAATAAGTTGTGAACAGAAAATTTAATATTGGTTTGAGCAACATAGTCTTATGTCAGAAGCAGTCAGTCTCTGTACTTTCTGCCACTGCACTTTATAAACTCAGGCCCAGCCGTAGCCATTTTGGCTCAGTGAATAGAGCATTGGCCTGTGGACCAAAGGGGTCCAGGGTTCGTTTCTGGTCAAGGGCACATTCCTTGGTTGCAGGCTCCTCCCTGACCAAGGCCCTGGGAGGCAACCAGTTGATGTGTTTCTTTCACATCAATGTTTCTCTCTTGTCTTACCCTCTCCCCACCACTCTCCCTAAAAATCAATGGAAAAATATCCTCGGGTGAGGATTATCAACAACAAAAAAACCCCACTGCCCCTGCCCTAATCAATTTGGCTCAGTGAATAAGAATGTTGGCCTTCGGACTCAAGGGTCCCAGGTTTGATTCTGGTGAGGGGCATGTACCTGGGTTGCAGGTACATCCCCAGTAGAAGGTGTGCAGGAGGCAGCTGATTGATGTTTCTCTCTCATGGATGTTTCTAACTCTCAATCTTTCTCCCTTCCCCTCTGTAAAAAAAATCAATAAAATGTTTTTTTTTTAAAAAACTATAGGCTCATCCATCTTTCCCTTCCTTATCCTGGATGATGTGGGGTGTGGGGTTTCTCTTGCCTGTCCACTGCTAGCCTTGTGTGTTCTAAATCACCCTTCCCGCCTTCTCAGGGACTTACCAGTTATCCTTTTCTCTTTCATGTATCTTTAGCTTCCTCATCATCTAAACATGCCTAAGCCTCAACTATCTTAAAACAAAACAATAAAAATACCACTTCCTTGATCCCATGCCTCTCTCCAGCCACCACCCTTCTGCTCCTCCTCTTAGTCAAGTTTATTGAAAGACATGGCATTTTCACTATATTTACTCCTTCATGTTGGTCAGAAACTACACAGAGAGAAGGTGACTGCATGAACAGCTGATGGCTAACTAACTGACCAACTTGTCCTGACCAGCTGATTGAACACCTGGCTAAGTAGATAGGGAGGGCAGACTGAAAGAGTAGACATGCTAGATGACTAGATAAATGACATGTGGATTCTAGATCAATCTACCTTATTTATTTCAAAAAACATACAAAAATTTGATTTATTTGGGAATGAAGGATGCTAGTGCCTTTAAGTATTTGATATATGTATGTATACTTTTGCTGAAAGAGCTTTAAAAGATAAACAGTAGAAAAGTTGATGTCTCTCTAAAACAGTGGTTCTCAACCTTTCTAATGCTGTGACCCTTTAATACAGTTCTTTATGTTGTGGTGATCCCCAACCATAAAATTATTTTTGTCACTACTTCATAACTGTAATTTTGCTACTGTTCATGAGTCATAATGTAAATATCTGTGTTTTCCAAAGGTCTTAGACGACCCTGCTAGCAGTTCTCAACCTGTGGGAAACACAGATATTTACATTATGATTCATGAACAGTAGCAAAATTACAGTTATGAAGTAGCAACGAAAATTAATTTTATGGTTGGGGGTCACCACAACATGAGGAACTGTATTAAAGGGTCACAGCATTAGAAAGGTTGAGAACCACTGCTCTAAAAGAAGAAGACTTATTTGAGACCTCTGGGTTTCAGGGATAATTATGAGGATAACACACTACTAATTTCTTTATTCTTTGGCTATTCCTGCTTCTGAATCATTGTACTGTGTCACTGGATTTTCCTAGGGGAGAATGTTCTTCATGTCCGGGATGCTGATACCCAAGACAAAATATTGCAAGCACTGCACCTTCAGTTTGGTAAACAGTACCCTTGGTGAGTACAAACCCTCTTTTCTAAAAGTGATTTAAAAGAGGAGATGCCTTGGGCACCAGTTCCAAGCTGTAGTTACTGTTTAATTATCCAAACAGAGCTCTCATTCTCCATCCCTAGGATCCCTAGCTGGTGATGAGACAGAGCTTGGTAATCTATACCCTGTATTACTATACCAAGGATTCTGATGGAAAATAATTTTTTTAAAATATATTTTATTGATTTTTTACAGAGAGGAAAGGAGAGGGATAGAGAGTCAGAAACATCGATGAGAGAGAGACATCCATCAGCCGCCTCCTGCACGTCCCCTACTGGGGATGTGCCCGCAACCAGGATACATGCCCTTGACCAGAATCGAACCTGGGACCCTTCAGTCCGCAGGCCGACGTTCTATCCACTGAGCCAAACTGGTTTCGGCGGAAAATAATTTTTTTATTTGTCTCAGTTAACCTAGCTAGGAAATATTTCTTTAGCTTACTTTGAATTTCCATAAGTATTATATAGCAATATAACTGATTTTCTTCTAAAATAGTGTAGTTTAGCCTGTCCATTGTGACTCAGCAGTTGAGTGTCAATCAAGATGTCGTTGATTCAATTCAATTTGACTCCAGGTCAGGATACATGCTGGGTTTTGATCCCCCGTAAGGAGCATGCAAGAGGCAGCCAATCAATGATGTACCTCTCTCGTAGATGTTTCTATCCATCTCTTTCTCTTCCTCTCTTCCTAAAAATCAATAAAAACATATTTAAAATAAAAATAATCTAGTTCTGCCCTAGCTGGTTTGGTTCAGTGGACATTCTGTAGACTGTCCCAGATTCAATTCTGGTCAAGGGCACATGCCTGCGTTGCGGGCTCAATCCCCAGTAGGGGGTGTGCAGGAGGCAGCCAGTCAATGCTTTTCTTTCATCATTGATGTTTCTATTTCTCTCTCTCTCCCTTCCTGTCTGAAATCAATAAAAAAATATATTTTTTAAAAAGTAAAAAAAAAACAACAACAATCTAACTCACCCTGAAAGGTACAAGTATTAAAAAAAAAAAAAAAGTCTGGTTCAGCATTTTAATTTAGATTGCCCTCTTTTCTATTTCAAATTAATGAGTTGTCCCATGTATTTGAATGTTTTTTTCCTGAAGATAACTTTTCCCCCACGAAGGTAAAGATAAAAACTAAAAACTAAAAAATTCATTGTCACAAACTGTTATATTAAAACTAATTTTTCTTTGATAATATAGGTTGTTGTTTTTTAAATATATTTTATTGATTTTTTTACAGAGAGAAATTGAGAGAGATAGAAAGTCAGAAACATCGATGAGAGAGAGACATCGATCAGCCGCCTCCTGCACACCCCACAGTGGAGATGTGCCCGCCAGCAAGGTACATGCCCCCGACCGAAATCGAACCTGGTACCCTTTCAGTCCGCAAGCCGACGCTCTATCCACTGAGCCACACAGGTCTTGGCAATATAGGTATTTTTTTAATGGTACCTGAGGATGGAAATAGTTGTATTTCAATCAACAATGGAATTCAGCATTGCATTAGTGACATGTGCTTACTTACTGTGTTGCTAAAGAGACCCATATGTTATTTTCAAAGGAAAGAGCACAAATTTTATTATGTCAAGTCTGAGATTCCATTAATATATCTTCAATATAATTTAGCATATATGAGAGAAGTATTTAATTGGACTTTTTGGATATTGCAGCTCAAAGATATATGGGGATGGAAATGCTGTTCCAAGGATTTTGAAGTTTCTGAAATCTATTGATCTTCAAGAGCCACTGCAAAAGAAATTCTGCTTTCCTCCTGTGAAGGACAATATCTCTCAAGACATTGACCATATTCTTGAAACTCTGAGTGCCTTGGCTGTTGATCTCGGCGGGACAAACCTCCGAGTTGCAATAGTCAGCATGAAGGTAAAAGAACTCCTAAGGTCTTAACTTTATATCTCATATGAGTAATTGATTTTTAAAAAGCATGGTCAAAAGATAAGACTAAAAGCATACATGAAACCTTGTAATCATTTACCTACAGTATTGACTTTTTGGATCCATTACAGTATTTGTCATTATTTTACTAATCATTAACATTCAAAGAAGCAAAATTCTTGGGGAAGCCAAGTTAGGAGACTCAAATTGACAATGGGAGACCACGTCAGCCCCAGACGGGGCTTTTGCCACCCAGGAGACCTGATATTCTGTTTTTGGTTAATAGCTTGGATTATGGGTATGCTGACTACTTACCTAAGGAGGCTGCAAATGTGATGGGAATGGTATGTCCTCTAGAATATGATTTTGATTGAGTACAGCATATCTTCACTCCTTTAACCAAACCATCACTACAGTGTTGACAGAGGTTGAGAGAGCCTTCATAAAAACACCAAATTGTCTGTGTTAAAATGACCTCTGATGATTTAACAAGGAAGAATAAACCTACCAGAAAAAATATTAGTTTGAAATATTGTTGTTACATAAAGTTTCAGGAGTTTATTAGAAATAACAACAACTTTTTTCTATTTTTTATTTGGAAATGCTTCTTTTGAAAGAAGCATAAGTTGTTTAGGTCAGTAGAAAAAAACAAAATATGATTTTCTCAAAAGAAGCCAAAGGCCTCTTTTATTAATACAGTGGTACCTTGAGATACGAGTGTCCTAACATACGAGATTTTTGAGATACAAGCCGTCAAGCGAGCGATTTTTGCATTGAAATACGAGCAACATTTGAGATAGGAGTAATCGCGCGGATCGGCCGGCTGCACACGACCCACCAGTTTACCGCGACTCAAGCGTCTCATAGTTTCCCACGCCTCATGGTTACAGAACGAACTAAACTAGTATCTCGAGATACCACTGTACTCTTTACAAAGTTCTAGTAAGAGAATATTTTCTTAACATGAAGATAATATATTCTACATAAGTGGCCAATACCCTTTGTCATGGTGAAATTATAGAGGCATTATTATTGCAATCAAGAGGAAAAGAAGGATGTTTTCTATAACATTTCTGAACATAATTCTGAAAATTATGAAGGGAATAAAACATGGAACAAACTGAAAAAATGGAAAATGAGGACAAAATAAAACAAAAATATTATTTATAGACAATGTGAATATTAGTGTAAAGGATTATTTGCATTCCTGAGTAGGCCCTGAGCATTCCTGGTGCTAGGCTGGATTTAGATAGAGGGCAGCTGCTGTCGGCCAAGTCTTTGTTATCTGGGTCCCAATCTGAGCTGGGCCAAGTCTCTGTCTGTTACCTTGGTCCCGATCTGGGCTGGACATGGGAAGTGAAACAGCCATGGGGGCAGGAGACCTCCCTCAGAAGGGGTGAGGGTTCAGGCCCCTGCAAGGTTGGGGGGTTGAGGGTCTGTGCCCCACCTCTGTTGACCCCCAAGTTCTCTCCTGATGGCCTTTCTGCGACTGTGCCTGTCTTAGGTTGCTCTTTCCCTGAGGAATCTTACTCATCTCTGGCTAACCAGTCATCCTCTGGGGCCAAGCAGAGTGATGTGAGGTTCAGTTCTGTCTCCTTGGCAGCCTATGCCCCCATGGCCTCCACACCCAGCACCTGCCTTGGGATCACAAAATCTTCTAAGAATAATCCAAACCAGACAACTGTGAGATCTATATAAAGAAAATTATAAAACTTTACTGTAAAATGTAAAGACTTAAATATCCTGGTTGGGAATGCTGAGTGTTTTTTAAACGTCAGTGCTTTCCAAATTGACTTACAAATTTAACATAATCTAGTCAACATTTAAATGAAAATTTTAAAAAATATTTTTTTCTCTCCTGACTGGTTTGGCTCATTGGACCGAGCATCGGCCTGCGGACTGAAGGGTACCTTGATTGTGGGCACATCTCCCATGGGGAATGTGCAGGAGGCGACTGATTGATGTTTCTCTCATCGATGTTTCTGACTCTATCCCTCTCCCTTCGTCTCTGTAAAAAATCAATAAAATATTTAAAAAAAATATTTTTCCATTATATGTTTACTAGTAGCCCTGTGCACGCATCCATGTGTCAGTAGCTCTCTGCAGCCCTCTTGTAGCTCCCCACTCCTCACTCTTCCCTCCTCATAGCTTGTGGCCCTTCCACCTCCTGTAACTCTCTGCCTCCTGCTTGTAGTTCGCTGCTCCACTCTCCTGCATATCTGTTACATGGTTGGTCATTATGCCTCATGGCATAAGGGATAATTAGCATATTCCTCTCTTACTATATAGGATTTTATTTATTTAGTTTTAAATATATTTCTTATTGATTTCAGAAAGGAAGGGAGCGGGAGAGATTGAAACATCAATGATGAGAGGGAATCATTGATCGACTGCCACCAAGGATCAAGCCCCGCAACTCAGGCATATGCCCTTGACCAGAATTGAACCTGAGACCCTTCAGTTCACAGGCCAATGTTCTATCCGCTATGCCAAACTAGCTAGAGCTAATGAAAATTTTAAAAGTTTAACATTATTCTTAAATTTACTTAAAATAAATGCCCAAGTGAGAATAAAGAAAACTTAAAAACAAGAATAATAAGGAGGGTTAAATTTGTAAGTCAATTTGAAGCATATCACAAAACAGTAATTTAAACATCATGGTACCATATCATTACTGGCTTCAGTTATGGGAGATGATTAAAGCTTAAGTACTTAAGGATATTTTCTTAGTTGTCTCAGTATTTAAGCAAGGAAAATTTATCAATCTAAAAAAGTAAAATATGACCTTTTAATGAAGATTCAGATTAGCCAACACTGACTTTATGCTTAAAAGAGGGGCCCACCCTGGCTGGTGTGGCTCAGTGGTTGAGTGTCGACCCATGAACCAGGAGGTCATGGTTTGATTTCCATTTAGGACACATGACTTGTTTTCAGGCTTGATCCTCGGAGAGGTGGATGGGGTGGTGTTGGGGACTCAGCTGATGGATGATTTTCTGTCATCATTGATGTTTCTATTTCTCTCTCACTCACCCTTCCTCTCTGAAATCAATTTTTAAAAAAGTTTTAAAAAGAGAGAGAGAGAGAGAGAGAGATGGGGGTGGGGAGGAGGGTGTCATCTGGCTGGCTCTGAAGTTGTCATTACTTCAACAGTCATATCCCAGACTGACTTCCCAGGAAACGACTTTGGTGTATTCAAGGGCTGGCCCAAGCCAGACTGGCTCCCGTCTAAAGCAGTCATCAAAATGTGTAGAACTGTCCTGTGGCAGTGTCTGATACATCGTGAAAAGGACAGAAGATTCACTGTGTATGTTCTTTAGTGAAGACCAGTGAGACAGAAGGTGTTGTTTTTTTCTCTTTTAGGGTGAAATAGTTAAGAAGTATACTCAGTTCAATCCTAAAACCTATGAAGAGAGGATTGATTTAATCTTACAGATGTGTGTAGAAGCTGCAGCAGAAGCTGTAAAACTTAACTGCAGAATTTTGGGCGTAGGTAAGAATGTGAATTATATGTCCGAAATGTTCATTTTAATGTACAAAACTTAGAATCCTACTCATGACCAAACATAAAGTCCCTGTCTATAGATGGCTCCAGGCCCTGTCTGTGACGCCAACCAGGGTTATGGGAAAAGCATTGTTAGTACTGTATATCTGGGAACTATAGATTTAGCTCAGGACTGTTTGTCATTTCTGTGCAATCCTTGGTAATGTTTGTCTTAGGATATGTTGGGTGAATTAATCTGTGTCCCAAGCCCTGAGAGTCGGCACACTTTCCTAAAATTGCTAATGGGAGTTATTTTGCCTGTGTTTGTGTTTGTGGTGGAGCTCAGGTATTTCCACAGGTGGCCGTGTAAATCCTCGGGAAGGGGTTGTGCTGCATTCAACCAAACTGATCCAAGAATGGAACTCTGTGGACCTCAGGACTCCCCTGTCTGATACTTTGCATCTCCCCGTGTGGGTAGACAATGATGGCAACTGTGCCGCCATGGCGGAAAGGAAATTTGGTCAAGGAAAGGGCCTGGAAAACTTTGTGACATTTATTACAGGCACAGGTAAGAGTAGGGGACGGTTGCTTCAAGAGCTAGAGTGTGTGCTGGGGCACACCTTTACCACGTAGCCAGGCAGTTTGCAGCTTGCTCTGGCCTGCTCGAGTAGGGCCTGAAAGGGAGCCACACAGGAGAGCTGAGGGTCTGCTCAGGTCATTTCTGAGCATGTATGTGGCCTTCTAAAATCTCAGAAGCTTGTCCGAGCTATTCAAACCCCTTACTCCCCAACGTTTCAACCCTTACTCCCCAAAGCTGCTCACTCCCCAGCTTTTCTTCCTAGTATATTGGTTGACCTGTTACTCAGTTCCCTACACAGCAAAGACCTAGTATATTTTGCTTTTCCATGCCTTTGATAAATGCCCCTTGTGCAGCCCCTTGGGCCCTGGGAGAGTTCTGAGGTAGGTGAGGTAAAGGCAAGCCCTTTGAGCTGGTCAAAACAAACCACCACAGTTCTTTAAGAAGAAGGTTTGTTCAGCTCCTTCCAGTACTGCCATCTTACTGGGAATGTGGGCTGCTATTCCAGGCCACTGCCAACTTGTGTGTGTGTGTGTGTGTGTGTGTGTGTGGACGAGGGGGGGGGCAGGAAGGGAGAGGACCAATGGGACCAGAACATGCCAGGAAGCTCTTACTGATATTCAGATAAAGCATTCCCCTGGTTGTTGCAAACTTTTGTTTAGTTTCCAGAGTTCCAAAAAAGTTGCCAGTTTAGTCATTGCTTTAGTGGAGGGATGCACTTTTGGAGTTGCCTACTCTGCCATTTTTGCTGATGTCCCAATTTGTTTTTTTTTAAATGAGGAAGCCTCAGCTAATACATGGTCTAGCGAGCATTTGATCCTAGATATGCCCAACTGCAACACTTGTGTACTCTTAAACTCTACAATATACTACCTCCCCTTTAAGCTCATATACTTCTCTTAGTCTTGAACACAGTTTCACAAGTCTGGCTATCATTTCCTAGCACAGAGCAGTTAATAAGCTGCAAATGAGAAGGGTGGGAGTTGAAGAATAGGTGCCACCAGAAGTAATATAGATGGCGGGAAAACTAAAAGGCAGAACCTGCTATGGCAGAATGGCCTTTATTCCTCAGTAACTCCTAAACTCCATAACAAGACAGTCATTGATAGTCATAATTCCTGAATCAAAAATTAAAAAGAGGCAAAATCATATGCATATTCTGTTTGAGAAAGCAGGAGTTATTTGATACCTTAGAAAGATTGTCTGCCCCAAAGCAGGGTCTGAGTCAAGGTTAGGTGTGGGTATTTTATTTTGACAGTGATCCTGAGAAGCAGGAATGAGGGAATGGGAAGAGAGTAGGAGGATAGTCATTAGAGGAGATATGATCAAAGTTGTCTTGAGGGCAGTGGAGGCTGAAATCTACTCCTACCTCCCCCAAAGCCTACAGAATACCATCCAGAATTGTCCACTTGGATCTGTTGGCTCCTGTCTTGCCTTGGTTGAAGGTTGCCAGTGGGCACTGTGCCTACATGGCTGACTGAGTTCTTTAATGTTGGAGAAGCCTTGGGGAGAACAGTGGACAGTGTGTACTTGAAGTGGTCTGTCATCACAAGGTGAGCTGAGCTTGCACAGAACTGTCCGCTACAGCTGTGGTTGAAATCATGGTGAGTCAAGTAGATGCAACACAGGGTATCAGAGGATCTGCTAAAATTATTCCAAATAAAGTTTTATACTTGGTAAATTTCAGCTACTAGGAGAGTAGGCATTGTATAGAACCTCACATTCCAAAGCTTTCCTTAACAGATGAGGCATTGCAGCATCAGTATTTATCTCAAATGAAGAGCCACCTCAATGATTGCTGTCTCTCTATAGGAATTGGCGGGGGAATTATCCATCAGCATGAATTGATCCATGGAAGTTCCTTCTGTGCTGCAGAACTTGGCCACCTGGTTGTGTCTCTAGATGGGCCTGATTGTTCCTGTGGAAGCCATGGGTGCATTGAAGCATATGCCTCTGGAATGGCCTTACAGAAGGAAGCAAAAAAGCTACACGATGGTTGGTTTTTTTCCTCTGAGGGATTAAAAAGCCGAATGGTAGAAAAATACTTCAGAATAGGTATTCCAAAGAGGCAGATCACTGAAACCAGAGCTCTTACCCTTTCCCCTTCCTCGAAGACAAGTGGGGCTCTCTTATACTGAAGCTCCAAAGCCTCCTTAGTCCTGACCCATGTCAACACTCTTCCTCTGTGCGGGTGGAAGTGGACAGGGTCCTGAGCTCCAGGGGAGAAGGGAAGATTGTCTTTCATTAAAAAACAAAATATACATATATATTATTGATTTCAGAAAGGAAGGGAGAGGGAGAGAGAAATAGAAACATCAATGATGAGAGAGAATCATTGATTGGCTGCCTCCTGCACACCCCCTACTGGGGATTAAGTCTACAACTCTGGCATGTGCCCTTGACCAGAATCAAACCCAGGACTCTTCAGCCTTCAGACCAACGCTCTGTCCACTGAGCCAAACCAGCTAGGGCTGTCTTTCATTTTTGTTTTCTCAGCCCCTAGCACAGGAGCTTAATACATATCAATACACATTTTAATGAAGAATTAAATGGAAGAACATATTTTAGTTTTTGAATTCTAAAAGGTCTATTTGAACTAATGCTGTTTCTGGATGTTATAAAAAGATGGTTTCCATTCTAATGCAAGAGGGATTTAATATCATAATATAGTGTCTCAGGTGCAGAGAGAATGATGGCCAAGAAATGTAGATGCATGTAAAGACACCAGCGTTCCCTCCCACCTTCTCCATACAGTGAAGGGAGTGTTGCGGTGCTGTCTTGAGAGGTCAAGAGTCAGAGGGTAAAGAGCACTCGGGAGGCAAGTTTGAATGGGCACAGGAACATTTCCAAGCTTGGAAACAGTGGTGTTGATGCTGAAAGGCAGAGTATCATGTAGTAAGAGGTAAGCCAGAACTAGCAGCTAATGGAGAAGCCACTGAAAATTTTTAGGGAAAAGATACAGTAAGATCTGAATTTTAGATTCTTTTTTTTTAAATATATTTTATCGATTTTTCAGAGAGAGGAAGGGAGAGGTATAGAAAGTTAGAAACATCGATGAGAGACAGACATCGATCAGCCGCCTCCTGGACGCCCCCTACTGGGGTTGTGCTCGCAACCAATGTACATGCCCTTGACCGGAATCGAACCTGGGACCTTTCAGTCCACAGGCCAAAGCTCTATTCACTGAGCCAAACCGGTTTGGGCTGAATTTTAGATTCTTGACTGAATTGTAAACTTTTGTTTCCTGGGAGGAAAGTGGTAGCTGAATAGAGGATAGCTTTAAATGGGGCAGTTCTCTAGAGTGACTTCCAGTTTTCTGGTTGGACAAATTGGGGTTGTGTTTATAAGACAAGGAACAGGTTTTGAAGGAAGGCAATGGTTGGGTACCAGTGGGACATTCATATGCAGGTGGAAATGCATAGGAGGCAACGAGCTACAGGGGCCTGATGCTCAAGAGAGGACCAGACTAGTGGTACGGTTTGGGGAATCAGCCTGGAGGTGATAGTTCAGTGGTTCTCAACCTGTGGGTCGCAAACAGCTAGCAGGGTCTCCTAAGACCATCAGAAAACACAGATATTTACATTAAGATTCATAACAGTAGCAAATTACAGTTATGAAGTAGCGACAAAAATAATTTTATGGTTGGGGATTACCACAACATAAAGAACTGTATTAAAGGGTTGCATCATTAGGAAGGTTGAGAACCACTGTATAGTTAAACCTCTGAAAGGCAGCTGAATGATGCAAGAGTTAAGAATGGAATCCTGCAAAACAGCATTGCGAGTGGGAGGAAAACCAGGAAAGGGTCAAGTCACAGAAGTCAAAAGGGGAAGTGTTCCAGGGAGGTTGTGGTCTGTAGTGTCAAGTGCTGCTCATGAGTAGGAGAAGATCAGAAACGTTCTTTGGTTCTGGTCATGAGGACATCGCTTGAAGCCCTGAAATATTTTTTTCAACCTTGTTTGTATCACCCCTGACAGGGAACCTGCTTAAATGTTTTTCCTAATCATCTCACCCATGAAACTGCAATACCACAGATATGTTTGTTGTTTATGTACTCTCTGTATAAAAAGATTCTTTGCCCCCAAGAATCAATTTCTGCCCCCTCTTCCCCCCGGGGCAGGGGGCGGGGCAAATGCCTACCTTGAAGTTCAATCAAATAGTGGAGGCAGAAGCCTATCCACACCGAGGAAGAGGGAAGAAGTGGAATCTGTTAGCATGAGACAGGGGATGGAAGCAACAGTTGGGAATGCAAGGGAGAAAGGCCCTTGAAGAGGAAATGATGCGAAGCCTGAGAGGACCCAAAGAGAGGGAACGAAGGAATGAAGGTGTGCGTGTACCATCTGCTTACAGTTGGGGACTGAAAAGTAAAGGAATTCCTGCCTGTCCTTTCTTTATCTGAGAGGTCAGAAATATGGAAATGTCTTGGTCAGGTGAGAGTAAGGGGTGGGCAGGGAAAGAAGGTCTGAGGAGGTGAAGCCTTAGAAGAGGCAGCTCGGAGGCCCCGAGGAGCTAGGAGGCCACCAGGTGATCTTTAGTAAGCAGTCTGCATGGTTTAGCTTTTCTCTCATCAGAGCCCATGTATAATAGAGGAGGAGGCAGATGGTCTGAGTTGGTGACAGGCAGTGAGGGGCAGAAGAACAAGGCCTGGAGATAACAGAAATACCTACTGTTGATTTAGCATTTAGTCTGGCCCCATTTAACTAAAAATACTTTATGGTCCATTATGTCATTTAATCCCTATAGTAATCCTGCTAGGATAGGTATTATTATATTATTCAGTCTCACAGAGAAGAGAAACATGGAGGTAACATGAAGTGGATAGGGTTGTACAGTTCATAAAGACAGAGCTGGCAGCTGCACCAGGTCTGTGCTATTTCTTAGGTGCTGCGCCTTCCTGCCATGGAAAGCGGGCAGGCACAGGCCGGTTATGCCACATTGCGTCTGGGCTGGATGAGGAGGGAGAGGAGTGCAGAGCAATCTGATGAATTTGCTGGGGGCAGCACTTCAAGGCCTCTGCGTCATATGGAAGTGGGAAGTGGGAATGCTAGAGGGGGAGGAGGTGGTTCTGGTCAGAACTGAGGATTTTACAGTGAGGGACGTTTTGGGCAGTGTATAAGCGGACAATGAGAGGGCAGCAAAGGCCTCTGGGGAGTGCATATGGGTGTTTATAAATGATGAGCTTTGCAAATGTGAAAATACTGTCTTCTCGCTTGGGGGCTCGCTGTCCTTTGGCACCATTGTAGTCTTGGCCTCCCTCAGTGCTGCCACAGCTCCTTACTGACTGTCTCCCCTCCTCACCTCTGCTCAAACAGAAGACCTGCTCTTGGTGGAAGGGATGTCAGTGCCAAAAGACGAAGCTGTGGGTGCACTTCATCTTATCCAAGCTGCGAAACTTGGCAACGAGAAGGCCCAGAGCATCTTGAGAACAGGTGAGTGTCAGCTCCTGGCAGCTCTGCCAAAGGGGACAGGCCCTGAGACCACCTGGGGCTCCCCCAGAGGCTCAACTTCCCTCAGGACTGGCGCTCTCGCTCAGGGGTGTTTATTCAGGTGTTTTTCCTGTTTACTGAGAGAGAGAGAAAGGGACTTGCCTTCAAGGTATTTGGCAGCATTGTCTTTTTAAGCTAGTTCTTCGTTTTACAACTCTGAAGAAACAACTTGTTCATGTTATAAGAAATTTAGAGACATATGAGTAAGGAAAAGTGTCACTTTCAGTTTTACTGTTTCAGAGATATCAGCTATTTACATTTCCTACCAGTATTTCTATTTTTTTAAATAGTTGAGACCATAAAGTGCAGTACATACCATTTTATACCCAGCTTTTTTCCAAAGTACCCCATGATTATTTTCTCACAGTTAGAATAAATCATGAGCTTGGCCAGTATGGCTCAGTGGTCGAGCATCGACCCATTAACCAGGAGGTCTCGGTTCGATTCCTGTTCAAGGCATATGCCTGGGGTGTGGGCTCAAACACTACTGTGAGGGAGAGGGGGAGGGAGTTGTGGGGGGTTGCAGAAGGCAGCTGACCAATGATTCTCTCTCATCATTGATGTTTCTATTCCTCTCTCTCTCTCCCTTCCTCTCTCTGAAATTTAAAAAAAAAAAAGTCATGAAGAGCTTTAAAAGTACGGCTTCAGGTACTTTTTATTACATAGCGTGATGTTCCTGGCTGCTGGCTCTTCCCCATCTTCCTCTTGGGCATTTTTAATTTACTTTCCTTCCTGAAACTTACTTTTTTATTTTTCTGTAGCTGGAACGGCTTTGGGTCTTGGGGTTGTGAACATCCTCCACACTGTGAACCCTTCCCTTGTGATCCTCTCTGGAGTCCTGGCCAGTCACTACATCCACACTGTCAAGGACGTCATCCGCCAGCACGCCTTGTCCTCGGTTCAGGATGTGGACGTGGTGGTTTCGGATTTGGTGGATCCCGCCTTGCTCGGTGCCGCCAGCATGGTTCTGGACTACACAACACGCAGGATCTACTAGGCTTCCCCCGAGTGGTCACCGACAGAGACTCTCAGGTTGTCTTTTAGATGTGTGTTTCTTAAAAAGCAAATCTGATATTTAAATTTGGTATTCGGCAGGTGACTTTGCAGAGAAGTTTGTGCTTTTAGTCTCTTCTTCCAAAGTCACCTTTCCCAACCCCCATTTTTGTAGATGCTGCTCTTCCTGGAGTCATTTCAGCTCACACCCTGTAAATATCACTCACAGTTTTCTGTGTCAAAAGGATGTACCCCTCAGGCCGGCAGGTCTTGCTTGGGAATGTGACTTTGATATTAGAGTTTGGATTATTAATCCTACCTCCCTAAATTTAGATAATTGAAAGGGATCTAGTCAACACAGAAAGAAATCTCACTTTGAAATGCTTTAAGTGAACTTTTTAAAAAAAGTTTTATTGAGGTGTTTTTAAAGTACCCAGTTTGATAAGCTTCAGTATATGTATGCACCTGTGAAACCATTACCACAATCATGATACTGGACATATTTGTCAGCCCCCCAAATTATTTGTTACTACTCTCACAGAACCTTGAGCAGCTTAGACCAGGGATCTGAATTACAGTGGCCTTAGTGAACTTGTCTTCTTAAGGACAGTTGAGAAACCACTAGGACTTACAGTCTCTGAAGGAGATTAACCATCTCTAAAGGATTGTTGCTACTGACAACCATACACCTCTCCCTTCAGTAGTCTTTCATACTACACTGAATATGGCCCTGGAGTGTCTTTCATGGCAGTGTTTGTGTCAGACCAAGAGCCCATGTCTATGAATCTGGATTATGGTTAAATAAAATTCCATGCTTTCATGATACAGAGGCCACGGTTCTTGCTGTCAATTACATTCTGGAAGAAAAACTAATAGCTACTACTTATTAAGTGCCTACTGTATGCCAGGCTCTGAACTAGGTGTGCCTCAAATACATTATTCTAAATTTTTGTAGCCTGTGTGTGACATAGGTGTTTTAATTCCCATTTTAATAGAAACTATGTGGTTAGTGAGTCTTAAGAGACAGGGTTTGGTCTCAGATCCAAACCCTGCTTTTTCTGCCAAGCTATATAACCTCTCCTATCAAAAAGCTTTCAAAATGTGAATATATTCTAATTTACTGCAGGCTATCAAAAGCTTTATTTAATGAGAATATCTCAGTAGTAGAAACTTGATTTATTCTGACATTATGTATAAGCAGTGAATTGAATCAAATATTCCTCTGTGCTGTGTACATTTTAGGAGCAGCACAGTATCTGGACTAGTGATAGGTTTCATGGGTACTTTTAGATGAGCTAAAAAAGCATATACATGTTTTTCATATTGTTTTATTACTTTAGGAGAACTGCAAGGTTTCCATAATATATTGTTTCAGTATTAGCAATATAAAATAAAGTGAAGTAATCCATATTACATTTGTTCTCCTTCCTAGTAGGTTAATGTGAAAGAAAAAAAAAATTGATTAATTCTTAGAACTCTATCAGCCTTGAAATAGTCCAGGTCTTGGTTATTGTTGAAACATTCCCAGTGATTCCTGGGAGGGAAATAGTCTGCTCGGCCATCAGTGTCTGGGACAAGATGGTGTGCTGTGAACGGGCATCAGTTGTTCCTTCCTGAAATATGTAACCACTCTATACGTCAGACAATTGCGTTGCTACCTAAATATATGAAGGATGGTACTGAATCTAAAACCAAATCTTAGTTTTTATTAAATTCATGGGGAGACTAATATATTCCAACGTAATTATTACATATGGTTAATAATCATATCTTAATTTATTTTAATGTAAATATTTTTGTTACTGAGCCAAATTCTAAAGAAAAAATAAACACACGTCCTTGTGGAAATCCTAGCACTTTTATTGTTTTGTTCTTAAATTAACTCACAACCTAAAAGCACTTTTCTTTGCAGAAGAGATTTACATTTTTGCATTGCTTACTCTCTGAAGGTCATGTAACTTCTTGAAGTCATCTAATATGAATTTCCTAACCAAAAGAAAAATAACTTTGATAATAGAAAGCATTAATAGGTAACATTTTAAAAATATATTGTGAAATTATCACAGTCTGTCACCATATATAGTTATAGCATTTTTTTTTTACCTTGGAAAGAGAACTTTTAAGATCTACTCTCAGCAACTTTCAAATATGCGATACAGTTATTAACTAGTCACCATACTGTATATTACATCCCCAATGAATTACTTACTTTGTATCTGGAAATTTGTAACTTTTGACTCTCTTCACCTATTTCACCCACCCCTGGCAACCACCAATCTGTTCTCTGTACCTATGTATGAGCTTGGTTTGTTATTTTTTAGATTCCATATGTGAGATCAGGCAGTATTTTTCTCAGTCTGATTTATTTCACTTAGCATAATACCTTCAAGGTTCATCCGTGTTGTTATAAATGGCAAGATTTCATTTTTTTGGCCAAATATCCATTATCCTATATAATAAAAGCCTAATGTGCAAATTGTCCCCTTGGGCGGTCGTTTGACCAGGAGTTCGACCACTTGCTATGACCTGTGCTGACCACCAAGGGGTGGCGAGGAACATTGGCAGGTGTCATGGTGCTGGTAGCGGGTGGAGGTGCTGCCAGTCCCGACAAGAGCGGGGCTGCAGTGGGATGGTGGAGCAGGTGAGCGGGCAGCATCAGGCCACAGATGGCAACCAGTGGCAGTGGCAGGGATTGAGGGCTGAGGGAGCTGGGCAGGAGGGCCTGGCCCCAACCAATTGTCCTGCAGGCAGGATGGTGGAGCAGGTGATGGGCGACGCCAGGCCAAGGCAGGGTGCCAGGTGAGGCTACGAGGTTGGGGGATGCAAGCTGGGGCCCAATCTCTACAAGCCAGCCCAAGGGACCCTATCCATGCACAAATTCGTGCACCGGCCTCATGTATGTGTGTGTGCGCGCCTGCGCGCACACGTTAGAGACCTGGTGCATGAATTCGTGCATGGGTGGAGTCTGGCCTGCCTGCTGGTTGAACTCATGGTTGAGGAGACAATTTGCATATTAGCCTTTTATTATATAGGATATACACTGAGTGGCCAGATTATTGTGTTCAGAGATCGTAATAATCTGGCTGCCACTCAGTGTATATTCAGCACAATTTCTTTATCCATTCATCTGTCAATGCACACCTAGGTTGTTTTCATATTTTGGCTATCTGTAATAATAAAAGCGTAATACATCATTCTATATGTCCTGCCTGATGAAGCCAGGGCAGGAGGGAAGCTAGCCCAGGTCCCAGGTGCCCATAAGCAGCAGGAGGAGGGAAGCCGGGGTCCCGGCAGCTGGGGGAAGGAAGGCCTGTGCATGGGGCCTCTAGTAAATAATGGTGCAATGGACACAGGGCGCGTGTATCTTTCTGAGCTAGTTTTCTTTACACATTCAAAAGTGGAATTGCTGTTTTATGATTCTATTTTTAGTGTTTTGAGGAATCTCTGTACTTTTTTCCAAGTGGCTGCACCAACAGTGCACAAGGGTTCTTTGCTTTTTATCCTCTCCAACACTCAGTATTTGTCTTTTTGATAATTACCTTTCTAATAGGTGTAAGGTGGTATCTCATTGTGGGTTTGATTTGTATTTCCCTGATGGTTAGTGTAGTGATATTGAGCATCTTTTCATGTATCTGTTGACCATCTGTATGTTTTCTTTGGAAAAATATTTATTCAGATCCTCTTCCCATTTTTTAATCAGATTGGCTTTTTTTTTGCTATTGAGTTCTATTGTTCTTTAAACTTGGTTTTGGATATTAACACTGTATCATATATGATTTGTAAATGTTTTCTCCCACTCAGTAGGATGCCTTTTTGTTGGTTTCTTTTGCTGTGTGGAAGCTTTTCAATTTGATGTAGTCCCACATGTTTAGTTTTGCTTTTGTGACCTCTGCTTTTGGTATCAAATCCAAAAAAATGATCACACACTAAGATAGATGTCAAGGAGCTTAACTGCGTATGTTTCCTATGAGTTCTTGGTTTCAGGTCTTACATGCAAGTCATTAATCCATTTTGAGTTAATTATTGTGGTGTATAGATATAAGATAGAGGTCCAGTTTGCTTGTCAACACAATTTATGAAAGAGGCTGTCCTTTATTGAATATTGTTGGCTCCTCTGATGTAGGTTAATTGACCATAGATGTGTGGGTTTATTCCTGGGCTTTCTGTTTTTATGCCAGTACCATACTTTTTTTATTATAATAGCTTTGTAATATAGTTTGAAATCAGAGAGCTTGATGTCTCCAGGGTTGTTGTTTCTCAAGGTCACTTTGCCTATTCAGGATCTTTTGTAGTTCTATGTAAATGTTAGAGTTGTTCTATTTCTGTGAAAAATGCCAGTGGAATTTTAATAGGGATTGCACTGAATCTATAGATTGCATTTGGTTAATGTTAAGTCTTCCCACCCATGAGCACATACTGCCTTTTCTCCCTAGCTGGTTGTTCAGTGGTTAGAACGTTAACCTGCAGACTGAAAGGTCTTGGGTTTCATTCCTGGCACCAGTTGGGGCATGTGCAGTAGGCAGTCAACCAATGTGTCTCTATTCCATCAATGTTTCTCTCTCTCCCCCTTTCCACTCTCTCTAAAAATCAATGGGAAAACTATCCTCTGGTGAGGATTAACAACAACAAAAAAAAGTATATTTCCATTTATTTGTGTCTTCTTCAATTTCTTTCACCAGTGTCTGATAATTTTCAACGTACAGGTCTTTTACTTCCTTGATTAAATGCCTGGGTATTTTATTCTTTTTAATATTGTTGTAAATGGGATTGTTTTCTTCTCTGATAATTTATTAGTATATAGAAACTAATTTCTGTATATTGAAATTTTACTGAATTCACTTGTTAACAAATTTTTGGTGGACTCTTTAGGGTTTTCTATATGTATCATGTCATTTACAAATAGTGACAGTTTTAGTTTTTCCTTTCCAATTTGGATGATACCTTTTCTTTTTCTTGCCTAATTGTTCTAGCTATGACTTTCAGTACTATGTTGAATAATATTTAAAATTTGACATGAAAAGCAAAGTGGGCCCAAGAAAGCGGTTTGAAACAAAATGTTGAGCACTCGTTGAGACCGTGGGAACAACTTCCTCCTTTTTATGTAGCCCCATGTGGGTAATGTAGGCTTTAGAAGCAATCCCAACTTACTATTGCTGTGTCACAAGCCACCTCAGAACTTAAAAAGCTTAAACAATAACTGCTTTGTCATGGTTTCTATGGGTCAGGAATTTGGGAAAAGCTCTACTTGGCAATTTTAATGCAGGGTGTCTGATGCCCTGACAGTTAGTACCTGGAGCTGGAAAAGCAGGAAGCTGGAATACTAGCGACTTGCCAGGCACCTCTCTCTGCTTGTAGTTTCAGGGCCTCTTCATGTAGGTTGATTTGGGCTTCCTCACAGCCTGGCTGCCTCAGGGTGATGCTCAAGGACTATCAGAACTTGTGTGTTCCAACAAACCAGCTGGCTGGCAAGCTGCCTGCCTATTATGACCTAGCCTTGGAAGTCACATGCCATTACTTTTGTTATCCAGTCACCTCTTGATCTGAAGAATGTCAGAGACTTTACTGACATTTTACAACTGTCACATCCACCTTGCCCATTTGGTATAAAAGGCAAGACGAGTCCAGATGGCACCACCAGAGTAACACCAAAAGGTAAGCTGTGGGCATAGAGGTCCATGGGAGCTCAGGGGAAGGAGTAAGGGAAGGCACTGTAGAGGTGTCCTTTAAGCTAATTCTTAACCTGGATTTTGACATGTTGAATGGCATTAACAAGGCCCAGAAGTAACAGCTGGTTGGTGAACAACAGTGAGTGAGTGCTTGATTGCAATCCAGGGTGGCTAATGGGAAGAAATGAGTAAAGAGGCCAGGTGGGCATGATCAAGATGCCTAACTCAGAAGCTTGGAAAGGGGGAGGTAGGCAGAAAAGTAATGACGGTTCTTCTCCCCTTCAGACCTAATTACAATAGGAGTGTTGGTGGACTTTCCTTCTTGTCAATGGCAAGACTACCCGCTCCTGAGTGTGGTATTAACGGGAGTTTATGTCAATCTGCAACTTGGAAATATCAGGTAAATAAGCAGCTTTCTATAATATGGTTTTATTAATTACTTGAATCACCACCTAAAACAGGGGTGGGGAACCTTTTTTTCTGCCAAGTGTCATTTAGATATTTATAACATCATCCACAGGCCATACAGAATTATTGGCTGGTGTGGCTTGGTTGGTTGAGCATCGTCCCACACACCAAGAGGTTGCGGGTGCCAGTCCTAGGCAGGGCACATGCCCAGACTGCAAGCCTGATGCCCAAGTAGGGGGAGTGCACGAGGCAGCCCATCAGTGTTTCTCTTCCCTCGCCTTTCCTCTCGCTTTAAAATAAAAAGTATATACATTTTAAAAATTAGCTTGTTATATTTGACCAAAAATTTAACTCACCCCTAATGCCTTGGCCAGATCTAATGACTTCTCGAGCCTTATACAGTCTGTAGGCTGGACGTTCCCCACCCCTGACCTAAAATGTGACAAACTCTGAGGGCACATAATGTGTTGATGCTTGACTAGAATACAGTCTCCTAGAGGCATCTGTTGTGTTATCAGTGTAGTCTAGAACTTTCTGTGCTGGAAATAATCTATAATCTGTGCTGTGCCATACGGGTAATACCTAAGCACATGTGCCCCTGAGCTTATGAAATATGCTAGGACTAGAATGTGTTTTTAATTAACTCTAATTTAAATAGTCACATTACCTACTGTATTAGCCAGCAATTCGATAAGTGTTTGACACTAGAGATATGAGTAAAGTGCTAGGGGGATCAGAGGAATGGGGCTAGTCACACACTAATGCCATCATGACTCAGGTATACTGGCTGGATCCAAAGGAGTAAAAGGTCTCACTATAGTCTTTGTAACCCGAGACACGACCACTGAAATATACCATCCAAGACCCTAAAGTAAAGGACTGACAAGAGCCATCTGGGAGAAATTATATAGATCGGTGAGGAGTTAACGTTTAGCCCTGGAATTCTCTTTCCAAATGGAAACTTCCAAAGACAATAGAAACTTGGAACTTGAAAGCAGGGTGAAGGCCTAATGACTGTGCTGCCTCGGCCCTAGAAATGACCAAAGGAAATTCCTCATTCCTTTGAACCTCACTCCAAACTGCAGAACCTCTTGAGATCAATAATGAAGCTCCATGTTTATTGTTTGAAACAAATTTATTCCCAGAATAATAATGCACAAAAAGCACAGGTTGAGGCTACCGTGGGAGGCTTCCCTCTCCCTGCTGCCACCTCCCCCTCCTCTCTGCCCAGGAGAACACAGGTGAAGGAAGAAACATGCAATCACAAACAATGAGCAACTCTAAAGACAAAAGGTTTGGTCCAAAGAACTCAACATGATTAATCCAATTAGGTGAAGAGCTTCACTGAGTAGGATTAAGATATTGCAGATGTAGTGTTTCCACAGCGTGGCTCTTCAGTGCACCAGGGGGGCCTGCTTGAGGGAGATGAGGACAGAGCGCATGCGGGAGACGTCTTTGGCCTGCTTGCTGGACTTAGGGTTAAAGTCACACAGCCGGGCCACCCGTTCCCACTCAGTGCCTGGGGATGACTCGTCAACGTCATTTACAAAGGCTTCTTCTGCTGCCCTGGAAGCAACAACAAAATATGTTGGTTTAATGTAGAATTCCCCCCCTGAGCTACCTGGTGGCTGCCTTGTTCTAGAAGCGACTGCATCTTCATGCCTCACTTAATGGCATTCTGGTTTTCTAAAGAATCACAGCCCTTGGCCCCGGTCAGAGTTAAGAGCAGACACGTGGCCAGCTCTCCTAGGCACAGGGTGCCTGGACTGCTGTGTAAAATGTTGGAATACAGGTGTTTGGTTTCAGGGCTCTCTCTCTGTCTCTGCTCATGCAGAGCATTAAAAAACCCAAGTCCTTAGCCAGCTACACGATGCTTTTTTTAACAAAAGCAAAGCAGCAGACTTGTCAAGAACTTGAACAGTAGTTTATGTTGGGCTGTGCTAAGTTTCAGTAAATTTACACTTCTAAAAAGCCCACAACTCATTGCGCTACAGCTTCTGGATTTATTCCTAAGGCTGGAGAGAAACAGGGTACATCAGAGGGAATTCAAAACAAGCTCCCATGCTAGCAGGCATTAGAGTCTAGAGCCATTCTGGAAAGGGTTTTGTTAGGACATTCTCCAGTTCAGCCATTTTCCCTCCAGCCAGGTACCTCGGGCCACATCTTGGGCACACGTGCAGGGGTGGGCACCCAGGGGCTGGAGAGCCAATCAATGTTAGGTGCTTTTTGGTAGGATGCTGCTCCAACATTCTTTCAGTCAAGGTCAGCCCACCCCCACTTGGGAACCTGCTGGTGGAAGCTGTAGCCCAAAAGGACAGTGGTTAAGAAGAGGGAAGACACACTATATTCATCTACTTCAACAAGCATCACGGGCAAAGCAGAAGCAATGGAGATGACTGGTCTGTGGGGACAAAGGGTTGCACTCACAGGGATGGCCGTGGCAAACACTGCTGAAGCCAGAGCCACTACAAGACTGCAACTGCAGAGCACACACAGTTAGGGGCAGTGAGAAAGGTTTACTTAACTGTTCTAGGCTGTAGCAAGGATGGCTTATGTTTGTGCTTAAAGGTGAAGAGAAGAAAAGAAACAAGGAGAGAAACTTTAAGTCAGATATAGAAAATGAGAATGAGCTCAATGCAGATGGTCAGTAAGCTAGACATGCCCTTGCCACTCTATGATTGGGAACGTGCAGCTGGCTTTGCTGGGCCACCCTGCTGCCCAGCAAACCCAGATTCAACCTTTCTAGTCTCCATTTCTACTCCAGAGAGAATGTGCAAAAATCAAATCCAACACCACCTGTAAGTCCAGCATTTCACAAGTCTCATTGCAAATACATCTGGGGGCGCAGGAAACCCAGTTTTGTCTTCTACCAGGATGAACGTCTCCAGGCTCTGGGCCTCTCTCTCAGCCTGTTGTCCACCCTTTCCACAAAGTCCTCCCTTCCTCCATTTCACTTTCACGTTTCTTCAAAATCTAGTCCTAATATTTAAGGAGGAAACAGCAAGAACAGTTTCCAAGTCTTCAACACTGCTTTGATAATATGAACCCCTAAAAAAAAAAACACTTCCAGAGAAGATGCAATTTTCTTTGGGGAGAAAAGCCAAAGTGGCTCATAGCAGACAGCTTTGGCTATCCTGATCTCGAAGCTGGGGCCTCTCTGTGCAAGGGTGAGGGAACAGGGAATCACAAGTTGGCCACTAAACAATCTCTGACTTATAAGACCATAGAGAAACCATTACAGGCTCCCATCAGAGACAACCCCCTCTGTCCACGGGAGAGGCAACCAACTCCACATTCTTCAAAGAAACCAAGTGTGGAAAAGCTGCCCCGACTGGGTCCTAACCAGGACATCCACCTCTCCTTCCCACCAAGGGCAGGGGCATAGTGGTGGCAGCAAGAGGTCAGAGCCCTCCAGTCCCAAAGCCTTCCCAGACAAGAACACAAATGACCCACATTTTGAAAGGGAGTCAGCTTCCTTCTATCCAAAACCCTGAATATGAAAAATGGCAATTGTAGGAAGTCATGATTCTGCAAGACAATCAATGGATTATACCCCCCAGGTTATGACCTATTAGCCCCCAAAGTGCCAGTTTGAAATAATTTAGAAAGCAAAGCAACTTGTGGCATAAAAGGTGCATTAACTCTAAATGAGAAGTAGAATCAAAAAAGGAAAAGGAATTAGTTTTGCAACATACACATAACCAATCACGTCAGCGAAGGGTTGTTTGTAGAAAGCTTCATCTGCCACCCTAGACAGCAAAGATCCAAAAGGCAGGCAAGCAGGCAGGAAAAAAGAGAGAACATTGAGAAGCAGAAATATCTCAAATCCACAATAGAGGCACAACTTCTCTGGGAAAGTTGTTCCCAAAGCTCTATCCTAACCCAGCAAGGGTTCCAGCGCTGGAGATTCCAGCAGGCACTGTTTTCTGCTGGCCTGCTCCACGGGGATTCTCCCCTTGCCTTACCTCAGCCACAACGAGCATTTAACCTACTTATGGGCTAAGCCCTTTTACAGTCACTATGTTAGTTCACTTCTCAACCCCAGCAATCTAGGACACACACAGTGTTCTCACCTCACTTTACAGATGAGGTAACAGAAGCCTACAGATGAAGCAACTTATTCAGTAGTAAGAGGCCATGGGCAGAACCCCCAACCAAAGCTTCCTGGCTCTTTTCACTGCACATTAATACTTTCCAGCTGATGTGAGCCATGTCACCTTCCTGCCAGCCTCTAACTATCACTGGGTGTTATTAGACAAGCTAGGTCAAAAAAATCAGTTTTTTCTTGGATTATTCAATTACTGCTTTCCCAGCTGGCTGGGTGGGATCAATTTCCAGTATCCTAGGAACCCACATGGCCACTTCAAAATTCCCACCTTAAGAGAGAAAAAAAAGCACCTGGAGGCAAGTGGCCGGGTGGAAAGAACTGCAGATTAGGGTTCTGGCTCTAGGTTACTGTGTCCCTGAACAGACTGTCTGCCTGTTCAATCTGGCTCCTCAGACTTGACTCTTTAACAAGGTGAGGCCCAGAAGCCAGCACTTCATTCTTGCTTAACTCTCACATCAGGAATGTATCAGAGTGGCAGGGTTCTGGAACAAAAAGGAAAGGGCAGGATGCTGAGTGGAGGAGTTGACACCACAGAGGACAGGCTGGCCTTCGATTCTGTTGTCCCAGGCTGTCCATGGAGGATGGGCGGGGAACCTCCCTCGAGGAGCCTTACCCTGTCCTTTGCCAGGTCAGTTTGGGACACAGGAGTGGAAGGGAGGTTTTTTTAAAAGGACAATCATGCCTGGTTATTAACAAACTCATACTTATTTGAAAGGAAATGCTAGTGATTTCAGTTTATTTTTAAGCTCACACGTACCCTTTCTTACTATTTTGGTTTATGCATAGGAAGTGTTCTGTGGAAATTTAAAGAAAGCAAAAACATCAGCCTGATTGTAACTCAGTGAGTCAGTAGGAAAACAGCGGATTGTTTATGGGCAAAATGAGTGGGAGGGAAAGGAAAGGCAGGCCAGCTTGCAAACCCATAATCCTTTTAGTTTACACAAGGACTAAACCTAATCAATTTCAACTTGTGTTTTGCTTCTGCTGGAAGAAAATAAAGATTTAATGACTACTGTCAAAGCATCACTAAAATAACAAAAACCTGCAAGGCTTTTGCCCCTTTGCAGCTAGCCCCAAAAAAGCTTGTGTGTGACAGCACTGCTCCATCATGATTACAGACCCAGGACAAATGGAAAATCTCATACAACACACACAGAGGGCCCTCCACCTGTTTGTTCTTCACCCCCCAGATAGAGGGGCCTGAGAGCAGCAATCCTCAGGCAGGAAGGGGCTCAGGGAAGCCTGGGAGAGGGGAGGAGGAATGCTTTCAGGCATCTTAGGAGGCTGATACACACGAGGGCATGGAAAAAAAGTTTGCCTCACTGAGCATTATAGACTCCCCAAACTTTTATAAGCCTTGAGAAAAATGAAAAGTCAGCACCAAAGCTACCTGTAAAAGGGGAAATGTTTCTGGGATGGCTTAGGAAGGCACATGGTCTGGGGTTGTTCTACAGGAATCAACTCCTCTGACTGGCTCCTAAGAAAAGAATTATTTTCCATGTGTTGTCCTTTAATTCCTGGCTCTTGTGCAGTGACATTTAGGCTCCAACTCAGGATAAAAGGAGGAAGATGCAGTCTGAGGACTGACAGACTAGAGATGCTGTGACAAGGTCTGTTAACTGTTGTCTGTCCTAGCACAGTGCCTGGCACAGATGTGCTCTGAAGGCTTCAATGAAGGCCATCTGGAAGCAGGAAGCCTGAGATACTCTCATTAAAATAGGCCCTTGCTATTATTCCCTCGTCTCCTCTTTCAAACTTCCCTGCCTTATCTTTGTGGACCCCCTTAAAACATCCAGTTGCTGCAAGAATCACCCAGTAAGAATGACATTGCTTGAATTGAGCACCTTCATTTTCTTTCAAAATATTCACTGTTTAGACAGACAATGAGAAAGAGAAGTCATTTTAAGTAGATAATTGGGATTTCTTTAGTCCCATGGGACTTGAATGTTTGAGTAAAACTTAAATGGGAGGAGAACCATAAGCAATGTCGAAATCTCCAGGGGAGGGTACATACCATTGGAAGAAGTCCCCAAAGTGGTTCTATAATGGCTTCTACCTCAGCCACTGAAGAACTGGCGTGAAGTGTAAAAACCATTCCTGGATCCTTGGTGACAGTGGCTAGTGTGGCACTAGCTTTACACACTCAGAGTCAGCCCTGTCTGTGCTACAAGGTTTCTACAAGGCAAGTGATCTGCTTTCTGAACAGTTCTATATTTTCAGTGAATGGTAAGTTTAACACTCTTCTCCTCTCCAGTACTTGAGGTTCATCTCTGAGACTGAGACTATCCAACCCAACATCCTCAAATTCTACATAAAGAAAAGTATACCAAACCTTAAATCAATGCCCAGAAGGACTAAACCTTTAAGACTCAGCTCCTAAAAACAGGGATTCAGTTTAGCAAAGCTGGCTTGAAAAAATTTCTGCTATGGGAAACCTATCCCCAACACAATATTTTAAGTGTGAGAATCTGAATGTCAACTTGCTTAAGCCTCAGGGACCCTGAACAGGGAGGGTCAGCCTAGTTTTACCAAGTACTTCAGAGCAGACTTACAGGCTAAGGCAACACACTAGGGCAGTGGTTGGCAAACTGCGGCTCGCGAGCCACATGCAGCTCTTTGTCCCGTTGAGTGTGGATCTTCCACAAAATACCATAGCCTGGGCGAGTATTTTGAAGAAGTGGTGTTACAAGAAGTTTAAAAAATTTGGCTTTCAAAAGAAATTTCAATCGTCATACTGTTATTTGGATCTGTAGACTAATGAGTTTGCCGACCACTGCACAGAGTAAACAGCATTTTATACAAAGCATCCACTCATCTTTCTTTAGAGCTGTGAACTCACAGCTGGGGACACCATCTTAAATAAGCAAGAGATAAAGAAGCCTGGCCTGTCAGCACTTCAAAGTGATCACAAGCTCAGCAGAAGCCCTGGACCTGAGAGCAGTCCCCACCATACTTATCATAGAACTTTAAATGGAACCAATAAGCACAGAGAATGCATCCACCACAGCAAATTGGCCAGAACAGAGGCTCAAACCTGGCATCTGAGGGGCAGCTGGCAGAACCAAGGATGGCCAACAGGAGATCACTAAAGATTGCTATATAAATAGTCCATCTGTTCTACCAGGGTTGCCCACAATGGCACAGGCTGGCTGGCAAAGCCATCAGCTCCCTCTTTTCTGGAAAATTTCCATATAATAGAGCTGACAGAGAGAAGGGCACTTAAACCCACTTCTGCCTCTAAGGACAGAAGCCTAAGGCTTTTTACTCTGAAAATTAAAACTACCCCAAGAGCCTTAACCAGTCTGGCTCAGTGGATAGAGCATCGGCCTGCAGACTGAAGGGTCCCAGGTTTGATTCCGGTCAAGGGCATGTATCTTGGTTGCAGGCACATCCCCAGTGGGGGGTGTACAAGAGGCAGCTAATGGATGTTTCTCTCTCATTGATGTTTCTAACTCTCTATCCCTCCCTCTTCCACTCTGTAAAAAAATCAATAAAAAATTTTTTTTAGCCAAAACCGGTTTGGCTCAGTGGATAGAGTGTCGGCCTGCGGACTGAAAGGTCCTAGGTTCAATTCCGGTCAGGGGCGTGTACCTTGGTTGCAGGCACATCTCCAGTAGGGGGCATGCAGAAGGCGGCTGATCGATGTCTCTCTCTCATCAATGTTTCTAACTCTCTATCCCTCTCCCTTCCTCTCTGTAAAAAATCAATAAAATATATTTAAAAAAAAATTTTTTTTTTTAAGAAAAATAAAAGAAGAAGAAAGAAAAAAAACCTATCCCCAAGATCTGTCTTTATACAGAAGTGAGTAAAGTTAAGCTCAGGGAAAGCAAGCAGCATTGCCTCTGCCTCTCTGGGCTAATTCCACATGGATGCTAGACACGCAGCATTAAGGAATACAGCTACGATACAAGAATGTTTCCTGCCACGACTATTTCGCCTTCAGTGAGTAAATTCTGAAAAGAGCATTTTTTTGAAAAATCAACTCAAGATCTTTTTAGACACAGATAAATACCCAAAGAACCCTTAATTCTGAGGTTGCTGTGTTGGACGACCTTCTTTGGCTACCTAATTACAAATTGCATTTCCCTGCTAACAGATCCCTCTGTGAAGCAGCTTTCAGAGGGTAGGGTTATAGTTAGGGGATACAACATGATGAAATTTATAATCACTACCAGTGGGACTGAGATCCTGGTATTATAGTCATGAAACAGCCTTTCATTTCAGGGTTACATCTTATACATGGACTTGGATCCATGAAATAATTTTTCCTTTGCTGTATCATACCATTACAGGTGGTACATAGGAATCAAACTCTTGGTTGAAGAGCTAAACTCACTATAACTGGGAAGGCTAACAGGCTATAAATTATGCTCACATGAATCAAGAGACTTGCAACCCTTGTTTCAAGCACTTTTTCGAAAACCTGCAAACACATTTCAGACTGAAAGAGTTAGCAGCTGAGAACCTATCCTGACTGTTGGAAATGGATGGCTCAATCTTGGAATACAAGCTGTGCCAAGAAGCACCATGGACTGACCTGTTGTTTGCTTTTGTTTTCTGTAGCTGCTCATCCTGCCTCGCATACCACTCTTCCAGCTCCTTTATTGCTTTTTCTTTCCACTCTGCTTCTTGCTTCCGAGAGTTGGCATCTGAAAGTAAGGAAAAACTGTACAAATGAAACAAAACCTGTGCTAATATATATTGGAAGAATAGTGAGGAGGGAAGAAAAAATTGTTTTTCCTTGTTGTACATCCAGCTCTTGACCTCAGCGATTCTATCCGAAGTGTCTCACCAAATTTTATCCCAGTCCACTGACATTTTTGTGATCACTAGTTGGTAGTTTGTTTTTCTTTAGGAAGGGTAGGCGGGGGGTTGGGGGGAACCAGAGTACAAATACTGGCTTTTAATACAAACAAGCCTTTGGGGGCACCAACTAGGGAAACAGCAATTACAAATTTTTTGTTCTTGCTGTTAATCCTCATGGAGGATATTTTTTTCAGTGATTTTTGAGAGAGAGAGAGAGAGGGAGGGGGACTGAGAGAAACATTGCTGTGAGAAAGATACATCAATTGGTTGCCTCCCATAGAAACCCTAAAACCAGGCATACCAGCCAGGGCTACAGATGATTCTTTAACAATGCTGCCAATAACAGTTCAGGGCTGGCTATTCATATTAGATAATCCTGTTTTTTACAATATATTTTTGTTTCAGAGGAGGAAGAGGAGGGAGAGAGAGAGAAACATAAATGATGAGAGAATCCTTGCTTGGCTGCCTCCTGCACGCCCCACACTGGGGAACGAGCCTACAACCCAGGCATGTGTCCTGACTAGGAATCGAGGTATGCCCTCCTGGTTCACAGGTTGATGCTCAACCAGAGCCATGCCAGCTGGGCCATATTAGATAATCTTTTAACAAAATATCAAATTTATAGTCCACACCTCAGGTTGACAATGGTTCTATAAAACACAAGATGGCACTCTCTTAACTAAATATGGTAGAAGCACCTCTATGAAGCAGGATGCTATTTGGAAAATTACCAGAGGTAAAGAAGACTCAGGAACCAGGGAACAATATAGATGTTCGAGTTAGGAGGACTGCAAAATATTTATCCCTGCCCGTTTAGGCCCAATCCTACCAGGCAGTCAGACATCCCTCTCACAATCCAGGACTGCTGGCTTCCTGATTGTCCCTAACCACTCTGTCTGCCAGCCTGATCACCCCTAACCACTCCCCTGCCAGCCTGATTGCCCCTAACTGCCCTCCCCTGCAGGCCTGGTCTCTCTCACCCCCCACCAACTGCCCTCCCCTGCAGGCCTGGTTGCCCCCAACTGTCTTCCCTTGCAGTCCTGGTCTTTCCCAACTGCTTTCCTCTGCTGGCCATCTTGTGTGTTGGTCAATTTGCATATTAGTATTTTATTAGATAGGATTATGCTGCCTCCAAGGGCAGGACAGAAAGGGAAGCAAACCTAGAATTAATCGTAAGAGGTGACTGCAGGTGGTAGCCATTGGTCCAGACTAGAGTTTGGGCAGTATAGAGCCAGAGCCCACCCTGTAATTAATATCCTAAAGGGGAAGAGTATAAAGCAGTGGTGACAATAACCATTCAAGGGAAGAAACAAAGCATTTGAGGGCATTTTAGGAACTTTGCAAAAAAAATTGTCTTGTAGAAACAACCTGCAGAAAGCAGTCTGTAACTGCTAGAAACAGAGTAAGAACATCTAAAAACTCCAAGTTTCACATTATAAAAGAACTTTTACCCTGTTATCTAACTTATCAGAAGGTGACCTATTGCTCAGAGGATAATTATTTTACTCAGATTTCCCACTGATGACTCAAGTATATAGGGTAAACTTCTGGCACATGTCTGTCCACATCACTAAGTGTATACGGAATGGAGGGTGTTATGATGCAATGAGAGATGCTGAGGGTTGCTAGTGCCATATGGGCAAGAAACTGGAAAATTTTATTTTCAAAATGTAAGGTCTCCTTTTAAGACTGGTGAAGTCACTTCTAAAAAATTACCCTTTGATCCAAGAGTATTTTCTTTCTGTGTAGTCTGATAACTTTTTAAATGTTATCATATAACATTTGTAGGAAAAAAATATCATGGAAATTTACTCAAATTTTTGTCTAAATAAAAATTGTTACCATCTGTACAAACTAGGTTACGCATAAACTAGTCCCTTTAAATTGTCTTCTTTTACAGACTTATGAAGTGACACTGGCAATAAGAATTTAAAATTCTTAAATGTTTAGCTTGATGAGATAACTATCCAAGCCATAATACAATCTCTTTGATTATGGAAGGGAGAAGGGGGAGAAGAAGCATAAAGAGTCCCCTTAGAAAGCAGGGCACACTGACAGCTGTATCCTCTGGCCATCCTCATTACTGTTCACAGAAAAGCAAATTATTTAAGAACAGCCAGTAGCTAAGCTGCAAACCACTGACACTGGTTCTCTATTCTTAGCATTTTGTGCCTTCTCACAGTTCTTGCAAAGAAAAAAGGTGAAACTGAAGAAACACCTAGTTCGGGATCAATTTAATTCCATTCAATTAGAATGTAAGGTCAAATGTTTGACCTTCCCTCAGGAAGATATCTTGAATTAAGAAGACAATACTTCATGGAATATTTCCCAAATTTCAGTTTAATAATTGAAGAAGAAAATGCAATTTTCACAGATACTAAAGTGAAGTCTTTCCACAAACAACTTTGCTAAACTTAGGGAAAAGAGAAAGATAAAGTTTTTTGTAACATGAAAAATACCTAGTAGTAGGAAGAACCGGTTAAGTCCTGCCTCAAAGCCTCCTAAGAAGACATATACAAAGAATAAGCAAGGCCTGAGGCTGCTGGCACCATGAAGACCTATTTTCATCTATCTAAAGCTGCACTCTCCAGTAGAGTAGCTACTAGCCACATGTGGCTATTTAAGTTTATTAAAATTAAATGAAATTTAAAATTAGCCACATTCAAAGTGCTCTATACTGGAGAGCACAGATACAGAATATTTCCATCACCACAGAAATAACTAATGGACAGTGTTGTAAAGATTCAAACCTAAGTGGGCTCCGTATTTTAAAAAGTCACATAAATTAGGCTGGAAAGGCAACAGATCTTACATTAATTGACTGTTATCAGGGTCACGTCCCTTCCTATTTCTACGTGTCAGTTACCCCATCTGAAAAATGAGTTATATTTTTACTAAGTCAGTGGCGTCTAAGAAGGAATAATGCTGACACTGTGGTTATAAAGAACGTTGTATTTCTAGATTTACAATAAAATATTTAGGCATGAAGTATATGATCTCTCTTAAAATGGAGCAAAAAAGTATGTAATTGTGTATTTATAACACATGTATCTTCTTTCAACTATTCTGTTTGAGATTTTAATAAAAAGCTGAGGAAAAAAAATACCCATACTCTGCCATACCTCTCTAACCCACATATACAGATACCAAGTCTCTCCTGATCTTGCCCAACAGCTGACACTTCATGTACACAGACAGCCCTTCAAATAAGGCCAGGCTGGCTGGCAGTGATCTTGGGCTCAGTCTGCCCAACAAGATGGTGTATCTACTAAATGCAATGTGGTTGAAGTGATGGGTATGGACTCTGAAGCACGACCAACTTAAGCTGAAATTCAGACTCTACTTATTAGCTGTTTGATTAAGAAACTTACTCTACGTATGCTTTTCACTTTCCTCATCCATAAAAGTGTAAAAACTTACCTTTCAAGAATATCAGGATAAGAAAAACAAATTGTATGTTTTCTAACAGCTCACATTTTCCTCTTAAGCACTACTTCAAGTTTACAAAGCGCTCCCATAAATACCATCTCAGAATTCCTGGGGGGTTGGTAACAATGATCTCACTCCTCTCAGATGCAAAAACAGAATCTGCAAGGTTTGTGCAAGCCAAGTGTGCACAGTTGGTAAGGGTTAAGGGCTGAGTCTTGAACCCATTCTCACTCCAAGTCCACGGCTCCTTTCCACAGCACTACTTAGCTCTTCTTGAAAGGAGAGGATATACTTGGTGGCTTTCTGGGCTGCCCTAATCCTTACACAATGGCCTGTGATTAAGTATCTCCTCATTAGTAGCCTTGTAACCTTCAGGTTGAAAAAGATTATTGTCCCAAACACCAGAGAAGGGCATAATGGCTAATTCAAGTGAAAAAGGAATAAAAGGAAAGTCAAGGTCAACTATTCCACTGAAAACAGATACCCGAAGACAGAAAGGGATTCCTTACCAAGGGCTTCCAAGCGTTCCGTTTGCTCTTCTCTCCACTTACGGATACTTTCAGGCTCTGATTGCAATCGATCCACTTGTGAAATAGCTGCATAACTGTCTGTTGGGCCATTACTCTCCTTAATACAAAACACAATGTACTCTATCAGTACCAAAAACTCCTTCCTGAAATGCACCTCATCCAAGTTAGAACCCCTGGGTATGTACAGCACTGAAGATTGTTAAAATGTTGACGGATGACCTTAATAGCGATAACACGACCTGATAGGGAGCTTTGGCATTACCACACTTAATCCTTACAGCCCAGGAAGAGGCAGAGTAGTTGTTACCCTATCTGTTAATAAATGGGACATGAGTGGGAGATAGGAAAGTCAGGGAGGTGAGTAATGGAGTTACTGGGAAACAGTGTTATCAGTTTTGGTTTCCTCACTTGACAGAGACTATATGATATTTTCAAAGTAACAAAGGGTGAGTACACAGTAGAGCAAGGCTTAGAACTTAAGACCTAAATGCTATTATATAATGCAGGAAGTAGGTCACTTAATACCACCTTATCAAAATATACTGAATTTGAGGAAAGTCCAAAAGAAAATATATAGTTACACATCAAGGGAAAAAAATAAAAAGGCAGGCAATTGTGAGGCATGTGTGCGCGTGTGTGCATGCACCCGTGCAGACTGCTCTTTATAGTGGGTTAGATTTGGGAGCTAACAAACAAACTGACAAAGACTGAAACAGAACTTAATCTTTAGAGAATTATTTCACTGCTTGAATAGGGATTACCAGTTTAACCTAACGAGACTATCTACAAAGGTGGAAAAAATTATTTAAATTATTAGTAACTAACTTATAAGCATTTTTTATGTATCAGGCACATAAAAGCTCTCTCGCACAAACACCTTAAAAGCAAGTTTTTATTCCCATTTCACAGCTAGGGAATTAAACTGAGGCACAGAGAAATGACAGGCCCAAATTCATACCTAATAAAGCAGGGGAAGGGATGTTTTTTCTACCAAGGGCCATTTGGATATTTATAACATCATTCATGGGCCATACAGAATTATCAACTTAAAAATTAGCCTGCTGCCTGGCTGGTGTGGCTCCGTTGATTGAACAATGCCCCATGCACCAAGAGGTCACAGGTTCCATTCCTAGTCGGGGCACATGCCCAGATTGCCAGCCTGATCCCCAGTAGGGGGAGTACACAAGGCAGTCCATTAGCGTTTCTCTCTCTTCCTCGCCCTTCCTCTCGCTTTAAAAAAACAAACGTATTTTTAAAAATTAGCTATATTTGGTCAAACATTTAATTAACTCACCCCTAATGTTTTGGCAGTGCCAGTTTGGGCCTTATATGGCCCGCCAGCTGATGTTCCCCATCCCTCTAATAAGGATAAAGCCAGGATCTAAAAACCCCATTCTGTTTCACTCTAAAGACCAATCTCTAAACCAGGAATTGGAAACTACAAATCAGGAGGCCTGCCACCTGTTTTGTAATTAAATTTTACTAAAACACAGCTAAGCCCATTCATTTATGTACTGTCTATGGATTCTTTCATACTGCAGCAACAGAGTAGTTTGACAGACCTTATAACTCACAAAGCTTAATATCTTTACTATGTGGCCTTTTGTTGAAAAAAGTAAGTTAGTTCACCTTTGGTTTAAAGGATTATGCTGACCCCACCACATACTTACTGCCTTTGTTACTTTAGACCAGCGGTCGCCAACTTTTCAGACCTCGCGGATCACCAGTTGGCAACCGCTGCTTTAAACTACTGATTTAATTTGTGTGCCTTGATTTACTTCAATTTATTCATCTGTAACACAGGAATAACAACAGTACAGGTCCCTCAGTTGTAAGAATTAAGTAAGTATAAACAGTGCTTCATAGCACAGAGTGTTTAAATTCGCCGCTGCCGCCATCATCATCATCATCATCATGATCATCATGTCATTTCTTGAAAATAAAGCTGGTTACACTAGGCCTGGTCAATAACATTCTAAAAGAAAACTCTGTAAGTGTCACTTCTCTTCAAATCCTTCTACTGTGACAGTTAACAGACCAGCTACAAATATATCCAGGAAAATCAAGGGAGTGGAAGACTCTTGACCACTATCATTCAACATAATTAAAAGTATTCTGTACCTGGTAGTACTCGCCATTCATCACTCCATCAACAGCATCTGCAAGACAAAGATTGCAATTTGTCAATCAGGGCTGATCAAATGCTGAGCGAAAGTTTACAGAGTAAAATATAGTATTGTATGCGGTAGGCACTGTAAGTTAATATATATATATATTTATACACACACACACACACAATTCCAGAGAGGTAGGGAGAGTGAAAGGGGGAAGAGAGAAACAGCAATGATGAGACTCATTGATCAGCTGCCTCCTGCACTCCCCACACTGGGGATCCAGCCTGCAACCGAGGCATGTACCCTGACCAGGAATCAAACCATGACCTCCTGATTCATAGGATTATGCTCAACCACTGAGCCACAATGGCCAGGCTACAGTCGTCTTACTGACACAATTATTCACAACCAAATGAGAAAGTTTACCTCAGAAATATAAAAAATGCCTAAGTAAGACTAGAGACTATCAATCCACATAGTATAAAATGCTGGCACACATGATGAGCATATTTTATTTAAAATATAAAGTACTAAGTTAAAAAATTCCACAAAATCAGGATTTCTGTGTTTGAGGGAAGAGGCAGAGAGACAGAAGATATGGCAATAATGGGTCTGCATTCCTGAATTGGCAACACTGTTGGAAATGAAGGTAGCCTTCATATGGAGCATGCTCTGGACAATTTGCCAGTCCTCCCTAGCCCCAAATTTTTTTTAAAGATATCCAAATTGATTTTACAGAGAAAGGGAGAGGGAGAAACACTGATGTGATAGTGAAACATCGATCAGCTGCCTCCTGCATGCCTCCTACTGGGGATGGGGCCCAGCATAAAACAGGCAACCTTCAGGTGCATGGGGAGGTGCCCAATCAAATGAATCACACTGGCCAGGGCAAGCCCTACAAACCCATTCTGTGTTTCACTAATTTAATTACCTGACTAGTCTGATAAGCATGTGTTCCTAATCTAACCTAACCTAACCATGAGGCAGTCTCTACAGGGTTGTACACCATTACTATGGAGTGGCTGCTCTAATTTACTTCAAAAGCCTCAAAAAAATTTAGCTTCCATCTACATAATCTGTATTCTGTATCGATTGGTTGACTCATGTTTACTAGCTAACTAGAGGGCCAGTGCAGGAATTCTTGCACCAGTGGGGTCCGATCAGGCTGGGCAAGCTGGGGGAGGGGCCACAAGAGGTTGGCCATCTGGCTCTGCCCCTGATTGGGCCACAATGCACGTCATAGTGACTGGTCACTTAGCTTTTATATATATACAGATTATGTAGAACTTCCATTATTTTGACCAATTTTTTTCAAACTGCAATGACATTTTATTGCATGGAGTAGGAGGAAGGCTGAAAGAAGAGATGAACTTAAATGACTTAAAAACTCAATAAAAGGAATGCCACGCACTTATTATGGGCCACCTCAGAGGGCAATACATGAAAATATTTTGCACAGCTTTCCTCTAGGGGCAGGTGCTCTCAGCCTCATTTTTCCTTTTAACAGGCAAAGCTTTCATCAAACCACTCCTCTGGGCTTGGTTTCTAACTAATTACAGGCATACCTCTTTTTTATTGCACTTCACAAATACAGTGTTTTTTATAAATTGAAGGCAAGACCCTCAACCATAATAAAAAAGATTACAACTCTCTATTGTAATACTTGCTTTATTGCAGTGGTCTGGAAGTGAACTGGCAATATCTTCAGGGAATGCCCATAAACCCAACTTTAACTGCACATTTTCCAAATCAACACTAACATTTTATCCATTCTTTTAGTTTTCTTGCTTCTCCCAATTACCATCACCTTGGCTTTAACTACTGAAAATTTTTATAGATCATTTCCCCAGCATGTCTTCCTTATGCCAAAGCATTCTGGTTTTTTTTTTAAAAGGAAAATGAAGAAAGAAAATACCATGTAATTTCATTACTCAATTCCTTGGTTTCTATCCTGTTAGTTTATCTAATGTGTATAGATGAAATTTTTCAGGAAAACTGGACTTCTAAAACATAATTTTTATTTTTTTACTAATCCATTCTTCTATATCATTAAATTCTCAACTTTATTAGGAAGAAGACACCTACTATTTATCACTTCCAATGTGCCAAGCACAGTATTAAACACTTTATATATACTAAGTTTTAATCCTCACACAAACTTTTATGTATCAGCACTTTACAAATGACCTTCGAATATGCATTGGGTTCCTTGAAGTGAATACGTTATTCTTGAAGGGTTAGATAATTGATGACACTATTTTCTCTTAAATTTATTTTTTATGTTTAAAGATATAAGAGAAATATTAAATGCATGTATTATGAAATAACCAGCCTTTAAAAAGTGGTGCATTATCTAAACAAGCCAGGAAGTCAGAGGAAAGATCATCTGATAATTTGATATATGAACACAAACTGCAGCATCTAAGCATTTACCAACACACTTCAGCTTTACTGTTTCAACTGCTGCCTATGAATCTGTAGGAGGACGAGGGAGACATTGATGTGAGGGAGAAACATCCATCCTCTGTAAACGTTCTGACCAGGAGTCAAATCAGTAACCTAATTCTTTTACTCCTATGCTTTATTTATAATAGTACAAAAATCAGTTTCTCATAGTTTCTGTCATGGCTTTTTATACTCCAAGTTGTTTGTGTGCCCACCTACCCATATAATTTCTAAAAATACTCTATAGCCAAGGCAGCATGGCTTGTTCAGTGATTGAGAATCAACCTATGAACCAGGAGATCATGGTTCAATTCCCAGTCAGGGTACATGCTTGGGTTATGGGCCGATCTCCAGAGTGGGGTGTGCAGGAGGCAGCTGATCAATAATTCTCTCTCATCACTTATGTTTCTCTCTCTCCCTTTTCCTTTCTCTCTGAAATCAATAAATAAATAATGATCATAAATAATAAAAGTACTCTATAAACGTTTGGAAATATAAACTTCACCAAAAAACTAATCAAAGTTTGGGGAGAAACCAAGATGGCGGCATAGGTGAACACCTAAACTGCTGCCTTGCACAACAATTTCAAAACTACAACTACAAGACAAAACGGACATCACCCAGAACCACAGGAAAGCTGGCTGAGTGGTAATTCTACAATTAGAAGGAAAGAGAGGGGCTCATGGAGACCAAGAGGAGCTGCCAAAAGCTGAGGTACGGAGACACGTGCGTGGAAAGGATGGGCAGCAGAGTGCCTGGCTGGCTTCCTCTAGCAGGAGGAAGACAGAAACTCCCGACTACATTGAACCTCAGTTCCGGCAAGACCCATATGGGGGGGGTGGGGGGGAGTCTAGACTGTCATGAAAAGAAAGGAGTGCACAGAAACTCAGGGAAGCCGTGAAAGGCAGAGGACTGGAGGAGCGCATGCCAGTGTGTGCTGATTGTGCTGCTGGCTTTCTCTGGCCAGAGGGGGATAGAACCTCCCAACTGCGCTGAACTCCACTTCCAACTGCACTGAACCCCAGTTTCGGGAAAGACCCTGGGAACCCAGACTGATACGGGTCCCAGAGCGCATGAACACTCAGGGGAGCCACAAAAGGCAGAGGTGTGGAGGTGGGCGAATGTGAGTGTGCACAGAGAGAGCTGTGGAGATTGCCAAGGGACACTGAGACCCAGGGGCCACACAGGGTAGGACTGACAGGAAGCCAAGGCTGTCTGGCTCAGCCCTGAGACTCCGCCCCATCCAAGCTGAGCACAGAGGCTTTTGAAATCTTGCAAGTCTTGTATCATAAGGCTGACTCCAGCACAGAAGTTCTCCTAGCATACACAGCTGATCCTCACAATCAATTGGCTTGGAGGTCAATTCCCCCCAGTGATACCAACAACAATCAAGACTTAACTACAACAGGCTGAACACACAGTCCACAAAGGGGTGCACCTAGAGAGTCCACCTCAGGTAACAGGGGAGGCAGAGCTATTGAGCTATATAGGACACCTAGCACACAAAGCTACTCTACCAACTCAGGGAAGCGGCAACAAAGGAACAGATCACAAACGAAATGAAAGAGAACAAACGACTGGATATAAAGTTCAAAACCACAGTTATAAGGTTTTTCAAGAATTTCCTAGAAAAGATGGATAAATTTAGCGAGACCCAAAAGGAGACAAAAAAGGACCAACTAGAAATTAAACATACACTGACTGAAATACAAAATATTATACAGAGACCTAACAACAGACTAGAGGAACACAAAAATCAAGTCAAAGATTTAAAATACAAAGAAGCAAAAAACACTCAATTGAAAAAGCAAAAGAAAAAGAATCCAAAAATATGAAGATAGTGTAAGGAGCCTCTGGGACAACTTCAAGAATACCAACATCAGAATTGTGGGGGTGCCAAAAGAGAGCAAGATACTGAAAACCTATCTGAAGAAATAATGACTGAAAACTTCCCCCTCCTGGTGAAAAATAGACTTACAAGTCCAGGAAGCACACAGAACCCCAAACAAAAGGAATTCAAAGAGGACCACACCAAGACGCATCATAAGTAAAATACCAAGAGCAAAAGACAAAGAGAGAATATGAAAAGCAGCAAGAGAAAAACAGTTCATTACCTACAAGGGAGCACCCATACAATTGTCAGCTGATTTCTCAACAGACACTATGCAGGCCAGAAGGGAGTGGCAAGAAATATTCAAAGTGATGAATAGCAAGAACCTACAACCAAGATTACTCTATCCAGCAAAGCTATCAATCAGAATTGAAGGTCAGATAAAGAGCTTTACAGATAAGAAACAGTTAAAGGAGTTCATCAACAACAACCCAGTATTATATGAAATGCTGAAAGGCACTCTTTAAGAAGAGGAAGAAGAAAGAGGTAAAGATAAAAATTATGAACAACAAATACATATCTATCAACAAGTGAATCTAAAAATCAAGTGAATAAAAAATCTGAACAGAATAAACGTGAATATAATAGAATCAGGGGCACAGAAAGGGAGTGACTGACAATTCTCAGGTGTAAAGAGTGAGGGGGATGCAGGGAGAATCTGGACAAAAATCGTACATCTATGGATGAGTAAAATGGGGAGAGGAGATAAGGGCAGAGGGAGGGGTGGGAGCTGGGTGAAGGGGAGCTATGCGGGGGGGGGGGGGAGGAACAATTGTAATAATCTTAACAATAAAGATTTATTAAATTTAAAATAAATAAAATACCAAAAAAAACACACAAAGTATTTGGGAGGGGATGGGAGGATATTAAACTAAACCTCAGTAATAAATTTATTGATGTAGAATTGCTGGGCCACAGGATATATACTTTAAATTTTAAAGGTTTCTAAACACCAATCAAGTGTCCCATTTTTCTCAGACCTTCACTAAGACAGTTTTATGTTTTAAAATTTTTGCTAATTTGATAGCAAACACACACACACCCACAAACACCTTAAGGTGGCTTTGTTGTGTCTACCTTATTTCCTATGAGGCAATTAAAAATCTGACACTTGATTTTCTTCTTTATTGATCTGTTTTGCCCATTTTTATCTCTAAATATTCTCTGTGTGAATTATCCCTCTCATACTACAAATGTTTTCCCCATTTACTTTTTATATGTTTTATGATAAACACCTAAAACTTAACTTGTATGCAGACAATATCAATTTTCCCTTTATGCTTTCTTATCTGCTTTTATGCTAAAGGCCTTTCCTATTCCAAGATAAATATTCACTTTCCTCCTGGTATTTGGGGAGTGAAAATCCTCTCTTTAATTCACCCAGAATTTATTTTTGTGTAAGACAGAAAAGAGATAATATTAAATCCTAAAGCCTACAAGCCAGATGGACATTCTGGTTAATAAATTACAGCTAACATACCAACTATTCAGTTAATATATTCCAGCCCAGGGCCATTCCCAATTGGAAAGTCTTTGATCACTATTCCATTACAAAACTAGAAACAGTTCTCATCCCATATCTCCTAAGTCACATGCTATATGTCCTTTGGGTATGAAGACTTTTTGAGATCCACTGGCAAATGCTTTGAACTCTGATACCTTAATCATACCTACATTCAACTAGCCCAAGTCAAAGAATTGTCTGTTGCTACAGAAACATGCACAAAGGACATTAAGGCGCCTTGACTTATTAGGAAAACTAAGCTAAGCAACCTGATGCTTCAGAAGGAAACTGTCTAGGGCATCGGTCGGCAAATTGTCACTCGCGAGCCACAAGTGGCTTTTTGGCCCCTTGAGTGTGGATCTTCCACAAAATACCACGGCCTGGGCAAGTCTATTTTGAAGAAGTGGCATTAGAAGAAGTTTAAGTTTAAAATATTTGGCTCTCAAAAGAAATTTCAATCATTGTACTGTTGATATTTGGCTCTGTTGACTAATGAGTTTGCCAACCACTGCGGTCTCCAACCTTTCGGATCTCACAGACCACTGGTCTAGGGCATCCAAACAGAAACAAGGGTCAGAATATGATTCCAGAGTTGACTCTTTGTTCCAAACCCACCTTTAACCTCCCCAACCTTTGAAGTCAAGCAGACCATGGTTTGATTCCAATGGAGCTATGTCTTAGCTTAAATGCTGTTAGGATCATTGTTTAAATTCCATAAGTTTTCATCTGAAATAGGATGACACTACCACTTAGAACCTGGCAGACAGTAAGTGCGTAGTACTAATAAATACCATGCATGAGATTTCCTTGAACTTAGCTTCACCATTACCAAGAAAATTATTCTCCCTTCTCCAGCTTTCCTTTAAAATTCATGTACCTCCATTTCCTTCTCCTCTAAGAGAGAACCTAACAGAAACATACCAAATAGTGCCTCACTGCCATACTCCTTTAGTAGCTCCTTAATCACCTATTTTCCTCCCTCCTGATGTAGGTTTTCAACAGCTCTAGAATTAGGCTGCCTCTTTCCTAACCACTTGTTCTTCCTCAATATCCCTGGAGCCATTTCACCAGGCTGGTTACCTTCCATCTTTCAATCTATGTATGTATCTTTTCCACGTCTTCTAATCATCGAGGATTCAAGCCTAAACCTTCTGATTTCTGCCTACCCCCATCCTCCAGGGGCCTTTCCCCCAAGGCTGGGAATTTGGGTATGCTCCTGTTATAAGCCTCCTGCCTTTAGGAGGGATACAGAGCTCCCTCCTGAAATGTTTCCTCAATACACTCCCCTGAAAGCCCACAGGCCTGTAACACCCTCCCCTCCCTACTCCCCAAAAATAATAGTAGCTAGGTACATACTGTGTGTAGTAATAATATACTGTGTAAGCACCTTACAGGTGCTTTCTAGTGTAATCCTAGCGACCCTAAGTGGTGTATGTTTTGCACCTTTTACAGAAGAAAAAACTCAGGCAAGGCAGTGGCAGAAAAGCTATATTCACCCAAGCAGTCTAGGACAGCACAGAATCTTGAGAGAGACAGTGGGAGAGGAAAGAAAGAGGGAAGAGAGGATAAAAGAGTGGTAGAGAGAGAGGAAAAGAAAGGGAAAAGAGGGTGAGGAAAAGAAAGGGAAAAGAGGGTGAGGAAGAGAGAGAAAAGGGAAAAAAAAGTCCAACTAGTTATTTAATCCCTCAAGGAAGTGCTGATGGCTGCACTATTACCAACTCCAACTACACTGTCAGAGATCTGGCTTTAAATCACTAAATGCTTAGTTCACTAAGAAAGTCCTTCCTAGGAACTAAGTCAGCAATCATCTCTTCCTTCCCTTTGCTGAAAGCTTAATGCACAAAAGACCCATGAGTCTAACTCTATTTTCTCCCTTTTACCTTTCAAACTGCTAATCATCAAGAATGGACATTTTTGCCCATTTTTCTGTATCTATGTCCAGACGCCCTGCTAGGCATTGTGGATACAACAGTGAGCAAGAGGTAACACTGTCCTTGAATGAGGACAGTCTTCTAACTATGGGTCCTAATTCTCCCAACATTGTCCTCCCAGGACAGCCACAACTGCTTTTCATAAATGACCATCTCTTATCCCGGTACCTCCCTGATGAAACTGAAACGGAATATTATACAGTGGAAGAGCGGGGAAAGGGCTCAGATATTAACTTGCCCTTAAGCCAATAATTTCTCTGTAGGACTCATTTTCTCTTCTATTAAATGAGGGAGGTAAACTAAGGACCTAAAAAAAAAGTATATTTTATGATTCTCAGGCAAATGTTAAAGACCACACAAGAACAACAAAAGAACACCTGTATCACTTAAAGCCAACTTCACCTCCCAGCCACAACCCAGTTCAGTCTAAACTGCCAGCTATAAATTGCATTTTCAGGTATATTACATGTTATCACATATGAGGGGCAGATCCCAGAGACTGCAAATTAGCAGTCTCCCCAAATCCACTCCCCACAAAAGATTCTGCTTGGTTGGCATAGTAATTTGAGATTTCTGAGTCTGAATGCTTTTCTGAAGAACACCATTCTAACAGACCAAAGCCTCAGTCCCCAACACTCATTATCTCACACCAGCATGTTTTTCTCATTTATATTAATTGCTTGGCCCCTTAAAGTAACTCCCATTTGCCGCATGAGTGCCTTATTCTCCTTTAATAAGAACTTTAAAAAAGTAAATGAAAGCCCTGACCAGCTAGTTCAGTTGGTGTCAGAGTGTCCTCCTGGTATACCAAGGTTGCAGGTTCGATCCCTGCTCAGGACAAATACAAGGATCAACCAATGAACGTATAAATGGAACAATAAATCAATGTTTCTGAACGTATAAAAGGAACAACAATCAATGTTTCTTTGTCTAAAACCAATCAATTAAAAAAGTAAATGAAAAGCCACGTCTCACTTCTAGCTAATTTCCTCCTTCCCTATATAACTGAAAAGATTTCTGCCACTCATCCTTTCCTCACACCATGACAATCTTAAACATCACACACATAAGGCATTAAGTTAAAAGGTCAAATTGGCATACCGCTTTTTGCTTGCTTGTTTTCCCTTGAGCTTGGCTGGAGAAAGGCCACACATCGCTCTCTATTCGCCTCCTTCTAACCTTTCCTTCTGCTTAGGCAACACTGCCCATCAGAGCCCTTTCCAGAGGAAGCGGAGTCCCCGCAGTGCTACCGTAATACGTTCGAAAAATGGCCAAACGCTCGTCCCTCTGTGGCCGGCTGCTTTCTCCAAGGCTAGATCATCTTTCTCGAGTTGCCTCTTCACCCCTTTCCTTCCCACAACCCAACGTTCTGTACCCCTGTAAGTGCTTAAATGCATCCCTGCCATTTGGGCCTGTTATGTGTCTAAAACGATACTATTTTTTTTCCCCCTGCCCTCCTTTCCTTAATAACTGGTCCCGTGATGGGCTCAGACTTGCCTGTTAAGTCTGGCCAAACTGCGCCAATGCGGCTGTGCGTCCGAGGCCAGGCTCAGAGCAGGGCAAGTGCTCCATGCAAAGTTCCGGGATTGAACGAGAGCTTCTTCGGGCTCCTCGGCGTGACCGTCACCCTATTTGCTTTGCTCTCTTCCCGGCTCGCGCCCAGGAGCGCTCACACACACACACCCCCCCCACGGACCGGAGGAAACGTCGCAGGCCTAGGCGTCTTGCATGCCTGGGCCGGGGTCTCGTTTCCTCTCTGCACTCAACCTCTCGGTTCAGCAAAGCACAAGTCACACACAGCGCTCAGACAAGTCCCCTTACAGGGCGAGCTTCCCGACAAGTCCTCCCGCCCCACACGCGCCGCGCTCTCACCCGGACTCCCCGGCGGCTCGCCGTGCGGCTGGGGTCCAGGGGCGCCGCCGTCCAGGATGGCGAAGGCCTCGTCGTTCTCGATGCCCGCAATCTCGCTCTCCTGCTGCGCCAGGAAGGCCGCGGCCGGGTCTTCCTCGCCGGCCACCCCGTTCCCCAGCGCGGGGCCGCCGGGAGTGCCGGCAGGGGCGCCGAACGGATCTAGCTCAGCCATGGCGGGCAGTTCAACGGCGCAGACACCGACGCTGAGACACACACACACACACACACACACCGACAAACCCGCCGACCCCTCTCCCGGCGGCAGCCTCTGTGCTGGCGCCTACGCTCGGAGGACAAGCTGGAGTGAGAAGGCGGAAGCGGAAATTCTACCCCCATATCCGGTGGGTCTAGACAAGGTGGGAAGAGCCGAAAAGGCAACAACCAATCAAAGGACGGAAATCGCTCAAGAGCTACCCAATCAGCAGAAGGAGGGGGCGGGCCTCCGAGGACAACTCGTGACTGGAGTAGCACGAGGGAGGGGTGTGTGTGTGTGTGTGTGTCGCGGAAGTAGCGCTTGGCTTAAAGCAGTCATGGGGGCTCTGCCGACCTGGTGCCTACGCCTCCGAGGGGACGCTAGTGCTGAACCCCCCGGGAGGTGAAGTTAGGACAGCGGTGATATGAGACAGAACTCTCTGGAGCTGCTAAATGCTGTAGCGATCACCTGGTTCCTAAGTAAATCAAAGCCCCGGAAGGCAGGCAGGGGGCAGGAAGCCCGGGGCTCCTGGCTCCTCCCTAATGGGATGTAGCCACAACCCTTATATATGTACACACCTTTCCCTGCTAGGGACTTGTTTTAGAAGTTCCTTCCGTCTTTTAAACCAGGGACATGTTTGTAACATGGTTAGTTAATCTTGTCTACACCACAGGGACACCATAGAGTGATTCCAGTCTATCAAGCTCGCGTTGGGGAGGGAAGCTTATGCAGTAGCCTGCACCCCGCTGCTACCACCACCCCCACCCTAGAGGGGAAAAATTCGAACACCAACCCCAGAGGCCCAAGGTGTCTCCAGCAGTAGTCAGCAAGGGACACGAAACTGGCTTTTTAAAATATACATGCATTTTTTTTAATCTAAAGGTAACAAAGCTATTATAATTATTATACACCAAGAAGCTAAATGACCGATAATAGTCATGGGCCTCTGTGAGAAGCGAGATGGAGGGGAAGAGGGGCAGAGGGTGGTGCTGTGCTCTGGGAAGTGATCTGGCTCGATAATGGAAGAATCAGGAAAAGTACTGTACACGCCTATTCTAGTAGGTGAAGAAAGGGTGGTGTAGTCGAATCATGGAGGGCTTGAGTGCCCACGTGAGGATTATTCCTTAATGGCAGAGGCTTCCAGGAGCCTTTGAAGGACTTGAAACAGGCAATGACTTGATGAACCTTGTTCTGGAAGAACCTCCTGGCAGTGAAAGACAGGGTTCTGAATGGAGGAAGGAACAGTTAGGAAGGACACAGCTGCAGTCCTTCAGGAGGGAGATGGGGGAGGGGGACAAGGATAATATTCTAGGGCACCGAGCATTGGGCTCAGGTGGAAGGAACATACTGGAGGGAATGTACACAGTACTTGGTAAGTGATAGCATTTAGGAGGCAGAAAGAGAGAGGAGTTAAAGATAACTTTTATAGCTTGGAAACCCCTGGACAGAAATAGCCACAACAGTAAAAACCAGATGAGTAGAATGGGGCAGGAGATGAAAGGAAGGATTCCATGTGGAAATATTGAACCCAGGGACCTGTGGGATAGTCAGAAGACACTAACCAGGCTTTTGGAAATCTAAGTCTGAAGCTCAGGAAAGAGGAGGTTTTAATTCTACCAATGGTGGGCAAAGTTATTTAGGGCCGACTTTTCTGCTGAAAACAACTAGAAGAACTGGGGGAAAAGGGTTTTTTTAATCTTTTCAAAGGCATCAGAAGATGAACAGAGCAGTGAGGAATTGTGAGCCCCAGTTCTAGGAGAGGAGGGAAGCCAATAACAGTGAGCCTACTATTTGGAGCCACTTTTTCTCTCAAAAAGCAGAATCTTAACCCTAGCCGGTTTGGCTTAGTGGATGGAGTGCTGACCTGGGGATTGAAGGGTCCTGGGTTTGATTTTGGCCAAGGGCACATGCCTAGATCTGTTTGGCTCAGGGGATGCTGTCCTGGGGATTGAAGGGTCCTGGGTTCGATTCCAGACAAGGGCACATGCCTGGGTGGTGGGCTTGATCCCCAGTGTTGGGTGTGCAGGAAGCAGCCAATCAATGATTCTTTCTCATCATTGATGTTTCTCTCTCTCTCTCCCCCTCTCCCTTCCTCTCTGAAATCAATCAATCAATAAACTAAAAAGCAGAATCTGAGAAGCTGAGTAGAAAATTCAGTAAACAAGGTTAGGGAGAAGAAAATAGCTGAGGACCTACCAAGGAGGGACCCTGATAAAATACCAGGCTTTTTGTTGGAACCCTGAAAGCTACTGCAGACTAGGAATAAAGGTGAAAATAGACTAAAGCCCAATTTTAACTAATATAGGTCCCTGATTGAAATCATTCTGGCTTTCTAGTGCCCTTAGCCTAGCACTGCCTGCCAAAAGCAAAGGTAGAGTCTTTCTAATGGGGGAAAAAAAAATGTCATGCAAAAAATAAACAAGCATGTAAAGACAAAACATACCCAGAAACATTCTCAGGGACAGACATAGACTAGAAATCCCAGGGGATTCAGATAATCGAGTGGTTACCAGACCTAGACTTTAAAATAGCTATGAGTAGTGAGTTCAATTAAAAACAAATGAGGATTTCAGCAGCTTGAAAATTTGAGAAAATTTACAGTAGCTCATGTTAAGAATTCAGTGGCTGAATTTTAATAATGGATTAGACATAGCATAAAAGAGAATTAGTGAACCAGAAGGTAGAGCAGAAAAATATCCAGGTTGAAACAGACTCAAAAGGCCAAAAAACACACAGAAAAGAGCATAAAAGAACATATAGGATATGAAGAATATGACTTATAAACATGCAATTTTAGGTAAGAGAGGAAAAAAAGAATGAAGCAATATTAGGAGAGAAAATAGCTAAGAACTTCCTAAAATTGATGAAATAAATCAAGCTTAATATTTTAGAATCACCATAAATTCCAAGCAATATAAAACATACCCTCCCTAAATGAATATTTTAAAAAATCTGTGTCTCTTATGCACTTTTAAATATTATTTTATTGATTTTTCTTACAGAGAGGAAGGGAGAGAGCTAGAGTTAGAAACATGGATGAGAGAGAAACATCGATCAGCTGCCTCCTGCACACCCCCCACTGAGGATATGCCCGCAACCAAGGTACATGCCCTTGACCGGAATCAAACCCAGGACCCTCAGTCCACAGGCTGACGCTCTATCCACTGAGCCAAACCGGTTTCGGCTCTTATGCACTTTTAAATTGGCATCTAAATTTTGTCATAATAATTAGTTGCCAGGGATGTAATTTCTAATATATTGTAAATATTGATCTTTTTAAGTAAAATTGTTTCATTGCTCTTTTCAATGTAGCCAAAAAACATAGTGATTTGATACTATCCATTTAAAAAATACATGACAGCTTTTCATTAACCTTAAGAAATTTGATTCTTACTTTTGCTCCATGAATATATGCTACCATTCCAATACTTGCTCCCTAAGTTCTAAGTATATTATATACACACCCCAACAGAAATTGTAATAACCTTTGTAAAAACCAAGTGTTGTCAATTATAATTTACAGAATACTATAACTAAAATTTTTTTTCAATATGTGAAAAAAATTTATACTTCTTAGTAACAAAAATATGTAATATAAATATAATTGACTTTTAAAAATATCCCATGATCATACGATTCTGAATGTTAAAATTTTGTCTTGGATTGACATTGTAATTATGAACAGTATAAGCAACAAAAATACACCTGAACACTTTGTAATTATTAAATATAAAAGGTAAAATTTTATTAGAAATTTCTGTCTTAATGAGATAGGCTTGTATTAACTATTGCTGTGTAATAAATTATCTTCAACCTAGCATCTTAAAATAACAGACATTTATTATTTCACAGTTTCTGAAAGTCAAGAATCTGGAAGGGCTCAACTGGATGTTCCTCACTGTGCTTTTTAAAAATATATGTTTTATTAATTTTTTACAGAGAGTAAGAGAGAGGGATAGAGAGTTAGAAACATCAATGAGAGAGAAACATCAATCAGCTGCCTCCTGCACACCCCCTACTGGGGATGTGCCCGCAACCAAGGTACATGCCCTTGACTGGAATCGAACCTGGGACCTTTCAGTCCGAAGGCCAATGCTCTATCCATTGAGCCAAACCGGTTAGGGCTGGAGCATCTTTTTATATGATTTTTGGTCATGTGTGTCTTGTTCCCCCCCCCCCCCCCACCTTTCACCTCCGCCCGCGGGGGGGGGGGCGTTATTTTGCCTTTTATTGTTGAGTTGTAAGAGTTCTTTATATATTCTAAAACAAGTACCTTGTCAGAAATGTGGTTTTCAAATATTTTCAATTTGTGTCATTTCACTTTATTGGTGTCCTTGAAGAACAAAAGTTTTACATTTGAATTATGGTTACTTATGTTTTTGGAATAATATCTAAGTAACTCTTGCCTATTTGGAGTCATAAAGACTTACACTTGTGTGAGACTGATAAAAGTTTTCTAAAAATTCAAAATCAGAAATAAAAATGGGATCACTGAAAATTTTAAAGACATTATAAAGAACATAAGAGAATATATGTTAATGACTTTGAATCTTTTAATGAAACAAATTCCTTAAAAAATACAACTTAAAAATAACAAGACATAGAATTGAATATTCCTAAGAGTAGTAAAAACAATTTAATAAATTAAAATCTTCCTACAGCCCGTGCTGGTATGGCTCAGTTAGTTCAAGAGCTGTCTGGTACACCTGATTCCAGGTCCGGGCACATACCCACAATTCCTGGTTGAGATGTGTGGAGGCAATCAATCAATGTTTCTCTGTCACATCAATGTCTTTCTCTCCTTCTCCCTAGCCCTCTCTCTCCCTTCTCATCTGAAATCAATTCCAAACAAAAACAAACCACCAAACTCCATTTGGTTTCATTAGTGAAAAGTCCAGTCTTTACAGATTCTTCCAGAGAATTTTAAAAAGGAGGATATACTCCTTAACTCATTTTATGGGAAGCATAGCCTTGTCATAAAACTTAACAAAAACAGTGAGAGAAAGGAAAATTATTGGCAAACTTATTCATGAATAAGGTTGTAAACCCCTGAGTGGGAGTGGAATGGATAAGCACTTTCCTCTTGGTCTTTCCCAGTGAGTGCAGCAGTGAAGCCCAGCCAGAATGCAAAAAGCAGAAGCTATTTGAGAACTTTGAAAAGTACACAGTGGCAGGTGAGTTGGGGAAGAACCCCAAAATATGAAGCACCGAACTAGAAACGAGTTCACCATATTTTTATCCTCCTGCCTCTTGGCCTCAGACACGGGCAAGGTTATGAAAGTACATGGCAGTGGCTAAGTTAAGCTCTAGCTTTCTGGCTAGAGAACTAAAAGAGGAACCCCAGGAACTGAATAAATAGTATAAGGGAGATCATAGAATAAATCATATAATATTATTTATAAACTCCTTAAGAACTTTACACCTTTAGGTTGAGCTGGTCTTCATCAGCATATAAAAGACTTGGAAAACTGAATTTATCGTCATCCAGGTCCCAGACTAGCCACTGGGGCGTCCACACATGGGACAGGTCAGAACCCCATTGCCAAGTCTTTGAAAACTGAAATGAAATTCTAACCACAGCTCACAAAAAGTCCGTTGGAACTACAGTAATGGCCTGAACTTAATTATGTCAGTTGCATACTAACACAAAAATATCAACATTCTTCATGGGATTTAAACAAGACCCAAAGTCTCATGTCATAATGTTCAAAATGTTTAAGATGCAATCTAGAATTACTTGGCATATGAATAACCAGGAAAATTTCCATTCACAAATAAAGAGACAACACACGTCAATACCAAGATGACATATATTGGAATTATGTGACAAAGACTTTAACATAGACATTATAAAAAATGCTCTAACAAATAATTGCAAACACCCTTGGAACAAATGGAAAACTAGGAAGTTTCAGCAAATAAATAGGAAATATTTTCTATGGAAATGTTAGAACTAGAAAATAAATAGATAAATTCATAAATAATTGGATAGATCCCCCAGGAAAATGGAGATGTCAGCTAAGCCTGGAGAGCTGGGGACTGGGACAGCTGGAAGGAAGAGGAGGTGTGTGTGTGTGTGTGTGTGTGTGTGTGTGTGTGTGTGTTGGCGGGTTTGGGGAGAGTGGGAGGAGAAGGAGGAGAAAAGAAAAAGAATAAACGGGAAAACAAATAATAAACTAGAAGACTTAAATCCAAATATATCTATAATTGCATTAAATGTAACTGTTTTAAACATACCAATAAAAAAACAGAGGTAATTAGAATGAATAACAAAACATAAAACAATTATATTCTGCCTATAAGAAACTCACTTCAAATGTAATGCCACTAGTAAAGATAGGGTAAAAGTAAAAGAATAGAAACATTAATACCAGACAAAGTAGACTCAAAGCAAGGAAAATTATAAGGGATAAAGACATACATTACACAATAATTAAGCAATCAATTCACCAAGAAAATATTATAGTCCTAAATGTATATGTAAGGAGCACCAATGGGCTCAAAATACATGAAGCAGAAAACGGACAAAACTTAAAAGAGAAACACACAAATCCGCAATTATAGTTGAGGACTTAACCTCTCCTGTGACAAAAATCTGTAGAACTAGCCCTGGCCGGGTAGCTCAATGAGTTGGAGGAAAAAGAGGAAGGAAGGACTACATTGGTAAATATATCAAATTATAATTCCACTGTGCCAAAGATCTATTTTAGCAAGCACCCCACTGATTCTGCTGCAGGCGGGCATGGTTAGTACTGCCTGGTATGGCAAGGAAAAGAAATAATACCGAGAAAAGGCCAGAAAGCACAGTGTCATCATTAGGCAATCTGGTGGCATGGTGGGAACAGAAGCCAGCCTGAGGGGGTGAGAGATTGATCTGGAGCCAGAGAGCACAGATAACATTCAGGAAGCTCAACTGAGGAAAGAGATGGGCAAAGAGCAAAAGGGAGACCTCAGAGCTGAAGTGGGTTTGTTGTCAGGAGCAGAGAAACTTGAGAATATGTATGGGATGGAGAGAAGAAATCAGGAAGGGGGTGAAGAGCGGGGCTTGAGGAGCCTGAGAAGTTGTTAGGGGACACAATGAGGAGACAGGAGGGCTCAACATTGAACTGGGGAAGGGCCCCTCTTCCTCTGAGGCACAGAAAAGAAGCCAAAGCTCTGGAGAGATTTATGGAGCACATGGGCCTGTTTATAGAGATCAGAGCTCTCTCTGGAGTTCTGGTGGCAGGATGAGAGAGAAGTGGCGGAGGAAAGAAGAAAGGGAAGCCAGGGGCTCCAGGACACAAGAGGACCAGAGAATCAGCTGTGGGAATGGCATCCAGAGCCAGTAAGAGGTGACTCCGTGGTCAGCTAAGCCTAGTGGGTTGGGGACTGGGGCAGCTGGGCTTAGTTGCATGGATCTATAAGACCCCATTCCTCTAGCTGGGGGAATGCAGTGAGGTGAGCAGAGGTGGAGGCTTCCCAGGATTGGAGAACTGAGAAATGTGGGACAAGTTCCAGAGGACGGGGGGTCAGCAGTGAAGTACAAGGTTCTGGCCTAGAAAGAGGACTCACTGAGTGTGTGTGTATGTGTGAACTGAGTGGCTAAGTAAATTCATGAATGAATGAGGTGAATGGATGAATGAGGATTGTATATGGTATTCAAGGACTTGGTCAGTTTCTTCTAAATTGTTGAGGATTATGTGTAAGTACATAAACGAATGAAAGGGAAACAGAGGTCGTTAGAATTGAAGGAAGCTCACCAAGGCTTTGAGGTAGGAAGTTTCAAAAAGCATTTTATGGACCCTAAATATAAGGGCCCAAGAACCTGGATCCTTGTCTCCTTTATAGAAACAAGAAACAGACTGACAAATCTCAGAAAGAAGGTGGCAATGGGGAAGGGTGGGGGCAGTGGGGAAATTAACCAAAGAACTTATATGCATAACTTATGGACATAGACAATAGTGGTGGTGAAGGCCTGGTGGGAACAGGAGTGTGGTGGAAGGGGTCCATGGGGGAAAAAGGGGACTGTAGTACTTTCAACAATAAAGATATTTTTTTTTAAAGTCCTGCTGTAGCACTTTTTTAATATATGCCAGGGACTGTCCTAAGCATTTTACATGTTGTAACTCATTTAAACTTCACATCATCCTGTGAAGCTGGCACTCTTATTATCTGCCTTATACAGATAAGGAAACTAAGGCATAGAGATTAGTTAAGTAACTTGCCCAGGATTACCCAGTAAGTGATGAAACTGGTATTTGAACTAGCCCATCTGTCCCCAGCAACCATAACCAACTACTATACCATCCTGTCTCTCTGAGCCTCTCATTTCGCCTCTTCCCCAAGCTTTTCTCCAATAGATATGTTTCTTTTTTTCTCCCTTTACTGACTTCTCTTCTGAGTCCCTCAGACCTAATATTTCTGGAGAAAGTTTTCAACGAACCTTGCTTACTGTAAATAATTGTAAGTAACCCCCAACTTCCCCCCAAAATGATTTCCAGACATACCATAACTTCATAGTAAAAAACCCTGCCTTCCATTCCCTCATCTTCTACACTTCATCTGCCACCCCCATCCCATTTCCTCTGCCCCTGAGTCAGACTCATATCACCTTCGTCCTCCCTTGCCTAGGAGGCCATTCTCCCTGATCTGGGATTGGACCTCCCCTGCATTCCTGGGCAGACTCTAGGGAAGTGAGTGTTGGAGGAGATTAAGACCTTCCAACTAAACAAATGCTTTACCTATCAGTCTAGCCCAGCGGTTGCCAACCTTTCGGACCTCACCACTGGTTGGCAACCGCTGGTCTAACAGATGCCTGCAAGTTGACTACAGGGTTATAGAACAGGGGGCTTTCCAGCTATCATCTTAGCCAGTTCTCAGGAGCTGTCTCAATCTCACCCACTAGCCAACTCAGGTTGGAAACCTCCAGTGACAAAGTGACCCTGAATTTCCACCCACTGGGAGCCAGTGCTCTGGACATGCCTCCATGCTACCTTCCAGGGACTCCTTCTCAGCCTCAGCTTGCATCCCTCCAGTGACAGAGTGGTCCTGAATTTCTACCCACTGGGAGCAAACAGCCCTAACCCAGAATCTCCACCTTCAGGATGAACACAGACTGGAACACAAAGAAGGAACCAACAGGCTATCTTCCTTTCTTTCCCTCTCTCATTAAATTGCGAATAATAATGCATTTACTTAGTCTCCCACTTAGAAAGTGGTTTAAATCCTTTGAAGAATCTTGCAAGGTAGCTTGGCTAGACAGCAGGCAGGACAGTCCAGTGCCTCTGGTGGGGGGGCCACGATCTTCCACTCGCCTGTCTTTTGGTCCAGCAAGTAGGCATTTGGGTTGATGGTGTAGTCCTTGGTCTGGACATCGCTGGCTGTGGTGATGCCCCCACATACAAAGACTTTGCTGTCTCCAATGGAGCATATAGCATGGGACACATCCAAGGGACAGCTGTTTGGCAAGAGAGGCACTGTGGTGGTCGTCTTGTTGGCCTTTATCTTCTGCAGGTTGATTTCCACACTCTGCCGGTGGCTGTGCACACAGAGGTTGTTGTCTTGATCAAAAGAGAGCAGGGGCCGGTGGTTGAACTCGATGGGGAAGGTGATACACTGGACTACGTCCCCAGTGTTGGTGTCAAAGCAGTCCACCACCCCGACCCGAGAAATGTAGCCCTTCACCAAGCACCGCCCAGTGACAATGTACAGGTTCCGGTCGCCCTTGGTGATCACGGCTGTACCATCCATCGGAATGCTCATCTTTCCTGCCAGGTACCAGGCCTCCTTGCGCTCATCATAGCGATAGATGTTAGAGACATACCGCCTGGGGGCAATGCTCCCACCCACTGAGTACACTGTCCCCCCGCAAGTCACCATGGTGTGGAAAACAAGCCCAATGGGGAGGTCAGGCAACTTGGTCCAGGAGTTGTCATCCATGTCATACCGCCAAGCCGTCTTCAGCCCTGAAATCTGCTCAGTCGTGCCACCGGAGATGTAGATATAGCGACCAGCAGAGGTAGCGCTCAGTGCTGCTGCCCGGTAGGGCATCTCTGAGAGCTTCAACCACAGGTTCTCCTGGATGATATAGGCAAATACTCCATCATTGAACTTGCCCTGGGCCTTCTGGCCACCGAGGATGACCACTGAATCAAGCAGGGCCCCTTTCCGCTGGTAGCTCAGCAGGCTGCATGGTTTCTCCTGCTTGCGGTCCACAAGGACACTCTCAATCATGGTTGCGTGAGCCGAGCTGTTCTCCATTCCCATCAGTTTATTGCAAGCGAACGTCAGTGTCTTATTGGAGACGGCATTAAGGTTGATGTACATGAAGAACTTCTTGAAATACTTCTCCCGCTCATCTTTTCGAAAGTACACCCAATTGATGAGTGCGCTAAGAGCCTGGTCCTCGTTGAGCACATGCAAGTTCTCATCTCGAAGTAGACGGCCAAAGATGATAGGCGGGCAGCGCATGAAGTGCATGGAGCCCTCAGGACTAACCCAGTAGTGGAAGTTGTCACGAATGCCGGAGTAGGCCAAGTCTGATACCTCTTTGAGCTCAAACAGCTCGGCCAAGAAGAGGTAGTGCAAGCAGTTGGCACGACGGATGGACTTAATCAGAAAGTCACTGCAGTGGATTCGAAGGCGTGGAGTGTTGAAATACTGGGCCCCACGAAGGAGTTCCTCCACATTCTGCTCTGAGATCACCACCTTGCCACTGTAGAAGTAGTCCAGGAGCTGCTCCACTGTGGTTGGACTCAGGTAGTTGGGGTCAATGGTGATAAAGAGCTCATTGGTGGTCTTCATGTCGTTGCTGGAGATGAGGCTCTTCACCAGTGGAGAGACAGCAGCCAGCACATTTTGATGTGCAAAGAAGACGTGGTGATCCACAGTCAGGGCCATGTCCCAGTACTCTTTGCGTTTCCTCTGTTTGTTCAGGTTCTGCAGCACAAAGCTGTTGTAGTTTTTCTCAGTGAATTCCAATTTCATGGTGCTTTCTTGCTGTCTGAGGCAGAAGAGCAGCAGCAGGTACTGGAGAACAGACTTTCTCAGGCCTTTGGGATTCAAATTGATGGTTGTTTGTAGAGCAGTTGATCAGCGAGGAGTGGGTGTGGGAGAGAGGATGATGTCATAGAGTGCATGAGGTCATCACAATGCAGGTCCCCCCTGAGGCTTTTCTAGGAGGCACACCACCTTTCTCCCCTCTTACGGCTCCAACCTGCCAAGAGTAAATACTCTAAGAGGACCTGGTGCCGAGAGCCCAGTGCTCAGAAGGAAACCAGGGTTGCAACTCCTTCCTGGGACCTTCAAACCTCCATTTAAGGCTGCTTCTGGAATGTCAGAGCCACTTTCTTTTTAACAAATCTTTATTGTTCAGATTATTACTTATGTTCCTCTCCCCTTCCCCCCATAGCTCCTCTCCACCCGGTTCTCACCCCTCCCTCTGCCCTTACCTCCCCTCGCATTGTCCTCATCCATAGGTGTATGATTTTTGTCCAGTCTCTCTTTGCACCCCCTTCAACCCTTTCCACTCCCTTTCTGTGCCCCTGATTCTATTATATTCACCAGTTTATTCTGTTCAACAGATTTTTAATTCACTTGATTGTTAGATTCACTTGTTGATAGATATGTATTTGTTGTTCATACTTTTTATCTTTACCTTTTTCTTCTTCTTCCTCTTCTTAAAGAGTACCTTTCAGCATTTCATATAATACTGATTTAGTGTTGATGAATTCCTTTAACTGTTTCTTATTTGTGAAGCTCTTTATCTGACCTTCAATTCTGAATGATAGCTTTGCTGGACAGAGTAATCTTGGTTGTAGGTTCTTGCTATTCATCACTTTGACTATTTCTTGCCACTCCCTTCTGGCCTGCATCGTTTCTGTTGAGAAATCAGCTGACAATTGTATGGGTGCTCCCTTGTAGGTAATTAACTGTTTTTCTCTTGCTGCTTTTCATATTCTCTATCTTTTGCTCTTGGTATTTTAATGATGATGTGTCTTGGTGTAGTCCTCTTTGGATTCTTTTATTTGGGGTTCTGTGTGCTTCCTGGATTTATAAGTCTATTTCTTTCACCAGGTGGGGGAAGTTTTCAGTCATTATTTCTTCAGGTAGGTTTTCAGTATCTTGCCCTCTCTCTCCTTTTGGCACCCCCATAATTCTGATGTCCCTATGCTTGAAGTTGTCTGTAACGGAGCGAGTCCCCACAAGACAGACCACAAAGACCAACCGAATTCAAACAGGCCTAAATTTATTACAGACTCGAATCTGGGCTCACCTAACTGGAATCTGGGCTCAAACCTTAGCTGACGCAGCAGCCTGCCTCCTTTTCCCCATCAGAGTGCCTGAGTTAGGGCAATCAGCTCGGCCTTTTAGGCAGAGGTCCCATGTCCTAGGGCTTGTGCCCAGATGACAAAGTCTAGGGTGACTACGGCAGACAAGTACTGTGGGTGCAGGTGGGGCATCACTGCACCCTCCAAGCAAGAGAGGTCCCTGAGTACAAGTACTGTGGGTGTAGATGGGGATCATCATCACTGCACCCTCCAAGCAAGGGAGGTCCCTGAGTAGCTGGCTTCCCTGGCCCACAGCTGGGATGGCAATACACCGGATTGCTCAGGGGTGTCGACGTCAGCGGGAAGGCGTGTCATCAGAGCTGGCCAGCAAGACTCGAACTTTGGATTGCCACCACAGTCCCATCCTTTATCACTTCCAGAACCTGGTTTGTGATGTGCGATTAACAGACACTGAGTATAACAAAACAGGAATACCACATCTCGATTTAAGCAGGCCCTTTGGCACCGATCCCATAGTCGTACAACCCCGTAGGAGGAGGAACCTGTGGCCAGCAAGTGGTTCCTGACGCTGGCTCGGAGGTCCCAGTATCGAACATAGATGTCATAGCCATAGGACAGGAGCGTGAAAGGGGACATGAGGTCCAGCACCCCAGCCCCTGGGGGAAAGTCACTGCCCAAGTGCATCATCAGCTGCCCACTGATGAGGTCTTAAGGCCAAAGACCACATACCTTGGCCATTCTGCCCCTGGAGCCGCTCACAATGATGCCCTCTTTGCAATCCACACAGTTCACCAGCTGTTGGCAATCGTCCCAGCTGGGTTGATGGGTACTTCCAGCACAGCAAACCCAGCTCACCAGAATTAGTCAACATCACTCACTCACTGGCCCGGTCCACAGAGCAGAGAACCAGCATCAGCTGGTGTTTTTCAAACCAACTGAGAACCCTCATCCTCAGAGTGACAATTCAATAGAAGCGATGACTTCATATTCCAAAGTTCGCACATACAGTATCACATGTTGGCTCCTCTGGTAGAACTTACAGTTCCAAAGTTCGCACATACAGTATCACATGTTGGCTCCTCTGGTAGAACTTATCTCTCTGGATGAAGCAAGCGAGACAGGAGGGTTCTGGTTCTTCCAGTTGTATACTTCCAGGTCGCCCTGTCTTCCCTGGGCATCACGGCGGTGCATCAGGGATTGCCATGCAGGGTTTAAAGATGTCATGTCAGGCAGGGCCTGGCCACCGGGCTGCTAGGGGCTCGCATGGTAAGAGCACCGACAAAGGGGCAGTCCCTCTTTTTATACCCATTCTGCCTTCCCTTATTGGCTCACAAATGCTGACTCGGCAATCTCTAATTGGTTCTCAGGCAGCAAGGGACTAGCTAATCCAGGAGATTCTTAGTAAAGCTGATTGACCTAGTTAACCCAACAGACCCAGGAACACATGGTTCAGGTGTTGTGGTCTGGCCGAAGATAATAGGCTCAAGATTACAGTTAATCAGAGGCAGATTCACACTTTTAACCCTAATCCTGAACCTTCCCCTCCCCCTTCTTTAATAGTTTGCAGGTCTAGCTTTAGGGGAGGAAGTGTCAAGCCTAGCCGTGAGGGGATTCTTCAGTAGTTCCCAATTTCAATCACTACATTGTCCCAGAGGCTCCTTACACTGTCTTCATATTTTTGGATTCTTTTTTCTTTTTTCTTTTCCAGTGGAGTGTTTTCTGCTTCTTTGTATTTCAAATCTTTGACTTGATTCTTGTGTTCCTCTAGTCTGCTATTAGGACTCTGTATAATTTTTATTTCAGTTAGTGTATGTTTAATTTCTAGTTGGTCCTTTTTCATCTCTAGTTGGTCCTTTTTCATCTCCTCTTGGGTCTTGCTAAATTTATTCATCTTTTCTAGGAAATTATTGAAAAACCTTATAACTGTGGTTTTGAACTCTATATCCAGTCATTTGTTTTCCTGTATTTCTTTTGCTTGTGATCTGTTCCTTTGTCTCCACATTTTTGCTACTCCAGAAGAACTTCTGTGTTGGAGTCAGCCTTATGATACAAGACTTGCAAAATTGCAAAAGCCTCTCTGTTCAGCTTGGATGGGGTGGAGTCTCAGGGCTGAGCAGAGACAGCCTTGGCTTCCATTCAGCCCTGCCCTACTCAGCCCCCTACTCAGTGACCCTCGGTAATCGCTGTAGCCCTCTCTGTACACATGTGTGTGTGGGTGTGCCTCCAGACCTCTGCCTTTCAGGTTTATGTGCGCTCTGGGGACCTGTGTGAGTCTGGGTCCCCAGGATCTCACCTGAAACTGGGGTTCAATGTAGTCGTAAGTGGATTTCAGATCAGTTGGGAGGTTCTGTCTCCCTCCCATAGAGAAAGCCAGCGGCAGTCTGTCCTCTCTGTAAAAAGTGGTGTGCATGCCTCCAGACCTCTGCCTTTTCTCAGCTCCCCTAAGTTTCCGTGCACTTCTCTCTTTTCATGACAGTCCAGACTCCCCCGTATGAGTCTTGCCCCAAGCTGGGGATCAGTGCAGTCGGATCTGGGGTTCAGTGCAGTTGGGAGTTTCCGTCTCTCTCCTGCTAGAGTCAGCCAGCCAGGTACTCAGTCACCTGTCCTCTCCACATGCATATCCATACCTCAGCTTTTTGCAGCTCCTCTGAGTCTCCCTGAGCCCCTCTTTCCTTCTAATTGTAGAATTTCCACTCAATTTTCCTGTGCTCTGGATGATGTCCATGCTGTCTTTTAGTTATAGTTTTTAAATTGTTGTGCAAGGCAGCAGTTTAGGTGTTCACCTCTGCCGCCATCTTGGTTTCCCCTGTCAGAGCTACTTTGGATGGGGGTGGTATAGTGAGGGATAAGGGAAGTTGGAGGAAGGAAAAGGATTATTAGATCGTCTAGAACAGTGGTTCTCAACCTTTCTAATGCCACAACCCTTTAATACAGTTCCTCATGTTGTGGTGACCTCCAACCATAAAATTATTTTCATTGCTTCTTCGTAACTGTAATTTTGCTACTGTTATGAATCATAATATAAATATCTGTGTTTTCTGATGGTCTTAGGTGAGCCTGCTGGCTGTTCTCAACTTGTGGTGACCCACAGGTTGAGAACCGCTGCTGTAGAGCAGGCATTAGAAAGGTTGAGAACCACTGGTCTAGAAGAATCCTCCCACTGTACAGAGGGAAACAGGCCCAGAGAAGAGAGGGGACTTGCCCAAGATTAATAGCGAGTTGGGAGCCGAGCAGGACCCAGAACCCATCCTCTGTAACTTAGGACTCTTTCCACTCTTCCAGGCAGCTCCTCACTACTCAGCTTTCCCCGTCCCGGGCTCTTAGGCCTTGAAGTGTCTTTCTTGGACAAGGCTCCTGGGCATAAGAAAAGAAAGCTCTGACGTCTGTGGCCAGAGATGCCATTCCTTATAATAAAGGAAGAGATGGAGGCCGCTCACTGGACGCAGGAGTTGGCCAGGGACTGGGGAATGGGAGGGCCCCTGAAGCTCTGATTATTTCAGCTCCACAGCAAACTGGGACATTCACCCCACATTTCCAAGACTCTAGTTGTAAAATGTGGGGGTCTGTAACGGGTCAGCTCTTCCCAAATTGCCCATTCATGTGAGATGGAAATAAGAGTATTCAGTTAAAATGAGAAACTCATTTAAATGAGAATATTAAGCGCGGTGTTTGGCGGGTAGCAAACGTTCAGTAAATGCGAGCCGTCATTATTGTATTCATATTACGTTAGTCCAGCCAAGCACGGCATTCCTGGCTCCTTCCTGCAGGAATACCCTCAGGAAGGCTGGCAAGTGCCAATCCTTTAGGGCAGGCTCCCTGAGCAGCCGGTGGCCACACGGTGGGGCTGGAGGGTCATCTCCCGTCTTCGTGGGAACCATTGGGAGCTCGCCACCTCCGCTGCACCCCTCTGGGAGGTGCAAAGAGCCGTGGGGGCTCCCCTCTTCCACTGGGCTGCCAGGCGCCTGCATCCCCCAGGGCAGGTCCGTCTGCTCCGACCCTGGAATGGAAATGCCTGGGCCTCTTAACGCTCATCACACAGACCTGTGTCCACTTCACCGATGGGGCGCCGAGCCGCCGACGCTGTGCAGGACCGCGAGGCCAGACAGGAGCCCGCTCAGGTCGAGGCGTCCACCCTCCCTACCCCGCCCGGCGTGCATGTTGAGCTGGGAACCCCCCAGGGCTGGTCCGGGTGCGGCTATTGATCCCTCCTTGTTATAGACGGGAACTCCGGGAGCCCCACACCAGCCGGGAGGAGGAGGCGGGGTGCCGAGCTGGGTGAGTCTGCGAGGAGCGGGCAGCATTGCGAGACGGTGCAGAGAGGACCTGGACTCGCGCCCGCCTCGGACCTCCTGCAGCCGGGGCCTCCGCGCGTCCTTAGCGCCCCCACGTGGAAAGCTCGGGGTCGCCGCCTGGGGAGTGGGAGCCGCTCAGCTCTTCCTCTGCCTGGTGTAGTCACATTCTCCTTACTCTCGCCCTCATCCTCTCATTCCAGACCTGGCCTTTCCTTCATTTTGGCACTTGATCATTTGAAATTTACCTAAAAGTATCATATGTATATGTGTGTGTGTGTGTGTGTGTGTGTGTGTGTGTGTGTGTGTGTGTGTATTGATTTTTTACAGAGAGGAAGGGAGAGGGATAGAGAGTTAGAAACATTGGATCAGCCGCCACCTGCACGCCCCCTACAGGGGATGTGCCCTCAACCAAGGTACATGCCCCTGACCGGAATCGAACCTGGGACCTTTCAGTCTGCAGGCCGACGCTCTATCCACTGAGACAAACCGGCTGAGACAAACCGGTTTTAGCTAAAAATACCTACCTTTTCTTTCACCTTGATCCCTGGAGGGGACAGAGGCTCGCGGTCTCTCAGGAGGCGAGGCACTTCTGTTTGCCAAAGGGAAGACGGCCACAGATTCACCCTGTGGCCTTAATGAGCTCCTCCTGGCTCTGTTCTCTCCCTGTAAGAATAGTTGAGCTCTAATTGTTCCTCCAGCCCCGATCTCGCAAGACTTGGGTGGAGGATGAGGTCTCTTGGTGTTAATGTCAAACACCTTCTCACTCCAGTTGGCGCCCAGGCCTGCCCTTACCTCCTGGGGCATTTGTACTCAAGGTAGGAGTTGAAAGGGTCAGGTCCTACTGCTTCACCTGCTGCTTGCCCCCCCCCCCCGCCCCGCCTCCCCCATCACCACCCATACCCTGCAGCCTTGGGGCATTTTGGAGAAGGTGGTTGCTCCCCTTGGCTTTTGTTTCCGCCCCTTGAACACCAGGGCAGGTAGGTCTCTCATCAAAGGCTTCCATCCACTAAAGACAACTGGGCCTAGGAACATGTCGTGGAGACCTTAGTCCACGTTCCAGACGTTGTCCCGCTGGACACACTGGGTCCCAGAGAGGCCAAGGACCTTGATCCACTCACACTGCACAGCGCTAGGCTTGGAGCCAGGGTTCCCGACTCCTTCGGCTGCCCTCTGGCTACCAAGGAGAGCTGGAATCTGGCTTCTCTTCCACTTTTATTGAACTCGTGGGAGTTGTCATCTTTGAGACGTCCAACAAAAGGCGTGAGGTTAGTGCCTACCTGCTCAGTCGGCTTTTTTGTCTGGCTTTTCTTCACTCCGGAAAGCTCCTCTGGTCAGCCAACTGAGCACTGGGGCCTACAGGGGCTGGCTGCGTGCCAGCGTCCACGCCTGGTTACAGACGTGTATGTGCTGGGTGGAGGGTGCTTCTTAGGAAGTTCACTAACTGGTCTCAGTGAGTCCCTCCTGCTCATGGTGGCTGCCTAGAGGAGGCCCTCAGCCCAAGGCCTTCCATCCACCTTTAGCTTCCTGCCCAGCTCAGCATTTTCTGTGCATGAAGGCTCCCTAGAGGAGGGGACCCTAATATTTTAACTTCCTGGGACCATCAGTGGATATACTATCACTTAGTTGGGAAGCCCTGAAGAAAATGAGGTGCACGTTTTAAAGATACACAGACCTGACCTGGAAATAGAAAACTCGGGGAACAGGCTTCAATATTTCTACCTATTTTGTACTTTTAACAACTGGCCTTTTCACCTCTTTCTTCCGTATTTCCAACTCATAATTTGGCTTGCATATAACTAACTTTGGCTTGCCATGGCCCTAATTCAAACTCGTGGCATCCTTATTTTGTCAGTTCCACTGGTAAATTCTGCCATATTTCTTACCAAATTCCTGGTCCATGACCAGTCCAGGCATTGGCTGCTTTTGGATCACATGTCCACTCTAGTCCCATCAGCTGTGTGATGGTCGGTCACATGGTTCACACCAAGGCAGCATAAGGAGACAATCTACAGGGGAGAGGTTGGAAATATTCAGAAGCTTGAATTACAGGAACTCCCAGTTATGGATTACCCTAGTCATTGATTCAGAATAGGGCGTGAATCACAGAGAGGAAAATTTACCACAGAAGAAGATTTTACTTTTGTCTTCCTCAACATCCCTGGATGAAATGGAGGCACAGCATGAAACTGTGTTCACAGTGCAACATAGACCTTCAGGAAAGAGGTGTCAAAGACTGGCCTACTCAGACTCCAGTCTCTAAGCAGGCAACCCCCAACTCCTGCCCCTGCTGTCTTACCACCTAGCAATGAATACCATGATTCCAGGGACACTCAGCTTGGCATCTGGGTTGATCCCTCCCACATGGGCGGTGAAATGGTTATCTAGCACATCCACTGACCACATGGCCCCGCCCCCTGATCACCTGCACACAGCTTCTGTCCACGGGGCCCCCGCCCCTACCCCGCACCTGCCCACAGGTGAAGCTACAGCAGCACAGAGAGGGCGAGGGGCTTCTTGCTCCGAGGATACACAGCAGTAAGAGGACAGAGATGAAAAGGAAGCCTCGCCGGCCCAGAGCCTCTGTCCCCTTGACCCGTGACCTCTGGGGAAGCGGCCCTTCACCCTGTGGCCATTTGCTCTGATGGGCTTCACCCTTGCCCTCACCCCACTCCTCCACCCCAGCAGACAGGGGGCCTGTCATGGCACCAGGGCCTCTGGGCGGCTGCTCTCTTTTGTCCCAAGGTCCCTCCCAGCTGGGAGCTTTGGCGGTGTCCCCCTGCATTGGGGGTGTCCCCCTGCATTGGGGTGTTCCCCTGCATTGGGGTGTTCCCCTGCATTGGGGTGTCCCCCTGCATTGGGGGTGTCCCCCTGCATTGTGAGTGTCCCCCTGCATTGGGGCGAGGGTCTTGCGTGGAGAACATCCCGCCTCTCCTTGCCAGTGGTGGCTTAGATTACAAAGTGCCATTCTTCCCCTCACTCACCTCCCCGTCTCCTCCAGTCTGGCTTAGGCCACCAGATTTTGTTTTACCTCGAAATGAAATTGATTCGGGGTCCGCAAACCAGCAGACTGCCTGCATTCACTCTGCGGGACGTGGCTCTATCCCAGCGCCTTCTGGTCCAAGTCCCCGATGCCACCCCACCTCCGTGGCAGCACCTCTCATCCCCTGGCCCCCCCCCCCCCAGTCAGCACCCAGCACCCTCAGCGCTCCCCTGTAGCTCCGGGGACTGCTGAGCCCGGGCCCCAGCCGGTCACCAGTTCCCCAGGTGCTGCCTGCACCCCCAAGGTCCTCAGAGCAGTCTGGGAGGGGCGAAGCGGGGAGGTTGACCCAGTACCTGGAGGGCTCCGCCTGAGCACTGCGGCCACCAGAGGGGACCCGTCTGCGGGGTGGTTAAGCAAGAACAGGCCTGCCAGGGCAGCTGGGTGCCCAGCTGGCTCCAAAGACATCCTTCAGCCTCCCCCTTAGCGCTCCGGAAGGGGGGAACCAGGGATGGTTTGTGCCCAGCACCAGCTGCCTGCCTTGGGAGGCGGCAGGGGCTGTCTCCCCCTGCTGGCCAGTTCCTGTTACTGCAGAAAGTAAGAGGCACCCTGCCTGACCCAGCCCCTGCCCACCCAGCACATCCTTCCCATTTCACAGGTCAGAACCAGGCCTCCGCGCTTCCCTCAGCTGGGAGGGAGCAGAGCTGGGTGGGGAAGCAGGACGGTCTCTGCAGCGGACGTGTGTGGTCCCATTTCCACGAACCCAGGAGGCTCCAGGGCCCTCTGTGCTTTTGTAACGGTGGCTGTATTACCAGAGATCCCCTTCGGGACTCAGGCCGGGACCTGGTGGCCAGGACCTGTGCACAGCCTGTTAGGACCAGGAATATTGGTAAGAAAAGTGACAGAATTTACCAGTGGAACTGACAAAAATAAAGATGCCATGAGTTTGAATTAGGGCCATGGCAAGCCCAAGTTAGTTATATGCAAGCTAGTTATATTTCAGGGGCCATGCAGATGACATCAAGTCTTATAACTGGAGTCCTCTGCTCTTTCCTCCACATGCTGCAGCAATAGAAGAGGGGACCTTGCCTCCAAAGGGGCAAACGACTCAGGCCTGCGGCTAGGGAGGCCGCCTCTGAGCCGGCTCCAAATGGGATGAGGCAGCGGTGCTGGAGCCCAGGATCAAGGGGAGGCAGCAGGAAGGGAGTGGGTGTGGCTGTGCCATCTCCTTGGGGCCTGGGGCCCTGAGCTACAGGGCAAAGGGGACTCTGGTCCCCTCTCCCAAGTACGCTCCACTCAGCTTAGTTTCCATCTGTTTTAAATCATGGCCATCAGCTAAGGCATTGTTTGCAGGAAGTACTCACTGTGGAAACCCTCTGAAGTCCCCTGCTCCAGCTCAGCCCTCAGGCCCTCACACCCATGCATGGTCATGGTGGTCATGGTCCTGGATTTCGGAGAATGGAGGCCTCCCAAACACACCGAGCTCCTTATGAAGAAGTCAAGGGCACGTCTGCATCCTGGTGTGATTACCTGGCAGCCAAATGGACAACAGACACCAGCCTGGGGGTACAGACAGGACCCCTGAACCGGCTGCAAATGGGATGAGGCAGAAGGTGCTGGAGCCCAGGCTCAAGAGGAGGCGGCAGGAAGGGAGCGGACTTTGCTCCGTGCCCAGGCCTGTGCCAGGTGCTCACGGCCCAGATCGTCTCCAATCTTACGAGAAGTGTTTCTTTGCTTCCTTCCCTCCCTCCCTCTCTCCCTCCTGGCTTTACTGAGCCCCTGTCTGTGCCAGGCGCTGGGGTACAAAGGCAAAGCTAGCATCCCCAAGACCTCACCGCCCCGTGAGAGCATCATCAAGAAAAAGGCTGTGACCGCAGGATGCAGGGGGAGTCCCTCGGGGAAGATTCTCCGGTGGAGTGCAAGCCGGCTGGGACCCGAAGGCGGAGGAAGGGCATTCCAGATGGAGGGAACTGCATGAGCGAAGGCAGGGAGGCTGGAAAGAGCCCGCCTAGTCTGGGAACCGTGGGCGGGTGATGGAGCCTGGGCCCAGGAAATCTGCTGGGTAAGGTTGGGGTCCCAGAACCCATTTCTTGAACCCTCTGCCTTCTTTTTCTTTTTTTAAATATATTTTATTGATTTTTCACAGAGAGGAAGGGAGAGGGATAGAAAGTCAGAAACATCGATGAGAGAGAGACATCGATCAGCTGCCTCTTGCACAACCCACACTGGAAATGTGCCTGCAACCAAGGTACATGCCCCCGACCGGAATCAAACCCGGGGACCTTTCAGTCCGCAGGCCGATGCTCTATCCACTGAGCCAAACCGGTCTCGGCACCTTCTGCCTTCTTGGCTTCCCTTGCTCCCTCCTAGGGCCAGCTGCACAAACGGATGCTTTGACCTGGGAGAGAAGGACTGAGGATTGTGAGAAGTTTCTCTGAACAAATGACATTAGGACTGAGGCCTAAGGGACAAGAAAATGTTGGTCATCAGAACCGAACTGTCGACTCTAAGCTGTGCAAGGGATATCTCCCGGGAGCATTTGGCTCCGTCACACATTCCAGGAAGGAGCAGCAGCGCAGCTGCAGCCACAGCTGCCAGGAACAGCCCGGCTCCCGCCCTGTGTGTCGGGGAGGGCAGGGGCTGGAGGCTTCCTCCGGGGGCCGAGTGAGCTCACCCTCACGAACGCTGACTTCATCCATCCAAGGCTGCTTGGCTCAGAGCCCAGGCCATGTGAGGGGCTCTCTCCCATCATAGGCCCTGGGCCACCTAGCAGATCTGGGGGGAGGGGAACGTGTTTCAGGCCTAACCCAGCTCCCCAGAAGTCAGGGGATGCATATTGAACTATGAAATGTTAGGGAGCTTTAAGAAAAAAAGATGGGGGGGCATCAAGAGCGGGGGAGACCTTTGTTTGTTTAAGGTAGAAAAATGCAAGGAAGTGAAGCTTTTTTCTCCATTTGTTCTTTGGCAATCAATCCCATCCGCGAATTTCAGGGGCCGTGCAGATGACATCATGTCTTAGAACAAAGAACGCTCAGTAATTCTGTGAAATGGAACCCCTGCCTGCACCATGTTTCTGATGAAAGCTGCTTTATTATTGATGGGTTTAAAGCTGTGTTGTATGTCACATTTAAACGCGTCTTCGATATCTACCACAAGTAGATCCTAAGGCATGAAGATCACAAGGAAGGAACTTCACTTCTCAGCATCACAAACATTTGGAGTACAAAAAGTCCAGGGATGGATATGATAAGAAAGGTACAAAAGATGTTGGCTTTTAAAAATAACCCCCAAAAGTTTAAAACTTGATTCCTCCCCCCAAAGTCCAAATAATGGTGGTCTAACCATTGGAATAAAGGCTTCATTGGCTCAATCCTTTGGTAGGAATTAGTTCATGCACAACTGTATGTCCCAGGGTGTGTGCAAGAGACCCGCACATGCATTCCCACACACAAGCACCTACACCCGCACAGACAGACACACAGCTGTGTTTTTGATGCTCTGGGCACTTCATATCCATGTTGTCAAGTCTGCCGCCTGCCCATTACATTTGGCAAGTTACTTCTTTGGAGGCAGGACATTTTCTTCAAAGAAGCCCTGGTTGACGACATTCCCTGCTGGGAAGTATCTAGCCACCACGAAGGAGGACCCATCACTTGCAGATGCCTTTCCCACGCCCATCTTCTTTGTATTCTTCCAGACCATGGCCGTGAAGTGTCCTGTAGGGGAGCAGACGGGGGAGAGGGACAGAGGGACACAGGTTCATTAGCAACGTCTGGCACACACTGTTGCAAGAGGTTCTTAGGCTCCTGCACCCTCTTGCCCGGCTCAGGGAAGCTTGGTCTTCACGGACACCAATCAGAGACATGGGACACGAAACATACCAACTGCCCGATTTTCTACAGCATCAGGTCCTCTCTGCTCACCCCACCACATATCGATGCCCAAAGGTTTCGTGCCCTCCCAGAGGTCGTGACAAATCCAAGTTCCCCCAACAATTAGGACACCACCCTACCTCGCACCTGCCTTCAACCCTCCCTCAAACTGCACTCTTCAAAGTCACCGACGATCTCCATGTTCCTCTCCAATGATCCCTTGTTGTCTTCTTACTGGACATCTCAGGAACCCATGAAACAATAACTCCCATTAGGGTGACTCCTCTCCTTTTCAAAGCACTCCCCCTCTTGGGGGTGCCATGATGCTACCATTACCCCCATCTCACTGCCTCTTCCTCCTCCTCTCGATCTCACTTGCAAATGCTGGAAGACCTGTCCTTCCCTACACTCAAATCTGGGCTCACTTTTCTTGCTGCACTCTGTAGGCAATTTCATCTTTCCCTGGCTCCTAAATTTATTTCTCCAGCCCAATCCGTTTCTCTGTGCTCCAAACACAACTACTTACTTGACATTTCCACTTGGATGACTCACAGTCATCTCAAATTTAACCGCACTCTTGATTTTTGGTCCGCCCAAGGTCATCCTTCTCCCTGCCTCCCGTTTTCTCTCATGACAATTCTATGCACGCGATCATCGGGATAGGTCTGTATTCCTCACTTGACTTCATTTCCCCACAACAACCCAACCCTGACAAATCTAACCGTAAAAGCCGTCTCCAGTCCATCCACTCCCAGAACTTGGGTCGCACCCACAAACTTTTCTCACTTGGACCATTGCAATAGTCCCCTGGCTGATTCCCCAGCTTCCACCTTTGTCTTCTCCAATTCACTTTTTGCTTACATGGCCAGAGCGAACATTTTGTGACTAAGTCAGATCTGTTCTTTCCCTGCTTAACAATCCTTTGAGTGCTTCCAGTGGCACGGAGAATGAAACCGGTTTGGCTCAGTGGATAGAGCATCGGCCTGTGGACTGAAGGGTCCCGGGTTCGATTCCGGTCAAGAGCATGTACCTTGGTTGCAGGCACATCCCCAGTGAGGGCATGCATGCAGGAAGCAGCTGATCGATGTTTCTCTCTCATTGATGTTTCTAACTCTCTATTCCTCTCCCTCCTTCTCTGTAAAAAATCAATAAAATATATTTAAAAAAAAAGAAAAAGCAAGTGAATGTTGAGTCAGTGGCCTCTCTTCATTCCTTGAACGCCCCAGGTTACTTCCCTCCATGGAGCTCTGGCACATACTGGTGTGGATATGCTTCTGATAACCAACGTTTTCTTGTCCCTTAGGCCTCAGTCTTTTTTTTTATTTTTTTTTAAATTTATTTTATTGGTTTTTTACAGAGCGGAAGGGAGAGGGATAGAGAGTTAGAAACATTGATGAGAGAAACATTGATCAGCTGCCTCCTGCACACCCCCCACTGGGGATGTGCCTGCAACCCAGGTACATGCCCTTGACTGGAATCGAACCCGGGACCCTTCAGTCTGCAGGCCGACTCTCTATCCACTGAGCCTAACGGTTTTGGCAGGCCTCAGTCTTAATGTCACTTGTTCAGAGAAACCTTTCACAATCCCTTTAATTTCCTGAACATCTCCCTCCCCACACAGTCTTATCACACCTGTTTTTTCCCCTTCCTAACATTCGTACCATTTGCAGTGTTAGATTTTTTTTTTAAATATATTTTTATTGATTTCTCACAGAAAGGAAGGGAGAGGGATAGAAAGTCAGAAACATCGATGAGAGAGAGACATCAATCAGCTGCCTCCTGCACGCCCCCTACTGGAGATGTGCCCGCAAGTAAGGTACATGCCCCCGACCGGAATCGAACCTGGGACCTTTCAGTCCGCAGGCCGACACTCTATCCACTGAGCCAAACTGTCTCGGCTGCAGTGTTAGATTTAATTACTGACTTATTGCTTGACTTCCTAATGAGGCTAGAGAGCCCTACATGGGTAGATCCAAAATTGTTTCATTCACCAAAGTATACCCAGCACCCTGGCACAGCCTGCACCTGCCACTTTTACTGAATGAGTGAATGGAATGAGTGAGGGCATGAATGAATGAAAGGCGTAGGAAAGAATCCTCTTGGACTTGGGCTCTGCTTTCACTAGAAGTGCAGGCCTGCTCTAACTCTTTGAGACCTTAATAAGGTAGAGCCTCCTTCAATTCTCTCTGCTCTCAGTCAAACAGACCAGTTCTTTCTCAAGGACTGAATAGCCAATGGCGGGGCGGGGAGAGTGGGGTGATGGGGGGGGGTGGTGAAAGGGGGAAGAGAAGGGATGAAACTAAATGTCCATCAATAAATGAATAGATAAATAAAATGTTGCCTATACATACAATGGAATACTATTCAGCCTTAAAAAGGAATGAAATTCTAACATGTGCTACAACCTGGATGAACTTGAGGACACTGTGTTAAGTGAAATAAGCCACATACAAGAACAAATATTGATAAGGTTCCTAGAATAGTCAAATTCATAAAGACAGAAAATAGAATAGTAGTTACTAGGGGAGCAGGGAGGGACGGGAGTTACTGTTTCATGGGTTCAGAATTTCCATCTGAGAGGATGAAAAAGTTCTGGCGATGCCGAGTGGTGGTGATGGCACAACACTAGGAATGTATTTATTCCCACTGAACGCGACACGTAAAAATGGTTAAAATGAAACATTTTATGTTAAACGTATTTAACCCCAAAATTAAAGCAAGCAAGAAAGGAATAAATGAGCGAATGAACAGCCAAATAAAGAAATAATGATAGCTACACCTTTCCAATTCTCCAGGGACGAGGAAACATTGATCTCTCCCCTGGGTATCGGAAATGGTAAGGACGGAATAAATAAATGTTCACTGATTAAGTTGTGTGTTTCCCCCTACAGTTGAACCCTATTTTTAAATGTATACTAGTAGTTTATTTATTTGTCTACATACCAAAAAGATTTCCTTTCTGAAAATAACCAGAACCTAAACACCCACCAATAGCGTTGATGTAATACGGTCAACGCAGGAATGAAAAGAAAGCAAACCGGAAGTACCGCTGTGCCTCTTTTCCTCCAATCCTTCCACTTGCACTAACCATCGCCCCACAAAACTCTGATTTCCACCTCAGAACAGAGAAACGTGTCTTGCTGATTCACCCTGGTCCTTTCTCATCCAAGCCTTTTCTCTCCACAGACCACAGGCCTCGGCCACAGACCCACCCACTCTCCCTGTCACCCAGAAAAGGAAGAAAGGGCTGCTATTTACCCACTGGTTGCCAAGAATCTGATTAGACACAACATGAGCTGCGGCAGCCTGCCTGCCTGTGGAAGCCTTTCGCAAGCCGAGGAGGCTACGTGATCTTCCTGCTGGCCAGGAGGTCTCTGTCCCCACAGAGATAACTGAGTGTGGTATTCAGAGATGAATTCAAGGACCCGACTTCCTTAGCAACCATCAGATACACACTGGTTTCTAACTCTACACTACTCACAACTTGCTTTTTCTTTTTCTCCTATATAGATAGATCACATCCTCTTTCCTGTTCTGGACCCGAACTTCCTAAAATATACGCTTGAAAAACACTCTAAGTTACCGCGTAGCTTTGCAAGGGGATCATGCGCCACAGTAAGGAAGAGTGAGAAAGCTCTTTCTGTATCACAGGGAACAATCTCTGCCAGTCTGCTGTGTGGAGAAAGGCAGGGCACCACAGATCACGTATCTGACACCAGAGCATTAAAAAAGGAAGAAAAACAAAAAACAGATGTATTTACACCAATACCGGCATGAGCTCCCAACAGCTCCAGAACGACGCCTAGGAAACCGGCAGGCATCACTGCTTGGCCAGGGATGGAAGGAAGGCTTTTCCCCTTACACAGCTTACACATACCATGCCGTGTGAAAGCATGACTAATTCAGAATACACGAACAGACAGACCTGCTCCCTACAACAGAACATCCCTAAGAAATTGCCAGAAACCATTCCCCTCCACTCAGCACTTGGCATAGAACTGTGTTCTTTCTTCTTCTTCTTTTACTGTTTTAAGTATTACAAATAGTAGTATATATATCTCCTTTTGTGTGTGTGTGCGTTACCACAAGATGCTGGCAGGGGTGGGGTGGCTGAGGAGAGATTATAGAGATTTCAAAGTTTTTCTTTCACCTACACCATGATTTTAGGTCAGGGGATCCCAGAACAATAGTACTGCATGGGGGAGGCTGGGGTGGGAGACGGGCCTGCAGATCTTTAAGGGTCTTGTGAGCCCTGATTATAACGCCCCCCAAATCTGTGCTCCTGTCTTAGGATCAGGCTCTGTCTATCCCCAGGCATGGCCCACGGACACCCAGGATGACATAGGGACGAGTTCTTCTGGGGCTTTCCTCTTTAGGGGTGGGAAGTATGGAGTTACAGGTGAGACAGGTGGTCAGTGATCACGGAAAGCCCAGGCCCGTTCCTGGCTCAGATTTTGTATTCCATATCAATACAAAAAGAGCTTCCTGCCGTAGCTGGTTTGGCTCAGTGCATAGAGCGTCGGCCTGCGGACTGAAGGGTCCCAGGTTCAATTCCGACCAGGAGCACATGCCTGGGTTGTGGGCTTGATCCCCAATAGGGGCGTGCAGGAGGCAGCTGATCAACGATTCTCTCTCATCATTGATGTTTCTATCTCTCTATCCCTCTCCTTTCCTCTCTGAAATCAATATATATATATATATATATATTTTTTTTTTTTTTTAAAGAGCTTCCTCATTCTTCCCTTGCAAAGATCTACTATATCCCATGCGCGGTTCCTGCTTTTGGAGCAGGGGCCGTAGAAAGAGCATCGGACGGAGGACAGGAGGTGTGAAGAGGTCTCTCCCCATTCCTGGGGCTCACTCAGTGTCCTGCTCTGCAAAACCAGTGGCAGAAGCCCCGCCTCCAAAAGGTGTTGCCAGGCTTCCGTGGCCGAGGACGGGGAGCAAAGCGAGTGACTCGCTCTGACACCTGTCCAACCGCCCGTGGATCTTGCTCCCAGAGGAAGCGGATCCAGACGCTATAAAATCAGACGGCTCTTAGACACAGGTCTTCGTGAGAAGGACACCGGTTCTGCCAACACTTTGAATCACTGGAAGGAGGTGGTGGTTCCTATTCCCGCCCTCATCGGGGGACCTGGGCTGCCACAGAGCCGTCACTTCCGCCCGCAGGCCTGGCAGCAGCCGCCCCGGCCTGAGTGCCCGGGGAGAGGACCTCAGCAGAGGTTTCCATGCCTGCCCCGTGGTCCTGCCCACCAGGCTGCAAGAACTCCTGCCTGAAAGGGCGAGCAGAAAACCACAGGAAATAGTGACTGGTGCTGAGAACATGTCACTTCCTGCTTCTGAAGAACCTCCAGAGGGTAGGAGGCCGTAAGCGGCTCCACCCATGGGTGGGGTGGGGAGGAGGAGAGGGACAGGGTGGGTAGAGAATCCCTTTTTCAGTTTTTCTGGTGCCTGCTGGTCAGAGAAACTCGCAGCCCCTTCCCACCCATCCTGGGCCGCCTCAGGTGCATCTGAGGTGGTTCTGAGGAAAGACAGGGGCCTGGGGAGGGGCCAGAGGGAGCCTGGACCTCAGAGATGCTGACAGGGGTGGGGCGGGGCTTGCGTGAGTTAAATGTTTATCACTCACAGCGGAGGCCTACGAGAAAGGCTAGATGGTCCCCAGTCAGCTCCTCCTGCAGCTAACCTCCACCTCCCAGAATGCCCTGTGGAGACCCCCACCATGTCCCTCTCCCTCCAAGACAGGGAAGGACGGGACGTGGACCCAAGTTCACACAAATAGCAGTGCCGGGGTGGAGACTAGCTCCAGGGTTTTGCAACCCAAGCTCACCTGCACCTCAAACTGCAGGTGAAGGTGAAAGGAGAATGCCTGGGGGCATGAGGCCTGGGGTCGTGGCAGGAAGGAAGCGGGGTGTGAAGGGAGGAGGGGGTTAAAGCCGAGAGACCATTGAGCGTGGCCCTTTCCCTGAGGGCCCCAGGAAGCCACTGGCCATTTACTCGGGAGAGCAACATGGGCAGAGAGGGTTTGGGAACATTCTGGGTGCTCGGGAGCAGGCGGGGTGTAGGGAGCAAGACTAGAAGTAGGAAGACCTAGGAACAAGTGTGGAGGCACCACTTCTGGAAAGAAGCACTCGGCAGCTTTTAAAATGCACAGCCTCGCCGAGACCGGTTTGGCTCAGTGGATGGAGCTTTAGCCTGTGGACTGCAAGGTTCCAGGTTCAATTCTGGTCAGGAGCATGTACCTTGGTTGTGGGCACATCCCCAGTCGGGGGTGTGCAGGAGGCAGCTGATTGATGTTTCTCTCTTGTCGATGTTTCTAGCTCTCTATCTCTCTCCCTTCCTCTCTGTAAAAAATCAATAAAATACATTTAAAAATAAAATAAAATGCATAGCCTCTTATGACACACACCAGTCATCCAAAGAACCTGGAGCTGGCAGGGCAGACAGCATCAGCCCGGGAGCTTAGCTGGAGGGTGTGTGTGTGTGTGTGTGTGTGTGTGTGTGTGTGTTGGAGAAACAGGGTTCCACCCTTTGGGCAGAGTCAAATCAGAGAAGTATGGGAGAGGTAAAACAGGAGGGAAGTGACTGGTGTGCAGAGGGCTAGTTCCTCTCTGACACCCAATGTCCTGGACGAGGCCCGTGGTGCGACCCGGTCACTCACCGGTCCCGGAGGTGAAGCCAGGCTGCTGGAAGTTGTAGTTCTTGATTTCACTGTACCACCGGTCAGCCACCTCCTGTCCTGTATGGAAAACACACCGAGGCTCAACCGCCAAGTCAGCCCACTCCCTATTCCTTCCGTCTGCCCCCACCAGCCGCAAGCCTCACCCACGCGAGGCCTAATAAAGCACCCCGGAGCTGAAGCAGGGCTCCTGGCCCTGGGCACACCCCAGCTGAAGAGGTGGCCGGGGGGCGGGGGGGGGGAGGAGCCCTGGCCTGGGATCACCCGCCTCTGCCTGACCACGAGCTCGCTGTGGAATGCTAGGCCAGGCCGCCCCCGCCCCGGGCCTCCGTAAAGCGGGTTAAATGCAATGAACTCCAAGGGCTTCTGATGATGCTCCCGGTTTTCCAGAGCCGCCCCTCAGCCCACCCCAAGCCTGGCTCCTGGAATAGCCCCAGGAGGACAGGCAATGGGCTGCTGGGCCTGGGTCTCCACAGCTGCCGAAGGGTCCTCACTTGGAGCACCCCGGGCCCAGACGTGCCGATGGGAGGAGGCGCACAGCGTTTCCCTGGGCGCTGCGGTCTCAGGGCCGGAGCCCAAAGGAGCCTCGGAGCTCAGAGCAGGACCGCAAGCTCGAATGAGTCACCTGGGGCTCTTGCTAAAACGCAGGAGGCCCCGAGGGCAGCCTAGGAGTCTGCATTCCCACCGAGTGCCCAGATGCTGCTGCGGCCTATGCGCCACGCTTTGGGCGGCAAGGACGGCCTGGGAGAGAGCAGCGGCCACACACCGGCCTCATTGGGGCGCGTGTGGAAACCGCTGATGCCGGGGGCCCGCCACACACGGGCGGCGCATGGCTCTCTGGAGGGGAGACCCAGGCACTGGCGTTTTTATTTATTTACTTATTTTTTAAAATATATTTTACTGATTTTTTACAGAGAGGAAGGGAGAGAGATAGCAACATCGATCAGCTGCCTCCTGCACACCTCCCACTGGGGATGTGCCTGCAACCAAGGCACGTGTCCCCCGACCGGAATCGAACCTGGGACCTTTCAGTCCGCAGGCTGACACTCTATCCACTGAGCCAAACCGGTTTTGGCGACACTGGTGTTTTTAAAAAGCACCACAAGACCCCAATGGGCAGCCAGTGCAGGGAACCACGCACGGCCTTGGCGAGCACGCACCCAGCCCCCTCTCTGTAGAGATGGGAGACCGAGGCCAGAGAGGGGAAGCATTTGGTCAAGGCGCCCTAGGAAGCCCGTTCAAGGCGGGGAGGGAACCAGCTCTCCCCCTGGCTCTTTCCCATCCCACTCCCTCCTCCCAAACCAGGCCAGGGAGGCAGCTGCAGGCTGTGGATGCCTATCTGTCCCGGGAGGGAGCGTGCGCACCCTCTCCCAGAGGGGCGGCGGGGGCTGGGGAAAGCAAGAGGACACTGGGGCCTCCCCAGGGAGCTCCCAGGAATGTGAGGCCGGGAGGGAGGAGGCTTCCATGCTCGCCAACATTTTTCCTAAAAAGCCAGGGCAAGGCTGCCAGACCAGGAAGCGCAGGGACATCTGGTCAGTGTGGCGGGCGGCCACCCCAGGCCGAGCCCTCAGATGAAGGGTTGTCTTGCCCAGGATTATGATTTTCTTTCTGACATGTCCAAAGCTCTATCGCGCTTTTCTGGTGAAAAGTTAAAGCACCAGCACTGAAAAACAGGTTTTTAATAAGAGGGTGACAGGAGTGAAATTCTTCTGCAGCTGGGGGTGCCGAGGAGCAGGGTAAGGCTGGGCCCGCACAGAGGCCTGTGGCCTGCACCTGCTCCTGGGCTGCCAGCTCCTCCCACAGGGGGTCCGGGCAGCCACTCCTCTCTGTGTCCTGCCTCAGGGCGGAGGGCGAGGGCCCAGGAGGGGCTGTGGAGGCCGGGCACAGGGCAGGGGGGGGGGGGGCCCCAGGGCGGGGGGGGCCGGGCACAGGACAGGGGAGCTGAGAAAGCGACCCACCTGGCTGATCGTAGGAGGCCCAGGCCAGGTTCTCCCCGCACTGGCCGCGGCTGGACTCGGGGCTGTGCTTGAGGATCCGCGTGCTGGCCAGCGCCTCCGAGTACCTGCGGGGCACGGTGCTTCTTCAGGGGATGGCGGGGGGCGCGGCCGCAGCTGGGGGAGGCCCGAGCATGCACCCTAAACCGCGTGGCCCCGGGAGCATCACTTCTGAGCCCCCACGCCCATTCACAGAGGGCAACTGGGGCTCAGAGGGCATGGGGCCTGCAGAGTCCTTACGCCAGCCTGACTGAGTCTGCCCCCCGAACTCAACTCCCTCCAGCTGCACCCCTTCCCCAGCCCCTCTGACAGCAGCCCCGCGGGAGGCACCCGGGGCGGCGGGGACTCACTGCTGAGCCTCCCGGTTGAGCTTCTTGCACAGCTTCAGCGGGGGGACGCCATGCTGCTGCCGGTACTCGTTGTGGGCCCGCAGGACCTCGCTGTTGAACTGTTTGGAAGCTGCAATGACAACACGGAGACCGTCTCAGTGCGGGGGAGACCACCAACCGGAAGCGGATGGCAGCCTTCGGGGAGCCCAGACCTCACAGTGGCTGGGCGGCCCTAAGTGCCCCAGCCACATGGACAATGTGACAGTGCGCTACCCATTCTGCAACCCTGTCACCATCCCTCACTCCTCTGGCTGCCCTGTCTCTGTCCCTCCACACCTCTGCACACCCTCCGTCCCTCACACACCTCTGCACATCTGCACCTATGGATTATGCAGGGCCCACATGCAGGGATCTGGGTCTTTATCCAAAGCAATGGGAAGCAACTGATTGGGGGCAGAGCAGTGAGCTGGTGAGATTGGTGTTTCCGAAAGATCCTGCTGGCTGCTGAGTGGAGGATGGGCCAGGGGTGCAGAGCAGATGTTGGGGTGGGGGTGGGGGGGCTGCGCAGTGAGCCATGGGACTTCTGAAGGAAAACATTTGAGGGAGACGAGGTATCTCAGACTGGACCTACGGAGCCTGGTGGGCATTGGACCGGACTGGAGGTGGCGCTCAGAGAGAACACACCTGGCTGGGTGGAGGGGCCCCACCCTGGGCTGGTAAAATCAAGAAAGACAGAGGGACAGATGAAGGAAAAAGGACCAGGAAGGACAGCACTGGGAAGTGAGAGGAGGGTGTGGAAAAGAGGGTGTTGGTGTTGGGTTCAGAGATGCATTGAGGGATGAAATGGAGCCTGTACTCAACGGGGTCATGACCTTAGAAAGGACAAGGTCCAGAGGGCTAGGATTAGAGAAGAATAAGTGGGTGAAGCCAGGTCAGGCAAGCTCAATAGTGGACGGAAATCACATCAATTTGGGTCTGAAATGGAACCCCATCCATCCAACACCCCCCGTTCATCTCTCCACCATGCATCCATCCATTCATTGATCTATCCTCTCCGCAGCAGCAGCATCCACCCAGCCCCAGCCATCCCCTGTTCCTGTGCGCTCTGAGCACCTCCTATGCCAGGACCCGTATGATGTGTGAGGTGCCCAGGGACAAACCAGCCACATCCTGCCTCGAAGAGCTCACACACACAAGGGAGACTGCCTGCAAACAGGGTGATGGGGCCACGGGCAGAGGAGCGCAGGTGCAAGAGGAACTTAAAAAGCAACCTCACATGGTCTGGGAACTCAGGACCCCAGGTAGGAGGCCCCAAAGATGTCTGGACGCAGCAAGCCGCGCTTGGACTGTGAAGGCACTGAGTGACAGCGGCAGGAATCTGGGAGTGCCCCTCCGTGGAAATGGGGTGAACTAAGTGAGTTAGGAGTGAGGGCTACAGAGAACCCTTCAACCGAGCTAGTTCCATTTGGCAGGAGCCTGTCCCCCAGCCCAGTAGAGGGCAGGAAGGGAGCAAACTAGGGAATGAAAGAAGCATCCGCTGAAACCAGTTTGGCTCAGTGGATAGAGCATCGGCCTGCGGACTGAAAGGTCCCAGGTTCGATTCTGGTCAAGGGCATGTATCCTGGTTGCGAGCACATCCCTAGTAGGGGGTATGCAGGAGGCGGCTGATCGATGTCTCTCTTTCTCATCAATGTTTCTAACTCTCTATCCCTCTCCCTTCCTCTCTGTAAAAAATCAATAAAAAAATACTTTTTTAAAAAAAGAAAGAAGCATCGGTTACTCCTGCCATTACCCCAGGTCATATTCATTGGCTGTCCTTCTCCTCGGCAGTCTTTCCGCCCCAGGCGCGGAGCAAATAAACTATCAGGGAATCCCTTCCCCTCTCTCAGCCAGATCCTCGAGTCTCCTGGGCCTTCACATCAAATTATCTGGGCCTGGCCGTGGACTCGAGGAGAAGAAGGCCAGAACTTGCCCTCAGGAGCTTTGGGCCAGATGCCACCCCAGGGGAGAGGGCGGCCACTGCCAGTTGTGGGGGCAGAGCCGTCCAAGAGGCTTTCGATAAGCTGAAGAATGAGAGGTGCTGACCCCAGGATGGTGGAGCCCAGCAGGGCAGTCCAGTGAGGTCCAGGGTCAGGGATGCAGGCAGGACAGGGACGCGAAGCCCGTGAACAGGCAGCCCCGAGAGCCAGGGCCGGGCTGCCCTTGGCCCGGAGACTGTGGGCCTGCTGTCTCCTTGGCAGAGGGGTATGTATAAGGCTGCTGAAAACTAGGTCACTGCACTCCCAGAACACGGGAAGTTAACAGAAATAAAAGTGAAAGTTCCCCTGCTCAACCCAAGCTTGCCGCCCAGAAGCCTAAGCCAGTCATGGTCCCGACCAGGGTCCGTTCCCAGGGGCAGGGTTCCCAGAAAGGGGTCAGAACTCTGGGAGGCACCCCCCACCCGCTCCAGGGAGTCCCCTCCCAGCACAGCAGCCAGCCCCAGCCCAGGTGGCCCCTCACAGCAGGGCCTCGGCCTCTGGGAGGCCAGATATCACTGGTGTCCACACCCGGCATCTAGAGGCACACCCCACTTCTATAGAAAAGCCCAAGGACAAAGATAAACATGAGGGAAAAAAAGCCAAAGAAAACCTACCCATCCCTGCATCAGGCAGGGAGAGCCCACAGCCAGCCCACAATGGGGAGAGGGATTATGTCCTCATAGGAGGGCCCACGGAGGCTCTCGGGGTGCTGGCCCGGGACGAGGGAGGGCCTTTCTTCTGCACGTTGGCCAGCCACCGCTGGGTGCTGGGCTGTGCACCATCTCCTTTGCGTCTCACCGCCCTCTGTGGGAGCTGCCCATTTTTTAAAGTGAGGAAACTGAGGCTCAGGGAGAGAGGTAACCTGCACACATCCCCACAACTGGTTCAGGGGTGAAAACGCTGTCCTTCGCCCCACACCACCTCCAAGGTATGCAAGTCAAAGGAAGTCACAGAGACAGAGGGATTGACCAGACTGGGGGAGGGGGAAAGGGTCGGGCTCAGGGAGGTTGGCAGCTGCCTGCAAATCTCAAAGGGAGAGAGGAAGGGGAAGAGGACAGAAGAACTAAAGGTTCAGACCGGCCTAAGGGGCCCCAGAGGAGAACCAGGGGCTGCAGGAGTAGAAGCAGCTCCAGGGGCAGGTCTGGGGCTCCAGGCCAGAGCTGCTGGAAGGTGGAGGGGGCCGTCTGGGCTGGCTCCCTGGGGCTGAGGGGAGAAGGGAAGGGGAGTGGAGGGCACAGGCCTCATGGGTGGGGCTGACCTGGGGGCTCTGGAAGGACCTTTGGGGCCTGGGCTTCCAAATGCCGAAGACTCCAGGGAGGTCTGTGCCCCTCCTCCGGCCTGGCTGTGGGCGAGCGCAGGCTCCTCCCTCAGCATCTGTCCTCATCCCAGGCCTCCCAGAGCCCAGCCTGACTCACTTCTCTCCCCAGGCCCCACCAGAGGCCCAGGACTGTCAGAGGCCAGGGCAGGAAGTGTGGACAGGCCCCTTCCGCCCCTCGGCAAGGAGCTGGTGTTAAACACTTTGGCCAAGTCCCCTCACCAAACCAAAACCCAGTAACTAACCTAAAGCAGTGTCCTCCTCTCCCAGGAGTGGAATTTCCTGATCACTAATGAGGCAAACTGTGCGATAAGACCTGCTGCTTCCCCCTAAGGGGAGATGACCCTGCCTAAAATAACCCACCCTTTTAACTTCTTAGTCTCACCCTCCTTATGCCTAGAAAAACCTCCCATCTGTACAACTCATCGGAGCACCTTCTAGTTGCTAGAAAGCAATGAACCCCATGAACTGCTGGCTAAAGCCAATTAGATCTTCAAATGAATACTCGGATGAATATTGTTCTTTAACACTGGAAACTGCCCTGCTTCCCACATTTGGGGTAAAACTGGTTTATCAGGAAGAAAGAATAAAAAGTTGAGGGGGGGGAAAAAAAGAACAGAATCTCTTACACGGTTCCAGGAAATTCAAGAGGCAAATACCAGCTCTGCCTCTGACTAGCTGTGTGATTTTGGTCAAGTTGCTTAATCATTCTATGCCTCACCCTCCCACATACCTCCCCCTCCCCGTCCCATAGAAAAATGCAGATAGCAGTATCTACTTCACAGGGCTATTGTGAGAATTAAAATAATTAACCTGTGTCATTGCTTTAGAAGAGTTCTGGAACACAGTGAACAGTTATTCAGTGCCCATTATAATTACATTATTACCAACACAGCCTCTGGCTTTGGGAGACATTGTCCCATTGGATCCCATCCCTGATTTCCTTGGGAGCAGGACTATCTTTAAAAAACAACAACAAACAGGTATTTTTATTGATTTCAGAGAGAAAGGAGAGGGAGAGAGCGATAGAAACATCAATGATGAGAGGGAATCCTTGCTCAGCTGCCTCCTGCACGCCCCACACTGAGTTTCGAGCTTGCCACTTGGGCATGTGCCCTGACCAGGTATTGAACCGTGACCTCCCGGTTCATAGTTTGACGCTCAACCACTGAGCCAGGCCGGCTGGGCTATATCCATCTCCGATGACCTCTTTCCCCAACCTCTGAGCTCAGATATTTGCTGAGTAAATGAGTAAGCAAATGAATTGGACCAGAGTCTTCTCTTTACGGATGAGGAAGCTATAGTCTTTGGGAGGACATGTGAATTTCACAATTTCACACAGTGAGTCCACATTCGAGCTAGACCTAGAGCAGCCTCCTCTGTTTCCAATCTCTCATACTTTCCACTTTACGTGCACTTCCCTTCCCCTAAGCAAGATGATGGCGAACGGTTCCAGGATGATCCTTTGCAGATCACCGTCACCGAGGGATTGAAGGAGCCAGGGCAGGCAGTGTCCATTCGCCAGCCCTGCCTGTGGCCGGCCACTCGGGCCTGCCTGGAGCACTGGGCAAGTCCTGCCTCTCTGGGTTCCACATCCTCATCTGTGAGAGAAGGAAGTGTGACATCTGTTTTGTTGTGTTTTTTTTTTTTTTTTCCAAAAAAGCAGGGAAACCCTTTCTTTGAACTCACCCCTCCCCACCCACCCCGCCCCAGCAAAATTAACAGATGAAAATGGAACAGCTGGGCCTGACTGGTTTGGCTCAAGGAATAGAGCATCAGCCTGTGGACTGAGGGGTCTTGGTTTCAATTCCAGCCAAGGGCATGTACCATGGTTTCAGGCACATCCCCAACAGGAGATGTGCAGGAAGCAGCTAATCGATGTTTCTCTCATCGATGTTTGTAACTCTCTATTCCTCTCTCTTCCTCTCTATAAAAAATAAATAAAATATATTAAAAAAAAGAAAAAGAAAATGGAACAGCTGGAACTGATGTGGCCCTCACAGCCACACCCAGGGCCCCCGTTCAGTAGAAAATTCTTGGGCAAGTCGGTCCCTAAATGCTTTCTGCTCTGATGGCAGAGGTGGGTGGAAGAGACATTAGGATTTTCAGAGGTAATCAGAGGGGTGCAGAAGTCCCTACTGAGCCAGAGTGCAGGCTGAGGAGGAGGCAGGGAGCAGAGGGCAAATGATCAGTATGGTAGGGGAGAAAGCCCACATTCGGGAAGGCAGAGAGCCGGCTTCAAATCCCAGTTTGTCCACTTGCTGATCAAGGGCTGAGTTTGGGCATGGTACTCAACCTCTACAAGTCCATACAATTGATGGGAAGCAGCTCCATGCCTGGCACGCACCAGGAGCTTAACGATCGGTAGTCACTCTATTAGGGACTGGAGGTCTCCCCTGAGCCCAAGGCCCATGCTGGAGGCCCATTGCCCTTCTCTGCCCCCATCACAGTCACTGCAAACTGAAGCCCAGCCAGGTGGGCGAGGGGCCTGACGCCTCTGAACACTGGGCTGAGCACCTCCTGGAGTTACAGCTGTGTTAGCTCAGTAAGTTTCCCAGCCATGCCTGCCAACCCCAAGTAGCTCTGTGGTTTCTCTGAGATTTAAGATTAAAAGTAGTCGAGCTCCTATGAGGAACTGAAGGCACAGAAGAGGCAGGGACTTGCTCCTTATAATGTCTTTCTGAAACCACATCGAGCCCGACGATTACACATTGTGAGCGCTCCCGGCCCTGCAGCGCAGACCTCAGGCTGGGGGCCCGGAGCTTCACGATTGGGCCTGCACTGAAGGCCCATTGGGCCTCGGCTACCCAGAAAGGTCACTTTTTCTTGGAGACCCTTAGGGGAGCCAGAACCGTCCTGGGGGCTTCCAGTCTCTGGGAGAGACAAATACAGTGCATGTGGCTATGAGGGAGAGAGGCCGGAGCCAGCATTTTGGAAGGTTGTGTGTGTCTGTGTGTATGTGGGGGGCGTGACAACTGCTTGAATCAGCTCTAACCTGCCCTCTGCCACTGTCCCCTTCCCTTGGAAACCTGCTTGATTCTGTATCTTCAATCCTAAAAGGTGTCACCACCATCGTGCACCCAGGCACACTTGTGGCACTTTGCTCTCATTTACAAGTTAGTCACCAAAACTGACTTGAGGGTACCACCTCCCAAACCTATCCTTCTTCCTCCTCTCCAGTTCCTCAGAGCCTCTGTCATGGATTGCCTGAATAACTGCACACCCTCTTTCTAACTCCCCCCCTTTGCCCTTTCCCCACTGACCTACTCTCCTGCCACTTTCAGTTTCAGGGATAAAGTCCAAATTCCCAAGACGCTCTGGGATCTGAGCACCTCCTCCACGAGCCTGCAACAGCCCCTTTGCAAAGGAGACTCCCCTTCCCCTGAGTGCCACTGCTCTGCACCTGTACCTGTCTAGTGGTTCCCCATCTCTTACGGAAGCATGTGATGGCTGTCTCTCATCCCCCAAGTGATTTGATTCATTGACTCATTTCACAGCCCAATTAAACACTCCTGAGGACCAGGCTCATGCCCTCCACAGCACTGAGTCCACAGAACAGAGCTGACAGGCGGTGGAATGGATGGAAAAGGAGGGAGAGAAGGGAACAAGAAGGCAGAAAAAGATGGAGAGATGAGTGAACAGAAGGAGGAGCACTCAGCTGAGAGCAGGGCAGGAGAACTGCGCCTCAAGGGCGGAGCTAGAGACAACTGATTAAACTGTGGCTTTAGAGAATTTGTGGGTTTTTCTCTTCATCTACAGAGAAAGGAGTTGATTCCTGAAAATGCTCGCTCACATCCGCCAGGCTCTTGCCCTATCACCACCTACCGTCACTTTAGCTTCATGACAACTCCTTACGTCACCTTTCCGCACGGTGAAGGACCCAGGGGATCATTGGGGCCACCTCACTGTCCAGATGGGGAAAGAGCCTCGCTCAAGATCACACAGCAAGGGGTGAGCACAGCCAGGGCTGGCGGCCAGACCTGTCACTACGGCGAAGGCAGTGTAAGACCAACGCCAGGGGGAGGCATGTTCCCAGCGTGGGTGTCCCAGGAGTTTGAATCTGGAGGACAGCTTCAAGAAGGGACCCGGCCAAAACCGGTTTGGCTCAGTGGATAGAGCGATGGGGGGGTCCCGGGTTCGATTACAGTCAAAGGCATGTATCTTGGTTGCGGGCACAATCCCCAGTGGAGGGTGTGCAGGAGGCGGCTGATGGATGTTTCTCTCTCATCGATGTTTCTAACTCTCTATCCCTCTCCCTTCCTCTCTGTAAAAATTCAATAAAATATGTTTAAAAAAGAAGGGACCTAGCATCACCCTCCTCAGGACTTCTGTCCAAGCTGTTCACTCAGGCCTCTTGTGAGGCAGTAGCCATGCCCAGAGAGTCGGGGCCCCTGTCTGGCAGCCAGGAGTGAGGTGTCTGTGGGAAGCAGGTGGATAGCTGGGCAGTGTCCCACGCTAACTGTTCAGGGGGAGGGGAGCTGCAGCCAAGCGGGGACCTGCTCTCCTTCTGGGGGGAGAGGAAGCCAGGGGTGGCCTCTCAGCCCAAAAGTTGAGTCTACAGGAGGGGGAAGACTGTGAACCTCCGAGAAGTGGAAGAGGCAGAGTGATGGTGGTGGGAGCTGGGAAAGGGAGCAGCCGGGGGTGGGACCAGCGTGCTCGCCTCAGGACGGCGGAGTGGAGGGAGGTAAGAGGCGAAGAACACCAACTCCCAGGAACTCCAGGAGTTGGGGGGGTGGGGTGGGGAGGGGAGGCTGCAGAAGGTGCACTCTCTCCCCGTAGGCAACGGGCTGGATGGAAGGTGTGGGGAGTGGCAGGGGAAGGCCTGCATTTTAGAAAGTTCACGTGGGGCAGCCACAGTGCAGAGCCCGGGCCACCAACAGGTCGGAGAAAAAGGGGAAGCCGGAGTCTGTGCCCTGGGGGAGCCTGGCACATACTAGTGGCCTGGCACACACCCTGGCACCTAGCCTGGCACCGAGGGGGCCGCCAGGGAGGAGGGACAAGGGCAGGAGGATGCTGGAGCTGCCCTTAGGAGAGGACTGGCTGGAGCCGGCCGCTCTGCGGGGAAAGATGCTGTCACAGTTTGGCTTTTTCCAGCTTCCAGCTCCGCCGTCAGAAACAAAGCAACGGCCACGCCTTGGCCGGACCCCGACGCCTGGAAGCCCTCCCAGCCGCAGTCTCTGGCTCCCAGGCCGGGGGTCCCTCCCTCCGTCTGGCCTGTCCTCCCTCCCTCCCTCCGGTGGCCCCCGGCCACCCCGGCTTCCTGGCTGCCCCGGAAACTGCCCTCCACGCGCCTCCGGGCGCGTCGCCCCCTGCGCGCTCCGCTCCATCCCCGCCCGGGACCCCGCCTGCAGCCGGAGCCGCATCCTCGCGGCCGCCCAGCTCGGGAGACCCAGCCCGCCGAGGAGGCGGGACGGCGAGCATCCCAGAGCCCCGGCTCCGAGCCATCCCGCACCCCGCTGGCCTCACCTGACTTGCCCATGGCCGGCTCGGCACGCTCCGGGGCTCCCGCTGCCTCTGCGCTCCCGGGCCCGGGAGCCGCGAGGGTAGCCTAGGAGGGGCCGGCCCTCCGCAGCCCCTCCCCGGCGCCGCCCGGCCCCCGCCTTATAAGGCAGCAGCAGCTGCAGGCACGGCGCCTGGGGCCACCCGCCCGCTGCCCCGAGGAGGCGCTGCGCACCCCGCGCACCACGAGGCCCCCCGGGGACAGCCCCGGGCGCTCCATGCGGAGCCGGAGCCCGGGGCCTTGGGGGTCCCCGCCCCGAGCTGCATCCTCCCGGGACTCGGCATCACGCGCCTCCCAGCCGGTTCTCAGCGGCTTGTTGAGCGGCTGACGGGCGGCCAGGACCGCTGCGGCGCGGAATCGGAGTCTCCCCGCCTCCTCCCCGAGGGCGCCGCCTGGCCGGGTCCCTGGACACCGGGCAGGTCCGTCCCCTCTCCGGGACATACCCTCCGGGGTGGAGCTGGAGTGCGGGCCCATCTCTGCGGGTTCCAGTCCTACCCATCCTTCAGGGCCGCTGGTCCCTCCACCTTCTTGGCCTTGGGGGCAGTGGCCGGTACCCAGCTGGCACTAGGAAGCCTGGGCCCCCCCCCAGTGAGGGCCCGGCCCTGTGTAAGAAGGGCACCCGCCTGAGGGCACAGCCTGAGAGTGACTCCCCCCAGTAACTTCTGTCTGGGGAGAGAGCTCGTTCCATTCTCATGAAAGGACGCTCGTCTACAAATCTTTCAACAAGTGGGCACATTTAGTTTCGGCTCGCTGGTTACAGGGCAACAGTAAGGTGGGCACTGCCCTGTTTCCTCCCTCACCCTGTTACCAGGCAAATAATGATTTGAGTGTGTTCCGTGTGAGCGTGTTAGGAAGCGTGGCTCATTCTGAGTCTAAAAGGACTTGGTGCTGGGCAGGCCTCTCATCATCTCTATTCAATTCTCGCTCCCATTTGCCAACACATCCCCACGGATGTGGCCAAGTGAACCGGGTCGGAAGAAATCCAGGGTCACCTCTAGCATCTCTAGAAGGCTGCTTCCATCTTAGCCAAAACTTGGAGGCTGTGGGGTGGAGACAGCTGAGCCCACCCGGCACACAGCGGGGAGCCCATCGGGGACCAACAAGTTCCACTCACATCTCCTTGGACAGAGGTGAAGGCTGAGGCTAGAGAGAGCCTGAGAGTGGGTGGGGGCAAAATCTGAACTTAGCGGCATCTCGGAGTTATAGGCCTTAGAGCCGCCTTAGCAGCCGGCACGTGGAAGGGACAGTGTGCGGAACAGAGTTAGGCAGTGCCAAAGCTGTCCCCTATCAGGAGCTCTGAGCAGGTTGGAGGGGGAGTCACCGCCTGGTGAGTCCTAGCTGGTACCCAGGCAGCAGAGACCAGAGAAATGGCAACAAAGAGAGTGTTTGGCCCAAGTTACCATTTCTTTTTGGTTTAATGTCCTATTTAAAAACTCTTTACCTAGTCTAAGGTCACTGAAAGTTTCTGTTTTCTTCTAGAAGTGTCACAGTTTTAGCTTTTACACTTACTAGTAGTTTTAGCTCCTACATTCATTTTGATTATTATGGCATGTGGTATGAAGTCACAGTTGTAATTCTCTCTCTCTTTCTTATTTGGCATATGGGTATCCAATTGCTCCACTACCATTTCTTGAAAAGCTAATTCTCTCCCAATTGGCCAGATATATGTGGCTCTTTTTTCCATTCCATGGATCTATGTATTTTTACACTGATACACACTGTCTAAATTCCTGCAGCTTTATGTAAGTCTTAAAATCAGACAGTGTAAATTCTCATTTTTTTCTTTTCAAAGTTTTATCCATTTTAGGTCCTTTGTGTTTTCATATAAATTTTGTAAATTACTGCAAAACAAGTAGTCTGCTGGGATTTTGACTGGTGTTGCCTTGAATGTATACATGAACTTGGGAGAAACTGACCTCTTTATAATATTGAGCTTGCTGACTCATCTGCATGGTGTATCTATTTATCTTCTTTGATCTCCCCCGATTATGTTTTTGGGGATGTTGCTCTCTATTGAGTTCTCTATTCTTGCAGTGTCTTTTTTAGGTTTAGAAATCAGGGCAATGCTAACCTTAGAAAAGAAGTTGAAGAGGGTTCCTCTCTTCTATTATCTGGAAGAGTTTGTAAAAAAAATAGTATTATGTCTTCTATGAACATTTGCTAAATCATCAATGAAGCCATCTAGGTATGGAGGTGTTTTTCTTTTTCATTTTTTGCGGGGGAGGAGTGGGAAATTTTAAATAATAAATTTAGCTTTATTAATAGGTACAGAACCATTTGAATGATCTACTTCTTCGAGGGAGCGTTGGTAACTTGTATCTTAAAAGGAATTGGTCCATTTCATCCATCATGGAATTTATAGGCATAAAGGTGTTGATAGTGTATTGTTCTCCTTTACTGTCTGTGTGCTGTGTGGTGGTGCCCTTTATCTTTTCTGATATCGGTAATTTGTGTCTTCTAAAGGTTGATCCATAGAGTCAACCCTCATTTATTTGTAGATTCTGTGCTTATGAAGTTGCCTACATGCTAAGATTTATCTGTAACCCTAAAATCAATGCTGCCAGTGCGTTGACAGACACCTGAGGACGTGTGCAGAGCAGCGGAAAATTTGAGTTGCCCGACACACGGTTCCCAGGTGATGTTGGAAAGGAGTCGCTCGTCTTGTTTCGGCTTCCATACTGTCAACAAGTGACCTCTTCCCAGCCTATTTAGTGCCAGGCTTTTGGCATTTTTATCCTTTTTGTGTTGGTGGTTTTGCTGTTTAAAATGCCCACACGGGAGGTGTGGAGGCGCTGTGTGGTGTTCCCAAGTGCAGGAAGCCGGTGATGTGCCTGATGGAGAAAACGTGTGCTGGATAAGCTTCGTTCAGGCATGAGTCATCGTGCTGCTGGCCGTGAGTCCGGTGTTCGTGAATCAACAATAAAGGAGGAAAAACCAAAACAGATGTGCGGGGATGAATGACAATTAGAATACTGAGTTATGAACGTGGGGCAAGACTGGAAGTCGCGTGGCCCAAGTCCCAGTTCTGTCTCTGCTGCCCAGTAACTGATTCTGATCCAGGAGCTTGAAATGAAGACAGAAATACTTATTTTAGAGGGTTTTTTTTTTTTTTTAGATTGAGATGACACTTAACACATTGCAGATGGATCACTCACGAGAAATTTTCCTATTTTCTGTTGTAAGGCTCCTTGTGGACAGTCATACTTTAAAAAGATATTAGTTTGTAAGAACAGGCAATAAATAACTTCAAAATGCAATGGGTATTTAATTTTAAAGCATGCCCTTAACATTTATATAAAATGTTTTTTGTACTTGTTCAATGGGAACTTATCTGCCCATTGGGTAAAGCTAGCCATAAAACTACTGGTACGCTATGTGTTAAAAAGCACCCTTTAAATGTCACCTATTTTTGTGTATTTTACGGTCAGTTTTTATATGTAAAAATGCACCGTTGTTTCTCTGTATAGATCAAGGCAAAATTCTGCTGACGGTAGAAAACTGAAACTTGCTCATGGAAGGAAACTTGGCCACATCTACTTTCACCTCGTGGGATACATATTGAAGCATTCTAGAATCTTTCCCAACTCCACTCCGCACCTCTGGGTCAGCCCCTCCAGACCCAGGTTCTTGGACAGAGCATCTGTTTGGCTGAGCCTGGGTCACATGCCTTCACGCTAGAAAGAGAACTCAGGAGTGTCTGCCCCCACTTTAGTGTGCACAGTTAGGTGCCGGGTCTTCTGTACTCAGATGGAGAATCCTCCGCGTGCCGAGCAGCCTCACACAGCAAGTGTCTCCCGTCTCTCCCTGATCGAGGGGCTGGGGGATGTTGTTTCTGTCCTCCATGGCTCCCCAGAATGTTCCACACCCCATGGCTCAGCCCTTCTCAGTGTCTAAGCTCTGACATCATGATGAATTCTTCCCCAAAGTATGGTTGAAGGCAGCGGTCGCCAACTGGTGGTCTGTGAAGTTGAAAGGTTGGTGACCACTGGTTTAAGGTACAAACTATGCTTTAGGCTTTGGCTCTTGATCTACAGAGGTTTTTGGAATAAAAATTAGTTGTAATAGCTCAATGAGAGGAAGGCCATGGAAACTAGAAAAGCAGAAGAAAGAAAAACCTTGGCAGAAAATCTCCTTATTTTACTAGGTTATGCTTTCTTTTTAAAAAAATATATATTTTTTAATATATTTTATTGATTTTTTACAGAGAAGCAAGGAGAGGAATAGAGAGTTAGAAACATCCATGAGAGACATCGATCAGCTGCTTCCTGCACACCCCTCACTGGGAATGTGCCCACAACCAAGGTATATGCCCTTGACCAAAATCAAACCCGGGATCTGCAGGCCGATGCTCTATTCACTTAGCCAAACTGGTTTTGGCTGAAATATATTTTTATTGGTTTCAGAGAGGAAGGTAGAGGGAAATAGAAACATCAATGATGAGAGTAAATCATTGACCGGCTGCCTTCTGCATGCTCCCCACTGGGGATTGAGTCTGCAACCTGGGCATGTGCCCTTGCCCAAAGGAAACCCAGGACCCTTTAGTCCGCAGGCTGATGGTCTATCCACTGAGCCAAACCAGCTAGGGCTATGCTCTCTTTCATATTGCTGTTGGAAAATATATGGAATGGGATAAAGCCAAAGCTGTACTGAGAGGCAAATACACTGTATAATAAATATAAACATAAGCTTTGAGTTAGACCTGCATTCAAACTATCCCTGATCTGCTACTTACCAACCATGTGACCTTAGAGAAATTATTTAATCTCCCAAACCTTAGTTGCACCAACGGTAAACAGTGTTAATAATACTATTTGTCTCTATGGAGAGCTTGTGAGCATTGCATGAGGTGATTCATTTAAAGCACTTGGTAGCATGCTTATATGAAAGAAATTCTTGCACAATTTTCAGTAAGTGGTCCAGGAACCTCCTTGGCCATTTGACACATGACAGTTCTTCCTGTGGGGACTGTCTGTAGAAGATACACAAGGCTCAGGCTGTTCTGGTCCCATGAGATCATCGATGTAAGATATAACTGAATATGGAGTATTTGGTAGATTTCACATTTTGCTGATATGTTGTCTAGTATTCCTGTTAGCATAGAGGCCAAATTCATCTGTCAGAGTCCAAATGAGAAGGAAAAGCTGTAATTAGATGACATCACTGTCATTCTGGGATAAAAATGAGGGAAGTAGGAAGCTGGAAGAGAGAGGACTTGTCACCAGGTCAAGTCCAGGGAACTAAACTGTTGATGAGTCTCTTATTGTCCCTCCTTGGTAAGGGAGGGGCTTCTCTGACTCTCTGGCCCGAGCTTAGAAACCAGGAAGGAGAGAAGCGTCACTGTCAGAGGGCTGAGAAAAATGTGTAGATAGTGACTTATTACTTAATACTTTCTTGATTTGAAAGTAAAGTCCTTTAATGAAAATTCCTCCTAATCGGTATCTGTATTGATATGGGTGGAATGTTTGTGTTCCCCTAAAATTCTTACTTTGAAACAATCCCCAATGTGATGGGATTTGGATGAGGGTCTTTGGGAGATGGTTAGGTCATGAGGTTGGAGCCCTCACCAATGGGGTTAGTGTTCTTATAAAAGAACCCCCCATCTGGCCATTGTGGCTCAGTGGTTGGGCATCAATCAACCCATGAATCAGGAGGTCACAGCTGGATTCCCAGTCAGGGCACATGCCTGGGTTGTGGGCTCAATCCCCAATGGAGGACGTGCAGAAGACAGCCAATCAGTGATTCTCTCTCATTGTTGATGCTTCTATCTCTCTTCCTCTTCCTTCCTCTCTCTGAAATCAATAATAATTAAAAAAAAAATTTTTTTTTTTTTAAAGAAAGAAACCCTAGAGAGCTTCCTCTCCCTTTCTACCATGTGGCGGTACAACTAGAAATGAGCAGCCTGCAACCCAAAGGAGTGCTCTCACAGAACCCAGCTATGCAGGCATCCTGAGCCAGACTCTAGAATTGTGAGAAATAGTTTCTGTTATTTATAAGCCATCAGCCTATGATATTTTGTTATAGCAACTGGAGCTAAGATATGTATCTTAGAATTCTGAACCTTACATATACTGACTTATAATAAAAATAATCTATTACCTGCCAAGACCGGTTTGGCTCAGTGGATAGAGCATCAGCCTGTGGACTGAAAGATCACAGGTTCGATTCCGGTCAAGGGCATGTACCTTGGTTGCGGGCATATTCCCAGTGGGAGGTATTCGGGAGGCAGCTGATCAATGTTTCTAGCTCTCTGTTCCTTTCCCTCCTTCTCTGTGAAAAAAAAAAAAATCAATAAAATAATTATTTAAAAAAATCTATTACCTAATTTGGAGCCTACAGGGAGAAGACTCTTTCCTGATCTTTGATTTAAAAAAATAAAATGAGCCCTAGCGCCGAGACCGGTTTGGCTCAGTGGAGAGAGCGTCGGCCTGTGGACTGAAAGGTCCCAGGTTTGATTCCTGTCGGGGGCATGTACCTTGGTTGTGGGCACATCTCCAGTGTGGGGCGTACAGGAGGCGGCTGATCGATGTCTCTCTCTTATTGATGTTTCTGACTTTCTATCACTCTCCCTTCCTCTCTGTAAAAAATCAATAAAATATATTAAAAAAAAAATGAGCCCTAGCTGATTTGGCCTGCACATGCCCGGGTTGCAGGCTCGATCCCCAGTAAGGGGCATGCAGAAGGCAGCTGATCAATGATTCTTTCTCATCATTGATGTTTTTATCATAGCCTTAAAAAAAAAAAACAAAGGAAAATGTCACTGTTTATCTAAATATAGCTGGACCCAGTTAGGTTTGCAAGCAAGTTCTATCAAACTTTTGAGAGACAGATGATTCTGATACCATTTCCATGTTCGAAAGCAGTAATTTTCCAACAGTGTGCCATGAATATTTGTTTCTTTTCATTTTTTGCCACAAATATTTTTAAAACTAGTCAGGGGCACTGACCTCTTTTTCCTCAAATTGTCAAATTAAAAAATGACAGCAGCTAACAGAACAATAACACTCTGCTTTGAATGAATCAAAATTATACCTTTTTTGTTGCTGTTGTTATATTGGCAAAAAAACACATTTTTTGGGGTGCTGCAGAATTTTAGTAATTAGTTTATGTGTGCCACGAGATGAAAAAGGTTGACTATCACTGTTCTAAAACATAGAAAACCACCCCTGTTCAATTCATGAAGCTAGAATTATCCTGATTCCAAACCCTGAAAAATATAGCAAGTACAAAAAAACCATAGTGAATATAAATACCAAATCCTAGATAAAATATCAACAAGTTGAATCTAGCAATGTACATCATGGCCAAATAAAGTTTATTTTAAGGTAGTAGGGATGGCTTAATATTAAGAAATATATCCAGAACTTATAATAAAACAGAAAAATATAATGTAAATGCATGCTGAAAATATCTTTGATACAATTCCATATCCATAATGAGTTGCATTATTATTATTATTATTTTTACTTTCCCTTAGCAGAATAAAAAGAAGCTTCTTGAAACAAACAGTAACACACATCAGACTGTTTAATAGTAAAACAATGGGACATGGCCATTAAAATCGAGAGCATACCCAATGTTCTTGCTGTCACCACTATTACTCAACATTATTCTGGGAATTTTAGCCAATCCCAGGACAACAAAAAGAGAGAGGAAGAGTAAATATTAGAAAAGGAAGAGCATAGTTTTCATTCTGACTCCTCCCTGGAAAAACCTAAGAAAATCTATTCAATGAATATTAAAAAATTTTAATGATAGCCAGACCCAAGAAAAATATATAAAAAAATCAATAGCTTTCCTCACATAACATCAATAACCAGTTAAACGGTATCGTTGGGGAAATACAATAACAGTAACAACCCATTTTAAAAGCAATCAAGTACAGACTCATTTCTCACCAAATGTATTCTATTCTAGGCGTGATATCCCGTCCTGGGCTGCTTTAGGAAGAAAAGGAGCAACTCACCGTGGTGAGGGCTGCTGTCCTCGCTGATGGGGAAGGTGGTCTGGTCCACAGCGCCCGCCTGGCCCACACTTGGGCCAGAGGCTGGTCCTGCATTTCAGAGCCAGCAAAGCCTGAACGGAAGAGGCTCCTGCCACAGCCTCAGCGGGCAGTCTGGAGTTCTGCTCTGGTCTGCAGCACTGGCCACGTTTGTGTGACTCAGGAGGGGGAGCTGGGGAGAGGCTGGAAACGTGGGCCTGGAGAAGGCCTGGGAGAGAAGATGGAGAGGAACTAAGGAGGTGGAGGGAAGTCCAGAAGGAGCGTTCAATGGAGCATCTCCGAAAGTTCAAAGCAAGAGGCCTTCCCCACCTTGGGCTGCGCGCAGGCATGACTGGCACCGCGGTCACATCTCCTGGCCATCTTACTGGGCACTGCCCTGGCCTGCTGTGCTGGCATCTTCTTTTTGCTCCACTTCCTTCCCTAAATTGACTCTCCACCCTGCTCTCTGCCCAGAAGGCTGACCTGCAAGGTTACTGCAACAGGTTTCCTTTTCCTCTGGTTTCCGACTGGCTTCAGCGGTGGACCAGACCGAGGGAGGAAGGCGGGAGGACGTGCTGGCTCCAGGCAGGCCTGCCCCATCCCTTTGGGCTTAGGGGAGCTCATGCCGGCACACTCCCTGTGCTTCCTTATACCTGCTCACACCCGTGTAATTAGTCCCATTAGGAAGCCTGCCTCGAATTACCCTAATTTGGGTGGCCCACCTATTTTCCTGCCAGACGCTGACCAAAATAAACACTTGCCTGACTGCTCGGGAAAGCGACTGCTCACGTCTCCAGCGGAAGTCGGAGGGAGAGTGGTCTGGGGACATCAGGTGAGGTGGTGCTTCGCCCGGTGAGATTCTGGCCAAGGTGGGGCTTCCACCTGGGAGTCGTTAGCAGGCCCCTGCCAGCCAGCAGAGGCCATCCCAAAGGTGAAACCCTGTTCCTGAACTTCCCCTCACAGGGCTCGAGGTACCTACCCCTCCCACCGGTCAGAGGAGGGGCCCTGTCCCAATCAGATGCAGAGATTAATGCCCAGGAATGGGCTCTCAGGATTCTGCACCCACTGATGGGGTCAGGTGGACGGTGGGTGATTTTATTCTTTGCGTATGTTTCCAGGTATTTGGGGGAATGCCCATGTTATTTTTATAATGAGAACACAATAGTTTTGGGAAAAAGGAGAGAAGGTGGAGGCGTGGCAAGGGTGTTAACAAACTTCCCGTGTGGTGTGCAGATTCCTACCTTATCCTTACCCTCCCCAGCCTACCTTCCTGAGAACTCCACCCAACCTTAGACTTGGCATTTGTTCTCTCCATGCACTATTTTGCTCTGGGCCGGTGAGAGGACCAGGTGAAACGTGCCGTGTAAAGGAAAGTGCTGGAGAGCTGGTCAATGACTTTTATGATTCCTGTTGCTCTTTGGTGCCTCTGATAGTCAGACCCCACCCAGCAATCCCTCCTTGTCCGTCTGCTGAGCCTATTCCCCTCAGCTGACCCCTGGGGCTCTCTGGCAAGGTTGGCTCCATCCCTGAGAAGCGCTCGCCCTGCCAGCTGCCCGGGCCAGGGAAAGTCCAGACCTGGCTGCAGGTGTTGCCTCTGCCCTCCTCACTGTGGGAACCTGAACTAGTACTTCTGCTCTCTGGGCCTGGTTCCCTGAAGGGACAGAGTGGAACCTAACCCTCCAGCTTCAGGATTGTTGGGTTGGAGAAAGGAATTTCCCTCTGTTTCCCCTTCCCCTTCCCTCAAGTCCCTTCAGCGGCTGAGAGAGGGGGAAGGCTCTGGGCAGAGCCTCAGGTCCCTTTGAGAAACAGAGCGCCCTCTGTGGGAGTGTGGGAGGGTGACCCAGGAGCCTGTGGCTGAAGGAAAGTCACTAATTAAATCAAAGGAAGGAAAATATGTTTTCTATGGATTTTTTTTCAAGGTCATTAGTGTTGCTGGCAGGTGTGACTTTCTTCCCACGGTGGAGCTGAAACAGACCCCGGCTACCCCTGAGGGAGGGGACCAGGCCCAGGGGACGCCTGGCACCAGCCTGCTCAGTTGACCTGTCCAGAGCAAATGACACAGCTCACCCAAGAGTGAGAAATGGCTCGTTTTAAATGTCCACGTGGCCTGGAAGTACTCATATAACCATATAAAAATCATTTTTATTAAAATATAAAAGTTTTCCAATATATTGCATTGAAGACATTTATATAGAAAAAGCAATTGCAACGAACATGCTACATTGTTTAAGTGCCCACTTTGAAACAACATTTTGGTATAATAAGCATATCCTTATATATTTCAGAGGGTACATATAATACTGAAAAATACTTCATGTAAAATCTAAGTTTATGTGCATACAAAAAAGTATTACACTGAATAGCTTATTTCAAACTGTGAAACACATTCAAAGTATTCACTTTCTTAGACAACATGCAAACATTTTAACATTTACCTTGGCATTTTAAATATATAAACCATAATTCTTTATAATTTCATATCAGAAAAGAAAGTCAGACAGAACACATATCTACATTGTGCATGCCATAAACACAAACGTGTCTTCAAAAAGGAAAGTACTGGGTTAATACACATGATTGTCACTTTACAAATATGGCTATTCACCTTCTTCATAATAAAATAGGAAAGTCATGTATTATTTACATGAACTATTAATTATTTCATTTTTGGCAATTGTTTAAGTAGCAGCAATTGGTTTAAAGATTGATGTTTAAAAACTCTAAATTTACTTCAATGAATACTGAAGAATATACATCTGGTTAACAAAGATGCACAATGCAAGATGCTTTGATGTGACAGAACTTCTCCCTTTCATCAAAGTCACAGAGACTTGCTGGTAACCACTGAGACTGTGGATTCTATTTAGTTAGCTTGCTTTTGCTTATCACAATAGAGGGGTTCCTAAATTAAAGCTGTAAGGTTGCCTGATGATCTATACAACAGTTCCAAAGATGCCTTATCTCCATTTCATACTTTAATGCAGGGGCTCTTCCCTGTGCCCCCAGCTTCTACACAGAGTAGGTAATTGTCGGTAAACAAACACACAAACACTAGGGGCCCCTTAACACTTACAGGAACTCTAAAATGAAGTTCCTGTGATACAAAGCCCACAGTCGAGTGAGTTATCATTCTAAAAAGTGATCATCTCCTTCTTCAGTGACCCTGAACATATTTTAGAGTGAGGGACCCACCTAATGAGCAACCTGTAAATTGGAAGGCAGTGATCCTCCAGAAGAAACCTCCTCTTTTCATTAGTATTTGGAGGAACTTTTTTAACATTTATAAAAACAAAACAAAACCCCTACTAATACTGGCAGATTAAAAAAAAAATACTGTGTGGTGAACAGAGGGGATTGATGCTTTGACCTGGCCACTCTTCAGCTGGGAACCTGCGTGTAGGAGGTTAGACGGAGGCACCTTCTGCACGCCTCACGGGCAGTCAGCTCTGTGCCTAGACTATGTGCAAGGCGAGGCCCAGGCTGAGGAGGAAGAGGCAGGCGTGGCAGGGAGCTCCGGCCGGGACACCGGCCGATGGCACGCTGCTGGAGACCTGCACCTGAGAAATGATGAGCGCCGAGAGCGGAACGTGGGATGCCAGCGTAGGGCTGTCAGAGTTGATAAGGGATTCGATCTTTTCGGCTTCTTTATTGCAGGCCTCAATCTGGGAGAGGAAGATCATATTCTCTTAACATAAAACACGGAACCCATGAAAAGGTCAAGTCAAATTCCATACCTATTCCCACATAGGGAATATGCTTTCACTTTGTCTTTTTCTTAGCCGAAGTAGCCTTTAATGATAATCTTAATTTATTACATAAATGATAACAGTACCAATGGGAATCAAATCAGAAATGAAAGGAGCCACAATGCCACTGTCCTTTCTTATCCACTGTCACTACTTATTCACATTCAGACATTAGCTTTACATGGTTAAACACAGTCAGAGAGAACGGATTTCCTTGCCTGTTCACACATCAGTTAGACTGAAGGAGCAATTAGAGGCAAGCAATTAGACTGAACAAGCTTTCTAACGATGGCAGTTTAGAGGCCACTTGCATTCCCTCCTTTGCTTGGGCCCTCACTATTTTGGTGCTGAAACCTGGGGGTCTATGTGAGTGAGGTGCACCTGGATATTGTGCGGAAGAAAAACTGGGGCCCACAAGACCAGCTGCAGCAGGCTCCTCCTCCCCAGTGGGAGCACAGACACAGGAGACAGGAGCCTGCTCTGCTGTGTCACTGTGCCACATGTCACTCCCTCGCCTCCCTGGCCCAGCTGCATTCCATCTGTCCACACATAGAGTGACAGCATCTCAACCTCTCCCCGCCCCCTCTCAGCATCCTGTCAAATGTGTACCTGGCCTGTCACCTGGCAAAGTGCTTGCGGGCGCAGCTCTGTCCCTCAGAGACCGCCCGGTTTCTCCCTCCTGTCCTGCCGCCGAAATGCCATTTCCTTACCACCTGATCCTCCCCCATGCCGGTCTGTGTCTACCCCCTGCCAAGTCCACCAAACTTGAAGTTGACAACATGCCGCACAACTGTATGCTGAAGCCCACCTGCAGAGCTTTTGGATAATGATCGACAGGAATGATCAGGATCACTATTTCGGATTCAATGCTGAAGTATCCAAATACGTCACACTGAGGGACGGACACATGCATGCGGATTTTCTGAAGTATGTCCAGAACTGTTATCGGCTTTTTGTTCGTTACCTAGAGAAAGGAAATGCATTTCTATGATCAGAAAAAAAGGAATTCCTCGTTACTGCCTCAGCCAAGGAGACTGTCTGGCCAAGGAACCTGTAAGTGCGGGGCCCTGCCAGCTGGATTGAAAATGGATGCCCCTGGGGTTTTGCCTGACATGGAGCTCTATAGCTAAAGTATGCTCTCTCACCAGAAGTACTGTTTAAAAGTGACCATTCCTAGGACAATGGGGACATGGAGGTCATTTTCGAGGTAGTGACAGGTACTGGCTGCTACATGGCTGGGAGCCCTGTCTCAACAGTGGGCAGTAAAAGCGATGATGCAAAAAAGGAAAAGAGGCAAAACTCTCATGGGACGGTGGCTGGCTCTGGGCAGCCCACAGAGCAGCGGTCCTCAACCTGTGGGTCTTGACCCCCTTTGGGGTCGAACAACCCTTTCACAGGGGTCTAAGACTATTGGAAACCACCTATTTCCCATGGTCTTAGGAACCAACACACAGCTCCTCGGTGTAGCAAAATGTAGCAATGTAGTTTACTGTTGTCATATTAAGACTGTTACCCATGCTACACACGATTCAAGACAAAATTTCATTTATTTGTAATTAGAAATAAATATTTCACAATATATAATTACATATTGTTTCTGTGATTAATCACTATGCTTTAATTATGTTCAATTTGTAACAATGAAAATACATCCTATCAGATATTTATATTACAGTTCATAACAGTAGCAAGATTACAGTTATGAAGTAGCAACGGAAATAATTTTATGGTTGGGGGTCACCACCACATGAGGAGCTGTATGCAAGGGTCACGGCATTAGGAAGGTTGAGAACCACTGCCACAGAGGAAGGGGGCCCTGGGACGGCAGGCAACCCTGAAACCACCTAGCATCTTCCAGACTCTGGCTGCCTGGCTTTGCCTCCAGCCCTAACCTGCTTCCCGGGCCGGGAGGGAACCTTTCCTAGAAAGACTCGGGCTGTGCTGCACGAAGCAAGGTCGCCGCCCAGCCAGGGTGGGGAGGAAAGGAACCCAGAGATTGGGAGCCAGACAGCTGGAGTTCACGCCCTCCTTCTACTGCTCAGGAGCTGCATGGCCTCGGGCAAGCAGCTGCTCTGCAATTACTCTCTTCATCTATAAACCGGACAACACCCTCGGTAGGATTACTGCGGTTTACCAATAAGGCTTCCACCTAGCATATGAAGCAATTTACCTTGGCAATTGTATCCAGTTTTTCTTTGTCAAATAAAACTCTTAACATCCCAGCACATATTGGGCAACAAGCACCTGTGCAACAGAAACCATATCATTTGTGGTTAGAATTAGGAACAAGAACACAAAGCAGCTGGAGACACCGCCAACCCTGCGCTTTGGGCGAGGGGAGTTACAGCTGACCTCCCTGATGACTGCCCTTTAGGTCCCTGACCAACCTGGGGTCTTAGGATCTCTACATTTACCCAAATCCTTCCTCCATCCCGCCTCACCCTTTACCACTTCTCAGGGTGGGGTGCAGAGGGGAGAGGCAGCACAGAGAGAGACACGAAGCCTCGACCTGCCTCCCCTCACCCTCACTGTGACCCAGGGCTTTTGATTTCTACCCGCCAAATGAGGGGGCAGGTACTTCAGGGAATCCATGGGTGTTTAACTCTAATATAACTTTAAAAATGACTTAAAACTGTTAAATATATATATCAGAACAAGGTCTCCAGGAGGAAGGGGGCTTTGGTTTACTCACTGCTGAGAACCCAGAGCCTAGAAGAGTATGTGACATATAGTGGAAGCTCAAAAAACAATGGAATTCATGGGTGGGGGAATGGATTTGCTAGTCTTGGCACTGGTCTGTTCTGACTTGGGATAAAGTCTCTTCTGCCTGCTCTGTTTAACTGAAGAGTAAGAGACTGTAAGGTAAGCTATTTAAGAAAACTGTTATCTCTTAGTCTTTTTACAAGACTTCCTTCATTATACGCAACTAAAACAACTAAATTGGATCCTAAGGCCAATCTAAGACAATAACTGTCTTCTGTTTTTATCCTGAATCACGTGGGCTAGGCCTTCTCTCAGTTTCAAATGTTTATGTTCATCAAAACTACTTCAATCATTCATTTGTTAATCACTAATTCTTTGTTCATTAACTTTATGGTAATATATATTTTTAAAAGTAAACATGCGTTTGAACTAATAGTTTTAGTAATTAAATACTGCTTTATCAGTTTACATAGAGGTGTTTGGTATAAGATTCTGCTTGAAAAAAGTTTGCCAGATTGTTTTAAAACCACTGGACCAGATGATGGCCAAGGTAATCCACAGCTTTTTAAGGTCAGCTCAGAGTTACGCACCTAGTCAGTATCAGGCAGAGTTAAGGTGTTTTGAAATTTTTAAATAAGCTAGAAACTCTCTCCTCAGGGACTCACGGTCTGGAGGCAGATAATCAAGTCTTCCCAGGCCCTCCTCTTCCCCCCCCTTCCCCCCCCTCCGCCCCCGACATACCGGGTGGGACGATGGGTTTGCACTCCGCTGCCGAGAGCGAGGGACACCGCACAGCAGCGCACTCGGTGACAGAACTGTGCTCTGAGAGGACGCCGACGGCCTGGCAGGGCCCGTAGTAATCGACTGCCACGCGGTCCGAGTAGGCAGCGCACACGCTACTGTAGGTCTCCCCGTTGTGCCCACAGACGGGCTCCGTGGCTCTGCAGAAGGGCTGAGGGCAAATAAGTCACACTTAGCCTGGAAACCCGTACGGTGCACTTTTCCTAACCAAGGCTACACAGTAGGGCTCCCTACTTTCAGGAAGGAGGAAAGATGCAGATATAAGTTCTGGGGACCCTCTTAATTAAGCTCCTGCGGGAGGCTACACATGGTGGAGGGGGCCAAGCGGGTTGTCCCAAAATGAACTGCAGAGATGACTGTTCCCAGCTGTTCTGGGGCTTGGCGCTCACTCATGCGAACCAATATGAAATAAAACTCCCACTCCCTCAGACTTCTATCATTCCAGAAGTGCCTGTTTGAAGAAAACAGAATCCATCCTCATGCAAATATGGAGGCTTTATCATTTCACACTTAGGTAAAAGGTAAGGAGAGGAAGAGAGGAGAAATCCGTGGGGCGGAGGGACTCGAGATCCATCAGCAGGTGAGGGCTCTGTGAGAGAAAAATAGCCAGGAAGAGGGCCCGAGAGAAGACTGGGAACTCCATAGCAGGGTCAGAATACACGCTCCCGGGGGAGACAAACCGAGGAAGGGATTTTCCCGACCATCAAGACCAGGAATGAGAAGCAATCGTGCCAGGCGTTAGCTGGCTGAGGGCAGGATTCCCGGGGAGAGGCCAGCACACAGATCCGTGGTGAGTGTGGGAAGCCTCAGTGGGGTTGTCCTTGAGGTTATTCTTAAAACATGAGCACAGATTCCACAACCTTACCAGACACAAAGATACACTGATACAAAAAGACACTGTCTCAGAGGAAGTTTTGATTAATTTCAGTGATGTGAGAGGGACTTCACTGGAAGAGTGTTTAGAAAATAACTTTTCCTGGTTGTTTTAGTGCCCATTCTTCCTGATTTGTTTTCTAGTGAGGGCCCACACCACTACGGAAAGTGAAAATGGTGCTGACTCGTGCCGGGCGTGTGAAACTTTAAATTCTTTTCCTATAAGAAGCCACTCTCTTTTCTTGCTTGCACACTAGGTGGGCAAAGGTACACACACTAGCAAGGAGGTCCTCCGGAGCTGGGAGAAAAAGCCCGTCTTGGGATGGTTCATTTTAGTGGAGGGCCGAGTTCTCTGGATGGGACAGGGTTCACAGAAGACCTTCGAGTGGTCTCACTGCTGATTCATCTGTGGAAGACCTTAAACCAACGGAGTGCTCTGGTACTTGGGCTCGTCACCTATACACCTGTACCTGGCATGGGCCTTTGTACAAGAGGCTCTTCCCTCGCTGGTACAACGTGCAGAGATTGCTGTGCTCCATGTGGTTTGTGTCACAAACAGGATCTCGGACGTGGTCGCAGGTGAGCTGTCGTGGCAAACACTCGAATTGGCTGCACCCAAATTTGTCAAAAGTGGTCAGGCAGACTTGTGGTTTGGGGATGCATCTGAAAAACACAAATGAGCACTAGAAGCCAGGAAGGATTAGGGGAAGGGAGCGGCAAAGCACTGACAAGGCACAGGAGGTCGAGGAGAGAGCAGGAGAGAAACTGAAAACACTTCCTATCCCCAGGAGCTTATGGAGAGCAGGAGAGCCAAGCACTCACAGAGTAGCTAGCTATCAGGGAGGAAATCACACACAATGCGAATGGGAATCAGTCATCCTGACCGGGAGCCTGGAGAAAGCACGGTGGTGTGCTCCCTGGCTGGCACCTGGAGGATGAGGAGGGCTGCACTGGCCTGAAGGCTGAGGAAGCAGCACCTGCAAAGGTGTGATGCTGGAGACTCTGTGGGGCTGAGGAAGAGCAGGTGATTCTGAGGCAGGAGCAAAGAACGCACAGGTTGGAATGGCCTGACATGGGGCCATCAAAGTGGGGTGATGCGAGCAGCCTTGTAGTCAATAATAAGTGAAGCATTTTCAGGGACTTAACTTTTAGCTTGGCTAATATCAGTCCATCTTAAGAGAAGGCTTCACAGTGTGTGCTGAAAAATGCAGGGTTCTGAGCTTACGAGGTTGAGGACCTGATGCTGGCTGGTTGAGAGTCACTGAGAGAATGTCACTCCATGAAGCTGGGTTTTCCTAGAAACACCTGGGCCTTGCTTCATTCTCAGCTCCTGAACTAAGGATTAGGGATGATGATTCTTTTCTTCTTCAGACTTTTCTGCTTCCCTCATTTCTATAAAGAGTATTTATAACTTTCTACAGGAAGATAAAATGTTTAGCTTTTACTGGATCTTTGAAGTAACAGGATATACAAACTTTTTATTAGTCTGTGAAACAAAGAAGAATATAGTAGCCAGCATTATTTAATTTCAAAGGAAATTACTTCTATCCTTTTTAGGGATGAGCCTCCTACACTGAAACCATCGCCACCACCATCACTACTATGTTGTATGGTTGTCTCTTCCCATGGGATTTAAAATTAGATTGTGTGCAGTTATGAAAATTTAAGATATTTGAAGGGAAATAATGGAAAAGAATATTTAGAACGTAATCACTTATTAACATGGAAGGAATGAGAACCAAGACTGTTAGGAGAAAATTGGTAAATTTTACAAAGAAAAAATTTTCAATTTCAGTATCTATAATAATAAAAGCGTAATATGCTAATTAGACCAGACAGCCAAAAGACCTTCCGGACAAAGCCAGGGCTGCAAGGGCAGAGCCACTTGCATGAATTTCATGCATCGGGTCTCTAGTATAGAAATAAGAGGACCAATAGGAAAAGTTGAGAACTGAGGGGGGGAGGGTAAATTAAACATGGGTTACTGTCTTGCTTACTGACCTGCCATTTAGGAATATGCCTGGTACATCAGTACACACTTTATGAAGGAATACTTCTTATTTTTTTAAACAATTATTTCTTGAACAGATAATACAAGCCCATGGTGAAAATGAAAAAGTATGAAATGGTATATAGTGATAAATAAGTCTCTCTCCTATTTTTGTGTCCCAGTCACTGAGTTCCCTTCACCGGCAGCAAACACTATGGCTAAATTTCTTATTTATTCTTCTAGAGATAGATTATGTAAGTATAAGCATTTAGATATGCCAATTCAAAGCGCATGTGTATTTCAAACTTTGACAGACTTGGCCAAATTGTCCTCCATAGAGGACAAACCAATCTTCCTTCTAACCCACACTTGTATGGGAGCACCTGTTTCTCTATGCTAAGCAAGTAGACATTCATCAATTTCATTTAATTTTCTTCCTGGGCACACATCTAGATTACGTTTCCTAGTCTCCCTGGCAGACAGTTGTGGCCAAGTGACTAAGTTCTAGACAATGGAATGTGGCTGGAAGTAGAGGTGAATGCCACTTTTAAACCTGGCCCACAAAAGCTTCTCAGGAGCAATCTCCATCACCTCCCTTCTCTCATCTGCTGGCTGATGCAGAAGATACAGAGGAGGACTAGGAGGCTGGAGGTCAGAGCTGGCAGAGTCACTAGATGGAAGGATCCTAAGCCTCTGAGTCACCACATGGAAAGTCACCTGCTGAACATCCAAATGGACTGTATTTGAACTTCTGTTATGTTATAGTAATGATATTTAGGGGTTTGTATACAGTAGCTAGAGTTACTCATCCTAACTATTAAAAGCATCTTTTCTTTTTTATTTTATTTATTGATTTGAGAGAGAGAGATTTGTTGTTCCACTTATTTACGTATTCATTGGTTGATTTTTGTATGCCCTGACCGGGGATCAAACCCACAACCTTGGTGTATCAAGACATGCTGATTCAGAGAGTATGTGTATTTCGAACTTTGGACAACACTTACCAACTGAGCTGCCTGGCCAGGGGTAAAAGCACCTTTTCAAGTGTTTAAGAACTATTTGTTATTTCTTTTTCTATGGCTATGTTCTTGGTCCATTTTCCTATTAGGTTATAACTCTGCCAGTTTTTATATTAGACTGTTGATCTTTTTCATATTGATTTGCAGAGACTCTTATATTATAAGGACATCAGCCCTTTCTCTGAGATATTTTTCCCCGTTTGTTATTTGACTGTGACCATGAAGAACATTTTCATAGAGCTGCATTTTTTTATCTTTTATGTTGATTTTGTATTATACTTGAAAAGGACATCCCATTTTGGAATTTTATACATTTTTAATTATAAAACCAAGACAATCTATTAGAAAGATTAGCAAATAGAGAAAAACAAATAAGCAAATACAAAACAACCCTCAATTCTACCTCCCAACACAACTATATTATCCTTTTGACTTATTTCTTTACCTTTTTATTTTTTAAATGCATTCCATAGGAACTTTATGGACTTAGTTTTCATGATATAAACTTTGCCAGGTGGGCAATCAGTTCTCTTTGATATTTCTTTTAGCGCATCAGAAAATCTTCCTCTCCCTCCATACTGCACAGAGTTTTAAGGATGGAGAGAGGCAGTTGCTTATTTCCCACAAAGTCCTTCGTAAAGAAAGGACAGTGGCACTGGGATCTGCCCAGCTCAGCTCCATGAGGTGGCCAGTGAGACCCAGTTCTAGAAGGCTGCCATCTCAGAGTCAGCAGGACACTTGTCGTGTGCCCACCACATACAGAAATCCGTGAAGGATAAGTCAACTACACCCTGAACTCATGAGAAAACTGCAGAGAAAGGGACCCCTAAACAAATAATTTCAAATAATAATGAAGTTGATTTCTCACATTCGGTTCTTAAAATGGAGGTAGGTAAGTAAAAGAAAATTTCCCATTATTATGGGGCACAAACAGCTAATAATTAGAATACATTCATTTCTCTCGTCTCATGTTACCCCTCCTTGCCTCACACTTTCTGTTTCAGTTTTTACAAAACTGTTGCTATAGCGCACAGTATATACTGTGCCATCTCCTCATTTCCAGCAGTCAGGATCTTTGGTCTCTCTGCCTTCACCACCAACACAGTAAACCTTGCCTACAATGTCCCACTCATCTTTCCAGACGAATGTCACCTCATATAGGCTTTCTTGGCTCCCCCAGGCTGCACCAGCTGTTCCAATCCCAGGCCCCCAGGCCCACAGCATGTTACCAACCAGCTTTCCATGGCTCTTGCCCTCTAGACTCCAACCTTCTGAATTCATCTTTGTATTTCCACTGTCCGTACATACTAGATGTTTAGTAAGTGCTCGTCTTCAGTTAAAAGGATGACTTACCTTTGATTTTTTGAGCAGGGGTTAGGATTACATGGGTCCTTTGAGATGCACGACCCGAACTCAAACTGCTGGTCTTGGAGGCCCACACAGCGAGCAATGCACGCACTGGGGTAGGTGCGTCCATTCTGCCCACACACGGGGACAAACTGGTCTGCACAGTTACAGGGCAGTCCTGAAGAGAGGAAACAGTCTCAAGATGTGTACTTGTATATTCCCCTTTCCCTGATATTTCCTTAGGAAGACAAACCACTAACAATCATGTAGAGGTCTCATGCTAAGATAGATTGAAAATTAAGTTGTTGTTTTTTTTTAAATCCCTACAATCTCTGAAAGGCAGCAGGCTCTGAAAAGCTATTTGCTGAATGATGGCTTTCCTTTGTACCATTTATTGCCAGATAATTGAGGGCCCCCAGACTTTGATGCCAGGGGTAAAGACCCCTATAAACAGAGGTATAGACAGAAAAGGTAAAGAATGTTCCTCCCAATCTGGAGTATAATATCTAGAATTTAGAAGTTTAAAATCTGGCTTGAGGGTTTTCTAGAATGTACCCACCTTAGATTTTAGGTATGGAATATGGACCAACAAGTACAAAAAACAAGACAAAGTAGAGAAGGTTTTAACTCCTCACATAGGCTCTTCCCATCTCCTTCCGGAAGGAAGAGAACAAGGTAAGTCGGGAAATTATTGTAGTTTTGAGGCTTAAGAATTTTTATGAATCTCTCTCTCTCAGTCATGTTTGGACTGGAACACTATCTGGGTACCAAGAAATGTACATTTTGGGGCCAGTAAAATCTCCTGAGAGTCTGCTAGCTAAATAGTCATTAACTTAATTTATCCCAGGACAAGAGGGGCTGCAGGGAAAGGGGTCCTGCTAATTGTAAAATCCATCTTTCAAAATCATTTAGATATAAGCAAGCAAGCAAGCAAGTAAACAAATAAACAAACAAATAAATAAATAAATGTCTTCTGGCTAAATCCTTAGTTCACTCTTGATTCCTATGGACGTTTCATGGTTTTTCTAAGCAGAATTATTATCCTCAGCAGAGCAGAGTGGATAAAGGATAATAATAAATAAAGAACAACAATTAGCAATGAGGGCTGGTGCTTATTAGGGTTGACAGAGGATGGGGTGGAGTTCATCTTGCAAACACTTCCCCATCAGTCTCCTGTTCACTTCTTATCTCCAAAGTGCGAGTAGTAAACCCTATCCTGATCTCCCCAACCCCATGCCAGGGAAAGAAAAATCCAATTGCTATAGCAGTATGAAACGAGACAAGGGCAACCACCTGGTTCCTCTTTACCCAGGACCGGTGGTATTTCAGATCTGGGGAAAAGCAGAGGCCAATAGATACCAGTAGACTGTGCTGCTGCTGTTGACAACTGCAGCTTCATCTCAAGAAAAGAGCATCTCATCTTCACCAACATTTTCACCTACTGTGGCTGGTGTGAGCATTCTGGTAGCATATGGCATAGGAAAGTCAAGAAAGTAGTATTCTTAATCTACTGTTCAAAAAAATTCTTGTCTCAAAATTACAATAATTTTCTAGGTTACCTTCTTGGAGAAATCCCTAAGGAAACAACCTGTCTTGTTTTTGGTATTACCCTTTAACTTGCCAGAAATCCCCCCAAGCGATTTCAAACATCTAAATTCTAGATTTTACACACCAGGTTGGAAGAAACAGTCTTTACTTTTCCTACTTCCAGCTTAGTTTATAGGGGTCTCTACCTTATATGAACCAGTGGGTTAAACTAAGGTAGGTCATGGAATAAAATGATGAGCCTGGCTGGTGTTGCTCAGTGGTTGAGTAATGACCTATGAACCAGGAGGTCATGGTTTGATTCCTGGTCAGAGTACAGGCTTGGGTTTCAGGCTCGATCCCCAGTGGGAGGCAGCTGATCAATGATTTTCTCTCCTAATTGATGTTTCTATCTCTCCCTCTTCCTTCCTCTCTAAAATCAATAAAAATATATTTTAAAAAGAGTGGTGAGAAAAGCATCTATATATATAAAGCCAAGTGACAAGAAAAACTGAAACAATCAGTTGCTATGACATGGACTGCAGTGGTCAACCGTTCTGATCAGAGCCCTGATCGGCCCCTCCCTCTAGCTGGTCTCACCCCAAATTGGCCCCCTCCTCCTGAATGGCCCAGCTCTGATTGGCCCCAAAACCCTAATTAGGAGCAGGGCCAGCTGGCCAATCTTCCGCGTCCCCTCCCTGCCACTAGCCTGGCACCAATGGCCCCCAGTGAGGCAGGCCAGCCAGACCTCACCCATTATGAATTTGTGCACCGGGCCTCTAGTGAGAACAAAAACAAACATAGAAAATACACAGACATTTTAGATCATGACCATACTTGCAGGGTTAAATGGGATATTTTAGCAGGTAGAAAAGTTCCATTTAACTAAAACCATCCCAATCACTGACCCTGTTCTTTTTGCATGAAATTCCAGAATATTAGTGCTGGAAGGGCCCTAAGAAACCATTTTGTTTAATGCATTCAATCCATAGAGGAGGAAACAGACCCAGAGAGGGAAAGTATCTTGCTCTCATATATAAAATTATGCACTCATTTTACTGTGTACTTTTACAATTAAGGTAAGACCAGAGAAGCTGCCTGGAAGGAAAAATGGGTGAAGAGGGATGCTGCCTGCTGGGACAGCTCTGAGTGACCACGGTTACCTGTGAAGGTGCGACGGTCATCTTCTGAACTGTGTTCACTGAGGCACAGGCGGGTAGAGCACACCAAATTGCCAGCAAAACAAGAACAAACATTGCAGTCGATATTAAATGATGTGCCATGACCTGAGAGAAATAAAACGTTGTTCCATATCATGCATTTATAAATAATCATAAATCTAAAGTTTAATAGTTTTAAAATACAAGTTCTTGAATTAACTTCTGAATATACAATTTGGGACTTAATCTGTATATTTATCTTTGTGTATTTCTCCGCCACCATTTCCCCCAAAACCCTAATGGGCTGGCCTCACCAGACTCCTCCCTATTCTCTGAGAATGTTTATGGCTGCTATTCTGCCTCAAATGCTCTCCTCCTTCTGGAACTTCACTCATCTCTCCAGGACCAGCTCTGATGCCACCTTTGGACCACATATTCTCCCAACACCCTGGCAGAAATAATTAGCTTCTTGAAGAGTGCTTGGTTTGCTACTTTTTGTGGCTCAAATTCTCTCTCCTCTTATCATGGAAAGCTTGACCTCAATCCCTTCTCTTAGTCTCAGCTCCATGAGGCACTGGCATGCTCTTTTGTATAGAATAGGTATTAATCAGTGAAAGTTTATGGAAGGATAAGCTTGTTTATCCTTAGATATTTTCTGTGATACAAAGTATCTACTTGACATTTTTTTTTAGCTAGTGGACTAAAAATGAATACTTGAATTGCTCTAGGGCAGAAATTTGCAAGCCAAGAGCATGCTTCTTTCAAATAAGATCTCACACATAAAATTTAGCATAGTGTACGGCATACAGTTAAGAGTTCAATAAGTGTTAATTATTATTAGCTTTTAGTCCTTTCTTGAGGAGGCTTCTAAGAGAATTCCTCAGAAGTCCTAGTGTCCTTGTATAGTCTGAACAATACTGCCCTGGAGTATCTGATTTGTACACTTTGGTGAGAATCCATTCAATGTTCTTCCTACAAAGTTAAGACAACTAATCTCATATTAAAAACAAAAAATAAATTAATACAGTTCAAAACTCACTTTTTCTTTTTCCTCCAACAATACAAGACTTCTGAAGGTCTATACAGTGCATCTCCATGCAGTTTTCTAAGAGCCCACTATGTCCACATGAGCAGATTTTATAACAACCAACTTCCGAACCTGCAGACGATGGCACCTGGATTAGTGTCCCTTGACGGACGATGAAATCAGAGGCTTCTCCCAATTTGCAACCTGTATAAACAAAAATTAGCTGAGAGAGATGGTACTATTCTATCATACTATTTTATGCATTAGATACACTTCACATAAATCTTATAGGTTCTGTGTGTCTATTAAAGATTAAGAGACTTTTTCACCAAAGTAAGTTATTGTTTTGATTCACCGGCCAAAAACATACTGTTGCAAACTAAAATTCCATGTTCTGTGAGATGGTGTTGATTAAAGACCTATATTCCAAAATTAGCTATATTTTGTTTAAAATTGCTAGAAGATATGCAATCCTGATTTTTATTTTGGGAGGCATATCAAAGATATTTTAAAATCATAGATATTTTTAAAATAGAGTGTAAAAACTGATAGCATTTTTAGAATAATCTTGGTCAGAAAACTTTTAGTGATGGAATGTTAAGTATACCTTAAATTAAAAAAAATTGAATATTTGATTGGGCTTAAGGAAAATCCATTAATTTCAAATTTTAACAAGATTTGTAATGACTCTATAGTTGGTATATTGTGGTATTATACAAATATTATTGATGATCTTTTGAGACATCATGCTTATTTAATTTTATCTTTTGTTCCTTTTTATTTTATACACATTTAAAATGTTAAGTCTAACATAATATAGAAACATTTTCAACTGGGAAATAAATAAAAGAAAGCACAATGTTTCCCCAACTATATTCTAAAGCAGTGGTTCTCAACCTTTTTAATGCCACGACCCTTTAATATAGTTCCTCATGTTGTGTGACCCCGACCATAAAATTATTTTTGTTGCTACTTCATAACTGTAATTTTGCTACCGTTCATGAATCGTAATGTAAATATCTATGTTTTCCGATGGTCTTAGGCTCTACAGCAGCAGTGCTCAACCTGTGGGTCCCGATCCACAAGTTTAGAACCACTAGAAGGGTTGCCTAAGACCCATTCTGTTGACTAATGAGTTTACTGACACTGTCATACCCTTTACCTCTTTGCACACAATATGCCACAATTGCTTAATCCGCACAGCTTCCAACTACACAGTAACATTTAGCCTAGTCCAGTGGTCGGCAAACTCTTTAGTCAAAAGACCGGCAAACCACTTTGCTGACCACTGCCCTAGCCGGTTTGGCTCAGTGGCTAGAACTGTGGATCCAAAGGTCCTGGGTTTGATTCTGGTCAAGGACAGGTACCTCTGGTGCAGGGTCCTCTCTGGCCCAGGCCCTGGTGCATAAGACAACCAACTGATGTGTTTCTCTCACATCAATATTTCTTTCTGTCTTTCCCTCTCTCTTCCATACTCTCTCTCTCTCAAAATCATTAGAAAAATATCCTCAGGTGAGGATTAAAAAATAAATAAATAAAATACAAATTTATAGAGCAATTACACATCCCACTGAGAATGCCTTTTCTCTAAATATTAAAAAAAGGAAAAAACCCCCACAAACAACATGCAATACATATTCTCAAACATTATAACATAAAGTACAAAGTACAAAAAGCTGTTCCAAAGTTCTTTTTCCTTCTGTTGTCAAGAACCATATAATCATTATGAGAGCCATTAAAGGTTTGGATTAATATGTTTATAATCTAAATGACTATTGAAAATTACATTTTCGCCGAAACCAGTTTGGCTCAGTGGATAGAGCATCGGCCTGTGGACTGAAAGGTCCCGGGTTTGATTCCGGTCAAGGGCATGCATCCTGGTTGTGGGCACATCCCCAATAGGGGGCATACAGGAGGCAGCTGATCAATGTCTCTCTCTCATAGATGTTTCTAACTCTCTATTCCTCTCTGTAAAAAAATCAATAAAATATATTTTTTTAAAAAGGAAAATTACATTTTCTTTGTCCTTTTCTGCTTACATAAATAACATGTTTACTAGGAAAACCACAAATAATATAGAAAAACATAATTTAGAAAATAAAGTCTCTTGTGATCTTGAAGAATAACTCCTATTGAGAAATGCCAGCAACACATCCATAGTCATTACACTCCCAACCCCATCTACTTCTTACCTTGAACACAAGAGTATGGAAGGCAGGGATCTCCAGATGGACACCCTTTCCGGTTTACCTCACAGAGCTCATTAGCAGGGCAAGGATTGGGGTTACAGGGATGAGTCACCTCTTCTACAATGTTACCTAAAGTACTTGGCCCTGAAAACAAAAATACAGATCAGCTTAACCTAACCAAAAGAGTAGCAGAGGTCTGTAATTTATTTGAATTAATTATGTCTTAAATAAATGGACAGCTGATAAGCATCAAGCCAGGCCCGATTCTAGTAAGCTATTAAAACACCCAGATTTTCTGGTCATTTGTGAATTTAGTACCAACATACATTCATTCATTTATTTATTGGGTATATATAACACTAGAGGCCCAGTGAAATTCATGCACTGGGGAGGGGCGGGTCCCTCAGCCCGGCCTGTGCCCTCTCACAGTCCAGGAGCCCTCAGAGGATGTCTGATTGACAGCTTAGGCACACTCTCCGCAGGGAACATCCCTAATGCTGCTGTGGAGGTGGGAGAGGCTCCTGCCACTGCCACTGCACTCACCAGCCGTGAGCCTGGCTTCTGGCTGATTGGCGCTCCCCCTGTGAGAGCACACTGACCACCAGGGGGCAGCTCCTGTATTGAGCGTCTGCCCCCTGGTGGTCAGTGCGTGTCATAGCGACTGGTCAGTCCACTGTTCGGTCAATTTGCATATTAGCCTTTTATTATATAGGATGCCCTGCAAGGTTCTAGGTACTGGAGATATATTATTGTGAATAAAAAGACACACCTGAACAGAGTTTATATTCTGGTCTGGTCAGGAAATAGACAGTAAGGGGAGAGAGAGAGAGAAAGAGAGAGAGAAAGAATATGTTGTGAATACATTCGTTCTGCTTACTAGATTTTAAGCCAGACTCAGACTTTAAGGTTAATAGAGGTAGAAGGACTCTTAGAGTTTATCTCATCCAGTCCAATTATTTTATAAATAGGGAAGCTGAGACTCACAGATGTGGTCTGCTCAAAGTCACAGAGGCCTATGATTCTAGTCTAATGCTGTCATTTTTTACTATATTAGTCACAAAGGCTAAGAGAAATAGTTTTTGGTTTTGAGAAAATATGGCAGATATTTTACTAGAACTCCAATTTTAGGATGGCAATGGGCCCACACCTTTCCCAGTTTCCCTTACAATTAGGGGTGGTTTTCCCTTACACTAGGATATCGTGGCAAGAATTCCAGTAGCCATGATGTGATGATAAAATACATGAAGTAATTCTGATGATGGAAGCCAAGCACTAAAGATGATGGAAAAGCGGAAACCGGTTTGGCTCAGTGTATAGAGCGTCGGTCTGTGGACTGAAAGGTCCCAGGTTTGATTCCGGTCAAGGGCATGTACTTTGGTTGCAGGCACATCTCCAGTAGGGGGTGTGCAGGAGGCAGCTGATCAGTTTTTCTCTCATTGATGTTTCTAATTCTATCCCTCTCCCTTCCTCTCTGTAAAAAATCAATAAAATATATTAAAAAAAAAAGATGATAGAAAAAGAAAGAGGAACCTGGATTCCTGGTAATGAAACCATCATAACAGCCCTAGACTATTTCTTTTTGGGCTATCTGTTGTTCTGTAATTTGCAGTGGAACTGAATCCTATTGGACACAGGAAAACAAAGCAGGAGCTAAAGTCACTCTTTCTAGCCAGTTCATGGCACTACTGCCCCCTGGTGGCAGCCTACACACTTCTCTCTACTTGTTATCCCTGATTTCTTCCAGACAGTCACCTCCTGCCAGAAAGCTCAGATCCAGGATCCCAACATATTCTTCTAGCTTTCAGCAGGAGTATTTGGCAGAGAAAAAAGTTTCATTTTCATGTACTAACTGCAACCATCATTCGTTACTCCCTATTTGGTGGGTGAGGCAAGCCAATGCCTGGCTCAGGGACATTCCACTCCCTCGTAAATCACGGCAAGGAGACAGCAATGATACGGAGCTGGTTATCTGGGAATGTTGGCCCTTGACTCACTGCTTAGAATTCCTGATTGCAACAGCTCACTGCCTCCTCAGTCTGATATGATAATTGCTTCTGTTTAGATATTTTAAGATGACAATTATTTCCAAAAAGGCCAACCAAGTAAGGTAAGAGTCACCAATTGAGAAAGTAACATTAAACCACATGATCATCCAAAGCAAACCTGAAGGGCAGAGATAGAAGGGAGAAGTGTTCGGAAGTTTAAAAATCTTACTGAGGTATGTATCCAAAGGTATACAACTCTCCAGGTCATCTGTAGGTGATAGAAGCTCACATATACTTTCAGCTGTATGGTCTTCAGGGAATTTGTTCTGGTCTCCACATTTCTTGAGAATTTCTACACAGTCTGATCTTAAAAAGGAAAATACATACAAATTTAGGGTTCAAGGAATCTCCTCATATTGGGGTGATCAGGCAGTGGTCTGCGAGGTCTGAAAGGTTGTTAACTGCTAGTCTAGTCAATATCAATTCTTTTTCTGAAGCTTTCTAGAAAGTGAGTTTTATTTTATTTGTTAAAATGTTATTTTATTGTTTAAAGTATTACAAATAGTAGTACATATGTCTCCTTCTGCCCCACCCCATCCCCGTCATTGACCTTCCCCTGGCCTCCTCTACTCCACCCCCCCACTCCAGCACA
>JAAGEH010000226.1:12605351-12776417 GCA_011751065.1 Lasiurus cinereus
ATCAGCTGCCTCCTACACACCCCCAACTGGGGATGTGCCCACAACCAAGGTACATGCCCTTGACCGGAATTGAAATTGGGACCCTTCAGTCCGCAGGCCGACGCTCTATCCACTGAGCCAAACCGGTTAGGGCGCCTCTGTATCTATTTTTGTTCATCAGTTTATAATGTTCTTTATATTCCACAAATGAGTGAGATCATATGGTATTTTTCTTAGAAAGTGAGTTTTAATAACAACGTTTCACACTTGGTTAGGTGTAAGTATGGCAAAAGAGAACAGGAATCACAGCAGACTTCAGGTTGAATAGTAAGCAATGTACTATGGAAGTATCCTTAACTTTCTCTTAAGAATCTGAGATCAAAGGCCTTGCTCAAATTTCAAGCAGAGGAAGAAGAAGTGGAAAGCCTGTGACCTATGGGGGTGATGGGCAAAGGGAAGCAGTGGGAGAAAAACTCCAATAGGCTAAGGGTGAAGAGCATGGAGAGTCTGAAGCCAAACTGGAGAGTCTTTATGATGAAACAAACTTACTTGCAGATAATACTCCCCCGGGATTTACTATGACAAGGTTTAATCTGCAGGGAACAAGCTATTGCTTTCCACATTTCTGGCTGGCACTTTTTAATGTCAAGAACAGGTATGTTGATAAATGGCATCTTTATGCTTCCTTTTTCCCATAGCTTCATGTCATTCATGGCTCCTTGATCTGACTGAGCATTACAACTCCTGAAAAGCTCTGTTGGCCTGAAGAGAAAAAAAGGCCAGATGGAATCAAGAGGCAATTACTTTATAGAGAGAAGCAATGGGTAAAATTCTAATCAGGAAATCCTCCTAGATTAGAAGGAAATCTGTTACAGTGCGTCTTTTCCCAGAGAGGATTTACCACATGGAGTACAGCATTTAAAGATGAAATCATAAAGAAAGACTACTTCCTTTTAACTTAGCAAAATCAGAATATAGTGGTCTTTTCACTTATTTAAAAACAAGAAAACCAAGGGCAAAATATTTCCATTCCATGTACAGTAATTTGCTCCTACCTGTTATTAAAATTAGTACAGTAAGTAAGGTTTCTACAGCCCAACTGGCAAGGTTCCCGAACATCTGCTAAACAGGTCAACATGGACACTTCCACTGGATTATATTCACAAAAGCGATCAAACTCTTGCCAACTCTGTGTATTGCCCCAGCTCATACTATAAAGTTTAGTGCACAGTTCCCTGAAACAAAAGTACAAATGCAGAAACATACAGGTAAGGCAAATGAATAAATATTTGATTTGCATAAAATTCAAACTCTGTGAATTGCAGTTTAGAATATGTGAGGAAAAAATACAAAAACCAAAAGACTAAGATCTATCTCCTAGAATTTAGAGCCAGAACAAGTGATGTTTTTCATGCAAGAGTTAGCCTTCTTTTATCACCCATCTCTTTACTTTTTGCTATGGTTACTAGAAAGTTCAGTGCTAAATTTAACTTTTAATTATAGTATTTGTACTTCCTTGCTCTTGACAAAATCCTTGCCCTCCAAATTTCTGATTTCTCTTTTACCTTTATATAAAGTTAAAGCATACAATTTTGCCTCCACAAAGATATATCCTAATATATAAAAGCCCAGGGTCCATAATGACTGACAATGACTCGACTGAACACCGGAAGTCAGTCCTGCAGTCAGTGCTGGGTAGCCATGGTGATCCAACAATGACTGCCACCTGTGTGGCCATGAGGACCCAGCACTGACTGCCGAGGTGGCTGCGGATCAGGCCTGGAGAGAGGCCTGATGAGTGAGGCAGGGTCTGATCTGCAGCCTCCATGGCTGCCGATTAGCCGTTGCCTCCCTTTTTGTCCGGGCTTCACCAGCAGCTGCGCCTCTGTTTCTCTCTGGGCCTCCGAGGGGGCTGCTGATCAGCCCCACCTCTCTGATCAGGCCTGGAGATAGGCCCAAAGATGCTGACTGACATAGAAACTGACCAATCAGAACCAAATCTGGGTGAACTGTGAGGAGCTAATGGTTGCCGAGGAGGTGTAGCTTTTGACTCTGACTGGCATAGAAACTGACCAATCAGAACCAAATTAGCTGGCAGGGGAAGGCAGTTTGGGGTGATCAGGCAGACAGAGGCAGTTGGGGGCAAAATCAGGCTGGCAGGGGAGGGCAATTAGGGGAGATCAGGCAAGCAGAGGCAGTTAGGGGCGATCATGCAGACAGAGGGATTAGGGGCAATCAGGCAGAGACAGTTAGGAGTGATCAGGCAAGTAGGCAGGTGAGTGGTTAGGAGCCAGTGGTCCCAGATTGCGAGAGGGATGTCTGACTGCCGGCAGTTGGACATCCCATAAGGGGTCCCCAGTTGGAGAGGATGCAGGGCTGAGGGAACCCCCACCTCTGTGCATGAATTTCATGTACTGGGCCACCAGTTTCACTATATTTATGTTCCAGTCACAGAATGCAAAACTGTTACATGGTCCCCAGACATTTTTTAATAAGCACTACAGACTTAGGGTTCACCAGTTTCTCTCTAAAAAACTATCCCCAAACCACTTACATTTCTGAAGATATATGAAGACATTCTCTATGTAAAGGCTTATGAATTCCAAAACTTCTATCTCCTATTATAGTTAATACATGACATTCTTATTTTCAGTAGTCAATGATTACAATGCAACTTAAATACATATATATAGCTAAAATAATAGCATTACTATTTCTAAAGTGCTTTTTTAACACATTATATTCATTAGTTTAATTTTTTAAAATTTATAAACATAATAAAAATGTAAATACATGTAGTACAAAACTTTAATACTACTAAAGTATGCAAATTCACAAGTAAAAATTCTCCACTCTTATAACATTTTATTTGATTTCCATAATTACTCCTATGAGGAGGATATCTTTAATTTTATGTTTGTTCATTCACTCTATTGTTTATTGAGTGCCTAATTAGTGTGAGGCCCTGTTTAAGGTACGGGGTATGCATCAGTGAATAAAAGAGACAAGGTCTCTGCTCTCAAGGAGCTTACACAAGGTGAGATCATGTTACATTGGGTACTTTGATCTGGAAATCAGTCCTTTCTCTAGTACAGCCCAACTTAACTCCTCATTAAGCCTTTTGTTAACATTCTGTATGACCTTGGGGGAATTGTTCAACATCTCAGAGTTATCTTTCTATATATAAATAAGAATTATACAAATTGAGATACCAATCAATCATCTTACAAAATTTAATGAGGACAAAATAAGATGGAAGTTAAAGCATTAGTTAACAGAAAACCTTACATCAAAGTAAGAGAGGGCAAAGAGTGTTTTTTTACTGAATTTATTTGAGATAACACAGCCATCCCAATCTCCAGTGACTTAGGGCATAAACTCTTGTGGACATTCAAAGAATTACTCAGCATCCCTCCCATAAATACATTTATCAGCTCCTTCCAGCAACCCATCTCCTTAATTACAGGACCAGCTTCACTTCTCTTTAAGTCCTTCTATTAATTTTCTTTGGATATTTTTCATCTCTTTGGTAAAGTTTGATGAGCTATTCTAGGCACACTTTTTTGCTAATGGCCCATCCAATGTAGAAACTACTAGAAAGATGGTTTTACTCCTGTTATGTCAGATTCACTTCAGGATATTCTAGTAGTATTTGGTCCCTTCTCACCCAAAATATCTCTAATAAAGTGAATTTCTTTTTCACCTGTGTTTCACCATGACCTTAGTTATCTCCATTTATTCTTGTCTCTAGCTTGTGTTTCCTCCATTCTGTATCTGTACTGCAGTGTTTTATCCTTTAGTGTATCACCCAAATGCATGTCTATATACTGCTACCTAACTTTGGGTATTAGTGTCAACCCAGGCTATTTACTAATACATATAAAAAGTTAGTTAAGTTCAAAGTGTCATAATTTAACAAAGAGAATATCCCTTAGATGACAGACATATTAAAATATATTCTAAATTATAAGCTTACTTAATATCTTCAAGTGTGGAATCCATATTGCATTACTTAAAAATATGTATTGCTCTGCCAATACTAATCCTCTATACCCCAAAACACAGTGCTTTCACCACTCAATGTACAAAAACAATGTTATGTATATAGTAGTCCTTCTTTATCTGCAGGGGATATATTCCAAGACCCCCAGTGGATACCAAACCCTATAATATTGTACGTTTTTGCCTGTGATACATACCTTTGATGAAGTTTAATTTATAGATTAGGCATAGTAAGAGATTGACAAAAACTAATAATAAAATAATTATAATATATTATAATAAAAGTTACGTGAATATGGTTTTTCTCTCTCAGCAAATTAGCAATATCTGTCAAGCAATATAAACCTACATTTTTTCTTCTTCATAATTTCACTGATCAAAGATTTATTTTTACTGTAGTACTTAGCAGCCTCAGAATAGGATTTTTTCCCTTCCTTATCGAGTCAAGAACTTCCACCTTTTCACTTAAAAAAAGAAACTTTCTGGCTTCTCTTTGACATATCTGAATTGCCAGCATCACTTCTCTTTCTTAAGCTTTGGGGCCATTAAGTAAAATAAAGGCTATTTGAACACAAACACTGCAATACCTTGACAGCTGATATGATCGTTTAGAACAGCGGTAGGCAAACTTTGGCTCGAGAGCCACATGCGGCTCTTTGATCCCTTGAGTGTGACTCTTCCACAAAATACCATGGCCTGAGCGAGTCTATTTTGAAGAAGTGGCATTAGAAGAAGTTTAAGTTTAAAAAATTTGGCTCTCAAAAGAAATTTCAATCGCTGCACTGTTGATATTTGGCTCCGTTTTCTAATGAGTTTGCCGACCACTGACTTAGAAGGTTACTAAATGGCTAATGGGCAGGGAGCGTATACAGCCTGGAGATGTAGGATAAAGGAATGATTCACATCCTGGGAAGGACAAAGCAGGATGGATGAGGTGGATGGTGTGAGATATCATCACACTACTCAGAACAGCAAGCAATTTAAAACATGAATTATTTATTTCTGGAATTTCCCATTTAATATTTTCCGATCATGGTTGATCCAGGGTAACTTGAAAACCATAGGAAGCAAAACTGCAAATAAGGGGAGATTTCTGTATATATACTTAATAAGTATTTGCTGGATAAAAGAATGAAAGATTTTATATCTTCTAAACTCAAGTCTACACAATGCAAGAGTATAACAGATATTTGTTGGACTTAAAATCATTAGTTAAAGTGCTATTTTCTACTGGTTTCAATAATGGAAAATGAGATACTGACCTACAAGTTGAAGTGTTTGCTTTAGAACAACAATGCAATTTAGCCCCATCAAGGCCTGTAGAGGGAGGAGGGTGCAGAGTGACCCCAGGGTGAACAGACTGTGAGCTTTCAAGAAAACACTGCCAAAGAGGATCCTGAGGCAAGGGCTGGGTCTTACACCCCTCGATGAGGCCGTCAACAATCTCCATTTCCGTTTTCTTAGACATTAGAATTCTCTTGCAGGCACTTTGACAAGCATGGTCTTCAGCTCTGTCACAGCAATACAAACCTACATTTTCAGGATATAAGTAGCTAAATTAGCTGGTTTTATATCATGTACTACTCAGAACATGGTGCCATACTAGAAGCCATCATTTCTGAGTCATATATCAATATCTGCAGTATACAGGGCCCACCAAATTCCCTCTCCATTACTTTGCAATATAGTAAATAAAGATATTTACCAGGTATACCTATAGACTAGGTATCTATTACTAGAACTCACCAGTATAAATCAAAACAATGGCACCTGGCTTATAAATCCTATTAGTTTTTTGTCAGTTGGTTAATTAGTCAGCTTTTTAAACTTTGCTAATCTGAAGAAAATTGATTACAGGATGTACAAGCTGATATTTTAAAAAATATCAGGACCTCATTTCATTTAATGATGTTTCTATAATATAAAAGTAATAACTATTTATTGGTAAAAATCCAACATTACAGATACATATAATATGGAACAAATATATATTAAAAATGTATCATATACATTTAATTCTGTAACTTTTTTTGTTTATTATATATTGAAATTATTTCTATGTAAATAGATATTTGTTATTATATAGCTATATGATTTAATTACTTTTAATCAATACCCTATTGATGGATGTTTAGGTTTTTCTAATATTTCTCTATTATCACCAATGTTGTAGCAAATATCCTTTATATGTATAGATAAATTTTTGCCAATCTGTAAGTGTTGTTGAAGAACAAAGTCTGATAAGTGGAATTGCTAGATTAAAAGGTATAATTATTTAAAATTCTCATGGTTGTAACCCAGCCTTCCCCTCACCCCTGACCCCCAATCTATACTAACAAATTCTCCCACCTCAGAATAGAGAGTACTGTTTTTTCATACCCTTGCCAGCTTGGTATTTCTGGCATATTTTAGCTGTGACAATAATGTCCAATTTGTAAAGTCTAAACAAATGCTCCAGGCTGCAGATATCTACAACATTTTACTTCCTTTTTACAAGTTATTTTACAAAAGATTGAAATGAGAGAAATATGTCCCTTTTACTTACTATCTGTTGGGTTCCTCATTGGGTAAGATTGGGTATAATTGTTCACACAGTGTATTAATTGTGGACTAATAGAGGCACAATAATTTTCCACTGCTTTGATCTGAGATGGGCCAGGAGAAGAGTCTGTTCGAAAAATGGCCTGGCAGTATTCTCGGCAGTTTGTGTGATGGCCTGCATAGCTGCAACACACTGAGCCCACTGAGGGGAAAAAAGGAGAGAACGTTGAAATGGATCAGCTATTTGCTAACAATAATTCATCATAATAATGACAAAACAACATGTGTCTTTTTGAATTTTGGAAATAAAACCATGCCATAGAACACAAGTACTCGTATTTTCTGGCATATAAGACAAGTAGGCATATAAGACAAGCCCCAACTTTTCCAGTTAAAATATAGAGTTTGGGATATACTTGCCTTATTAGATGACACCTAGCATATAAGACGACCCCCGACTTTTGAGAAGATTTTCCTGGGTTAAAAAGTCGTCTTATACGCCAGAAAATATGGTAGTTAAAATCAGTACTACTGTAGGCATAGCCATTGCAACATTCAGGTGCTCAAGAAAGTCACTATAAGAAAGTCACTATTGGTCAACTTATAGTCCAATGACTTTCAGCAGAAGTAATGCCATCCCCCTGGGAGAATGTGAATGCATATGTTAATGTTTCTGGTTTTCATAACTTGGGGAACACTAATGCCATTTAGTGCATGAGGGTCAGGATAGTAAACGTTCTGCAACATATAGGACAGTCTCATAGCCAATGTTTCCCAAAATACCAATTGTGTCCATGTTGAGAACTACTAGAACAGCTTTCCACATTAGATTTGTAGACATTTGTTTATAAACAAAGCAAAGCAAAACAAAATGAAATAAAACCAAAATAAAACAAAACCCCAAATGTCTCACATTTATAAAATAGAACCATTAAAAACTAAAAGATAGCCAAGCTGGCGTGGCTCAGTGGCTGAGTGTCGACCTAGGAACCAGGAGATCACAGTCCAATTCCCAGTGAGGGTATATGCCCAGATTACAGACTCCATCCCCAATAGGGGGCTTGCAGGAGGCAGCCAATTGATTTTCTCTTATCATTGATGTTTCTCTCTCTCTCTCTCCCTCTCTAAAATCATTAAAAATATATTTTGAAAAAACTAGGAGGTATCAGGATCATTTCATAAGCTTGACTATTATATAACTACTGAGGCCCGATGCATGAAATTGTGCATGCATCGGGCCTCAGACCAGCCTGCACCCTCCCCAATCTGGGACTCCTTGAGGGATGTCTAACTGCCTGTTTAGGCCCAACCGGGATCCATCCTAAACAGGCAGTTGGATATCCCTCTCACAATCCAGGACTGCTGGCTCCCAACTGCTTGCCTTCCTTCCTTCCTGATTGCCCCTAACCATTTGTGCCTGCCAGCCTGACCACCCCCTAACCACTCCCCTGCTAGCCTGATTGATGCCTAACTACTCCACTGCCAGCCTGTTTGCCCCTAATTGCCCTCCCCTGGAGGCCTGGTCACCCCTAACTGCCCTCCCCTGCAGGCCTGGGCCCTCCCAATTGCCCTCCCCTCCTGGCCATCTTATGGTGGCCATCTTGTGTCCACATGGGGGCAGGATCTTTGACCATATGGGGGCAGCCATCTTGTGCATTGGAGTGGTGGTCAATCTGCATATTACTCTTTTATTAGATAGGAAAGAGCACTGGTGCACAGGTGGGGGCCAGCTGGTTTTCCCTGAAGGGTATCCTGGATCAGGGTAGGGATTCCCTTGGGGTGTGGGGCAGCCTGGGTGAGAGGCCTGTGGTGGTTTGCAGGCTGGCCACACCCCCAGCAACCCAAGTGGAGACCCTGGGATCTGGGATTTATTTATCTTCTACAATTGTAACTTTGTAGCTTTGAGCAGAGCCAAGCTTCCTGTTCACTCAGTGGTGGCAGCCATTTCTCTTGGGATTTATTTATCTTCTATAATTGAAATCTTGTAGCCTTAAGCAGAGGCCAAGACAGGCTGCAGAAGGTTGGCTTTCTCCAACACCAGGGGCAACGCTAGCCTCCTGCTCTCTCCAGCTCCATGGCTGCTACCATTTTTGTTGGGATTTATTTATCTTCTATAATTGAAACTTTGTAGCTTTGAGTGGAGGCCTGAGCCTGCCAGGATGTGTGGAAAGCTTGGCTTCCTCCATCACTGGGAAACCCAAGCTTCCCTTCTGCTTGCTCTGTGGCTGCAGCCATCTTGGTTGGGTTAATTTGCATACCTGCTCCTGATTGGCTTGTGGGCGTGGCTTGCAGGTATAGCAGAGTGGTGGTTAATTGGCATATTACTTATTTATTAGATAGGATATATTTTGAAACAAAAGCCCCAAAGTTCTACAATGTTTGAACATCTGCAAGAATATACCTAACTTAAAATAGTCTTCACCTCACAATTGATAAAACCTTTTCAATTTTGAAAAGTAAAACCCACATTTGATTCTGGATTTATGTATTTTTGAAAATCAAGAGGACCATTTAAAGTATCTGGGAAGAGCTAGATGAATGACTGGGTAGTGCAAATGTGGAATTTATAATGGAAAGCACAAGAGATATTCATAGAGAGGCTAAGGAATCTGTGGAAAGCTGATGGAAGACAAGACATGGCAGGTAGGAAATCTCTGATAATTATTAGAGATGATTATGAAGGAACCAGAATCAGATTCCTGGTGAATTTGCAGAGAGTTCCGGCAACTTCCAGAAATAATAATGATAATGATAAGATCATATATAAATTAATTAAACTAGAACTGAATGAATGCAGGACAGGCCTCAGTTCCCTGGGCGAGGGCATTGCTTCATACCTATTGTGCCACATAAGTTTTTGACTTGTAATTACTACCAAATTTACTGTGTTCATGATGCATTTTTGCATCACAAAGAACTGTTGGAAGCTGCCCACTGCCTTCACTTGCAGAGAGGTGTGGGACAAGGAACCTGGAAGGCTGATCAATCTTGAAGCTCTGGACAATGGTAGCTAAAGCAACCTCCACCTTCTAGTTTTCTGTAAATCCTTGCAGACTGGCTATTACTGGAATTGCCTGCCTAGAGCTATGGGTGGAACCCATAGTCTTAATGAAAGGGATTGCTAGGTTGGAGCAAAGCGGTGGGAACGTCTTTTCAGCCAGGCTGACTTAGGTTATAAAGTAAACTTTATTAAGACTTTTGGTTTGTATGCTTAAGGAATGTGGTTTCTTGTTCAAAATAAAATCTTAATTTATATTTGGAATTGAAAATCTGTAAGAAATGAAACTCCGCTGCTGAAACTGCCTCTGGTGCGGAGAAATTTAAAGATGGCAGGGCTATCCGCTCTCCCATAATGAGGTTAAAGTTTTGTTTAAAAATTATAGAAGAACTTGCAGGGAAATGCAAAATTTTGCCAAATTGGGTGCTAGTAATTACGTTGGAAAGCTAAAAAGAAAGAAAAAATTTAAGATCTGTCTTTATCTATTAAGCATGAAAAGATACGCAGCCAGATCTGTTCCTATGCTTTCCCCAAAGTAAGCAGGATATGGGGGAAGGGAGACATGTGACAATCCAAAATGGAAGGCCACTCTCCCAGTATGCTAATTTAAAGTCTCCTTTCTGGCCATGAAAAAGTCTTCTCGCCTTAAAAATTTAGAAATGCATCTGGGATATCTGTGCACTTGTAAAGGAAAAAGATAATTTAAGACAAAATGTGCGCATGGTCCGATTTTGGATATTAGATATTGGATTTGACTCTTTGCAAGGGCTACAAAATAAAAAACCCAAGATTTTTTTTTTCCCCCTGAGAAAAATGGTGGGTTTGACCAAAAGGAAAGAAATTCAAGTTATTTCCAGCAACAGGATTCACATTTCCATAATAAAGAGTAGTTCTTAAAATGCTAATGAAGGCCTTAAAAAGCTAACTTTTAAGGCCTTCAAGAAAATCAGTGAATTGTGTTAAAAAAGAATTTATCCAAAGTAAATGCCTTAAAATAATTGGAATTGGATTTGAAACTCAAAAATTGTTGAAAAATATTAATTATAAAGATCTAAGTAGTCCAGGTAACTGGGTATGCCCTTTGTTAATGAAGGAAGAGTTAGATGCCCTTCCCCCAGAATACAGGTGGACCAGCTTCCTGCCAGTAGCCATTTGTTAAGAACTATTTTTGCATTTGAATACCTACAAGCTTGCTACTCAACTTCCCCAGGCAGAGAAAAAACATGGTCGGTTTAAAGTTAATTATTGTATTTTTGAAATTTATTCTTAAAGATATAAGTGTTATTAATCTAAAGAAATGCTAAATATTTGACTTGCCAGCTGTAAAAGTTTAAAGTTCAAATTAAATTGGGAGAAATTATATAGTGGTAATCAAATGCCTAAAGTATAAAAATTTAAAATGTGTTTTCTCTAATAATTAGGAATTCAAAATATGTTGTTCATTGGTCTAATTAAGAAAGAGGATTAATTCTGTAATTTCAACCAAATTTTGAATATAATAACAAATTTAAATTTAATTAATATCTTAAGATAATTATAAAAAGTATTATAATCTTTAAATCACATAAAGATATTTGTTTGGTATTTTTTCCAAGTTAAATTTCAAAGCTGTAATTGAGGGATAAATTTGGAACATTTTCATGTGCCCTAAAATGTTTTCAAGAAGTTTTCTCTTCTTAAAGGAAATATTTTGAATTTAACTGATGTTATATACTTGAAATTGCATGGACAATTTTATCAAATAAAAAATTATTAACTATATTTTATTTATAAATGTTATGAAGGTTTTGGCCTCTAAGAAGGGTAAAATAAGTAACCAAATATTTCTTAAAATCCAACAGCAAAATTTTAAGGCGGAAAGTTAAAATGACAAAAAGCCCATAACCACGTGCATTTTTAATTAGGCTGAAGGTGGGGCTGTTTTTGCACCTTGTGAATCAGACATAGACATTTACTAAATTTGCTTTGCTTTTTAATTAAAAATACCTACTTAAATTACTTTATAAATTAGCTTTTTAAATTATAATCAAGGTCTTATATAAGTTAAGTTACATGAGAAGCCAGTATTTTTAAAGCCATCAAAAACATTAGTAAGATTTCTGTTTGTCTGTAGTATAGTTTTGGCTTTAACAATTTAGACAGCTGCCCTTGGCGGCCGCCATCTTGAAACAGCAAAGGCCAACCCCTCTCTTTGAATAAAGTTACTGAGACTTCCCATGATCCCTCTGTATATGCTAATTAGCTAACAGGAATACTCTTTAAAAATAATATTCTAAAAAAGACAGTGTTTTAAATGAAACTATAGCCTGAGAATTATTTGAGAAGGAAATAAAAAGAACTTTTCTTCAAACATCTGAAGAACTGTAATTGAAAGTTAATAATTTTGGCCTCATAAACTGAAATAATTTGTGTCTTTGTTTCCCTGATAGTTTATTTTAGTTACTTAAAAATTAATTGCAGAAGTCTAATTAATGTTATTTATTGTCCATAATCTAGGATAAGTAAAGTTAAATAATAAACTTTATTCCAGGTTAATTTAAATTGGCTTATTGAAATAAATATTCATAAAAACTTAATTGTACTGGACAAAAAAACTGTTCCTTAAGTATTAACTAAAAATTTTTTATTGATAGTTCATCTCATAGTAAAATTGCTTAATATGCAATGAATCCAAAGCAGTCATATTTTTGTGCAAAAAATTAAAATGTTATCAAGACTGCATTGTAAAATTTCTAAAAGCCTCCTAATATTTAAATCAAAAAAAGGGGGGATAGTGGAAAAATAACCTGTAAGAATAATTCCCTGTAAGTAAATTACATCAAGAAATTTTTTACTTTGGAAAATTAGTTTTCACTTGTAAATGCTAATAGCAAGACACTCATGAAAAATCACATGGTGTCAAAATAAGCCAAAGGAAAATTGGGCAAAAAAAGAAAAAGGATCCCAAGTCAAATTTATAGAAACAAATTATTTTATTAACCTTTGGCTGAGAATATGTTTGTATATTTAGAGAAAACAACTCCAAGACCATGTGGATTCCTACAACAATGGATCCCAAAAGAAACTGACCGGACTGCTCCAGCTATGAAGACAAGAGGAGACAGTCCAGAAATGGAAAATGCTGAAGACGCCTTGCCATGCTAGCAGTCAGCAGCTGTGCGTCGCAGCAGTTGCCCAGGACAAAAGCAGAGAGGGTCGGACCTGCATTTATCCACCGTTTATCCACCATCCAGAAATATCATTGCTGACATGTACAGATCAGGAACTGTTGGACACTGAAATTGGGACTCAAAACTGTTGGACATTGAAATTGGGACTCAAAAAAACCGTTGGTTCGGAAAGAAACTTACTGCAGACTGATTCATTTGCCTCTCAGCATAACCACTATTGCTTGTCTCATTTTGAGTTCTCATATGAGTTTACTTCTAGTCTGCAAATGCAAGACTTTTAAGGAAAAAAAACAACAGGGAATATGTTCGAAGCTGCCCATTGCCTTCAGTAGCAGAGAGGTGTGGGACAAGGAACCTGGAAGGCTGATCAACGTTCCACTGTCTAGTTGAGACAATGGTAGCTAAAGCAACCTCCACCTTCTAGTTTTATGTAAATCCTTGCTGACTGGCTATTACTGGAATTGCTTGCCTAGAGCTATGGGTGGGTCCCATAGTCTTAATAAAAGAATCTACTAGGCAGGAGCAAAGTCTTTCCCCTTGAGTTGGGCTCCTGCCTGGCCCCCAATATTTCCTAATTAGTATTTTCTAGTCTCTTTCATTTGCGTGCGGCCTCCTTCAGAGCCCGAACCCTGTATCTGAATCCTGAACCACATGGGACGTGAAAGGGGTTCACTACAAACTGGAGTCCAAATGTGGGACACTACAAAGAACAATTATTAATGGCTACATTTACCACATCTGTCAATGTCAATGAGGATAAAGTGGAGGTTTTGGGGGGATGCTGAGGACAGAAGAGAAACGTTGAGAACGGGATAAGGATGCCTATCTTCTGATTCCCCATTATGCTGGCTTCCTCACCAGTGGAGGACATAAGATGTGCCAGAGAGGTAGAAGAAAGGGTAGACGATAAAGTATAGACAGCTAATGTTTCTTCTTATTCTTTGATACACTCCACTGCCAAGCTAATCTAGACAACTCTTTGTTCCTCAGATGTGTTTTGTATCTCTCACTATTCCTTCATTTGGTATGCCCTTCCTCCAACTCCACTGTTCACATCTTGCCCATCCTTTGAGGCCTAGCGCAGTCACCAACTCATGAAGTCAACTCTTAGTACCCCTGCAGGATATGATTCCTCCTTCCTCTGAAGTCCCACAGTGATACTATCCAAAAGCCACCATGACCCAGAGTTGTTTATCTACAGGGTTTGCCCCTATAGATGTGTATTTGCTCCACACAGAGGAAGTAGTGAAAGTCTGCTGACTGAACTGAGAGGCAGCCCTCGGCAAGTGCAGCATTGTACCACCTGGGAGTGCTTAACTTCGGAAAGTGATCCTATTTACTCAAATGGGGTAAATACACGATCTTCCTCTAATACATCTAGCACTAGGATAGGACATGGGAATGAATGGCCTAAACACTCCAGAGGAAGGTGCCTATCAGGATCCTGTGGAGCACATTCCTTCAGATGGTTTACTAAGAGCCTAAGTTATAATGCCAGGGTCTTGGCAGTATTTATAACAGCTAAATCATAATCTGTAAACTGAGCTTTGCCCTTTGGACTGCTTGTATAACCATCAATAATATACTTACTTTCATTTCTGCTAATGCAACTGAAAAGAGCATTCTGTAAATTAAAAACAAACAGAAATTAACAACCACACTGAATTTCTAATTTTATTTCACTTATGGTTATATGAACATCAGGATATCACAAACATTTAATTCTTTCTAAATGCAAGACTGAAAACAAAAGGCTATAAGATGGCATTCTAGTGAAAAGGGAGACCACTTCTAATATACATTAGGGATCAAGGCTGTCAACTGAGCCATAAACTGACCATGTTATGGCAAACCAAGTTTATGTAAAGCTGTTCCAATGTGTGTATTTGGGGGAAACTACAACATATTAATCTCAATAATTTCTTGCAGGAATATATAAAAGTTTCAGAAAATCGCCGAGACCATTTTGGCTCAGTGGATAGAGCATCGGCCTGTGGACTGAAAGGTCCCGGGTTCAATTCCGGTTGGGGGCATGTACCTTGCTTGCGGGCACATCTCCACAGTGGGGCGTGCAGGAGGCGGCTGATCAATGTCTCTCTCTCATCGATGTTTCTGACTTTCTATCTCTCTCCCTCTCTGTAGAAAATCAATAAAATGTATTAAAAAAAAAGTTTCAGAAAATGATATATAATAAAGAACCTATAGGGAATTATATATATTTCATATAACCACTGCATGTTAGAGTTGCAAGAACCTTAGAGGTAATCTTTAATTGTTATCAAACTTGGCCATGCACTAGTGTCACCTGAGTATACTAAGCCTTATCCTAGACTACAGAAACAGACTTAGGAATAAGGCACAAAAATTTAAACAAGACTTCAAAGCCGTTTCTTACATAGCCATCCTGTGGACAGATGGGGAATCTCTCTACCATTTTACAGACGAAGAACTGGTTTTCTCAGCAGGGAATAAACTGGCCAAAGTCACAAAGCAAGTCAAAAGCAGAGCTTGAGACTCAAATTAGTGTTTATAAAGCTCTTAGGTCACTCTTAATAATATTACACCGTGTTAAAGTCATTGTAAGGAAATAAGAAGTGAAAAAGACAAAAACAAAATATTCTATATATGGCCATTTGGATATTCAGGGCTTGTCCACTATGATTATCACTCACAATTGGAAAAGAATGAATTCTTAAAAGAAATGAAATGGGCATACATAAAAGATATATGGAAATCAAGTGCACCCTATTGTCGAATAGAGATGATTTAGCTAAATCACAAGCAAGCCATGTGATCTGGACTTGTTAAAGGACCAGCTTTACTGATATTTAAAACCTAGCTTCAAGCCCGGCCAGCATGGCTCAGTGATTGAGCATCAACTTATGAACCAGGAGGTTATGATTTCTAGTCAGGGCACATGCCAGGGTTTCGGGCTCCATGCCCAGGGGGGAGGGAGGTGGGTGGGAGGATATGTGTGTCTGTGTGTGTGTGCAGAAGGCAGCCAATCACCGACTTTCATCATTGATGTTTCTATCTCTCTTTTCCTCTCCGAAACCAATACAAATATATTAAAAGAAATAAAAATTTTACTTTACAAATAAAAGAAATATCACTCTGGATTAGCCTGTGGGATCACTTAGCTTGAGAGAGGTATAAAATGACCCCAAATCTGAAAAATGTCAGAGATGATCTAATCTCCTTATTTGACAGATGCCAGAGACAGGCCTAGAAAGGAAAATACTTATGGACCCTAGCTTTGACCCACACTAAGATGGTAGAATTGGGTAGAAAGAAACCATATGGACGGCAAGCCTAAAGTATTTGCTGTATGGCTCTTTACAGAAAAAGTTTGCTGACCCCTGATTTAGAAGAATCAAGCAAGACATGTAAGAAAAAGGTTTTGTTTGGGGGCACAGCTGTCTCCTTTGACATCATTTCCAGAGTTTAGAAATATTCCCTAAGTATCTTTCATTTCTCTTAATGTCTATTGCTAGTCCCTTCACAAATAGATTCACTCTAATTTGTTGAACAAAAACATTTATATTTCCTCAGTGATAATACTGTTTTTATATCTCTATCTTTGTCTTTATCAATTTTAATGTCTAAATGAATGGGCCTTTAATCCTTCTCTTGCTTAGTTTACACTTATCATGATTACATAGACTGTAATCATGTCACCTTTTGTGATAAAAGATTTCTAATCTTAGGTAACTATCTGTTAGGTAACTAAATGATAAATAACTGTACATTTCACTGTTTAATTACTGCTGATTAGTTTGACAGGGCTTAATTAGATATACACACAATGAGTCACAGCATATATTTCCTCATTTCTTTTTTTTTAGTTTTTTATTTACTTTTATATATTTCAGAGAGAAAGGGAGAGGGAGAAACAGAAACATCAATGAGATTCATTGATCGGCTGCCTCCTGCATGACCCCCCACTGGGGATCGAGCCCACAACCTGGGCATGTGCCCCCACCGGGAACTGAACCGTGATCTCTTGGTTCAGTGGTCGGCAAACTGCGGTTCATGAGCCAGATGCGGCTCGAGAACCATGGTTTGCCATTCTGTTGACTAGTGAGTTCGTTGACCACTGTCCTGGTTCATAGATCGAAGCTCAACCAGCCAGGCTTTTCTCATTTCTTAAGATAGCCAATCTTGAGTTCTTAGTCAGTTAAGTCTTTCAATGTCTGATCGCCATCTGGTGGCAAAAACTGGAAGTAACAGTTTATAATTACTGTATTGGTATATAATAAATATATTATTAAATGGAGCCTCTTTTGACATTCTGCCACCAATATTATACCAAATGTGCCTTCCTATAGTAGTCCCCTCACCACTCATTTTACTCTAAACTAGATCACAGTTACAGTGTTACTGAGGTAAAGATCTACCACATCCGTGACCCAAAGAACATGTCAGTATACTGGAGTTGACAGGGTCTCAAGAGATCAACAACTTCACTACACAGCTGGACAACATTATTGTGTTAACGGATACAACACAGTAAGTCCTCACTTAACATTGTTGATAGGTTCTGTGACTTTCACAAAAGGACATATAATGCTATTTTACCATTGGCTAATTGATATAAAACAAGAGTTAAGTTCCTACAGCATCTCTCACCAACATCATTACTGAACAATGTTGAACAAAGTGTTATTCAATGATGTGCTATATTCAGTGCTTTCTCTACTCACCCAAAGAATGCCTAATTTATAGACATTTATACAAGTTATTTATTCTGAAACAAAGAACCTGTGCAAGTCAGCTGTCCAGAGTGAAAAAAAACTTCTGTTAAAAATCTTATATAATAAAAGGCTAATATGCAAATCAACCGAATGGCGGAATGATTGGTCACTATGATGCACACTGACCACCAGGCGGCAGACACTCAACATAGGAGCTGCACCCTGGTGGTCAGTGCGCTCCCACAGGGTGAGCACAGTGGCGGTGGTGGTGGGAGCCTCTCCCTCCTCCATGGCAGTTGAACATCCTCCCTCCTCACCTCCCCCCAGGGCTCCCAGACTGCAAGAGGGCACAGACTGGACTGAGGGCCCTCCACCCAGTGCACGAATTTCATATACCAGGCCTCTAGTTCTATCTATAAAAATACTAATTGTAGAGCCTTTTTATAGGCAAAATATTTTTGTTCATCCTATAAGTCTTACCTGCTCTGGGGAGATATCCCCATTACTCTGAACAGGGATTGATATTCTCCCTCCCTCGCCCCCCAGGCACCAATGTATATTGTACAAACTTCTGGTAATGTACTTGTCTTATGTATTGTAATGAACTATTTGAATTTCTCTCTTCTCATGAACTAGATGTTCAGCTAGAATCTAGTAGATAGTGGCTAAATTCTTTCATCTTTGTACCCTGAGAATAATGTCGGACACCAATTAAGTCTATCAGTTCGGTGTGTATAAATTCAATGAATGTTGAGTGAATAAATGAATGATAGATGCAAAGACAAAAGAGACATAGACTCTGCCTCCAGGAACTTGAGAGTGTAATATTAAAAAGTGACATGTGAACAGAATTATCCTATGACAAATACTATATAATAAAGCATGTAAAGGATTTAAAGTAGCAATCAATTTTATGTGTAGAGGCAGGAGAACTTAGCAGGAAAGTTTTTAAATAGAAACTATCTAAGTCAAAATTTAAAGCAAAGTTGCTAGTTGGATAGGGGTAGTGATGTGCTGGGATCAGCTGTCAAGGGAATTTGGGGAGTGGGGGAGGGAAAGAGCCCAGATTTTTGCCGTATTTGCTGATGTCCATGGCATTAATACTCTAATCATAGCTACTTTCAAATTTAAAACTGGTTTACAAAACTCCTGAGTATTTAATAATCAGTTCTCCCTAGCTAGTAAGATGCCAGTTCTATCATATCACTGAATGGGGTGTGATAGGATGGAGTCAGAAAGAGGGACTTCAAGGTAGAACAAACAGGTTGTACAACTATAATTAACAAAACTCCTCAATGGCTCACCTACAGAATTAAGTTCATGTTCCTCAGTCTGATATACAAGCTTTTCTCTATCTAGACTCTGACTCTTTCCTCCTCCCTTATGCAACTTATAATTTCCAAGATTGACCATGTATTTTATTTAAGCGAGAGATATGACTGTATTTGGTCTTTCAAGACACCATTCTAAGAGTACTGAAGGTAGTAGATAAAAGGAGAAATTAGAAGTAGGAAAGTAGTTGGGCAGCTATTGTCCAGCAAGTGGTTTAAAGGCCTCAGCTAAGACAGTAATTGAGGATCTGGAAAGTAGACTGATTTAAGATATATTTCGAAGGCAAATTTTTAGAGCTTGATAGCCAGTTATTTGTGGGAGATGGTGAGAAAAAGTAAAAAACAGACAATACCTCTTAGGTTTTTAGTTTATGTGTCTGGAACAACCAAGCAAGACATGTAAGAAAAAGGTTTTGTTTTGGGATGCATGCGTGCGCGCCTATGTGTGTGTGTTGCGGGGGGTGAGGGGGTGGGGGTGGGGGGAGGGGGGTTGGGGGCGGGGGGTATGCTGCGGAAGGTAAGGAGGGAAAGAGAGGTAGGGAAGGTATGGAGGGTAACAATCAGTTTGCCTGATTTGAAATGCCAACTGCACATTAAAAGTACACATTCAGGAGTACTTAAACCAAGCTAGCAAAGAAGATTCTGGATTTGTCATCATATAGGGGCAATGAAGTTATGGGGGAGTAGATGAGTTTGCCTAGTGGGGAAAACCTGGACATGGAGATTAGACTAGGTCATAATATAATCTGAATTATTAGATTTCCCTTTTGGGATAATCTCATTCAGGTGACTTCTTAGGAAAATGGACTAGAGAGGAAATACACTTTTACTGGGAGACTAAATAAGAGATATCTTCCCCAAACTATAATATAAAGTATGACAAAATGAAACAATATACAAATGGAACATAATCAAAGTTTTACACTATCGTAAGCCAGTACTGCAGGACCTAATCGGTTTCGCTCTTTTTGGAGCTCATCAGCTGCAGGTAACGGCTCAAATCTACTCTGATACAGTACACCTATATAGCATACCATTTACCAAGCCTCCCATTCAGTTTTCTACTTAGTATATCACCACAATTTCCGGAGTTTCCTTGTCTTTACATTTGGTTCCCTGAAGGCTTTGTTGGGGCAAAGTACCCCAAGATTCTTTTTGTTAAAATCCCCCACAGTTGACTGTCTCTATTCTGACAACCACCTCAGCACAGACCCAATCACACTGAGGTGCAGGAGGCCTCCAGCTATTCAGATAATCCTGCTGGTGCTGACATCCCTGTAATTCTATCTCTAAATGGGCTATTTTTTCATTCCTTTTCTTTATGCTTCTGGTAGTAAGTCTAGAATCAAGGTTAATCTGAGAGAAAAATGAAACAAAATAAAATACACAGAAATCTTTAGAACAAAATATTTAATTTCGAATTTCCTGAGGATATACTGTATAGCCTAGTGGTCGGCAAACTCATTAATCAACAGAGCCAAATATCAACAGTACAACAATTGAAATTTCTTTTGAGAGCCAAATTTTTTAAACTTAAACTTCTTTAATGCCACTTCTTCAAAATAGACTCACCCAGGCCGTGGTATTTTGTGGAAGAGCCAAACTCAAGGGGCTAAAGAGACACATGTGGCTCGAGAGCTGCAGTTTGCCGACCACAGGTCTAGCCCATGTAGACATACATAAATATGCACCGAACACTGGCATCCAGGGGTAGGTCAAAGTGTATGACAGGCTACCATTTGTGTTAGAGGAATGGCAGAGGAGGAATATATGTACATATTTGCTTTTATATGTATAAAATATCTCTGCTAACTTAAGGAACTGAGTGGTTGCAGTACAAGAGGTGAAAAAAAGACTTTATTGTATAACATTTTGAATTTTGAACAATGTGAATATTCAAAAAATAAAATTTAGCACATACCTGCACCTTTCTCTTATGCATTTAGCAGCATGTTGATAGAATGATGCTGAAGGAACTGAGTCTAAAACTCACAAAGCCAACTATCTGTTCTTGAGCTTCTTAGAGCCTCTTTTTAACACCCTTAATCTTATTTTCATTTTAATATTCTTATAGAACCAGAGCTCCATGACAGAATTTACTTTAGCTTTGTTTAGCAACTGTTGAGTTTAAAACTTAAATGCCTAAAGATTTTAAAAGTGAGTCCTCACAAAAATATCTCCTATATACTTTCCTTTACAGTTTCTCATCTTGCTTATAAAATAACATCAAATAACTGGGTTGAACAAAGCTAGGAATGAAAGAAGAAAGATGAAGATGAAATTTTTGAAAATATAAAGGAAAGCACAAAAAAGAATCTGTGGATGAAGTAAGTCTGAAGACAAATTTGTAGCATTATACTTCAGTGGGTCATGCAGCAAATGGAAAGGTATTTATATTTATGGCCATTATGTTAAAAGAATGGCAGGTAAGGACTGACATAAAGGTACAAAATGGATTTATCAACCTGAAACTAAAATTTGTGTCATCAACCATAGCCAGGTCCCTGGAAATTTACCAGCATCATCTTGATGTTTATTATGATGTTCAAGGAAGAAAATAACTATCATCAATTTTTAAAAATTACATCTGTATCACAATTCATGGAAAACATGGATTCGTTTTACTTTAGTTCTAATCAGCCAATGTGCACTAGTATGGCTACACTGATGGCTTATAGCCCGCATTTGTTCTGACTGTTGGTGCCTATGGGGTTCCAGTTATTAAATATTTTAAGTATCATCTCTGGTCCTAGCATCACATATTCATGAACCCGGTGGCCTGACCAATACTTCCAGGTGGGCTAAGGACCAAGCCTGTGAAAATGCATGGAGAACCTGGAAGTGAGCATTCTCATGACACTGGAACCTGTACATACCAGAGTTATCAAGCCGCTGGTTGATTTTGGTGGCCCCAACCAAACAGATGTGATTCTAAAAGTACTCTTACGTACGGAAGGAAGTACTCTTTCTTAAGTGTTTGTCAGAATAAGAGAACTGTAGAGTCAAGAGATCTTTAGTCAAATCTGTCCACTGCAGAAATCCCCTCCACAACAGTGAATCCAGTAAGCCTTTGCTTGAACATTGCCGGTTGACAGGAAGTTCTTTTTCTTGGAATATCTCATTTCATTCTGAACATAGGTCTGGTCCTCTCAGATTAGTATTTGGTTCCTCCTCTTCTAGTTCCCTAAAGAAGCAATTTTCAAAACCCAGCCCTCTCCCTTTTTCTGTTTTTCTTCCATAGTTTTCTTTCACTCTTAAAGTGGTAGGTTTACTTCACAGTTATCTTTGGGCATGATATCTCTTCTCTTCTTTAGTCCTGCATTCCTAACTACCTCTGAGATATAGGTATTAACATTTAAAAAGACCTAACACTCAATATACTTCAATTTCTTTAAACAACCCTCCCAATGTACGTATGCTAGTGTTTTTGTGTATTTTCTTTTAAAAATTCAAAAATACATTATTGTTTTAAACAATATGTATATTGTGACTTACCCACTTTGTATTGTCATCATTCTTTTTCTTTCTTTTGCATTTCAATAATTACAGCTGTTTTAGAATTTCCTTTAGAGAGGAATTCTTTCTATAAAGGGTCCAGTCATGGCAGTTCTTTGCTTTTGTTATCTGGAAATATCTTAATTATGCCCTCTTTCTTGAAAAAACAAACGAACTGCTAGACATGGAATTCTAGATTAATAGTTATTTTCTTTCAGAGCTGTTTAGGTATCATTCTGTTTCTGGCCTCCTCTGTTGCTAATGAGAAATCAGGTGACGGTCTCCTTTAAAGGTGATGTCCTTTTTTCCGACTCCCTTTTAAAAATATATATATATTTTATTGATTTTTTACAGAGAGGAAGGGAGGGATAGAGAGCCAGAAACATCGATCAGCTGCCTCCTGCACACACCCCACTGGGATGTGTCCACAACCAAGGCACGCGCCTGACTGGAATCGAACCTGGGACCTCTCAGTCCGCAGGTCGACGCTCTATCCACTGAGCAAACCAGCTTCAGCTCTGACTGCTTTTAAGACCATTGGCTATGAGGTGTGTCTATAAATATAAATTTTAAAAATCCCGCTAGGGATTTTTTGGGCTTCTCTAAACATTGAATCTACTCCATATTTTTTCTTCTTCTAGTATTCCAATTAGAAGACTTTCTCTATCCACCATTTCCCTTAAACTCTTTCAGCTTGTCCCTATATGCTGCTATGCCAAATAACTTCTTCAGTTCTATCCACCAATTCACTGATTCACTAAGAAATTTTTTTTTTTATATTCTCCTGAATATCATCTCCTATATTGAATCCATCAAAAAATTCTGTGGATGGATTCTGCCTTCAAATCTCTCATTTATTCCTGAATACTCAAACTCTATTGCTATCAGCCTACTTTGGGGCCTCATCTGTTTTGGTTCAGTGGTTGAGACCTATGAACCAGAAGGTCATGGTTCAATTCCCAGTCAAGGTATATGCCTGGGCTGCAGCTTGATCCCTGGCATGGGGTGTGCAGGAGGCTAGTCAATGACTCTCTCTCATCATTCATGTTTCTATCTCTCTCTCCCTCTCCCTTCCTCTCTGAAATCAGTAAAAATATATATAAAACAAAAAAACTCCTGCCTCTCGGTATTCAATATTTATTGATTTGTGTAAGAAACCAGATATTATAAAATCAGACATAATAATATCTTACATTTAACTGATTTATCTTAGCTTCATTGAAAACGAAACTCAGAATCTTAAATGTCATTAAAATGTTTTAACTTCATTCAATTAAGTAAATTCTTAGGAAATCCCCTCAAAAGCAATTCTGCATCAGCTCACCAGGAAAGAGAAACATTAGCTCCTGTGAATATATTCTCACTCTCTGAATCTCTAATCAAACTATAAAAAACCATCCTTTTGGATAAATGCTACCTCCTAAAATTGTAAGCCTAAAAGAAAATTTACACAACTAGTTCACCCCAGAGACTATTCTAGTGTTAAGGAAAAAATACTAAAAGCCTAATTTTATAAATTATTCTAATGTTGATAAATAACCAATCTAGTTAAAATAAGTTCCACAATACCAAACTTACCCAATTCACTTTAGCCGTTATCTTTAAATTAAATTTCAACTATCATGAGAGTGATGGTTATTTGAGGTTTAAAATTCAGAACCTTCTTTCTATATTAAAGTGCTCTTGTCTCTCTCTTTATTTCTAAATACATATAAGAAATCAAACTGAGTTTTGAACTATCTTGAATTATTTGTAGGTTCAACTTTTTATATATATACACAAATGAACTCTCTTGGCATGTAGCTTTTTGGAAAATAGGTTCTTAATTCTACGCCAAGAATTAAGAGAGGATAGACTGAGAAAAGTAAACTACTAAAAGTAAACTACTCTTAGTATTTCTCTTATAGGACAGTGTTTATCTCTCTTACCTTTCCTGTCCCGTCCTTCATCAACACATACTGGCAGACTTCCTAGGGCAATGCGGAAATCCAGACAAGAGAAGGAAGCACACTAAAATAATGGAGGACAGGCTACAGGAGATGGACAATGTCAGACATCATGTGGGAGAAAAGAAGGAATTATAGTTAGCCACTTTGTTCAAGAGAAACTAAAACTAGTTATTTCAAAGGTAGAGAGATAAGGAAAAAAAAAAAGATCTTTTACTTCTTTGTAGCAAGGCTCCCTTCAATAAGAATAGAGGAAAAGTTACAGTTTATTTAGAAATTTGTCTTCAGAGAAACAGAGGCAAGTTAGCTAATAGTACAAAGAGACAAAAGATAAATAAGATTTTCCAATATAAAAATATTAATCAAGAGGTAGAATTATAAGCTTTGAGAAAAGAAAAAAAAAGGAAATCAGAACTATAATCTAAAAACAGTTAAGAAAGTTGTCCTATCTTTTTTCTCCAAGAGCACACAGACTATTAAAAGCAATAGGGCCCTGGCCAGGTGGCTCAGCTGGTTAGAGCATCGTCTCATACGCTTTGAGGCTTTGATTTGACTCCTGCTAAGTGTAGATACCTAGGTTGTAGGTTCCATCCCTGCTTGGGGCTTGCACAGGAGGCAACTGACTGATATTTCTCTTCCCCCTCCCCACCCTTCTCTATCCAAAATCAATTAATATATCCTCAGGAGAGGATGAAAAAAAATAGCAATAGGAATTCCAATCCTATAAAAGGGTAATATGCAAATCGACTGAATGGCTGAATGACTGACTAGTTGCTATGACATGCATTGACCACCAGGGAGCAGATGCTCATCGCAGGGGGAGGGCCGCTCAGGCAGAAGTTGGGCTGATGGCTGGCGAGCACAGTGGCCGTTCTTGGCAGAGCAAAGGATGTCCGACTGATAGCTTAGGCCTACTCCCCAAAACCATTAGTCGGACATCCCCTGAGGGCTCCCAGACTGTGAAAGGGCACAGGGACCCCCCCACCCCTGTGTGCATGAATATTGTGCACCAGGCCTCAAGTATTTATATGTAAAAAATAGAGGCTCAATGCATGAAATTCGTGCACAAGTAGGCCTTCCTTCCCCCAGCTGCTGGCACCGGCTTCCCTCTGACCTCCAAGACTCAGGCTTCCCTCACAGCCCCAGCTTTGTCTGGAAGGTAGTCTGGTCTAATTAGCATATTATGCTTTTATTAATATTGATGATGAATGAGGTATATGCACTTAAGTATCCTTAATTACATGGTCTTATACTAAAAAAACAATAATACTGTCACATTTAACCATGAAGTTCTAGAAACAAAACAAAGTAGTCCCAATAAGGAACGTTTTCACATCAGGGACACTCTTCTGTACATATCTGCATGATATGAAACACCTTACCTACTCCTGCCTAATAACTCTCCCATCTAGATATCACAGTGCTTGAAATACCACCATTGGGAAACAAAAGTCCTTCAGATTTAATACAGTCTTTGTAAGTTAGTACTTCCAATCCACCTCACCCAAATGCAGGATCCTAGGAAAAATTGAAGCTATTCACAATAGCAATACAACTTATTTGATTGATTTTTTTTTGGGGGGGTGTGTGTGTCAAGGTATAGGAAAAGAAGAAAAGAGAATATGGATTCTGAGAAAAACTATTTTACAACTTTGGATACAACCAATTACTTTTTTAAGAAAACATTATGGGTTAAATCCTCTATCTATGTGATTTAGACATTTATTTAAAATTAATGCTTAATTTCAACCAAAGTCAATTAAAGTCTTAAGATTTCTAAACAAAGTAAATGATATTTTTGTCAAGGCTATATTGTCTGAAAAGTAAAAGGCAATTTATGTAAGAATGAATTCATTTTAAAATTTAAGTGATTCTATTAATTTTTATAATATCTGAATAGTCTATCTAAATTTATTAAATAATATACATACCTCATATTCTTTTCTGCAAACTTTGGAAATATCATTTTTTGAAGATGCCTAAATTAGACAACAAATTTCTCCATTAATTTTATACACATTGTTATTCAGCACAGAATAAAACAGAAAAATCTTATGCTCAAATATTTTAAAGTTCCTTATATACAACCAAACACTTCTCATGCAATTTCTCTTAAACAAACACCAGTCCCAGAACCTATCGGATATGCTAGAATTTCACTCTATAACCTTTTATGGCTTTAATCTCACATAATAACACAGTCATTTTGTTATTTCAGAAACTAGATAACTTTGAAGGAAATGTAAATCAGAAGACTTTTTTTTCAGCTGAATTCCACTCTGCAGCAAATTTTCTTGTGAAGCTCTGCCAGGATATTTATATTTTGTTTCTTCTTTAACCCTTCATATTTTAAGTTCTCATACTGACTTTTCTTCCAAAAAGATCCATATATAACAACAAGGGCATTTAAAGAGGGGAAGGCTATGCCTAGAAATTAAGTTATTTTTATGTAATTCTCTTAACAAGTTAATGGAGATATTTTCTCTTCTACAGATGAAGAAACTGATGCTCAGAGAAATAATAAGTTTTTACATAGAGAGTATATACTTTCTATGTAAAACAAGCCAAAACACATCTGCTGAGGGGTGGTTATTCTTCCGTATGATATCAGTCCCTATTTAGAGATGTTTTAAGAGCCATGGCCTCTGGTCCCTTGTTCTATTTCCTCTGTTCTATCACCTAAGCTCATGTAACTTTCAATAGGCTAGCTGCAGAGGATGGGGAGAGCAAGAAGCAGAATTAACAAGCAACTGTTTTATGTCCCACTAGACCAGTGGTTCTCAACCTTTCTAATGCTGCGACCCTTGAATACAGTTCCTCATGTTGTGGTGACCCCCAACCATAAAATTATTTTCGTTGCTTCTTCTTAACTGTAATTTTGCTACTGTTATGAATCATAATGGAAATATCTGTGTTTTCTGATATTACGACTCATAACAGTAGGAAAATTACAGTTATGAAGAAGCAACAAAAATAATTTTATGGTTGGGGGTCACCAAGGGTTGCGGCATTAGAAAGGTTGAGAACCACTGCACTAGATCCATTATAGTTCCAATCTTCTGCAGCTCAGCTTCATCCAAATGCCTGGAGGAGAGCGGCAGATAGCCAGCCTGTATACTGCCCAAAGGGTGTTGCAGAGGTATGTATGAAAGTGAAGGTGACACTATGTCTCACATACCCCTGTCCAGAGGGCAGTAACTAGAAGAAGAAAATGAAAGAGGCTTTCCAGCTGTGGTTTCAGGTCCACCTAAACTTCCCAGTTAAGTCTACTCCCACCACTTGGAGTATGAGGAAACAGACTAGTTTTCTGACAACACTCTGAAGAACCACTATGAAAATAAACGTAATGCGGAATAACTCAGGGGCCTAACCTGAATTGGACTAGAGCTATAGCAAATGAAAAAGAAGTCATAATTTACTATTCGAGTCATGCTCACCTTAGGAGTTAAGAAGAGATATAAGAACATGCTCAGGGAAAACCCAGGATGAAAGACAGAGAGAAGATGAAAAGCAAAATAAGCCAACTATATTAACTGCTCTTACCCAGGCATAACCCAAGTTCACATGACCATTTGGAGTCATTCAGCACTGACTAAGCATGACCATAGGCAAAGTACAAAAGGCCTCAATTCCTACAATATTATTTTTTCTTTAATAATTTTTATTTTTCAATTACAGTTGACATGCAATAGTATATTAATTTCAAGTATACAACATAGTGATTTGATTTTTATATAACTTATGAATATTCTTTCTTTGTGTGGCAGAGAAGTTGAGAAAGAGTAAAGAGGGCTAGGGGTCTTATATGCAGCAGCCATAACTGAAAAATCAGCGAGTCTAAAGGGAAATGGTCTCTGCAAGAAATACTAAATTTTCAGTTGTTATAGGATACGTCTCCAATGGTATGAGGTGGGCAAGGTTCAAGACATATGCACAACTAAAACCCAAACTACACTCCATGCTTTTCAAGAGCCTGATAGCTCAGTATTACCTGCTTGCAAGCTTGTCGACACTCCAAGGTAATAGCGAGTTCACAGCAGCCTAAGCCAACCCAGCCATCAGATTTCTTAAACACACCTTAAAAACAAAATGTTCAAATGTTTTGGTCATAAGCAGTGACAAATACAAATAGCATGTCAAATTGGCTTGTGGATACCACTAAAAATCAAAGTGTTTACAGAAGGCTCTCAAAACTAGTAAGCCTCTCCCCTCAGCCTTATTCCCAAGGCTATCAGTCTTCTGAGGTACCTCACAGCATGGTTATCAGGTCCTCTGTGTTTTTTTTCCTCATCTCCCTGCCCACCCTATACCCTCTTAGGTCATTCTCATTCTTGGGTAGGTAGCATCTTTAAAGGACATACAGGTTCAGGAAAGCATGAAGAGGCCTTCTCACCTTTAGACTGTGAAGCAGAGGCAAAGATTACAATTTAACTTAACAAAGAGGGGCACAAGTGGTACTGAATTCAAACACATTACATACCTACAGTAGTGTGAAACCCATGACACCACTTAAAATCAATACTTAGTAAACAGACAGCACCATCTCCTATGAGTCAGGACTAAGTTTGAGGGACAAAATAACTCTTCTGTTTATGTATAACAGCTGTTTCTCCAACCAAATCACTGCTTACAGTAAGATATATTTATAATATCACCTTTTTATAAAATTATAAGAAGTATTTTAGTGTATTTTTAGATCCCTTTTTGTAATCAAATGTCAATGAATGACTCCTAGAATACAATTAGGAGGTATAATAATTATGAAGAGGAAAAAGATTTATGCTTGTAGGGATACTACAAATTCCTTATATCTTTTAAAAAATGTTTTATAGCCCTATTGATGTTGCTCAGTTGTTGAGCATTGGCCCATGAATCAGGACAGGAGATCACAGTTTGATTCCTGGTCAAGGTATATGCTCGGATTGCAGGCTGGATCTGGGGACGTGCAGAAGGCAGGCAATAGATGATTCTCTCTCATCATTGATGTTTCTCTATATATATACCTCTCCCTTCCTCTCTCTAAAAATGAATAAAAATATATTTAAAAAATGGTTTATGTTGCTTCCATGTAATACATGCGTCTTCAAAACTACATATACATTAAATTAGATTATTATTTACATCTGAAAAAGATGTCAGGGATTCAAAGGCTATAGGTAGCATAGTTTTCCAAATCAAAGCTTAACACAACAAACAGAAGCATTCTGCTAAAATAACAAAACAAACAAACAAAAGCAAAAAATGTGGCCCACAAATAAAGCTCTAAAAATAGAGTGGGGCAAAAATAGGCTTATAGTTGTGAGGATGCAAAATATAGTTTATTGTTGTATTATTATTAATTATGTATTATAATATTTCCCATACAAACAACTGCAAACCTACTTTTGTCCAACTCTGTATAATATAAACCATCCCAATTGTTACAATTGGCTAAAAATACTGAATATCATAAGCCTCTATATCCCTACATGTTTTAAGAGTAAAAAGGGCAAGAGACTCTCTTCTAGCTCCATTGCCTATAGTTTCCTTTAAATCTTTGCTATTGAGAATCACTCACAGTTTAGATATAATTTTGAATGGAATCATAAGTTCTGTGAACTCATAATGCCATATATTGCTGTTCCCACATACCCAGTGGCCTCTTAGGAAATACAATTATTCAACAAGCATTTATATTTGCTGAGCCTCTACTATGTACAAGGCACTCTATTAGATAATCTGTAGACTATGAAATAGATAAAATATATGGTTTATCCCATTATAGAAATCACAGTTTGGTAAAAATAATATGTATGTACATGTATGTGTGCATATATACATATATATACATATGTGTGTATATATATATGTGTGTGTGTGTATACATATATAAATAAAATTCCAGGACATTAGAGGGATAATTAGGAAGACAGGTAAGAATGTGGGCAATTCCAGGAAGACAAATGTTTGAAATGCAAATTTCACACTGTATGACAGCCTTTAAAGTTCAGAGATACATAAGGTTTATTCCTGTGTTTCAAGGCACCAGCTTTAACTAAGACTGAAAAGTAAGCTTTAATCCTAGGAGACCATGAATGCAAGGCTAGGGATTTTGGCTTTTATTTCAATGGAAATAGATACCCTTGAGGGATTTTTTTTTTAAAGACTCAGAAGGACAGCTGTGATGAGTGAAATACCAGTTATAAGTTTATTACAATATTCTATATCCCAAGAATGTAATAAGAAAGGCTTGCCCAGCCGACATGGCTCAATGGTTGAGCTTCGACCTATGAACCAGGAAGACTCTGGTTCGATTCCCAGTCAGGGAACATGCCCGGTTGTGGGCTCGATCCCAGTGTGGAGCCTGCAAGAGGAAAGCCAATCAATGATTCTCTCTCATCACCAATGTTTCTATCTCTCTCTCCTTCTCCCCTTCCTCTCTGAAATGAATAAAAACATATTAAAAAAAACATATTAAAAAAAAGAAAGGCTTGAACTCTGAGTAGTGAAGACAGAAGCAAGATTTTATAAGCAGAGAGTCAATGGAGCTAGAAAGAAAAAGGAGCCAAAGATGACTTGGTTTCCAGAAGTATCATTCACAAGAGAGACAATCATAAAATGAGTTTGGTTTTTGTACTTCAGATACCACCACCTAGATGCAGAGATCCAGGCAGAGATGTCTAGAAGTCACAACCAATTGACCAGGGTTTGAAAGTTACCTTCTCAGAGCTGATTAGTTAGCAGAGTGAGTGTGGAGAGAAAATGGAAGAGGACTGCACTCAGGAATAACCACAGTCCTGGGGCAGCGGTGGGAAGTTAAGAGGGGAAGGGTAAGATAAAGCCACAAGAAGATAAGTGGTCAATAATATCAAATGTCGCAGAGAATCAAAGAGTAAGTACTGAGAAAAAGCTATAAAGATTTACGAACTAAGATCCTGGTAATCTTTCAAAAACCCAGTTCTACCAATATAATGGTAGAAGTAGAGATAAGAATACAGTTAAGTATTGAGTGAATGAGAAGAAAGTATACATTTGAAAATTTGAGTGCCTATGGGAAAGAAAGGATAGAAACTCAAGGATATACATTAAGTTATAGGGCTATGACACAGATTTTACAATCACAGTAAGTTTTTAAAAATAAAAGTGCTAAATATTACACTTCTATTACTTACCTGGCAAAGATGAATTCATACAACTCCAAATTTCAACCTAAAATTGTAATCACCAAAAGGCTTTTATGTAGATAACCAGTTCCTAAATACAACACTTAATTTCTATAGAGATTATGTACAGCTGATTTTATTACGTTTGTCTATAACAGTCAATATGCTAGTACTATATGGGTATCAACCAGCTATATTTATGGGGAAAAAATAAAACAGATGCAAAATATTGCTTGCTCTTTTCCCATCTTCCCATCTAAGAGCAATGAAAATTAGTCTGGTTACTCAAGCTGCTTACTGGAATCACGTTTCTAAGTACAACGACAAAAGTATAGAGTGACTAAAGGAAAACATATCAGTCAGAATTGTGTGATCTCCAGCTCTCCTGTCACATAAGCCAAGCTACTGTACCGTATCTGAAGAGACTCACTCATGACAAGCTCAGATTTTATTAGCCTGGTTTATGAGCACCTCAAACACTGAGGAGGATGACCCAAGCCTTAGAGACATTTTAAGTTATATGATTCAGACAGGCAAGCAATACATCTACTGTATACCAGAAAATGGGAAAACAGGAGTAATGAAAAAATCATACATTTTTCCCTTATCACAAATACAACTTTTCAAAGTCAAAATAAACATAAAATTTAGTTAGTAATAGTTTTCATTAAATTGCCAAAATATAATAATTCCAAATTCCAGATAAACTATTATAATGAAATTTAAAGACTATATTTATATTTAATATTATTTTTTCATATATCAAAGAATAAACAATAAAAATGAACGATATTTTATCTAGCAATTTGTGTGAAGATCTTTTTAAAGTACCTAGATAAATCTAACATTTTACTTTGACCACAAACCTCCTTCACATTGAAAATTTTGCTAAATCTAAAGGGAAATCATTAGATGACTTCACTTAGACAAAAGCTTCCATAGTTAAGTTAAACAAGACCTACCATTGTTTCAGGGCAATAATCTGGGGCTCGCTGCAACAGATGTTTTAGTCGGGATTCACTTTTTGAGGAGAATATCTATTTGACAAAAGAAAAAAGTTTTGTGGCATTTTTTTATAAGAAGTAAGAAGAGGTAAAATGTATTATCTTCTGGATTTATCAGTTGTCTAAAATATCTTCCTCTTATAAATGGAAAGCCTTTGAAAGGATCTACATTAAAATTATATTTCTTAAAAAATTGGCTAATTTGGCAAATAACCAAGAAAATGCAAATATAGCATTCTAGACCCTATTTCCTAATGACCAAAAATAGAGAAATTCAGGCTACCAACCTGAGGCCTGGGAGGAAAAAAAAAAAAAAAAGAAAAGAAAAAAAACACTAATAAATTTATTCTAAATTGTTCTACAAACTGCTTAAGTCAACTGACCACAATAATAAATACACTATGTTATACCTTGATATTGGTGAAGAATAAATTTGTGAATAGCATTATGGCATAAACTTCTGTGAGAAGTGTCATAAAATAGAAACAAAACTGTTTTTTAATATAGATGTTGAGGAGCTGACAGTTCTCTCACAAAGCTACCTGGCTCACTTCCAAACAGAACTTTAGTTAATGAAATTAACTATTTGATGTCTCAGTAAATTATAAATCATTATGTATATCAGACAGACCTTCATGGTTATAGTTAAGACTATAAAATCCATAAATGCTAAGGACAATGAAAAAAGATTTATCTCCAGTTAGATTTAGTAGCCTTTTCCTCCCAAACTACCAACTACCTATCTATATATTTAAAAGGCTAATATGCTAAGTGTCCATCCAATAGGTCGCTATGATGTGCACTGACCACAAGGGGCAGATGCTCAATGCAGGAGCTGCTGTGACACACACTGGCCATGTATAGAGAAATGGAACTGCAGACCTGGCGCCCACAAAGCAATACTTGGCTTCCCCCAAGTGGGTCACAGGCCCCGCTACCCCTTCCCAGAACAACAGCCCACCAAATTGCAGTCAATGCCGCCAAGATCCCAAGGAGCAAAATGAGGCCCACAGCCCAGCCCAGCCCAGAAAAGGTGGCTGTGGGCATTGGATAATGATGTCACGGAGCAACGCCAGGCTTTCTCTCCCTAGCAACTAGCCTCCTTGGAGTTTTCTTCAGTCCAGGAACACGACTAGCTTTATATCCATGTACAAACATTTTACAGTTTAACCAAATGTATTTGAAGCGTTTTCCTGTGCCTCATCTCATTTGAGCCTCACAGAAGTCCAGAAGCAGGTAAATAGGAGACTCAGTGGAATCCTATTTTCTTTTCATTAGCTGGAAAATGGAGATTTAGAAAGCTTGGAAACTTGACCCAACTGAAAAGAAGAAATGGTGGACCTTGAAAATAACTTCAGGTTCTCTCACTGTGCAGAATATAGTCAAACACAGCTGCAGTTAAATATTTTACCCTTTGTTCTCCTGCATGATCCACAATAATAATCTACTTCGTGTTGATATTTACTGCTATGTTGTTGATAATTACCTAAAAGAGAAGTTGGAGTGCTTCACTGGGCAGGAAAAAATTTAGCTAAATCAGAAAGCAGGTCTAATTAAACAAGTTTATTCTATATCTATAAAAAGCTAAGTTGACTTGTTCATTTGCAATACATATAAAGCTCTCACTGGTGCCAATTGCATGCATATGTGACACTTCTGTTATAGAGAAAGGGTGGGTAGTGACATTAAAATATTTTTTCTAAGTAATTTCTTCTCAATGTGACGAATTCATGGACTGGACCACTAGTAATTAGTAAGTGAAGAGAGCTAGAATATCGCCATTTTACAACCCCTAGTGAGTTCATGCATTTAGGTGATTATCAATGATGACTGATGATATTATAAAAAGAGACAACCAGATAAAATATTATTTACGAGGAAGACTTAGCAAACAAAACCTAACCTGAATCTGGTCAAGCCTCTGGATCTGTTTCATAAGGTAGCTGCTAGTCATGTATGGTTATTTAAATTTAAACTAAAATTATTACAATTAGATAAAATTAAAAATTCAGTTCCTCAGTCTCTTTAATCATATTTCAAGTGTTCACTTGGCACATGTGGCTAGAGACTACTGACCTGGGTCACAGATATAGAATATTTTCATTACTGTATAAATTCCTATTGAATAGCTCTACCCTAAATCTACCTACTAATTGCTAAGAAATATAGAGAAAAGAGGAACAGATTAGAACCTTGAGGATGTGAACAACACAATTCAGACCATGAGAAACACTACAGAATAAATGACCATATTTGTTCATCAAATTGTAAGAAGAAACCCATATGTCAAAAAAAAGATATATAACCAAAAGATATATAACCAATATATTTCACTTGCATTCTGACTCAAATTAAAAATAAACTTATGAAACAATAAACTTGAAAAACAACTAGATATTTGAATATTACACTGTAAAAGTGATAATGGTATTTTTAGTTTTATACTACTTTAATGAGCATTTATACAAATATAAAATGTATAAATCAAATGATATGACAACTGGGATTTGTTTCAATATAAATTCGTCTCAATATAATTAGGGGTGGAGGAGTGGATGGGTATATAAATGAAACACAACTAGCCTTGACTTAATAACGCTGAAGCTGAATATGGGAGTTTATTTTATATATATATATACACACACACACACACACACAATTTTTTATTGATTTCAGAGAGGGAGAGGGAGAGAGAGAGAGATAGAAACATCAACCATGAGAGAGAATTGTTGATCAGCTGTCTCCTGCATGTCCCACACTAGGAATTGAGCCCACAACCCGGGCATGTGCCATGACATGACCTCCTGGTTCATAGGTCAACACTCAACCACTGAACCACAACAGCTTGGGTGGGGGGATGTTATTATATTTTCATTTACTTTTGTGTGTAAATAATTTACCTTATTGTCTGCATTTTATAGATGAGGAAACTGAAGTACGGGAAAGAAAGTATGTGTGTGTTTATATGTGTGTGTGTCTGTGTATATAATCCTCATGATAAAAAGATAAAAAAGAAGAAAAGAAAAATAAATGGAAAAGGAAAGACAATCAAAGGCAAGAAGAATAAAAACAGGTAGAAAGAAAGAAGCAAGCACATGACATTGGTAGTGGAATGGGAAGAAGTACAGAGAAAGCTATGCTTTCCACTCATCCTCTTTTGCCTCAACTTTATCTCCTCACAAAACAGAAACAAACAAACAAGTAAACAAAGCAAAGAACCTACAATACTTGAAACAGTTTAGAACAGCAGAAAGAACAATGTACTGAGTGACCTACTTGGCCTCAGCCTAGTGGCTAAGAGCATGGACTTGGTAATCAAACACACTTGGTAATCAAACATACTTGGGTCCTCTAGTTATTTCCTTAGAGTCCTTGGCAAGTTATTTAACTTTCCCATACTTCAGTTTCCTCATCTATAAAATGCAAACAATAATATTATCTCCCTCAAGGACTTAGTGTGAGAATTAAATGTAATAATGCATGTAAAGAACTTGGCACACAGGAAAAAATATTTTGTAAAAAATATGTTCCCTGGGTTTCAGATTTTTGAATAGCTAACAAGCAAAATTAAGAAGCTAGGCAATCATCCTAGCCAGTTGGTTGAAGCTTTGTCCTACACATTGAAAGGGTGGGGGATTTGATACCTGGTCAGGGCACATACCCAGGTTGTGGGTTTGATCCCTGGTTGACAACTGATGGATGTTTCTCTCTCTCCCTCCACTCTCTAAAATCAATAAAAAACATATTCTTTGGTGAGGACTAAATTAAAAAAAAAAAAGTGAAGAAACCAAGATGGTGGCATAGATTAACACCTAAACTGCTGCCTCGAACAATAATTTCAAAACTACAGCTAAAAGACAGAACTGACATCATCCAGAACCACAGGAAAGCTGGCTCCAGAATGACGGGAAAGCTGGCTGAGTGGAAATTCTACAACTAGAAGGAAAGAGAGGGGCTCACGGAGACTCAGAGGAGCTGCAAAAAGCTGAGGTACGGAGACACGCATGTGGAGAGGATGGGTGGTGAAGGGCCTGACTAGCTTCCTCTTGTGGGAGGGAGATAGAAACTCCCGACTATAGTGAACCCCAGTTCTGGGCGAGACTTAAATGGGGGGAGTCTGGACTGTTGGAAAAAGTGAGGAGTGATGGATACTCAAAAAAACGTAAGGCACAGGTATGGAGGAGTGCATGCCAGTGCATGCAGAGAGGACTGATTACTGATTGTGCCACTGGCTCTCTATAGCGGGAGGAAGAGGGAACTTCCCAACCGTGCTGAACTCCACTTCCGACTGCAATGAATCCCAGTGTTGGGCGAGATCCTGGGGACCCAGACTCAGGGGTCCCCAGAACACACGGAAACTGAGGAAAGACACAAAAGGCATAGGTCTGGAGGCGGTGTGCAGAGTGTGTGCTGAGAGTGCTGCAGCAATTACGGGACACTGAGACCAAGGGGCCGGCTGCATAGGGCAGGGCTGACAGTAAGCCAAGGCTGTCTGCTCAGCTCTGAGACTCCACCCCATCCAAGCACGGAGGCTTTTGTAATTTTGCAAGTCTTGTATCATAAGGCTGACTCCAGCACAGCAGTTCTCCTGGCGTAGACACAGCTGATCCTCAGCCAATTGGCCTGGAGGTCAATTCCCCCCAGTGATACCAACAACAATCAAGACTTAACTACAACAAGGCTGTACACAAATATTATTCATTTTAATACAACAAAGGTGTGCACCAAGAGAGTCCACCTCAGGTAACAGGGGAGGTGGAGCTACTGGGCCATATAGGACACCTAGCACACAAAGCTACTCTACCAACTCAGGGAAGCAACAAAAATGTGAAGACAAAGGAACAGATCACAAACAAAAGAAATGGAGGAAAACAAATGACTAGATATACAGTTCAAAACCACAGTTATAAGGTTTTTCAAGATTTTCCTAGAAAAGATGGATAAATTTAGCGAGACCCAAGAGGAGATGAAAAAGGACCAACTAGAAATTAAAAATACACTGACTGAAATAAAAAATATTATACACAGACCTAACAGCAGACTAGAGGAAAACAAGAATCAAGCCAAATATTTGAAATATAAAGAAGCAGAAAACACACAACTGGAAAAGAAAAGAAAAAAAAAATCCAAAAATTTGAAGATTCTGTAGGGAACCTCCGGGACAACTTTAAGCATACCAACATCAGAATTATGGGGGTGCCAGAAGAAAAGAGAGAGCAAGATACTGAAAGCCTATTTGAAGAAATAATGACTGAAAACTTCCCCCACTTGGTGAAAGAAATAGACTTATAAGTCCAGGAAGCACACAGAACCCCAAACAAAAGGAATCCAAAGAGGACTACACCAAGACACATCATAAGTAAAATACCAAGAGCAAAAGACAAAGAGAGAATATGAAAAGCAGTAAGAGAAAAACAGTTAATTACCTACAGGGGAGCACCCATACAATTGTCAGCTGATTTCTCAACAGAAACTATGCAGGCCAGAAGGGAGTGGCAAGAAATATTCAAAGTGATGAATAGGAAGAACCTATAACCAAGATTATTCTGTCCAGCAAAGCTATCATTCAGAATTGAAGGGCATATAAAGAGCTTCACAGATAAGAAAAAGCTAAAGGAATTGATCAACATCAAACCAGTATTATATGAAATGCTGAAAGGTACTCCTAAAGAAGAGGAAGAAGAAGAAAAAGGTAAAGATAAAAATTATGAACAACAAATACATATCTATCAGCAAGCGAATCTAAAAATCAAGTGAATAAAAAATCTGATGAACAAAATAAACTGTTGAATATAATAGAATCAGGGGCACAGAAAGGGAGTACACTTACAATTCGCAGGGGACAAGGGGTGAGGAGGGTAAGGGGAGAGACTGGAAAAAATCGTATACCTATGGATGAGGACAATGGGGGGAGGGGAAGTAAGGCCAGAGTGTGGTGTGGAACTGGGTAGAGGGAGGCTGTGGGGGGAAAAAGAGGAACAACTGTATTAATTTGAACAATAAAGATTTATTAAATTTAAAACAAAGAAAAGATAATCAAGTCACTCTTGTCTCCAAAACAATAATTCCATAAAGTAGATTAAATTAACCAAGAAAGATAGTTCTTAGGAATATAAATAAGATAACTTATTAGAAATGTAAATAACTAATAATAATATTAGGAATATAAATAAGTTAAGTAACTAATTTAGCTTAAAGAAGGCAGCATATACATATTTTTAGATAAGGTAGACTTGAACAGAAGCATTTTTCTCACTAAAATGATTATCACACTTAAGATGCATACTTACCCAGTATATCAGAATATGTACTATGATTACACAAATCATTTAAAAGCAAAAATCTTAATAACCAAAACTGTACCCCATTCAAGGCAGAAATAATCAGACTGCAGAGCCTACAATTCTGATCTTGAGGTTTTTAAGTCATACTTCTCTCTTTTCTCTGTCATAACTCATTTAGTTTTGTCTTCAAATAAGCAAAGGCTCTCTTCTTTTTTTTTTTTTTTTTATTATTTTCTGCACTTTGGCTGTGCTTTTCTGTGTTTTTTTTTTTAATTAATTTTTATTAATTTTTTATACATATCTCCCCATTGCCCCCCCTCCCTCCCAGGCGTACCCCGACCCCCCAGTGTCTGTGATCATTGGTTATGTTTATAAGCATGCATACAAGTCCTTTGATTGATCACTTATTTACCTCACCTAACTTTAATCTTTCTGCTATAATTTCACAGTCTGTTTGATGCTTTATGATTTTTGTCCTCCTGAGAATTATCAGTCTACTCCCTTTCTGTGCTCCTGATTCTATTATATTCACCAGTTTATTCTGTTGATCAGATTTTTAATTCACTTAATTTTTAGATTCACTTGTTGACAGATGTGTATTTGTTGTTCATAATTTTTTGTCTTTTACCTTTTTCTTCTTCCTCTTCTAAAAGGGTACCTTTCAGCATTTCATATAATACTGGTTTGGAGTTGATGAACTCCTTTAGCTTTTTCTTCTCTGTGAAGGTCTTTATCTGCCCTTCAATTCTGAATGATAGCTTTGCTGGATAGATTATTCTTGGTTGTAGGTTCTTGCTGTTCATCACGTTGAATATTTCTTGCCACTCCCGTCTGGCCTGCATCGTTTCTGTTGAGAAATCAGCTGACAGTCGTATGGGTGCTCCCTTGTAGGTAATAAACTGTTTTTCTCTTGCTGCTTTTAATATTCTCTCTTTGTCTTTTGCTCTTGGCATTTTAATTATGATGTGTCTTGGTGTAGTCCTCTTTGGGTTCCTTTTCTTTGGGGTTCTGTGTGCTTCCTCGACTTGTAAGTCTATTTCTTTTACCAGATGTGGGAAGTTTTCAGTCATTATTTCTTTAAACAGGTTTTCAGTATCTTGCTCTCTCTCTTCTTCTGGCACCCCCACAATTCTGATGTTGGTACGCTTGAAGCTGTCCCAGAGGCTCCTTACATTATGTTCACATTTTTGGATTCTTTTCTCTTCTTGCTTTTCCAGTTGAATGTTGTCTGCTTCTTTATATTTCAAATTTTTGACTTGATCCTTGCCTTTCTCTAGTCTGCTGTTAGTACTCTGCGTAATAGTATTCATTTCAGTCAGTGTATTTATTATCTTCTCTTGGGTCTCACTAAATTTATCCATCTTTTCTAGCATATTCTTGCAAAACCTTATAAGCGTGGTTTTGAACTCTATATCCAGTCGTTTTTTTTCCTCCATTTCTTTTGCTTGTAATCCCTTCCCTTGTCTCGGCATTTTCACTGTGCCGGGGAAACTTCTGTGCTGGATTCAGCCGCAGAAGCCTCTGCTGAGCTTGGGAGGGTGGAGTCTCAGGGCTTAAGGGACCGCCTTGCCTTCCAGTCGGCCCCGCCCTCCACGGCCCCTGAGTCTCCCGTGACTGGGTAATGGCTGGAGCGGTCCTTGTGTGCTCCCGCACCCGCAGCGCCTCCAACCGCTGCCTTTCCGGCTCCCCTGCGAACCAGGACCACACGAGTCTAGGTCCCCAGGGTTTCGCCCAAAACAGGGGCCCAGTGGACTCAGAAGTGGCACAGATCGGAGGGTCTGTCTCCCGCCCACTCGCGAAAGCCAGCGGCACAATCAGCAATCCGTCCTCCACGTGGTGCCGTGCGCGACCAGACCTCTGATCCTTTGCAACTCCCCTAAATTTCCGTGCACTTCTCCCTTTTCACAGTCCAAACTCCCCCCGTATGAGTTTCGGCTGGATCTGGGGTTTAGTGTCGTAAGATAAGGGGTTCAATGCCGTTGGGAGTCTCCGTTTCTCTTCCGCCAGAGAAAGCCAGCCAGGTACTCCGGCACCGCTCTCTCAGTGCGCTCGTCTCCGTACCTCAGCTTTTTGCAGCTCCTCTGGGTCTCCGTGAGCCCCTCTCTTTCCCTCTAGTTGTAGAACTTCCACTCAGCCAGCTTTCCTGTGGTTCTGGATGATGTCCGTTCTGTCTTTTAGTTGTAGTTTTGAAATTGTTGTGCGAGGCAGCAGTATAGGTGTTTACCTATGCCGCCATCTTGGATTCTCCAAAGGCTCTCTTCTTGAAACAAATCTTAATTTCCTGCACAGACTTAATGTCTTCCCCAAATAATATCATACATTTTCCTTTCATTGCATCCATGTCTTCACCAAACAACTTGCACACATTTATTGACCAACTTCCTTAAGCAATGGTATGATATGAGTACAACAAAGATTAATAAACAGATTATAATCTCTATATTCAAAGAATTTATAACAGTTGCATGTGTATATATATATATTTTTGCAAACCTGAAATATTACATAATAAATTTAAATGTAAAAAAGGTTTTAAATTTCTGCACTATGACTTTTGATCCCCACCACTCCAGTCAATCTAGAAATATTTATTGGGAGTTCTTCAAGTGAGTGAGGGATTCAGCATAAACAAAGCAAACAAAATCCCTTCTCTAGAGTATCTCTCCTAACAGTCTTCTTTTAAAAATTAAGGGCCTTTTCTCAGATCACAAATTCCTTGACATCTGATAACTTCTTCCGTTGACTATTATAAAACACCAGTCCTAACTTATCAAAATTCAAATTCTAAAGTTTTAATTCCAAATTTCCAACTGTCTTCACACAGTGGTTTTCACGGATAATTCAGCAATTCACCTTACCCCCCACACCAAAATGTCCCCAACCTCCTATAACCATCAGGGATACTACTATTCCCTCCAACTTAAAACCTATATGTCATCAAGACTCCATCCTTTCTTCATTCTCCACTGAAGAAATGATTATTCCTTACTCTGGGTATTTCCTTTCATTTTGAGTAAGCTCTGTTAGTTTTACAGCCTGGCTTCTCGCCATATGCTCAATCACTCATGCCTCCAAGTGATTGTGAAGACTGACTAGCTGACAGATTATCCGACTGCTGAGTTTGATAGGAGAAAGTGAACATATGTAAACCAGACCTTACTTCTCCTCATCTGGGAGTAAATCTAATTCTGAAGTTTAGTGTGTAACTGGAGATAAAAGTTACTTTGAACATTTGTGTAACTAGTAATAAGAACAGTATCTAGAGTCCAATTTGCCTTATTTCTTTGCCTAATTTCTCAATTAAAGTGAAACTAGGTCAGGGAAGAATGTTCTATATTAGGGTAACTATAGTATTCATTTAATTTACTAAGTTAGAGAATTTCTAACATTTCTGAGTTTAAGAAATTAAAATTTGCCTGTTGCAGGTGGCTCATAAAAATCATTCACCCTGCACTGATTTTATAGATGAGGAAAAAAAATAAACAAACAAACAAAAAAACAAGAAGAAACAAAGCAAAAAGTTAGGAAAGCAGTGTTTCCAAAAGTAGCAGACTTCTTTAAAAACTTATGGTGACAGCATCCATGGGCCATTTTTGCTTTTAAAAGCTATTTTTTCTGGCAATAAATTTGTAGAAAACTTAATCTGCTGTAGTGTTTCAACATGGATTCTGAGGCAGATATTTAGATAAGCGGAATCAATTATAATTAGAAAGTATCTTGCAAAATCTTTCTAAATTCATAATATTGTTTGAGAATACTTTTAATCCCAGTTAGATTGCTTTCTTGGTTGTAAGCAGTGGCAAAATCCAGGTAATTACTTGAGAACTCCAAAAGATGATTGAGGCTATTACTTCTCAAGCACTACGGCTAGAACTACACAACCAAAATGATGAAAGGGAAGACTTTAAGACTTTAGGTATTGTTTCAGTAGAACTTGCCTAGAAAGGCTCAACAAGAAAAATTAAAACCTACAGAAAAGTTTCAAAAGTAGTACTATGAACATCCAGTCTTCCTCTAGATTGGCCCACTATTTTGCAACATATGGTTTAACTTTCTACATAAACACGTATTATTATTATTACTATTATTTTGATGAAACATTTTAGAATTCATTGCAGACACAATATTCATTCCTAAATTCCAGCACGTATCTCTTAAGAACAAGGACACCATCCTACCTGGCCACAATACAATCACCAAATTCAGATTCAGAACAAGCACTGATACCGTATTATTACAGTCTGTGTTTAAATTTCACCAATTTATCCCAATAATATTCTCTTTATAGCAACCTTTTAATTCCAGGATCCAATCCAGGATGATGTATTGCATTCAGTTATGTAACTATAAATAATTACATATCTAATACCCTCTAGAATTATTATGTAAGCTTACCTGTTCACATACATCATGGCACATTTGGTTATCCTTGGAATGATCACAACACAATGCACCTAGGAAGAAAAAACAAATACCCAAAGTTGCTCACTTTAAATAAACAAGATAGTTAAGCTAAATCGAATGGTTATAGCAAACAATTTATTCAACAGATTATTATTCGTATTAATTCAACAAAACTTTACTGTGTATCTAGCAGAAGCCAAGGACAATGCTTGGTTGGTTCTTGCCCTCATAGGGAGACTATCATGTAATAATAGCTAGTGTACTGTGTACTTTCCATGTGCCAGAATTTTACTAAGTTTGCTTTATGCAGTATCTTATTCAATGCTTATAATTGCCCGATGGATTCTATTCTATTACTATACTTATAATGTAAGATTAAATTAAAAAGAAAAGAATAAATTTTGATTTGGACATGTTAAATTTAAGGTTCCTACAGGACCCAGATAGAAATTCCAGAAATCCAAGTCTGGATTGCAGGTAAAGCCAAGTCTAAAGATCCAAATTTGGAAACAGCATAAAAAAGGTATATGGAAATTAGTGACACTGCCTAAGGAGAGTTTCCAGTGAGAAGTGAACACTGCATCAAATTCTAAAGAATAGCAATATCTGAGACATGGGAAGAAACAAAGAGATTGAAATGGAATAGTAAATAAAGTAGCAAGAAAGTGGCATCACAGAAGAGGGAGTAGATAGTGTCATACACCAGAACAGTCAAAAAATTGAAGACAAAAAAAAAAAAAAGAAATGGGTTCACTAATTATGAGGCCACTTAGTGACCACAATGTACTTTCTGTGGACCTTGTGGAAGTGAATGATATTAAGAAGTAAACCAGAGATGAGGAAGTATAAACAGCATATAAAGTTAGCTCTCAAGAAGTCTAGCAGTAATGGAAGAGTAAAGGAGAGTGGTAGTTATATGAGGATACAGGATCAAGGGAAGATTTTTCTGTTTTTTTAGAGTGGCCTTTGTCCATGGTTCTGGGGAAACTCTAAACCCCTGGAATTTCCTGAGCATTAGGAATGCCTTTGTTATGTTTATGAAGTGACCCAAAGTCTCACCTACATATCTTCAGGGACAGAAAGGTCAGCAACGTGATAAGAGAACTGCTTTGATCCTCAGGCTATCACCTCGATCTCTCAACCTCCAACAGAACAGGAGAACTGAAGAATGAGTTCAACCACATGGCCAATAATTCAAATAATCATCTATGTGATGGAATCCTAATAAAGCCTCTGGATACCAAAGCTCGGTGAACCTCTCCTGGCTGGTGAAGACACTGATGTGCCTGGAGGATGATGCACACTGACTCCATGAGGAAAGGACACAGAAGCTCTGCATTTCCTCCCAGACCTGACCATGTATGTTTCTTCACTTGACTGGTCCTCCTGATTTGTATCCTTTAGAATAAAACTGTAATCATAATTATAGTACTTCCCTGAGTTCTACAAATCATTGCAGTGAATTATTCATTCTGAGGGTGTCATGGCAAATCTGAATTATAGCCAGCTGGTTGGAAGTGTGGGTGGCCTGAGGACCCCCAAAGTGTGGCTGGTATCTGAAGTAAGAGCAGTCTTGTTGAGGCTCATGCCCTTTAACTTGTATGGTCTGTTCTAACTCTGGGTGGTCAGTGCAGAATTGAATTGCTGTATACCCAGGTGCTATATATCCAGAATATAGGATATGGGTTGTATTTGGACTAGGGATACAATAATGAATAAATATTATGCTCTCTGGTTACAGTCTGATGGTAGAACAGTCTAGACAAGAGGGAAGGATGAAAGGGCACTCATAAATCAACAGGGAAATGGACAGCCTCCATTTTCTCAGTAAAATAGCAGTAAGGCCTGAAAACAAAAAGGGTTGAGATGGGGTTGGAGGCTTGGACTGAAATCGTAGAGGTCTGGAACAGCCACTCTGAAGAACAGAGGAAGAAGGTATATAAATATGTTTCTCAAACTTATGTTCTATTAAACACTGTTTCATGAGTTGTTATTATCTACCCTCAAGAGAAAAAGTTCCATATATAAATAAATTTGGGAATGATAGAGAATTCTTCACTGCAGGACTTCAGGAATACTTTAAAATGCTAATATTCATCATTAATCTCCTATAAAGGGATCTAAGTAGACTGATTTCTCACAGAAGACTTTTTTTTTTATGCCACTTATTAACATTTCAGAGGGTCAGTTTGAGAAATATCAAATTAGAGAAAAGAAAAAATGTTGCCAAACAGCATTATGGGCCCAAAGAAATTCATAAATTGGCTATAGAGATAATCAGGAAGGGCATGTTACTATTCTAGAGCAGTGATTTTCAACCTTCCTCATCTAATGGCACACATAAACTAATTACTAAAATCTTGTGCCACACCAAAAATATATATTTTGCTGATCTGAAAACAATGGTGCAATAAAAAATTGATTATTAGAGAGAGAGGAAGGAAGAGGGAGAGAAAAACATCAATGAGAGAGGAAAACATCAATCAGCTGCCTCCTGCATGCCCCCTACCAAGAATGGAGCCCACAACTCAGACATCTGCTCTGACCAAAAATCTAACCAACAACCCTCTGGCAACCCTTCTGTGCACATGATAATGCCTAACCAAATGAACCACACAGGCCAGGGTTGCATAATTTTGATTTATTCACAGCAGACAACTATTGTGTTGGCTGTTGTCATTTTTTAACTTGGCAATTTAAGGAAAAAGAGGTCAGTGCCTGACTAAATAATCAGGTATTGCACTTTTTAAAAATATTTTTTTATTGACTTCAGAGAGATAGAGACATCAATGAGAAGAGGGAATTATTGACTGGCTGCCTTCTGCATGCCCTCTACTGGGGATTGAGCACACAACCCGGGCATGTGTCCTTGACTGGAATCGAACCCTGACCTCCTGGTTCATAGGTTGATGCTCAACTCTGAGCCAGGCTGGCCAGACAGGTATTACATATTTTAAATATTCTTGTGTCTGCTGTGGGACACCAAACTGAAAATCGATGCTCTAACACAAAGGTCACATGAGGGCAGAAAATTCAGCTGATCATGAGCAAAGATACATAGCTCAGGATAACATATGGTCCCAATAAGTAGAGGCTTAGCAAAAAGTAAACAATCAGGCAGACAGAGTCTGATTTGGGCCTAGGAATTTCTGAAAAAATTTCTTAGAGCAAAGGTCTAAAGAACAGAAAGACAAAATGTGTTATAATTAAAACTTCAATAACAATGGAAGGTTTTATTTAAAATATAAATATAAAAAGCCTATTTTTCCCTATTTAAAGGTGAAGGTGAAATTTATAGTGTAGTGACCCCCCCCATGTTAAAATTTTGAAATAATTCTTTTTTCTTTTCATTAAAAAAATAAGAATAGGCCTGACCAGGTGGCTCAGTTGGTTGGAGTGTCGTCCTGTACACCAAAAGATTGCGGGTTCGATTATCAGTTAGGACACATACCTAGGTTGCTGGTTCAGTCCCTGGTCCAGAGTGCAGATGGGAGACAACTGATCAATGTTTCTCTCTCACACATCCCCTGCTTCCTCTCTTTCTAAAATCAATAAAATATTTCCTCAGGTAAGGATTTTAAAAAATGACCTGTGCTCTCACTGTCCTGCTAGAACCTATGTTAACATTTTGACACATTTTCTTTTAGTCTTTCCAAACACCTGATATTTCTGACAAAATGGGATTAAAGAGTTCAGCTTGAAGTCTTCCGGCAATAACTCCCCTCACAACCAAGCATTCCTCTATAATAGTACATTTCCTCCCTGGAGAAAACTGCCACCCTCCCTCAAACAGGCACATGTTTCTTCCTCTGGGACAACAAAAAGTTACTTAATAATGGATATTTTTCAAGAAATAAATGTCTACAAATAGGCATTAATTCATGTGTGTTCATTAAGAATGGGGAGAAGGGTTTCAAATGCAATTATTGTGGCAATTAGAAGTTGTGTTTTTTAGAGCTATTAAGTGGATTAATTGGGTCAGTCAACTATTATAGTGCCAAAAACTCTCCAAGGTCTAATGTTTTATACAAAAGACAACGAATTCTAGAAAACTGTGTTTATAATTTGATTCTAATCTAATTTCTTGTTCTTTAAGCAAAACTCTTATTCTCATAAAATGGAATCGAATAAAGGTAAATTAGTTCAAAATAAAAAACTGATATTGACATAATGAAAATAGTGTTATTTTCATTAAAGACATAAGAATGAATGTCTTATTTCTTATTCCAAGAGACTGTAATGATAAAATTAATAAAGATAAAAAACTGATACTAAAGGCCATGTATGTGCGTTTAAGAAGGTATTAGTGTACTCCAGAATTATGTAAACCGAATTATCCAATAATTAGAAACATCAAGGTTTGGCTGCTGGTTTGGGCCACATGTGTACTAAAGATAGGCAAGTAAGCAGGAAGCACATGCTCCCGCCACAAGGGAAAAATGCAACTTCTAAGACCAACCATCATTTAAAAAAATAAATACACACCCTAATTTAAACTAAAATATTCATAAAATTATAGGATTTTGAAGTTAAAATATTCAAAGAATTATAGAATTTGCCACAGAAACCCCTCAAAAGCTATAATTCAATTTGGTTAATGAAAAACCATTCTTGTTTTCTTTTCTAAAGAAAATAAAGATTCTCTTTAATTAATGCCTTCCTAAAAAATTACTAAAACAGAAAGAACATATGTATCCCAAACTATTGATGGGGAAAAACTAAATCTGAGCTGATACTGGAAAAAGGTCATTCTAAATAAAAAAGACATGTTAATAAAAAATCTCTCCTTACTTTTAAACAGTCTGGAAAAGGATAATCACTTTAAAAATGTTTAAATGACAAATGCAACTTTAATTTATAAATGCGTTATTGCAATTGTTGCATTTATCCCTTTAATATACGTTTGTGTGTGTGTATGTATAGACTATATATCAACAGCCAATAAAGAACCAAACAGTAAAAACAGTAAAATGATTATCCATATACCTAACCACCTGGATTCAATATTACTAACATCTTATCATCTTGTTATACTGCTTTACCTATCTATCTGGACAGATATCTATTTTCTACTAAAGGCCCAGTGCATGAAATTTGTGCACCGGGGCGGGGGGGGGGGTCCCTTAGCCCAACTTGGACCCTCTCCAATCTGGGATCCCTCAGGGAATGTCCAACTGCCTGTTTAGGCCCACAGGGATCGGTCCTAAACAGATAGTCAGACATGCCTTTCACAATACAGGACTGCTGGCTCCCAAATGCTTGCCTGCCTACTTGATTGCCTCTAACTGCTTCTGCCTGGCAGTCTGATCACCCCCTAACCACTCTCTTGCCAGCCTGATCATCCCTAACTGCTCTCCCCTGACAACCTAGTCACCCCCAAATGCCCTCCCCTGTATCGGCTTGCAGACTCAAGGGTCACAGGTTTGATTCCGGTCAAGGGCATGTACCTTGGTGGCACATACCCAGTGGAGAGTCTGTAGGAGGCAACTGATCGGTTTCTCTGTCATAGATGTTTCTAGCTCTTTATCCCTTTCCCTTCCCTCTGTAAAAAAAAAAAATCAATAAAATATATATTAAAAAAAAAACATTTAAGATTCCTCCATATCTGCCTGGCTGGTGTGACTCAGTGGTTGAGACTGCAGGCTGCTGCCGCTAGGCAGGGGAACACACCGTGGGAGTGTGTGCTCCTGCTGGGCTGAGACCCCAACCAAGGCTGCTGCCGCTGGGCGGGGGATGGTGCCATGGGGGTGCATGCCCCTGCAGGGCTGAGACCCCAACCCAGGCTGCTGCCGCTGGGCGGGGGATGGTGCCATGGAGGTGCGCGCCCCTGCCAGGCTGAGACCCCAGGCTGCCACAGCTGGGAGGGGTTTGGGCTGTGGGGAGTGAATTTGTTTTTGTTTTTTATAAAGGGTCAGGAGGGCCTCTGGACAGCATTCCGCCAGGCCATTAGCCCTCCCTGAGACTGGGGGGACTCCGGTGGGGCTGAGAGGACTGGGCACGGACATCTTGTGGCTATGGGCAACAGCAATTTTGTCACAGAGTGATGGTTAATTTGCATATTCCTCTTTTATTAGATATGATCTCTTTCTGAATCACTTGCAAGATACAGATAACCTTCTCCATTGCTTGCTTCATATTGCACTGCTACAAAAAACAATTCTATTCAACTAATTCTATTATCCATATGACTGCCAGATTATTATTATTTTTTTGTTAATCCTCACCCAAGAATATTTTTTCCATTGATTTTTTTTGGGAGAGTAGAAGGGAAAGGGAAAGACAGAGAGAAACAACAATGTGAGAGAAACACATCGATTGGTTGCCTCCTGCATGAGTCTCAACAAAGGCCTGGGCCAGGGAGGAGCCTGCAACCAAGATAGATGCCCTTAAGCAGAATCAAACCCGGGACCCTTTGGTCCACAGGCCGATACTCTATCCACTGAACCAAACCAGCTATGGCCAGATTAATTTTTTAATAAGCCTGAAACTGGGGGACTTCATAATATTACTCTTCTAATCAAGAGCCTATAATGGCTTCCTATTCTAATTCTAAATTTTGCAAATCTTCTAACCTTTCCTGCCCTGATATTTCATTATTATTATTTTTTTAACAAGGAAAGCCTACTTTTACCTTGAACACAGCTTTCTGCCTGAAATGCTCAAGTGCCCCCTTCTGCTGACCTAACCTAGTAAGACTTTCTTTCTAACAACTCCAAACCATATTGTTGTTGTTGTTATTGTTTCTTTTCTTTTCTTGGCTATTTAAAGTCCTATTCTAGTCAGGACTGGAAACTTTAACTTAACTCTTCTTTCATCATTTCATGTTTGTATTTATGGTATCCCCATACTGACTCTAAACTTCTTGTACCCATTTAGCACAGTGCTCAGCTCAAATTTTTTTTTTTAAATTGTGTTACATGTACACATATCTCCCCATTGCCCCCCCTCCCTCCCAGACATACCCCAACCCCCCAGTGTCTATGTTCATTGGTTATGCTTATATGCATAGATACAAGTCCTTTGATTGATCTCTTATCTACCCCACCTCTCCTTAATCTTCCTGCTATAATTTCACAGTCCATTTGATGCTTTACTGCCTCTGTATCTATCCTTTTGTTCATAGTTTACAATGTTCTTTATTATCCACAAATGAGTGAGATCATGTGGTGCTTCTCCTTCATTGACTGGCTTATTTCACTAAGCATAAGGCTCTCCAGTTCCATCCAGGTTGCTGCAAATGGTAAGAGTTCCTTCTTTTTAATGGCAGCATAGAATTCCATTGTGTAGATGTACCACAGTTTTCTGATCCACTCATCTGCTGACAGACACCTAGGCTGTTTCCAAATTGTAGCTATTGTAAATTGTGCTGCTATGAACATAGGGGTGCATAAATCCTTTCTGATTGGTGTTTGCAATTTCTTAGGTTAAATTCCTAAAGTGGGATTGCTGGGTCAAATGGAAGATCCATTTTTAGTTTTTTAAGAAAACTCCATACTGTTCTTCACAGTGGCTGTCAATTTTTATTCATTAGTTATTGAGTAATACCTTTCTATTATAAAATGCCTTTGTATCAGAAAAAAAAGTACAAAGAGTTTTATTTCCTTCACTTTACCACTTCAGTACCACATTTCATATGGTCACCAACCCATAATTTAACAAACATGAATTTTTGGCCTAAGTCAAAAGATAAATTAATCCCAATCATATATTAAGGCACAGAGGTATGCAACCAGTTGGTGGTGGGCTCTGCAGCTATAAGGTCAAGAAAAGACTGGGTAGAAAAAATTGAAGTTTCATGGTGGTACAGTTAAAAGAGGAAGCTGGTTGGTGAAGAGTAGGAAATACAAGAGATGGATGAGAGAGAATCAATCAGAGGTAGAGAGAGACTGTCTCCAAAAGCAGTCTTGATTCTTGGCAGCCTTCTAGTTTCCAAAATAGTCTCTGAGGTTGTGTTGTGCTGAATTTCCACCCTTGAATTTATATGTGCTCCCATCTTAGAAGCAACAAAACCCCCTAATCCTGAGCCACCTTGGTTTCTGTTCCTAAGGACAGTACCTTCATGCCTTCAGATCTTGGTTCTGAACTTGACCTTCTAAAAGGGGCCTCTCATCATCACTATATAAAGAACCACTGTCTCCCTACTCACAGAATTCTCTATGTTATCATTTGGTTTTCTTCATAGCATACTTATTTCTTCTATAAATCATCTTATTTAGCTGTTTATTGTCTATCTCTCTGCTACTAGAATGTAAGCTCCTCAAGAACATCAACCCTACACCTAGAAGAGTGCCTGATATATAGTAAGCAGTAAGCACTCAATAAATATGTTTTGAATAAACACCTCTATTATCTGTTTTGCTCTTTTAAAACCCACATTTTTTATATATAAAAACCACCTCTTGACATTATTCTACTTTTTTCCATAAGTGGCACATGGTGAAAAGTATGATTAATGAAAGGTTGATTAAATCTATGGCTGTAAGATAGAAACTTTTAGCAGTATACCAGAGAAAACTGTCATATCTGGTCTATCACCAACTCTAGCTCTTTCTGCAGTGTGTGGGCCAAGATATTTCTTTGGAAATAAAATCTGCTTCTTATTACTTTCCTCCAGAAAGGCGTTTGCTTTTTCTAACTTAAAATTTATTATATTCTTTTTCAGGATTCTGGGTTGACTATTACATAATTCCTCAAATGTCAACTTATTGAAACATAGCCCGTAATTTTACTCTTTCCCTCTTTTGTTCTATAACAAAACATCTTAAACAGAAACAGAGCTATTATCAGGTGCATGACAGATCCATGGCATTTTAAGGTTCCATCCCATCCTTCAGAGGGAACACTAGAAGTGTGTGTTGTGGTCGGGGGAGGAGGATGAGGGAGGACAGAGGTGGAAGGAAAGTGCACTGGAATAGGAAGTATGGCATTACTCCAATGTGGAGGGTGTGGTCAAACTTCCCAAGAGATGATAATCATTGAGCAAGTAATATCACTCCCTCACCTTCACACCCTCCCCAGAATAGGAATGAAAATCTGTGTCAGAACAGATAAGACTTGTAAAATCTTATACCAGAGTAAACAGGCGTATCCAATCTTGAACGGGGAAAGGACAGGAGAAAGAGCAAGAATACAAGCTCAGCCTTCACTGAAATACAATTTAATACTGTGTTCTAAGTGATATTTTGTTTAGGATTAAAGAACATTTTCCACACTTTCTGCAGATTCACAGAGGAAGCTTTTGTCCATTGTAGTACTCAATGGCCTTTATGTAAAGAAACAGGTAATAAATGTTTCCTAGAATTTAGTACAAGGAACAAATCTCACATTTAGATCAGACTGAAATTTTTCTTTTTAATCAAACAATGCAAACTGTCATGGACTTTTAGAGTTGGAAGGGCCTTTAGAAATCAGCTAGCCCAGATGCTAGGAAGGAAAGAGAGTTCTAGAAGCAAACGTTCTGGAAGTTTTATATTTCTATTAGAGGCCCGATGCACAAAATTCATGCACTGGGAGTCGGGTGGGGGAGTCCCTTGGCCCGCCTAGCCTGTGCCCTCTCACAGTCCAGGATCCCTCAGGGGATATCCGTCTGCCAGCTTATCCGACATCCCTCTCACGGTTTTAGACCCCTTGTTCCTTACTGCCAGCCTGCTCCCTGCTCCTAGCACTGCCAGGAGGTAGGAGACATTCCCACTACCGCCAATGCCACCGAGCTCACCAGCCAGGAGCCTGGCTTCTGACTTCTGGTTGAGCGGGAGCTCACTGACCACTGGGGGCAGCTCCTGGGTTGAGCGTCTGCCCCCTGGTGGTCAGTGCGCATCATAGCGACCCGTCCTTCCATTGCTTGCTCTGCTGTTTGGTCGATTTTTATATTAGGATTTTATTATATGAGAGGATAATAATTTTATTGATATAAATCATGACAAATTGATTTAAAAAGGCCATTAGACTGAGGTGGCTTTACTGCTTTCCTTGGCAGCCTACCTAAGCAAATCTAAAACCTAACCTTATAATACCTAAGGCTAAGGAATTGAAACCTAAGGACAATCAAGCACAAATAGTCACCTAGGCTTTCCTGAATAAGGTATCCACTTAAACTATCGCCAAACAATTTCTTTGCTTCCACCTCTTCTCTATGAAAATCTTTCCCCTGAGCTCCTGTCATGTCCCATTTGGTGCTGCCCATTTGAATCATTTGTTGTTCAAATGAACTCTTAAATTTTTAATGTCTCACTTTATATTTTAACAATCATGATATACAAAACCTGCCTTTTAAAGTGTACAATTAAGTTGTTTTTAGTATATTCATGGAGTTGGGCAACTATCACCACAATCTAACTTTAGAACACTTTCATCACCTTAAAGAAAGCCCCATATCCATTAGCACTCATTTCTGCATTCCCCCAGCAAACAAGTTTCCTTACCACAGGAATCCCTGGACCCTTTCATGGGATTCTAACATGCTTTTTGAATTTATAGGAAAGGGGGTACAATGTGCAGAGTTACCCAAACTCATTTAATAGCTAACATCTTAGTGTTTACTATATGCTATTCTAAATGTTTTCATGTATTACCTGAATTCCCATATATAGCTATTTATGTAAAAATTTATTACATAAATAACTATATATATGTATATATATATATATACATATATATAATAAATGTGGATATTAAAGAACAAAAATATTGAGGCTAAGTAATCTGTTAAGTATTCTTTAAAATATATATATAATTGATTTCAGAGAGGAAGGGAGAGGGAGAGAAACATCAATGATGAGAGAGAATCATGGACCGGTTGCCTCCTGACGCGCCCCACTGGGGACTGAGCCTGCTACTGGGGCATGTGCCCTGACGGGGAATCGAACTGTGTCCTCCTGGTTCATGGGCAGCTGCTCAACCACTGAGCCAGGCCAGCCAGGCTTGTTCAAGCATTCTTAACTACTTCATTCTACTATCAACCACGGAACCAACTAGTTGTGAGATGAGAATGAACCATGGACCATAACTTTGGAAATGCTTTAGTTCAGTATCTTTAACTTAATGAGACACATGAGGCCCAGGAAGGTAAGCTGATTTAGCAAGAACACAAAGCATTTCTCTCTCTCCTTTGATTTCCATCTAATTGACAGCTACATTTAGAATCCAATGCCATGAACTAATCCAAGGTTCCTGACATAATTCTCTCCCTTCTTCAAAGACTTTCTTGCAAAACAAAGCAAACACACACACACACATACACAAAACAAAAACAACACAACCCCACAAACAAAGCTTTAACACTGTAAGCTGTCAGGGTTGATGCTTCTCTTTTAGGGGTAAGCTCTCGCGGTGAGCAATGCACCGCTCCATCACTTTTGCATGTTTAGTGCCTAGTTGTGGGATCAGTCAAGTTTTCCTCCATCCGAGGTGGAGGTCAGCTCTCTCCCTCTGTGCACCCACAGCCCTTCTTCTTCTCTGGACACTCCTGCCTTGAGTTCCACGGCTTGGGTCCTGTTGTATTGCACCCCACTTCCCAGCCAGAGAATTACTGCAGGGCAGGTGTTCGCATCAACTCCGAAAGCCCAGCAAAGGAGGCTCAGTAAGTACTGACTCAACACTTCCCATCCCGCTTGTGGTTCAGTTCCTCCGGGGCAGAACCAGAGCTCCGCGCCAGCCCGCCGGCCCGCGTCCCGTCTCGGACACGGCGCACCGCAGCGCAGTCTCAACAGAAGGCCCGGCCCCTTCTCTCTCTCCTGGGACTTGGGACCGGCAGCTGCGGGGCCCGTCCACGCTCGCCGCCCGAGGTCTGCCGTTCGAACCCCGGCGCGGGTCCCGTAACCATAACGGGACAGGGCGGCGGTGGGCTGGCTGCACCCCCCCAAACCCATCCAACCCTCGCGACGGTCCTCGGCGAAGGCATTCCACCCTTTCGGGACAGACACCCGACCGAGCCTGGTGAGGCGATGAGGGACCAACCGGAGTCCCCGGTCCGGTGGGGGACAGAGCCAGGCCTCGAACCTGGGTCCCCAGCTCCCCAGCTCAGCTGACCTTCGGGGGCCGGGAGAGCGAGGGTGGAGAGGGCCCCCTCGCTCGTCCCGCGGGCTCCGGCACCCCTTCCCGCCAAGCTGGGACCTCCGGCCCGGGGTCACCGGACGCGGCCGGGTCTGGGGGGTCGCGCGCCCCCCCCCCCGCCCAGCCCGCGCCATCTTGGAGCGCTGAGGCTGCCGCCCCGGACCGCCCCGGACCGCCGCTCCGGCACCCACTCACCCGCACTGCCCGGGGCCAGGCCGCCGGCCACCTCCGCGACCCCCGCCACGGCCAGCAGAAGCGGCAGGGCAGCGAGCGGAGAGGCCCGGACGGTCGCCATGTCCTGGCCCGGAGGTCCGCCGCCGCGGGATGCTCGGACCCAGCCCGGCCGCCGCCGCCGCCGCCGCTGCGGAACGCGGAGGCCCCGCCCCGGCACCCCTGGACCTCTGATGATTGGCTGCGGCGCGGCCCAGCCCCGCCCCTCGTGCCGGAGGCGTTTCCACAACCTGCGGGGGGCGGGAACGCGCCCGCGACCCCGGCTCTTTGTTACGGCCCCGCGGGGAGTCGGCTTCCGCCGCGGAGACCCCCGACCTGCACCCTCCCGAGGGGAAAGGGGGGGACAGTGGAGGGGGCAAGTCAGAGGATGTCCGAGCTGTAGGGCGTTTGGAACTCCTCTGCCACCGCCCCGGGGTTTGCAGATAAGGTCACTGAGGCTCAGAGAGGGGACGCACGGCCCAGGATCACACCGCCGCGAGCACTTCCCTGACAACTAAAGCCGGAGAACCGAGACCAAGTCCCAGGCTGAACCAGAGTGAACTTACCCTTTTCGCGTGCCCTCCTCCATTACCCTCTTACTGTGCTTTCTGCTCAGACGCTGCCTCACACCCAGAGAAGGCTTGTCACCCCGGACAGCGCGGCCGCCCCTAAAGTCTGAGGTTCTCCTCCGCAGACACAGAGCCCTGGCAAGGGCCCGAGGCACAGATTCACCCCCAAAGTCCTTTGACACGCGTGGCTTCCAGGTGTCATGGATGGACTATGAAGTACCCAATCCCATCAGGAAAAGGTTGGGGGAGGAATGCTTGTGTAGGTCGATATGGAGAGCCTTGACTGTCAGGTTTAGACTTTAAGAGACAGCTTGGAGGTGGGACCGCACTTGACCCCTTACCTCTCCTTCCCCGCAGTTACTGGTGGGGGGATGTTGGAAAGGGTACAGTGGCCAGCAAAGCGTTCGGTCTTCCTCTCTCAGGTCCTGAATTAGTGTATTTTTCCTCTCCCTTTTCTTAAAAACAACAACAACAAAATACAACCGGAGTTTAAAATGTTAAATCCCTTAATATCATTAAATATGCAGTGTTTACCTTTCCCTTATGGTCTCATAATCTCCTTTCCCAGTTTTTCAAGTTCCAAACAAAGCCCATATATTGAAATTGGTTTGTATGTCTTTGGGTCTCTTTATACCTATTCTCTCTCTCTAAGTTTATAAAAGGAAAACATGAATAAGTTATGATAATCTTTCTAAAGCATTTGCTCTGATGGCTACTCTCTTGCCTCAAACTCGGTGAGAGAGCCGAAACCGGTTTGGCTCAGTGGATAGAGCGTCCATCTTCGGAGGTCCAGGTTCTATTCCAGTAAAGGGGTGTGTACCTTGGTTGCGGGCACATCCCCGGTAGGGGGTGTGCAGAAGGCAGCTGATTGATGGTTTCTCTCTCATGGATGTTTCTAACTCTCTACCCCTCTCTCTTCCTCTCTGTAAAAAAATCAATAAAATATATTTAAAAAAAAAACTCTGAGAGGCCACCATTTTTCTTATAGGATAGAATGATGTAGGATTATTTAACATGGTGTCAGAGGTTCTTAGCAATTAGACCCAAACAGCTTTTTCCACTTCATCTTCACACCCTCCCTGCATCCCTGCCATCATCCTCTCAGAACCTCTTATCTTGTTCCAGACTTCTTAATTGCTTTCACTCCTTTCACAACATGTATCTCCTCTGCCCAGAATTTCCCAATTCTTGGGGGAACCTGGCTCAGCTGAGGGAACTAAGATGGTTGCTCTGGACCCAACTGGGTCCTAAAAGGACCTGAGCAGAAAGAGGGCTCGTATAAAATGACGGACACATCTTGCTTTGAAGCATAGTAATTTCCATCTTGTACAGGAAACCGCTTTTTAAAATTCTCTGCTATTGTTAGATAATCCCTTGTTCTGTAAACTGTCATTATAAACTGTCACTTCAAGACGGTCTGTTGTTCTATAAAATGACTGGGTTTTTTTTTAGTTTAAATAATAGAAAAAGATAAACTTAACTGTCTGACCTTGCAAGCTAGCCATCTAATGGAATAGCCTAAAGTAGACTAATACTGATAATTCCAAGTACTAACTCATTATGTATTTAAGGTTACAAACTAACTGTAACAATAACGTACACAGAGGTCTTTGTGAAACCTGCAAACAAAGCTCAAAAGGTACAAATACTAGACACTTCCTCTATGACGGGGCTCAGACATTTGGGAAACACCTCCCTCTGGGCTCGAGAGAATAAAGACCTCTAATCAATTGGCTCATTAAGGCATCTGGTATCTATCTTGATGATTTATGATACAACAGCTTTACCTTGAACTGTCCTGGTTTTAAAACTGCAAGTCCTATATCCCAGGAACTTCATTAGTCCCAGGCAAAACGGGACAGTTGGTCTCCTTACTTCTGTGCACCTCAGAAAATGTCATAAGGGAAGCCTGTAAGGGGGTTTCTATATAGAAAAATGGGGTCATATACGTACCTGCTACCACTCCCAAGGTCATTCAATGCTATAAGCCATGGAGATGGGTCATTTGAGCATTGCTCCCTGAATGAGTTTCCTAGGCTACCATAACAAAGTGACACAATCTGGGTGGCTTAAGCAACAGAAATTTATGTCTCAAAGTTCTTGAAATTTATATCTCTAAGTTCCTGAAACCAGAAGTCAGAGATCAAAGTGTTGGCAGGGTTGGTTCCTTTGAGAGCTGTGAGGAAATATCTGATTCATGCCTCTCCTAGCTCCATTGGTTGCTGGCAATCTTTGACATTCCTTGACTTGTGGATGTATCATCTTGATCTCTGCCTTCATGTGGGATCCGCTTGTGCGTACGTGTCCATCCAACTTTCTGCTTTTATAAGGACACCAGTCATATTGATTTAGAGACCTACCCTACTCCAGTATGACTCATCTTAACTAAATACATCTGCAATAATCCCTATTTCTAAATAGGAACTGGAGGTTAGGAATTCAGCATATGAATTTGGGGAGGGCAGTACACAGTTCAACTCATAGCAGTAGCAAATGAAAGATCATCCACCTACCCCTTCAGAAATCATTGACTCTGAAGGAGAGGCTGAAAAAGGAAGAAAAGGATAAAGGATTGGCCAGTTGCTGTTCAAAGATTCTAAGTTCCCCAGTAACGGGAGTAGTTGAACTCACCTTGGTTGACTCGCAGAAGTGATACCTGAAGTCTTATGCACAAAGAGAATGCTTGAATACTTGAGAATCTCAGAGCTGTAGAATCAAATGACTTCATTTCCAGGTAACTCTCATGAGAGATGGCAGCAAAGTTGCTCTGGATGAGTCAAACAGTGTAGTTAAGCTGAGGGGCTCTCTGCTGGTAGAGACAATTTCTCTACTACCAAGATGTGTGATTGTGACAGACATGTTAGGAGAATGGCTGAATCTGAGTTGTGGAGACACTAAGTGGAAGCTGCTTAAGATCCACCCAGAATGATGGCTGACCAGCTCCTGTATCCTGGGGGGAATCAGAAAACAGGGAGACTGAAGTACTTCTTGGCCAAGCATTCTCTGGTTCAATATCTGGATCATTAGCCCTCCTGGAAAGGGAGCCAATAAGCAGATGGGACCTGGAGACTCTATCGATTGTTATTGCGCATGGAGGCAAATAGTTGGGGACAATGGCCTCAGGCAATGTCAGTAGGCTTGAACAAATAGCACATCCATTTTAGATTATCTTGCTGTTTTGTGATGAAGCCAATAGCTTATTTCCAGTTTCCCTCTATGAAGACAACCAGAGCAGTTAGCTTTTCCACGAGATAGAGAGCAGCAATGTAGTTTACCAAGAGTGGGAAGAGCATGGGCTTCAGATACACCTGAGTCCAAATTGCACTCTTCACCAACTAGCTGTGTGACCTTGGGCAAAGTCTTTTGGCTTCTCTTTCCTTTACTTTTATCTTCAACTTCTTGAGAAGATTAAAGAAGACATTGTAAGTGTATCTCACATTCCAGTAAAACTAAAATTGGACATAGCCACTAGCTTACTCAATATTCATGCAACTACCCCAAATTTTACATGCAACACATGGACTTTTATATAACAGAATTTGGCCTTTATAAACTAGCTTACACATAAAGTAACATTTATAATGTAGCATTATTATTGTGTGGTCAGTTACATGTTCACTTGTTATTGTGCAATTGGCGGTGACACCAGGAGGAGAACATGCACCAAGCAGATGATTCTGAGCCTCACCCAGCACTTGATTGAGAACAGTGCACATGTGTACTGCCTGGTACAATTATAAGTAAGCAGATGTGCATAAGCTTGGGATTAAAGAAAAGATCGGAGTAGAACTACACTTTTTCTAGTCAAGGACATATTTAAAGAAGATAAAATAAATGCATGGAAAATGCCATGAAAATATTTATTCTGAGGACTATTCAAGAGGCAGTCACTTTGCCCCACCACTGTGGCTCAGTGGTTGAGCCTCAACCTATGACCCAGGAGATCAAGGTTCCATTCCCAGTTAGGGCACATACCTGGGTTATGGGCTCCATCCCCAGTGGAGGCAGCCGATCAATGATTCTCTCTCATTGATGTTTCTCTTTCTCCCTCTCCCTTTCTCTTTGAAATCAACAACAGCAAAAAAATGTAAAAAGAAAAAGGGGGGCAATCACTTCAACAACACATGGTGGTAACCTCTAGATGTCAAAAATCAAAGCAGAACAAGTTTGTATGTGTCTGTTGTCTTACTACATATTAAAAGCTATTTAGAATATTTATAAAATAAACTCAAACACTTGAGGGACCTCCATGTGGGAAGAGTTTGAATTTTGCTCGATCAGACTATTATTCAAGAGATATTTTTTAGCCGAAACCAGTTTGGCTCAGTGGATAGAGCGTCAGCCTGCGGACTGAAAGGTCCCAGGTTCGATTCCCGTCAAGGGTATGTACCTTGGTTGCAAGCACATCCCTAGTAGGAGGTGTGCAAGAGGCAGCAGGCAGTTAATCGATGTTTCTCTCTCATCAATGTTTCTAACTCTCTCTCTCCCTTCCTCTCTGTAAAAAATCAATAAAATATATTTTTTTAAAGATTTTTTTACAATGTATGCTTGAACATGTCCGTTTTAATTCTGATACCTCCTTTCACTCTCTCTTCCACAGCTGGAATAAATATGTCATTCTGTTCTCTTTAGCTTTTTGTAATCATGATGATGCTTTATGTTTAATTCTAATTCATCTGAAGTTTATGGTAATGTATGGTGTGATGTATGGATCAAAGGCAAACCTTCACTCAATTGAATATTGTTGTTGTCCCACAATTATTAAGAAATGTTTCCTTCTTTGTGCTATTAATTTTGATCTGACATGTACGTATTAAATTTGAATAGTTGGAATTTTCTGTTATCTTTGATTATCGCTGATTTTAACAAACAGTGGAGTATAGTTTAGCAGTTGATACTTCATAATAAGTTCAAATCTGATAGGAAGAATCTAACATTGTTACCTTCAAAAGAGCCTTGTATTGTTCAATTGTTTTGCACTAGCAATGCATGGAGTTCAGCAGTTTTGGGGGATTATAAACACTAATCAACTATGTTTCTAAGCCCAGGTTTCCTATTGGCCTTAACTCAGACATAGCAAAATACAGATTTTGCAGGGTAGAGCCTTGGAAAAAGCTTATTAAATAATTTCTTCTATTTGTTACAATTTGAGCGCTTCCACTGTAGAAATTGAGGTCATTTTTATTGTAGTATTTCTCCTTCCAAGTCCTGGTCAATCACTCTGCCTTACTTTATATTCACATAATACATTTTTTTTAATTGACTCCATCTGTCATGTCTAGAATTGTGTTTGTTCCAAAATTTTTGATACTTACTAGTGTAAATATGGTTTTATTCCTGTTTTTTTTTCTGTCTATTGATGATATGTAGAAACACAGTTGATTTTTTGAGAAGTTATTTCTATCTCCTTAACTTTTCTGAACTCATATAACTGCTACTAGTTTTCTGGTTAATTTTTAGGAATACAAGAAGAGTGTTTTCTGCAGAATTTGACACTATTTCTTCCTTTTCTATATGTATGATTCTTATTTTGCATTTGAACACATTTTTTTATATCTATTTGCACTTGTCTATTTGTTTCTAGTCTAGCTTGTAAGAAGCTTGGAGTGGCCACTCTGTGCTGGCAAATAAAAAGATGAACACGGAAAATTAAATCCAAGATGGCGGCATAGGTAAACACCTATACTGCTGCCTCGCACAACAATTTCAAAACTACAACTAAAAGACAGAACGGACATCATCCAGAACCACAGGAAAGCTGGCTGAGTGGAAGTTCTACAACTAGAGGGAAAGAGAGGGGCTCACGGAGACACAGAGGAGCTGCAAAAAGCTGAGGTACGGAGACGCGCGCTGAGAGAGCGGGTGCCGGAGTACCTGGCTGGCTTTCTCTGGCGGGAGGGAAACGGAGACTCCCAACGGCATTGAACCCCTTCTCTTACGACACTAAACCCCAGATCCAGCCGAAACTCATACGGGGGGAGTTTGGACTGTGAAAAGGGAGAAGTGCACGGAAATTTAGGGGAGTCGCAAAGGATCGGAGGTCTGGTTGCGCACGGCACCACGCGGAGGACGGATTGCTGATTGTGCCGCTGGCTTTCGCGAGTGGGCGGGAGACAGACCCTCCGAACTGTGCCACTTCTGACTCCACTGGGCCCCTGTTTTGGGCGAAACCCTGGAGACCTAGACTCGTGTGGTCCTGGTGCGCAGGGGAGCCGGAAAGGCAGCGGTTAGAGGCGCTGCGGGTGCTCGAGCGCACAAGGACCGCTCCAGCCATTACCCAGTCACGTGAGACTCAGGGGCCGTGGAGGGCGGGGCCGACTGGAAGGCAAGGCGGTCCCTTAAGCCCTGAGACTCCACCCTCCCAAGCTCAGCAGAGGCTTCTGCTCCAGCACAGAAGTTTCCCCGGCACAGTGAAAATGCCGAGACAAGGGAAGGGATTACAAGCAAAAGAAATGGAGGAAAAAAAACGACTGGATATAGAGTTCAAAACCACGCTTATAAGGTTTTGCAAGAATATGCTAGAAAAGATGGATAAATTTAGTGAGACCCAAGAGAAGATAATAAATACACTGACTGAAATGAATACTATTATGCAGAGTACTAACAGCAGACTAGAGAAAGGCAAGGATCAAGTCAAAAATTTGAAATATAAAGAAGCAGAAAACATTCAACTGGAAAAGCAAGAAGAGAAAAGAATCCAAAAATGTGAACATAATGTAAGGAGCCTCTGGGACAGCTTCAAGCGTACCAACATCAGAATTGTGGGGGTGCCAGAAGAAGAGAGAGAGCAAGATACTGAAAACCTGTTTAAAGAAATAATGACTGAAAACTTCCCACATCTGGTAAAAGAAATAGACTTACAAGTCGAGGAAGCACACAGAACCCCAAAGAAAAGGAACCCAAAGAGGACTACACCAAGACACATCATAATTAAAATGCCAAGAGCAAAAGACAAAGAGAGAATATTAAAAGCAGCAAGAGAAAAACAGTTTATTACCTACAAGGGAGCACCCATACGACTGTCAGCTGATTTCTCAACAGAAACGATGCAGGCCAGATGGGAGTGGCAAGAAATATTCAACGTGATGAACAACAAGAACCTACAACCAAGAATAATCTATCCAGCAAAGCTATCATTCAGAATTGAAGGGCAGATAAAGACCTTCACAGAGAAGAAAAAGCTAAAGGAGTTCATCAACTCCAAACCAGTATTATATGAAATGCTGAAAGGTACCCTTTTAGAAGAGGAAGAAGAAAAAGGTAAAAGACAAAAAATTATGAACAACAAATACACATCTGTCAACAAGTGAATCTAAAAATAAAGTGAATTAAAAATCTGATCAACAGAATAAACTGGTGAATATAATAGAATCAGGAGCACAGAAAGGGAGTAGACTGATAATTCTCAGGAGGACAAAAATCATAAAGCATCAAACAGACTGTGAAATTATAGCAGAAAGATTAAAGTTAGGTGAGGTAAATAAGTGATCAATCAAAGGACTTGTATGCATGCTTATAAACATAACCAATGATCACAGACACTGGGGGGTCGGGGTATGCCTGGGAGGAAGGGGGGGCAATGGGGAGATATGTATAAAAAATTAATAAAAATTAATTAAAAAAAAAAAAGATGAACACGTTGGTAAAGCAACAATTCTTCTTAGATCCATAAAAGAAGTGAGGTCAGAGGGCAAACTGTTGCCCTAGCATTGGAGAGACCAGATCTGGTTGCCGATGCCCGAGGACTTGGCACACAGCAGGGACTGCCACACGGGAGCTGCTTCCCGGCCTCTTCCTTCAGTCCCTCGGCTCTGGCCCCACGTCTCCCAGGATCTGCTGCTCAAAGCGTGGCCTGTAGAGCAGCAGCACAGGCATCACCTGGGAACTGCTGAGAGATGTGGAGTCTCAGATCCCACCTCAGATGCACTGAATCCGAATCTGCATCTTCCCAACCTTCTCAGGTGACTCATGATCACGTTAAATCAAGTTCAGAAAGCTCTGATCTCAGGAGCTTGCAGAAATGTCCACCAGATGGCAGGATTGCAGCAGGCATTAGCAGCAGAGCCAAGTCTACTTCGAATAGCAACCTAAATGACACTAGAAGTTTGGAGCCATTGCCCACGCACTGTGGGAAGCATGAATGGAGAGCGAGCCCAGAGGAGAACCCTATTCAATGAGTGGCAGGTTGTGGCGTGAGAGCCATGAATTCCCCCTCTCTGGGCTCACCCCAGGTGTTTCCACATGCATTGTCTAGTGAGAGGGATGGAGTGATAGACCTCATTTTTATAGACAAGGAAATTGAGGCCCCAGACATGTAGTCAAGCACCCAGCAGTGGCAAATGGTGTTGGAGACAGAACCGGAAGGCAGATCTCTGGCTGCCTGGCCTAAGCTGAGAGCATCTCTAGAGAGACATGGCTCAGGTGCTGACCTGGGCCATCTGTCTACCCCACTCCTGGTCGCCCCCCGACCAGCTATCTTATTTTCTTTGGGAGTGCTACAAACAGCTGTTGTAGTAATTCAATTTGGAATGTTAATGGGCTCTCCACAACATGAAAGGTACTGGACTTAACCTTGGAGGTAATAAAGCATCAGGTGTGATTTGGAACTAATAGGATCAGCCCTGGTTCCCAGAGGGTCTTCTGGGAATTTCAGTGGTCCTGAGTCTATGGCCAGTACCAGCTATGAGCCTCGGACTCTTCCATCAGCTTCCATCCCAACCTATTTACTTTCACTGTTTTCATTATAAGAACAAAGGTTCACTTGCATAAGCGCCAGTAAATTTTTTGCTCTTATATATTTTTTTCCTAAGTAAGAATTCATTTGTATTAATTAGGGAAATCACACAGAATTCAAGAAGTCTTTTTTTTCTTCCTTTTCAAAGGTAGTTTTATTTGGTTTTTAGACAAAATATATGCAATTACTGGGTTAGTACTATTTCTTTGGATTAGACCCCTACTTTCTCCTGAACGGTCTTCTTCATGAATTCACAGTCTCCCACAGTGCTTGGGGACAGTGCCAGTTGGCGGCTGACTTCCACATTTTCGAGAAGCCAGGGAGGCAGCAGGGGTTGCCTGAGTTTTGCTGTTTCCCTTGCCCTTTCCCAATGCGGTAGGCACTGTGCACAGCTCTGCCCTCACTGCTTCTGAAGGAAGGGCGGCCTAATGAGTGGCAGCCAGAAGCCAGTGTATCAGGGGAGGGACTTACTGCGGGGCTTAAAGGGACCTGGGTTAGGAAACTGATACCAGGGGCCATCCTCTTTGCTCATGGCACACACACACACACACTTGTTCCTAAGTAAGCAAAGCAGTGAGCAGTTTCAGGCTTCGGGGTCTACCAACACATGTCTAAGTGGGAGAGGGGTGATGGGAGATAGGAAATGAGCAGGGGAGCCGGAGGCCCCATTAAGGAGAGGGGAGAGAGCGGTATTTCCCTCCCTGCTTGTCGACCTGCTTCCTCTTTTGGATGCAGCTGAAGATCTCCTTAAAGAGCACTTTGTATTTGGGAGGTGGTGTGCCCGTGGTGCTGGCACCAGCCGGGGGCGGGGCCCTGGCAGCCGGGGCCTTGGCAGCCGGGGCCCTGGATGCCGAGGCCCTGGCAGCCGGAGCCCTGGCAGCCGGGGCCCTGGCAGTCGGCACAGCCTTGTGGGACGGTGAGTCCCCCATCTGCTGCTCGCACTTCTTCAGCAGCTCCTCGTACTTGGCCTTCAGGACGCCATACTGTGTGTCCAGTTCCTGCAGCCAGGACACATCCCTCGGCTTCACAGCCTTGGCCTTGGGGATGCAGGTCCCCTCCTGGTGGCTCTTCCCGATGTCCCCGCCCGCCAGGCTGCTCAGCACCGTGTCGCTGCAGCTGCTGCTGCGCTGGAGGGGCCTCTGGAGGGGCCTCCGCGGGGCCTCGGGCACGGGCAGTGGCATCTCCTCCGGCAGGCTCTGGCAGGGCTCTCTGAAAGGGACCAGTAGGGAGCCGGGCACCAGCTTCTCCACCACGAAGGGGCGCTCCAACTGCAGCACCCGCCGGATTTCAGCCACCGCGGCCTCCAGCTCCAGGGTCCGGGCCCAGTAGCCCGTGGCGGCCCCCAGCTGCTGCTCCAGCTCCTCGTTCTCCTTCAGCAGGAGCCCGAACTGCTCCTCCAAGGCGCCCCGCCTCTGCTGCTCCAGGCTCAGCCGCGCCCGCAGCGTCCTCACTAACTTCTTCAAATGCTTATTCTCGTCCGTGTAAAGGCTCGGCGGACTTGGCAAGGAAGCCATCTTTTCTGCAAACACGTGCTCATACGCACAGGGTTGGTATAGCTCGGCCAGCTCCTTCCCGCCCGGGAAGCCGCCGCCGCCGCCGCCGGGCGCGCCGCCCTTGGGGCCCCGCTTGCCCTGGCTCCGCCTCCCTTGGCCAAAGGACTTGAGCTCCTCCACTTGGCTCTGGAGGTGATGGGTGCTGGCTTGCAGGCTTTTGATCATTTCAGGCAGACTCAGAAACTTCTGCTGGGAGGCGGCGAGCTGCTGGCTGCTCTCTCCCAGCTCCCGGGAGGTGACCGCGAGGTGCTCATAAACCTTCGCTCGCTGCTCCTCCAGCTGCGGCGGGAGCTCCATGGGCTGCGCCAGGCCCTCAGTTCCCGGCGGCTGCCCCTGGCAGGGGGTGCGCATCTGCTGCAGAGAGGCCTCCATCTCCGCTGCGACCCCGGCGTCTTCCCCAGCGCGGCAGCAGGTCGGAGATCCTGCTGGATGGAGGGCTCAGTGGTCGCCCCAGGGCTCGTCCTCCTTCTCAAACCCCGCTGCCCCGTTTCCCGCAGGCATCCCTCTGCCCGAGGACGCCCCGCCGGCCCCCAGCCGCCCGCCAGAGCCGCCGTTGGCCTCGCGCCGCCCAGCTCCCCGCCGCCCCCAACCGCCTCCCTCCGTTCTGTTAAGGCTTCTGGTCTTGGGGGAGCCGGGTCGTGGCTCTGGCGGGCGCCCGCGCTCCCGCCTGGTGCCGGCCGGCCGTGGGGGGCCCTGGCCGGTGGCTTTAAGGGGGGGGTTGGAGCATCATCTCATTCATCAAAAAGTTGCGGGGTCGTTTCTGGGTCAGGGCACACACCTAGGTTGTGGGTTTGACCTCCTGCGGGGGCGCATCCAGGAGGCATCCCATCGCTGTTTCTCGCGGAGAGGATTAAAAAAAATTGGGAAGGAAGCAAAGGGTTATAAAAATCTTCATTTCCAACCCTGTTGTTATTATTTTTTTCTTTTTTAAAATCCTCACCCAAGGATACTTTTTCCATTGATTTTTTTCTTTTCTCTCTCTCTCTCTCTCTCTCTCTCTCTCTCTCTCTCTCAGAGAGAGAGGGGAAAAAAGGGAGGAGGGGGAGAGAGAGAAAACAACAACAACAACAAAAACAACAACATTGACCTGAGAGACATGCAACCGAGATACAATGCTGTTAACCAGGAATCAAACCCAAGACCTTTTGGTCCTTAGGCTGTGGCTCTAACCATGAAGCCAAACCAGCCAGGGCCCCAATCCTCTTATTAATCATTAATAAGACTTGCTTTAACCACTTTATTTTTTAAAATATATTTTATTTATTTATTTTTTTACAGAGAGGTAGGGAGAGAGATAGAGAGCCAGAAATATCGATGAGAGAGAAACATCCATTAGCTGCCTCCTGCACACCTCCCACTGGGGATGTGCCCACAACCAAGGTAAGCGCCCTTGATCGGAATCAAACCCAGGACTCTTCAGTCCACAGGCTGACGCTCAATCCACTGAGTCAAACAGGTTTTGGCTAACCACATTATTAACAGTGAATTAGAGAGGTGGAGACCACAAAGCAAAGATAGATGCAGTGACAGCACCGAGAATAAGTGAGAAGCAGAGACCCCAGCAAAGAGCCCCAGACCCTCCCTGTGTCCAGTGGCTCACCCTTCCTGGGCTACTACTACCACTTTTCTTTTCATAGCAGAGGCCCCAGCCACCTTTGGGTAGGGAGGAGGTTGGGATTGTGGTCAACTCAGGCCCACATAGAACTTTCTCCAGGATAGATCACATGTTAGGTTATATAAAACGAGTCTTAACAAATTTAACTCTGAATGAATTCACACCAAGTACCTTTTCTGATCACAATGGAATGAAACTAAAACTCACTAGCAGAAGGAAAACTGGAAAATTCACACATATGTGAAATTAACACACTCATGAACACCCATTGGGTCAAAGAAAAAAAAAAGAAAATTAGAAAATAAATACATCCAGACAAATGAAAACACACACCACAATACACCAAAACTTATGGGATGCAGCAGAAGCATCCCATCAGAGACAGCGTATTCCAACAGCTAAAACTGACATGCTGCTGATAAGGGTCTTATTGCAATCTTTGACTAATTGGAGCTAGGTAAAAACTTCCTCAGATTACCTAGCCAAGAATTACACAAATGTACTGGGGTAAATTAAAGCAAGGGAGGCAATTTTAAATCTTTTTTTTTTTTTTTTAGTTAAAATAGGGGTTAATATGCAGTATGTGCCAAAGGATTCCTTTTATAGAGAGGAAATATTTGAAAGCATTTTTGGATATTAGTTTATCAGACATGGTTGTGAAAGATTTTGGTTTATTCATGTATTTTTTTTTACAACAGGAAGTCAAAATGTGGGAAATGACTGATTGAAGTAAAGGTCTGTGTACAGGAAATAACTGAGTTATGTTAGTAAATTGTGGGAGAAAGCTTAAATTGGGCAGCCATAAATCAATACATTGTTATTAATCTTTTCCCATTTAAGTTACAAAACCACATACAGACACATGCATGTGCACACACATGTGTACAGGATGGGGCAGAAGTAGGTTTACAATTGTTCATACAGAAAATAATCCAGTAATAAATAATACAAGAATACACTCTGTGTTTTGCATACTCACAACTGTAAACCTAACTTTACCCTATCCTGTACACCATTCTTAAAAGAGGTGCCATTTTCAATACAAAGATTTTTTTCTGGTATTTTAGATAATACAATTACGTACATTAGTAGGTAATATGGATTCCAAACGTCTTTCTCCCCACCCCCTGCCCTGGTTCAAATAGGTTTTCAATATCTGGACAGTAATAGAAAATGAATATAACTTTGGAGGTACCTATCAACCAGTAAGAGGAGGGAGCTGATTTTTAAAAAAAATTATTTTTTAAAAATTTATTTTTATTATTGAGAGTATCACCAATGTCCCTCTTTTCCCCCCTATTGACTTCCTGGGGAGGGAGCTGATTTAACATGGGGATGAGGAAGGAAGAGGCAGAAAAGAAAAAGAGAAAACAACCTGCGATATACTGATAATAATTAAAGGACCAAAATTGGGTAATAACAGACTTTTACAGATATAAATTTAAGAGGACTAAAATGACCTCTATAATACAGTAAACACATACTATTTCACCATGTTCCTTGGGTGGAGAAGAAGGTTGTGGACTTGGAGCTCTGGGAGCCACACGGCTCCAAGGCCAATCTTACATGGTGGTAAGGAATACCTGTTCCTGCTGGCCGCTTATTAATTATGGAATTAGGAATGCTTTTTGCATTTGCTTCCCCACCATCTTTTTGGGGTTTCATCACAGTGTGGCATTCATGGAGTGTGTGCTGGGTGTATGTAACCGCCATCCAGGTGGCACATCAGCTACACGGATGATAGTTGGGGAGCTGCTGACACTCAGTCATGTAGCCCTCGAGTAACTGCGGCAGTGAGGTGGCATGTCTGCCTCTGAGCTTCTCTGCACTGACAGTAAAGAGAAGAATACGGCCCAGCTGGCGTGGCTCAGAGGTTGAACATCGGTCTATGAGCCAGGAGGCCATGGTTCGATTCCAGTCAGGGCATATGCCTGGGTTGCTTGATCTCCAGTGTGGGGCATGCAGGAGGCAGCTGATCAATAATTCTTTCTCATCATTGATGTTTCTATCTCTCTCCCTCTCCCTTTCTCTCGGAAATTAATAAAAATATATTTTTTAACAAGAGGAGACTATGGTGAATGACAAGATTCCATTAGATCAAAACCAAGCAGCTGCTCAAGATAAGTCATGCTACTATATGAATGGCAGATGACTAATATACATTGAGGCAGATGACATTTTTTAATTGGTCCCTATATGATATAGAGCAAAGGTCTTTGGAATGAGACCAGAGCAGAGTAAGCAGCAGTTCTACACAGGGAATACTCTAAGGCCCTGTACTACTCAAATTTTTGTTTGTTTCTTTTGACCACATCTGTAACTCTTTATAGCTATTCATCAAGTTCTGGTATCATAGGATTTAAGATTTGGGCAGCAAAATATAGCTATTAAATGATACAGCGTAGTTTTGTATGAAGCCAACAAACTAATCAGTAGTGCCAGAAATGGAAAAGCTCTTTCCACTGATAGCCAAGGACCTCCCTGGGTTGCCATTTTCCCACAGGTACAATGAGGAGTTTGGAGGTCTTGCATTCTGACAGTCTGGGAAACTGTGACAGTCACTTAGTTAGATGTTTATGATGTAGCAGGTTCTTCACAGCAGCCTTCACGTCCTTGTTCCTCAGGCTGTAGATGATGGGGTTGAGCATGGGGGTCACCACGCCATAGAAGAGAGAAATAAGCTTGTCTGAAAGGTCCTGTTTGTCTGCTCCCAATGGGTCCTTAGATTTGGGTTTCCCGTACATGAAGAGGATGGTTCCATAGAAGACTACCACAACTGTGAGGTGAGCAGAGCAGGTAGAGAAGGCCTTTCTCCTTCCCTCAGCTGAGGGGATTCTCAGAATGGTAGCAATGATGAACACATAGGAGACAAAAATGAACAGGACTGGAATTGCAAGGAAGATCATGTTGGCCACAACCATGCTGATGACATTGATGGAGATGTCAGCACAGGCCAACTTCAGGACAGCCAGGATCTCACAGGTGAAGTGGTTGATGATGTTGTCCCCACAGAAGGGCAGCCTCATGGCCTGGGATGTCTGGACTACTGAGTTGGTGATACCAGCTGCCCAGGAGCCAGCAGCCATGGGCACGTAGGCAGCCTTGCTCATGACCACGGGGTATCTCAGGGGGTTGCAGATGGCCATGTAGCGATCAAACGCCATCATGCTCAGGAGTACACACTCCGTGGCTCCCATGGCAAAGGAGAGAAACATCTGCACAGCACAGGCTGAGAAGGGGATGGTTTTCCTGGGGGTCCGGAAGCTGTCAAGAATGAGGGGAACCGAGGAGGTTGTGTAGCAGATGTCCAGGAAGGAGAGGTTCCCCAGGAAGAAGTACATGGGTGTGTGCAGGTGGGAGTCAAAGATGGTCACCAGGATGAGGACCCCGTTGCCAAGCAGGATCACCAGGTACATCAGCAGGATGAGCACAAAGAATGTTTTCTCCAGCTTTGGGTGGACAGAGAGGCCCAGGAGAATGAACCCCACCACTGGGGAGGTCTGATTGGACCTGTCCATGTTGTAACTCCTCTGTCACTTGCAGTAACTCAGAAGGTCAACCTCAGCACTCTCTGACTCCAAATGTGCCTGGGCAGCCAGGCAAAATCCTTACCTGGCTGAGCCACTGGAAAACAGCGCTGACAATTTGGTTATCTCTACAGGATTCTAGGGAAAATGGAGTAGATATCAATATTTAACTTGTGCTCTCAGTAAGAACAAACGTGTTCATTTGGACTAACTTTCCTGCAGATGGCAGTTATAAACACTGGACAAACTATATAAAACATCTGTGTAAAGTATTGGCCAGGTAAATAAAACAACAAGGAATCATGGGGTCATAATTCTGGGATGAATAAGAACTTAGGGAAGTAAGATCAGCATTTGAGGCTACTTTCAACTGGGCATTTGCAGCTTCTGGAGGCGGTCACGGAGGGGCCAAGAAACACTGCTGACAGCCTTCTGGAGGCCCACCATGAAGTTGTTCCTAATTAAACTTCCTTCTTTTGGGAAGTGGGGGTCCCACCCCCAGGCTAGCTCCATAAGAATAAGAGTGAATCAGAAGGAAACACATATTTACAGGTTTTGTAGCTAGCTTCAAATTTTCCCAAGCCCTGAAATTGGATTGAGGCCGTCCCAGATTTTAGGTGCCCCCAAATATCAAACAGAAGCAAACATAAATCCACTCTGAAGGAAGGTAACATCACTGCAGTCTCTAAATCATTTCCACCAAAAATTTTGCGAATGCAACATCTGGTATATATTTTTAAAAAATATGGCACGCAGGTGACAAGTCAACATAAATGAAAATCCACAGGGTGATTCAGGTTGCAGCTCGTGAGTTGGTGAGGGTTAGCGGTCTCGTGACCACAGTTGTGCCATGTGTGGGCCATGAAGCACTGCATCATGGGCCCCGGGCCAAAATGGGCCACCAAGCTGCATTATTCACGGTGGTCAAGACAAGGTAACCACTGAAGTGTCCTTCAATCAATGATTGGGTAAGGGAGATGTGGGACATACATGCAATGCAATAGTACCCACCTGTAAGAAAAGATGAAATACTGCCAATGTGACAAGGTGGATAGATTTCGAGACTATCATGCTAAAGCAGCAGAATCAGTAGAGAGAAAAAGTCAAGAACCATATGATTTCACTCATTTGTGGGCTGTCAAACTGAAAGCAACAAATGCAAAAAACAAGACAGACAAAAACTCAGATGCCGACAACAGTATGGTAGTTACCAGAGGGAAAGCAGGTTGGGGGAGGTAGGAAAAGGTAGAAGGGGTCCTTCATGGTGAGAGAAGGAGATTTGACTTTGGGCGGTAAACACACAATGTAATAATATACAGATTGTGTATTATATATAATTGTACACTTGAAACCTATATAATTTTAATAACAATTGTCATCCTAATTTATTTCTTTTAAGATAAGCAACCGGTTAAAAAAAAAATGAAGCTCAAGTGTTCCTTTCCTTGGGGCTGGTGGGAGCCAAGAGCCTCTGCTGTGGTGTTACCTGTTGAGAGAATCAGCCCAGACCACAGTGCCAAGGTCTGCACAGGCTGTTGATCCTTTTGTACAGTTAGCACAGCAAGTGGGTCTTGCTGAGGTTGAAGGAGAACTCAGACTGATCATCCCTTCTTGTCATTCTCTCTCTGCCTGCCTGCACGGGAGGCACTGGCTTCTCCCTGACTGTTCATAGATCCCTAGTCCTGCTCTGTCAGCTCTTCTTTCTGGGAAACTTGAATCTCTCCTCAGACTGATAAGTGCTCCCCAAGCTGGGTTTGACTAGTATGCTGGGCTTGCAGAAAACTTTAGGCAACATTGAGGGTGTTGGGCACTAAGTTTTATTTGCTCTGTATCTAAAATACTCATGAACTTCCCACACGTCCATAGTTCCAAGTGTTTTCAGTTATCGGGCCCCTTCCTCGGCGTACAAGGCACTTCCTTCCTGGAGAACGAGACACTCCCTGGTTGGTACTTCACATTATAGGTGTTACCAGGTTGGTCCCATAATAATTCAATTCAGGTTGACAGACATGTATTTATTGTGCATCTGTTCTGGGTCAGGCAGAATTCTAGGTGCCAGGATCACAGCAATGAAAGGCACAACCCCTAACTCAAAAAACTCAAAATCTAGTGGGGAAGTGGTCATCATCATTATTAATTACATAAGTAATTACATCATCATTGTCCATGTCATCATCATCATCCTCATCCTCATCATCATCATGGACTGTAATAATTGCTCTCATGCTACTGACAATAGGCCTTAGGGTCTATTTTGCAATCTGCTTCCTTTCCAAAGCAGAAAGCCCCTTATTGCACTCCTCACAGTCCTCCTGCCTGGCCTGACTTTCTGAGTGATGTGGGGTGCTGTATTAACTTCCTGGCCAGGGTCTTTTCACTTGGAAGCGGTTCCCCTTTGATACTGAGCTAAAATATGCTCCTTTGCAGCTTTAATCCCTCTTCCACAGAAAGCCCTCAAAATATCCAGAAATAGCTTGGCTGGGGTGGCTCAGTGGTTGAACACTGACCCATGAATCAGGAGGTCACAGTTTGATTCCCACTTGGGGCACATGCCAAGGTTTCGGGCTAGATCCCCAGTGTAGGACGTGCAGGAGGCAGCAGAAGGCAGCCAATCAATGCTTCTCTCTCATCAATGATGTTTCTATCACTCCCTCTTCCTTCCTCTCTAAAATCAATAAAAATATATATGTTTTAAAATCCAGAAACAGTGTGGCTTCAGCATGAACATAAACAAGAGTAGTCTCTATTCTTCTCTGAGGGCCATAAAAAAATCAATGTATCTCTTAGAGACACATGCACCATCTATTCTCTCTCAAAAAAAAAAGCAATGGAAAAATATCCTCAGGTGAGGATTAACAACAACAAAAACAGACAAACAAACCCGTGCTTACCTTTATCAGAAAAACGGTGAGTAATAATGATTTGTTTCCTAAAGGCTGGGAAGAGGCCACATGTCAGACATAGTGACACTATGGGTCTGAAGCTCCAGGGTGAGCGTTCAGAATGTGTGACAGATGAAGGGTCCAGCCAGTCCCTCCCCTGCCTTGTGTCTTTAAGGGCACATTCTCCAAAAGACTGGACAGTGCCCTTACATGATAATTTAAACTCCAGTCTGTTCTTTGGGACCATTTTTGTCCCTAAAGTCATTTAAAGTTTGGAAAGTGAGTTGTACTCAGTTTAGAAAGTCTGTATTCTTCTGGGATAAGATCCCCAAGACCCAATTAGGATGAAGACACTGGCAAAGGTTTGCTGCCTGCTTCCTCTCTCCCTGCCTCCTTTTCGCCTCTTCTCCTTCCCTTCCTTTCTTTTCTCTGAAAACTGTCATTCCACTCAGAGTTCAGAAGCCCCCAATCTTTTCTTCTGTGTTGTAGCCAAGGCCCACCACTCCAAATCTGTGCTTACAGTTGGTTGTTGTTTGTTTTTATTTATTTACTAGAGGCCTGGTGCCCAAAATTTATGCACAGGATGGGGTCTGTCCCTTAGCCCAGCCTGCAACCTCTCTAATCTGGGGCCCCTCGAGGGATGTCCCATTGTCCGGACATCCCTCTCACAATCCAGGACTGATGGCTCCCATCTGCTCGCCTGCCTGCCTTCCTGATTGCCCCTAACCGCTTCTGCTTGCCAGCCTGATCACCCCTGCCAGGCTGATTGATGCCTAACTGCTTCCCTGCCGGTCTGTTTGCCCCTAACTGCCCTCCCCTGCAGGCCTAGTTCCCCCAAACTGCCCTTCCCTGCAGGCCTGCTCACCCCCAACTTCTCTCTTCTGCCAGCCTAGTCACCCCTAATTGCTCTCCCCAGCTGGCCTGATTGCCCACAACTGCCCTCCCTTGCAGGTCTGGTCCCTCCCAACTCCCTCCCCTACTGGCCATCTTGTGGTGGCCATCTTGTGTCCACATGGGGGCAAGATCTTTGACCACATGGGGGCAGAAATCTTGTGTGTTGCAGTGATGGTCAATCTGCATATTACTCTTTTATTAGATAGGATAGAGGCCTGGTGCATGGGTGAGAGTCAGCTGGTTTGCCCTGAAGGGTGTCCCAGATCAGGGTGGAAGTTCCCTTGGGTTGTGGGGCATAGGGCAGCCTGGGCGAGGGGCCTGTGGTGGTTTGCAGGCTGACCACACCCCCAGGCAACCCAAGCAGAGGCCCTGGTATCTGGGATTTATTTATCTTCTACAATTGAAACTTTGTAGCCTAGAGTGGAACCAAGCCTCCTGCTCGTTCCATGGTGGCAGCCATTTCTGTTGGGATTTATTTATCTTCTATAATTGAAACTTTGTAGCCTTAAGTGGAGGCCTGGGCCCACCAGGGTGTGTGGAAAGCTTGGCTTCCTCCATCGCCAGGGAAACCCAAACCTCTCTCCTACTTGCTCCATGACTGCAGTCATCTTGGTTGGGGTTAATTTGCATACTTGCTCCTGAATGGCTGGTGGGCATGGCTTGTGGGTGTAGCAGAGTGATGGTTAATTTGCATATCACTCTTTTTTTAGATAGGATTTTTTTAATGTGGAGGAAAGATTGGGGACATGAGAACAAATACTAGAGGCCTGATGCACAGAATTCATGCACTCAGGGTGAGGGGGCCCCTAAGCCCAGATTGTGAGAGGGCACAGGTGCATGATTGAGGTCGGGGAAAAATGCTGGAGGTTGGTCAGCTGGGGAAAGACCACAGGAGGGTTCCAGGGCATCTCAGGCCTGTCTTGCTCAGTCCTGATTGGCCAGACTCCAGCAGCAAGCTAACCTACTGGTCAAAGCGTCTGCCCCTGGTGGTCAATGCATGTCATAGCAAATAGTCAACTATCTACACCCTGGAGGTCATTATAGCAAGCACATCATAGTGAGTGGTTGAGTGACCTTAGCATATCATTAGCATATTATGCTTTAATTGGGTGAAGGGATGACTAGACACTTAGCATATTAGGATTTTATTATAAAGGATTGATTTCAGAGAGAAAGGGAGGTGGAGAAAGAGAAACATCAATGATGAGAGCATCATTGATTGGCTGCCTCCTGCACGCCCCCTACTGGAGATTGAGCCCAAAACCCAGGCACATGCCCTATGGGAATCAAATTTAGGACCCCTTAAGTCTGCAGACCAATGCTCTATCCACTGAGGGCAAATCAGCCAGGGCCTTATAGTTGGTTTTTAGAAGGTCTGAATGAAAGAAATACTTTCCTTTTAAATTTTCAACTCATTGGATTAGGCCCGTTGAAGTAACCTGCCCTGTTCTTCCTCAGACTTCACTTGAAATCTATCTAAATCATTGTCCTTTCAGCACTCTATCACCTGTGCATGTGCTTTGAGAGCTCTTGGGGAGTCATGGACAGAATGTGAACCATAACAGGGATGGGTCCAGAGAAGGAGTATATTCCTTTATTCAGCAAGTGATTATTGCATAAAATGTAATAAATATTACGTTTGTGGTCAGAGAGAGTCACATGAAAGAAAATTACTAAATAAGGCAGGGAGTGTAGGACAGGGAGAATGCCCCCACTGCTATGAAAGCCCAGAGGGTAGGCTGGGGCCACACTTCCTGCAGTTGATCTGAGGTCTGTGGTATGCTGGAGCTGGCTCATCAATTGTGCAATCTCTCCCAACTTCCGTTTAGCGATGTTATTGGGAATTTGAAATTGGATATCGTGGGAGTGTTTACACCACAGAAATCAGCAAATGATCCAGATCAGGGCTTTTTTTCTTCTGGAGATCCAGTGGTTACACATTTACAGCACACCACTGGAATGGATGAGTGGCAGTTTGCCTGAGGAAGCAGAATTGGGAAGCACCCCAGGCAGAAGGGGCCGCATAAACAAAGGCACAGTAATGAGAAAGAACCCAGCGATGGGGAGCGATCAGCCATGCAATATTGCTAGAGCAGAAAGGGGCAGGGGCTGCTGATGGGGAGGAAGGCAGGGCTGGACCTGTGGTTGGTCTTTTGGGCATTCTGCGGAGTTAGGACTTTCTCCTGTAGAGGAAGAGGGGGTACTTAGGAGTTTTAAGTAAAGGTCTGACGTGATCAGATTTGCATTTTAGGTTGATCCTTCTGGGCACAATGTGGAGGAAAGATTGGGGACTGGAGGACAAAGACTAATAAGATAGGGAAACATTTTTCAAAAGTGAAGATAAGGACATTAATTGGAGGAGTGATTGAAGGGTGGTGAATACAGGGAGATGTAAGAAGTATTTGGTAGGTACAAAATACAACATTAACATTTGGTTGGATATGACAGCCATAAAAGATAGTAGAGTCAATATTTGTAGCTTAGGTGATGGGCAGATGATAGTGACACCACGAAAGCAGGGAATATTGACCGACTTGATGGTTTTAGGGAATAAGATGAATTTAGTTTGGAGCACAGTGTCTGTGAAGAACATCCAGGAGGAGATGGGAAGATGTCTGTGCAGGACTCATCTCCCCATTATCTTAAATATAACAAATTCCTTTTGTTCATACAAAGAAAGAAGCCTATATAATAAAAGGGTAATATGTAAAGTAACCATCACTCCATCACAAAGATGGCAGCACCCATAGCGATCGGGGTGCTGGACGATGGTGTGACATCGCCCTGGTGACAAGCCCAGTGTCCCTCGCACCCTGGCCCATGAAAGGAGATAGGGTGGGCAGGTGGGTCTCTGTCCAGAGGCCATATAGAATGCACGGGATGCTGGCGTCATTACAGGTAGGGCTGAGGGACCCCCCTGCTCTGTGCACAAATTTCATGCACTGGGCCTCTAGTTACTCCATAAGCATGATTTGCTAAATTAAATGCCTTTACTTTTACCCTCTATAAGCGGATCTTAGTTTTTATTTACTGTGAAAGTGTTTTTATTCCCTTTAGCAGTGGGCAATCTGGGCTGTTTTACCCTCTGGATGTGAAGATGCATGGTCAGGTCTATGGGGTTTTCTTCTCCAAGGACAAAGGTGTTTAAAGTCTGGAAAACATGTTGCTCCTCACTACAAAAACAAACAAACAAAAACCCAACAACAAAAAAATCCCCCTAAACATATCTTGAGGAGAATCCAAGATGGCAGCATAGGTAAATACCTACACTGCTGCCTCACACACCAATTTCAAAACTACAACTAAAAGACAGAATGAACATCATCCAGAACCACAGGAAAGCTGGCTGAGTGGAAGTTCTACAGCTAGAAGGAAGGAGAGGGGCTCACAAAGACCTAGAGGAGCTGCAAAAAGCTGAGGTACGGAGACTCGCGTGTGGAGAGAGCGGGTGCCAGAATACCTGGCTGTTTTTCTCTGGCAGGAGGGAAATGGAGACTCTCAAAGGCATTGAACCCCTATCTTACGACACTAAACCCCAGATCCAGCCGAAACTCATACGGGGGGAGTTTGGACTGTGAAAAGGGAGAGGTGCATGGAAAGTTAGGGTAGTCACTAAAGATCAGAGGGCTGTTGGCGTGCACGGCACTGCACAGAGGACAGACTGCTGATTGTGCCGCTGGCTTTCGTGAGTGGGCGGGAGACAGACCCTCCCAACTGTGCCACTTCTGACTCCACTAAGCCCCTGTTTCCGCTGAAACCCTGGGGACCTAGACTCGTGTGGTCCTGGTGCACAGGGGAGCCGGAAAGGCAGCAGTCTAGAGGCACTGCGGGCACACAAGCACAAGGATCGCTCCAGCGATTACCCAGTCACTTGAGACTCAGGGGCCGTGGAGGGCGGGGCCGACTGGAAGGCAAGGTGGTCCCTTAAGCCCTGAGACTCCACCCATCCCAAGCTCAACAGAGGCTTCTTCAGTTTTGCAAGTCTGGTGTCATAAGGCTGAATCCAACACAGAAGTTCTTCCGGCATAGTGAAAATGCCGAGACAAGGGAAGGGATCACAAACAAAAGAAATGGAGGGAAAAAAAACGACTGGATATAGAGTTCAAAACCACCCTTATAAGGTTTTTCAAGAATATGCTAGAAAAGTTGGATAAAATTAGCGAGAGCCTAGAGGAGATGAAAAAGGACCAACTAGAGACACTGACTGAAATAAAAAATATTTTACAGAGTCCTAACAGCAGACTAGAGAAAGGCAAGAATCAAGTCAAAAATTTGAAATATAAAGAAGCAGAAAACATTCAACTGGAAAAGCAAGAAGAGAAAAGAATCCAAAAATGTGAAGATAATGTAAGGAGCCTCTGGGACAGCTTCAAGCATACCAACATCAGAATTGTGGGGGTGCCAGAAGAAGAGAGAGCAAGATACTGAAAACCTATTTAAAGAAATAATGACTGAAAACTTCCCACACTGGTAAAAGAAATAGACTTACAAGTCCAGAAAGCACACAGAACCCTATATAAAAGGAATCCAAAGAGGACCACACCAAGACACATCATAATTAAAATACCAAGAGCAAAAGACAAAGAGAGAATATGAAAAGCAACAAGAGAAAAACAGTTCATTACCTACAAGTGAGCACCCATACGACTGTCAGCTGATTCCTCAACAGAAACGATGCAGGCCAGACGGGAGTGGCAAGAAATATTCAACGTGATGAATAGCAGGAACCTACAACCAAGAATAATCTATCCAGCAAAGCTCTCAGAATTGAAGGGCAGATAAAGAGCTTCACAGAGAAGAAAAAGCTAAAAGAGTTCATCAACTCCAAACCAGTATTATATGAAATGCTGAAAGGTACTCTTTTAGAAAAGGAAGAAGAAAAAGGTAAAAGACAAAAAATTATGAACAACAAATACATATCTATCAGCAAGTGAATCTAAAAATTAAGTGAATTAAAAATTTGATCAACAGAATAAACTGGTGAATATAATAGAATTAGGAGCACAGAAAGGGAGTGGACTGATAATTCTCAGGGGAAAAGGGGTGAGGGGTGTATAGGGAGAGACTGGACAAAAATCATACATCTATGGATGAGGTCAATGGGAGGGAGGTAAGGGCAGAGGGAAGGGTGGGAGCTGGGTGGAGGGGAGCTATGGAGGGGAAAAAAGAGAAACAAATCTAATAATATGAATAATAAAGATTTAATAAAAAAATGCATTTCCACAAAAAAAAAACAAACACATATCTTGACAATTATTTATTTACATGCCTACAAAAAGGGAACATGATACCAACCTCAGCAACGGATAAATTTGTATATTCATGCATCATATTTCAAAGCAATCTGTAGTTAGGTACTTTCCCTTTGCAAGAATTCTTGAGTTTTCCTGATTATTGTTGAGACATCATAGATTGACAAGTGAAGTGAGTCATTTGTAAGTCAAACAATTTTAATAACAGAAATAGGAAAATTATTTCAAATGTACCACAAAATTATACTCAAAGTGAGCTGTAGGTGTACTTTGACATGATGTGGGGGTGGGGTCTCCAAAAGTAAGAGATCCTAGGCCTGGGATGGTCTCAAAATGGACCTGATAGCTCCAGACACATTTGTCTGCAGCACCTAGAAGAGAAATGAGCACACAGTGCCTCTCCCTAATTACCTTTCAGCTTTCTCTTGCCTTCCTCCACCCCTTGTGCTCAGAAAGATGTGGCCTTGTGGGACTGGTAGACTTCTAGAGAAGGTCTAAACAAGGGCTCAGATGGGTGAACCTTTTCCCCAAGAGGAAATCCAACTCCGGCCTGAAGCCTGAGGTTGTCTGTGTGCGGGTCTCAGACCAGGGGTCCTCTGGGTTTCTTTTCCTCAGTGTTTCGGAAAATGACAAAAGCACTGTGCAGACGGCCTGGACCCACACTCTGTGAGGAGAACTCTGCATTTTCCCTGGGATGGGGTGAGCCGTGACGCCTGCATGAATGACAGAGCATCTTAAGAACTCTGATACCAACTTCCATCTTCTTACCAAAGAAGAATTATTGCCCATAGTTTTTTTATTGGTGTGATCAGTCAAGCAGAGGAAAGAATCAGTTAACTTCAGGAGAGGTCATCTGAGATTAGCTAGTAGGAGGAGAGAAAAGGATTTTTAAAAAGTGAAGAAAGCCTATGGGATTGATAACATACCACAGAAGTCCTAAAAGGAAAAGCAAGACAGGGACAGAGAGCTTATGGTAAAGAAAAAAAAAATAACTGAAAACTCCCTAAATCTGAGGATATAGACATCCCGAGTTTGTAAGCCCATAGGATCCAAAAAAATTGAACACAAAGAGGTCTACATTGAGTCACATTATGATTAAACTATCAAAGTCAAAGATCAAAAAGACAATGTTGAAAGTAGCAGGAGATAAGTGACTTGTCCCAGGCAAGGGAACTCCCATAAGACTATTATGTAAGACCAGATGGGTAATGTTTATAGAGAGATGGAAATTCTAAGAAAGAATACAAAAGAAATGCTAGAAATGAGAAACACTGCCATTGATGGTGCTCATTAGTAGCCTGGAGGACAGAGCTGAGAAAAGAGTCTTTGAGCTTGAGGATATGTTACCAGGTAGTTCTAAAATAGAAAAGAAAAAAAGACCATCCCTCTCCCCCAAAAAGTAGAGTTTCCAAGAACTGTGATAAAACTATGAAAAGTGTAACATAATGTGTAATGGGAGTACCAGAAGGAGGAAATAGAAAACTACTAGAAGAAAGTAACTTTTCCTGAGATGGAAAAGTTTGAGAACCACTGCCTTAAACATTTCTTTTAATTTAAAACAAATAACTGGATTTATTTGCCAAACTTTTACTGCAGAAAGAGAGCATTTTATTTCCTGTGAGCCCACAATTTGGACTCTTAACCAACCACATCTATGATACATTGTCTACAATTCTCTATTTCAACTTTTTTTAAAGTAGAGTAAGAATTCAAAGACTTTTTTTTCCCCCAAAGTACCAAAGTGCAGAATCTGTCTAGGATTTTACAGTTATCTCCCTGACATCTGATATGACAATAATTTATTTTAACAACTTGCCTTTAATGAATTTCTCCAAAACATTCCACTTAGTTTTCATAAAAGCAACTCTTTTCACCCTTTTTTAGCTCAGTGTATTTAGTTTAAATAAAATTAATATAACTACAAGATTAACAACTGGCTTGAATAACCAGAGGAACATACATAACTGCCTCTTAGTGTACCTCCCAGCCAGGAGGAATAGACCTGCCTGACAATCAACCCTCCCTGAGCGGGTGACTCGCCTTGGAGGTTGGTGCCCGCACTTTGCAGGGGGAGTGAGTATTGTTAGTTTATCTGGGGAAACAGTTAAAGGGAGGTTGATTAAAAGCAATCTGTTCTCAACAAGTGGCAACAACGACTAAAATTTGCATCTCACTGTCAACTCAAACCCTCCGTGTCTACTCGATTACAGGAAAGATTTATTTATTTATCACCTTCTCCTCAGTGCTTAGCTGAGAATAAGAAGATGGACAGAGGAATTCACTGTTTTGACTAAATGTCAAAACAGCCTTTTGGTGCCCAATCTCCTGCGCTAGCTTAAACGCCCTCCCTCCTGTCTCCTGTTTTGTTCTGTTTTCCTTTTCTTCTCTTAGTTTTGGACTCCTGCCCTCCTTTCAGTCTTTTTCTTTAATCCTGACCTGTCCTTAAGCCTTATAATTTCTTCTCCTGACAGGTCTCTCCTATTGGTGCCCTCACTTTCTCCCCTCTGGCCTCCCACCTGACTCTTCCTTGCTTCTGGGCTCCCATGTAACTTAGGGGCACTTTACCATCACCTCACAGACTGTAGCTGTCACCTGCCCTGGTCATTGCTGCTCTTTTTCTAGTGCATGGTGCCGGCCCTTGGTCCACGTCTCATGCTTCCTGTTTTTAAAGGCAGAGGCCTGGCCTGGGCGGCTCTGGAGGGACAGTGAGGAGGGACTGCAGGGAGGGCCAGCTTGCTCAGGGGAAAAAGGCAAACCTTCGGCCCCTTGCTTTGACACGTAGCCTTGCAAAAGCAAGTACAGAACCCCACTAACAGACACCATTATGGTCAAAGCACATCCAGATCTTAGTTATCCCTGTACTTCCAGGAATGTCTGCAAAGACATTTCTTTGTTTTTTTAAATTTATATTTTATGCCGTAACCAGTTTGGCTCAGTGGATAGAGCATCGATCTGTGGACTGAAAGGTCCCAGGTTCGATTGCGGTCAAGGGCATGTACCTTGGTTGCAGGCACATTCCCAGTAGGAGGTGTACAGGAGGCAGCTGATCAATGTTTCTCCCTCATCGATGTTTCTAACTCTCCTTCTCCCTTCCTCTCTGTAAAAAAATCAATAAAATATATTTTTTAAAATGTTGTATTTTATTGATTTCAGAGAGGAAGGGAGATTGAGGGACAGATAGAAACAGCGATGAGAGAGAATCATTCATCAACTGCCTTCTGCACACCCCATAGTGGGGACCGAGCCTGCCAGCTGGGCATGTGCCCTGACCAGGAATCGAACTGTGACATCCTGGTTCATAGATTGACGCTCAACCACGGAGCCACTGCGGCTGGGCTAGGGAATATTTCTTTGTAGTAAGAGGACTTACATAGCACTATCCGAATCTTATCTAATTGGGTTTACAGGACACAAGCCCCAAACTCCTGTGAGGACTATCACCAAACTTTAAATTGCTTCTGGGATTAACACTGGCCCCAGACAACCAGAGCTCTAAATGACTCCATGGCTCCGGGACAGAGCCCCTGGGGAGAGGGAGAGGTGCAAAGAGCAGGGTGTGTCTGCCCTGCGCATGCAGGCTGGGCATGGCTGCCGGGAGCCCTGGGAAGCAGGTGCTCAACCTGTCCTTCCTCTGGTTCGCTTGCTGGGCCTGGAGGAGGCCGCTGAAAGGGAGTAGCCAGAGCTCCTTCACCTGTGGTCAACCCTAAACTCTCCTTCCCTGGCTGTGTAAGTGAAGGGATGGCTGAGCCTCACGACAACTAAGCGGGATTTACTTCCAGGGGGAGCCCCAGCAGGTAGGGCTGTGCCAGGGATGGTCAAGCAGGGCGGCTGAAGCAAATCACCTCCCAAGCTCAGGGCCTTCCAGCATCCTCCCTGACATGAGACCTCTGTCCAGGTAAGCTCCTGTCCCCACCATGGCTCATCCCCACTCGGAGTTCTCCCTGTGGCTAAAGCTTCTTCTGGCAGGTGGGAGGAAGAGAAGAGGTGGTTGTGAGGGAGACTTGGTCACTGCTTCCATTTCTGAAGGTTTTCTCTAGGGGAAAGGGGCAGGCATGTCCTGGGAGCCTAGACCCGTGTGGGGACAGACAGACAGAGGAGGGGGGAAGACTTTAGAGGAAGGAAGTATCTCCTTACAGTAGGGGACACTTTCCAACAATCAAGCCTGCCCGACAAAGGAATGGGAAGCATGCACTCACAAAACTCCAGATTTTCAAAGCAGGAGTGGGAAAACTGTTTCATAGAAGGTCTTCAGACAAGGACAATGAAAGAGGCAAGGCGAGTTGTTTTACAACATTCCTGCCCAGTCTACGAATCTCCAGCCAATAATATTAACATCTCTAAAAACAGATTCCCCCCCCTAAATATTTCCAATGTCCACAGTTAATCTCTGAAAATTGCATGAGGACAGCTTCCCAATGGCTTCTCCTATTCAATCACCCCCAACCAGCAACAGTGTAATAGTCACAGATGCCATGTGTGAAGCCCAGAGACAACCCCCCACCCCCAGCCTCCCAAGCCCTGCTCTGAAGCAGATACTTTGGAGAAAGGTATGACACCTGTCACTCTCATGAGTGTCCTAGGGAGAGTGAGGAGGACCACGACTTCATCATTAGCTCCTCTGCTTCTCTGTAAACCTGCTCTGGCACAAATGGAGGAGCCAGAATACAATCAGGGTGGTGAGGGAGGAGCCCTGGGGAGAAGGTTGGGAACCAGGCTCCAGGCCTGGCCCTGTCTGCCCTGCCTGTGAATTCTCTGATCTTGTTTCCTCATTTTATCAAGGCTTGCGAGTTTCTCTAATGTAGTGGACCATCCTTAGCGATGCAAGGACATCCTACATGCAGTGCCTCCTTCGAGTCACCTCTTGGTAAGGCTGGGTAGAACTGTCTGCTTTCCTGTGGAGAAAGCATCACTGTGGCGTTGCAGTGGTTCGAGTGGTCAACTAGATAGAGAAGGGTCTGGGCTTGGAGTTGTGACATAAAACAGCTCCAGAAGCATAGAGCCTGGTCACAATGTCACAGATGCTCCCAGGGGGAGGTACATAGGACACTTGTCCTTGGATTCTTTTCCTGCTCCCCAGCCCCTAGGGCCAGAGTAGACTGAGGGAACTCCCATGCCGTGGACAAAGGCATGGTTAGAAAGGGGGTGTGTGGAAGTGCTTCTGTTAGGGTCTCCATAGTCTACCAGCCAGAAACTCCTTATTGACTGTCTTGAAGGGAGATCACCAAACGTAAGAAATGAAGTATAAACCAGGCATTGAGTAACAAATATAAATGCTAGGCAGACCCTAATCATCACATTCCTTTTGTACAGGACAACAGGGGGAGCCAAATTACCACCAGAAAAATTATTACTCAAGCACAGAATTAGAACCAGGGGAGTGAGGTCCAGCCAGTGGTCGGCATCACTGAATAGGACAACCTCCCAGGACACTGGAGGGACAATTTGGAGAAAGGCAGGGCTGACCCTCTGGATCTCTATTTTATGGTCTTCATGTAGGTTTATCCTTATGTATCCCTCTCCTCAGCTGTTAACACTATTGAGCTGGCTAAAATTCTTTCATGTGTCATGGTTTGATTTCCAAAGGCTGTCTCTTTTCTGATTCTGATGTGATATAGCCTGAGATTTAAGGTACATTTAGTAGACAGTGAATTTTGTTCCTTAGACACTGATAGTACAAACTGGTGTGTCAAAGTGCACATTTAATTATAATTGCTGGAAGCATCTCATTATAATCCCCAGTATGGATCCCCATAAACATGTGTTTGCTGTTCTGTTTTCTTGAAGGTAGAAGAGAGAATTTAAAATGGAAGTGGCCAACCAATCCATTGTGGCAGAATTTGTCTTGCTGGGGCTTTCAGATCAGCCGAAGCTCGAGAAAACATTCTTTGTGCTCATCCTGCTGATGTACCTGGTGATCCTGCTGGGAAATGGGGTCCTCATCCTAGTGACCATCTCCGAGTCCCACCTGCACACACCCATGTACTTCTTCCTGGGGAACCTCTCCTTCTTGGACATCTGCTACACAACCTCTTCCATCCCTCTAGTCCTGGATGGCTTCCTCACTCCCAGGAAAACCATCTCTTTCTCAGCCTGTGCTGTGCAGATGTTTCTCTCCTTTGCCATGGGAGCCACAGAGTGTGTGCTTCTGGGCATGATGGCGTTTGATCGCTACGTGGCCATCTGCAACCCCCTGAGATACCCCATGGTCATGAGTAAGGCTGCCTACGTGCCCATGGCTGTCAGCTCCTGGCTGGCTGGCGGAGTCAACTCTTTGGTGCAGATCTCTCTTGCAGTACAATTGCCCTTCTGTGGAGACAATGTCATCAACCATTTTACCTGTGAGATTCTAGCTGTTTTGAAGTTGGCCTGTGCTGACATCTCCATCAATGTGATCAGTATGGGGGTGGGCAATGTGATCTTCCTGGTGGTCCCAGTTCTGTTCATTTTTGTCTCCTACATCTTCATCCTCACCACCATCCTAAGGATCCCCTCAGCTGAGGGCCAGCGAAAGGCTTTCTCTACCTGTTCTTCGCATCTTACGGTGGTGGTCATCTTCTATGGGACTATTCTTTTTATGTATGCAAAACCCAAATCAAAGGACTCACTGGGGGAAGACAAGCAGGATGTTTCAGACAAGCTCATCTCTCTCTTTTATGGAGTGCTGATTCCCATGCTCAACCCCATCATCTACAGCCTGAGAAACAAGGATGTGAAGGTTGCAATGAAAAATCTAGCGAGTCAAAAATGCTTCACCCAGTGATAACAGGAGGAAGCAGTATAGTGACTTGTGATTCTGTGTACACAGGGGATCCTTTAAGAAATGACGACATGATAAGTACAGACTTGCTTGGTTTTATCACAAAACTGCCCAAACAATGTCCATCAGAATGGGATTTTCCTGAGTGATTAACAATGCAACATCAGCTCTCTAGAATGAAGAGGGGCGGGGGGGGGGGGGGAAGATGGGTTGTGCTAAATCATGTAGAACCAAGAATAAGTGATGTTAAAAATTTATTTTTATTCTGAAAAAATAAGCAATAAAAATTACAACTTTGTAAAAAATTATACTTCTTTCTTAGTTCATGTACAGACCAGCTGCAATTTGTATATGCCAATCATGCTGTTCTCTGCTCTACTGTGTAATGGGGAGCATGGCAATGAGGAACAGTTGTTAGTTAAGTGATGTTCAAACTAAAATCCAATCTGCATTTTGGAAAGTTACCAACACAAGACATGCCAAATGACGCTATTTAATGCCTCGTTGACGGTAGGAGCTCAGAGTGTTTCCAGTTTAATTATTTCCTGTTTAATATTCTAGAGCCAATTTTGGGGAACGCCTCTTGCTGTACATAGAGCATATCTAGTCCTGCCCTTCCCCTCATTCCGCAACTAATCTAATTTCTGCAAAGAGAAAAAATAATTTAAGCCATTATAACTTTTCTCCAGAAGGTAAATAAAAATATAATCACAATCTATGAATAGATAGAAAAATAGGGAAAGGAAAAAAGGATAAATACTGAAATATTCAAATTAAAAATACAAGCTGGGCTTTCAAATTATTGGAGATTACAGAAGGAAAAGTCAGCAAAATAGACCAATAAATTGTATTCAATCTAAAAAACAGAGATAAAAGATTGTGAATTTGGGACCATAAAAATGGTCTGACATATAGATTTGAATCACAGAAGACAAAAAAGAGAGAAATAATGAAGCAGAAAAATATTTCAAAAACAATATAGAAAAATATCCCAGAAGTAGTGAAAGACATAACAATGCAGATTCAAAAAACACAGAAAATTTTATAGTAATACACAAAAATAAAAAGAATAATATATATCATAAACACATCATAATCAAACTGCTAAAGAGGAAAAATAAAGAGAAAATCTTTTTTTTAATAAATCTTTATTGTTCAGAATATTACAATTGTTCCTCTTTTTTCCCCCCATAACTCCCTTCCACCCGGCTCCCACCCTACCCTCTGTCCTTACCTCCCCCCCCCTGGGCTCATCCATAGGTGTATGATTTTTGTCCAGTCTCTCCCTGCACCCCCCTCACCTCTTTTCCCCTGAGAATTGTCAGTCCACTCCCTTTCTATGCCCCTGATTCTATTATATTCACCAGTTTATTCTGTTCATCAGATTTTCAATTCACTTGATTTTTAGATTCACTTGTTGATAGATATGTATTTGTTGTTCATAATTTTTATCTTTACCCTTTTATTCTTCTTCCTCTTCTTAAAGAATACCTTTTAGCATTTCATATAATACTGGTTTGGTGTTGATGAACTCCTTCAGCTTTTTCTTACCTGTGAAGCTCTTTATCCAACCTTCAATTCTGAATGATAGCTTCGCGTGGGTAGAGTAATCTTGGTTGTAGGTTCTTGCTATTCACCACTTTGAATATTTCTTTTTTTAAAATATATTTTTTTATTGATTTTTTTACAGAGAGGAAGGGAGAAGGATAGAGAGTTAGAAACATCGATGAGAGAGAAACATTGATCAGCTGCCTCCTGCACACCCACTACTGGGGATGTGCCCACAACCAAGGTACATGCCTCTGACCAGAATCAAACTGGGGACCTTTCAGTCCACAGGCCGATGCTCTATCCACTGAGTCACACCAGTTTCGGCTGAATATTTCTTGCCACTCCCATTTGGCCTGCATAGTTTCTGTTGAGAAATCATCTGATAGTCATATGGGTGCTCCCTTGTAGATAATTAACTGTTTTTCTCTTGTTGCTTTTAATATTCTCTCTCTGTCTTTTCCTCTTGGTGTTTTAATTATGTGTCTTGGTGTGGTCCTCTTTGGATTTCTTTTGTTTGGGGTTCTGTGCACTTCCTGGACTTGTAAGTCTATTTCTTTCATCAGGTAGGGGAAGGTTTCAGTCATTATTTCTTCAAATAGATTTTCAGTATCTTGCTCTCTCTCTTCTTCTGGCACCCTCATAATTCTGATGTTGGTATGCTTGAAGTTGTTCCAGGGGCTCCTTACATTATCTTCACATTTTTTAAAATTCTTTTTTCTTCTTGCTTTTCCAGTGGAGTGTTTTTTGCTTCTTTGTATTTCAAATCTTTGACTTGATTCTTGTGTTCCTGTAGTCTGCTGTTAGGTCTCTGTATACTATTTTTTATTTCAATCAGTGTATGTTTAATTTCTAGTTGGTCCTTTTTCATCACCTCTTGGGTCTCGCTAAATTTATCCATCTTTTTCTAGGAAATTCTTTTTTTTTAATTTTTATTAATTTTTTATACATATCTCCCCATTTTTAGGAAATTCTTGAAAAACCTTATAACCGTGGATTTGAACTCTAGATTCAGTCATTTGTTTTCCTGCATTTCTTTTGTTTGTGATCTGTTCCTTTGTCTCCACATTTTCACTGCTTCCCTGCATTGGTAGAGTAGCTTTGTGTGCTAGGTGTCCTATATGGCTCAGTAACTCTGCCTCCCCAGTTACTTGAGGTGGACACTCTTGGTGCACCTCTTTGTGGACTGTGTGTAGTCTTCTTATAGTTAAGTCTTGATTGTTGTTGGTATCACTGGGGGAAATTGACCAGGAATTGTGCCTCTGCACCCAGAGAACTTCTGTGCTGGACTCAGCCTTAAGACTTGCAAGATTGCAAGAGTCTCTATCCTGGGGTTAGATGTGGTGAAGTCTCAGAGCTGAGCAGACAGCGTTGGCTTCCCATCAGCCCTGCCCTACACAGCAGCCCATGGGTCTCAGTGTCTCTCGGTAATTGCTGCAGCCCTCTCTGTGTGCATGTGTGTGTGCCTCCAGACCTCTGCCTTTTCAGCTCCCGTGAGTTTCCGTGAGCTCCTGGGACCCATATGAGTCTGGGTTCCCAGGGTCTCACCCAAAACTGGGATTCAGTGCAATCAGATCTGGATTTCAGTGCAGTTGGGAGGTTCTGTTTTCCTCCCTCTAGCAAAAGCCTGGGGCACAATCAGCAGTCAGCCTTCTGTATGTGCATGGCGCATACTCGCCTTCAGACCTCTGCCTTTCGCGGCTCCTGTAAATTTCTGTGTGCTCGTCCCTTTTCACAACAGTCCAGACTCCCATCATATGAGTTTCTCCTGGAAATGGGGTTCAGTGCAGTCAGAAGTGGGGTTCAGTGCAGTTGAACAGTAGAGGAAGCCAGCCAGACCCTCTGCTGCCGGTCCTTTCCACACACGTGTCTCCATACCTCAGCTTTTTACAGCTCCTCTGAGTCTTCGTGAGCCTCTCTCTTTCCTTCTAGTTGTAGAATTTTCACTCAGCCAGCTTTCCTGTGATTCTGGATGGTGTCCATTCTGTCTTTTAGCTGTAGTTTTGAAATTGTGTGAGGCAGCAGTTTAGGTGTTCAACTATGCCCCCATCTTGGTTTCTCTAAAGAGAAAATCTTAAAAGCAGATTTGAATGACTGGTAGATTCTCATCAGAAAAACAACAAACTAGAATATAGTGAAAAACATTTTAAGAATATTGAAAAAGAAAATAAACCATTCTATAAGCAGCAAAAAAATTTAAGAATTAATACAAAATTATGGTGCTTTTATATAAATAAAAACTAAGAGTATTTTTTCCAGCATATCTGTATAATAAGAAATATAAAAAAAGTTTTTCATGTTGAAGATTTATGATATCAAATGGAAACTCAGTTTTTTAAGATGGAAAGAAGAGCAGTGGAGATTATAGACATGTGAGTAAATAGAAAACTCTATTTTTTCTTTTAATTTCTTTAACATTTACATGAGCATTTAAAGCTGAAATTATAACATCATATGGATTATGGTTTATGTATATCCAATACAGATTATATAGACCTGAGCACATATTATCTAAGTTCTCTCATCTAGGGTCTTTCACAGGATTGCTATCAAAATTTTGGTTAGGGCTGGGATCTGATCTGAAGATTTGACTGGGGAAGGTTTACTTCCAAGCTTATTTGCATGGATATTGGTGCAATTCAAAGCCTTTGAGGGTTGTTGGTCTGAGGACCTCAGTTCTACATTGTCTGTTGCCTAGAGACTTCTCTCAGTTCCTTGACAAATGGGTCTCTCCAATCTGGCTGTTTGCTTCATCAAACCCAGAAAGAGAGTATAGTCTTCTGGTTAAAAGCAAGTCACTAATGGGGAGGAAATTACACAAAGCCATAAATCCCAGCAGGTAAGAATCACTGGGGCCATCTTAAAGGCTGCCTCCACATTCCAGATTCTACCAACATTGTGGCCTTCCTGGACTATGTTCGATACCTTCTAGTCTATGAATTTTAAAAAACAATAACAACAACTTGAGCCCTAACCAGTTTGGATCATTGGATAGAGCATTGGCCTACAGACTGAAGGGTCCCAGGTTCAATTCTGGTTAAGGGCATGTACCTTGGTTGTGGGCACATCCCCATTAGGGGGTGTGCAGGAGGCAGCTGATCAATGTTTCTCTCTCATCGATGTTTCTAACTCTCTATTTCTCTCTGTAAGAAATCAATAAAATATATTAAAAAACACAACAAAACAAAAACTTAAGGCTGTGGAAGAAATACTCAAGCCCAAGACCTGTGCCAACTTCTGTTCCCAACATGGTTTTCCCCTTTCCTCCATCCCTTTACTATCCCTATTTGTAAATTATCCTCCACGATTAATGCCTGGCCAGAAATTGCCTCCTCCTTGAAGTCTTCCCAGCTCTAGAGCTCTAGATGAAAGTCTCCCCAAGTCATGACCTTGAGCACTTGGTTTACAAGCATTGTGCTCACAGATGCTGGTTCCATGTGTCACAGGCATAGCATGTTTATAAATAATTCTTATCTGCCCAGCTGCTCTTTTCAAGAATGATAAGCATTTTGAAGTTTGCAGATATTCAATCAGGAGATGGAAATGCTTCCCTTGATGTCCATTAGTGGCTTAAGGAAGGAGTTTAAACTCTACATAGTGGAAAGTTCCATTAAAAACAGAGGAAGGCTAAAAATAAGTCTTTTTTGGAGTGCTTTCAGCAATAATTGGATGTTGGGGACATTGATCCAGAAATATAAAAAGTTTTCTGACTTTCTATGATTCCATTTCCAAACTTTTAATCACTCCAGGGAACACAGTAGTTCTAATTACACTGCTGCTTTCAATTTTTCTTCTACATGTGTTAGTTGTTCCTTTGGGTATTTTGCCTAAAACAAAGAACCAAGGCAGAGTGGGGGAAACTGGCTTTCATCATTTCTTCAAATAAGAGGTGGACATCTCAGCCTGGGCCTTTCAAACTGGTGTTGCTATTTCTGACCCAGGTCTGTCCTCCAAACATAGCAACCCTTTCTCAGTAGGTTCCTGACCAAGGTAAGTGAGAGTTCTTATAAGAGTAATCCTTAACCTTTTATTAACACAGTAATATTTTTGAGCTTCTGGATTTTTTTCCCCAAAGGAGTTAGGGCTTGAGAAGGGGAGAAGTGAAACAATATCAGTGTTTTCACAAAGATTGAGGGCCATACAGATCTTCTTCCTGGGTCAGAAAAACCGAGATGCCAAGAAACCTATGAAACTTTTCAGTCTCATCTCATGAACTCACTAACTTCAGAGACATCTTGAAAAATGAGAGGGTCACATGGTTTCAAAGCCTTCTCTTGTACAACTCCAGGGAGCACCATTCACGTTGGGGCCATGGAAATGGCTGGAGTTATGCTTCAGAAGATATCGTTTATGTTGTCTACAATATTAAGTGGGGTCTTCTGGAACCCAATATCATTGTGGCTTGGAATTGAAGCAGCCTCATGGCCTGAGCAGCCCATACTTTCTGAGTCTTCCTTCTCCACTTTAAGAGCAGCTCTTAAAAAGCAGCTCTGCTTTATATTTGAGGGTTCTGAATTTAAGAAAACAAAAGTTCTCTTTCATAACATCATTGCTCTCTCCTAGTCCCAGTTCAGAAGAGGGTAACTTGATAGTCGAAGAGAGGAAAGGAGTTCAAACTCTACATAGCAGATTAGAAGGTTCAGCAGAATATAGCCCAAATTTGTGGCTTACAGGCCAGATGACTTTCCACAAATTTAATGCAATTCTGGAAGGAAGCCAAATAAGAAAAACTTAGAAAGCTGCCTTCTTGGTTATATAAAGAATTTTCTAATACTCCAGAGCTCTGCAAATAATGGAATACACTGCTTGGTAATATAGTGACCTCTTTATCATGAGAAGAGATAAAGCCTAAACTGAAAGCCATGCTCCAGTGTGGCACAAAGGATCTAGAATGGGAGTAAGTGTTGGACTAGATTACCTGGGGAGCATAATTAGTGACAGGATATTAATTTGAGTAACATATCTAATAAGCAGCTGAGCCAGAAGGACTGTTAATATCTACTGGTTCTTGTGTGGACACTCACCAGGAGGAAGGAGACCCAGTAGAATGAATGATAAAAAAGCTTTCCATAACTCCTATTTTTACTAATACCCTGAGTACCCTTCCAGATGCTCTGGCCTCTCCTAAACCTTGTGTTTCCCTTCCCTATCAGACTGTGATCTTATTTAAGTTTGGGCCATGGGCCACCCTTGTTTCTCATAGGAACTGTCCTTCCTACGTACTAGGTTATTAACAAGTGTTTTGATGGATGGATGTTCAGACACAGACAAAAAGATGGATGAAAGGATGGATGAATAGATGGATAGATGGAGAGTCCTGGAGATGGATGGGAAGCTCATGGTTGATAGATAGATGGTTGCCCATGAGAAAGGAGATCTTGGGGACGACAGGAATATGTTTACTGTGAAAATGATATGGAGAACAGAAATAAAGTAAGTATTCACAACTGATCATATCACTAGTACCTGGCACAATGGAAGAACATGGAGCAAACGTAACGTCATTTTTCTGATCGAAGTTTAATGAGATGAATTGCTACATAAGACATAGAATCACTAAAATAAATGTGCTATCTCTGATTAAATGCATTAAATTATTAGAATCACCATTTTAAACATTGTAAATTTGATGTATTATTGCTTCTTTTTTTTTTTAGGAAGAAATTGAGACTTTGAACTCTCAGAACTGTTTTCTAATCACTCAGCCTGACTGAACACAAGACCAGATAGCCTACAAGCCTGCACCTATGCGAGGCAAAGAATGTTGTGTTTGATTTCAGTATTTTCTTCAGTTGAAAGAGGAGACCTACCATGGAAAGTGCCAACCAGACAGCCTTTGTGACAGAGTTTATTCTCCTGGGCCTCTCTGCCCACCCAAAGCTGGAGAAGATGTTCTTTGTGCTCATCCTGTTGATGTACCTGGTGATCCTGATAGGCAATGGGATCCTCATCTTGGTGACCATCTTTGACTCCCACCTGTACACACCCATGTACTTTTTCCTGGGGAATCTCTCCTTCCTGGACATCTGCTACACAACCTCCTCAGTTCCCCTCATTCTTGACAGCTTCCTGACCCCCAGGAAAACCATCCCCTTCTCAGCCTGTGCTGTGCAGATGTTTCTCTCCTTTGCCATGGGAGCCACAGAGTGTGTGCTTCTGGGCATGATGGCATTTGATCGCTATGTGGCCATCTGCAACCCCCTGAGATACCACATGGTCATGAGCAAGGCTGCCTACATGCCCATGGCTGCCATCGCCTGGACAGCTGGAAGTGCTGCCTCCATAGTTCAAACATCCCTTGCAATGAGGCTGCCCTTTTGTGGGAACAACATCATCAACCACTTCACCTGTGAGATCCTGGCTGTCCTGAAGTTGGCCTGTGCTGACATCTCCACTAATGTGATCAGTATGGGAGTGACAAATGTGATCTTCTTGGGGATCCCAGTTCTGCTCATATTTGTCTCCTACATCTTTATCCTCACCACTATCTTAAGGATTCCCTCAGCTGAGGGGAGGAGAAAGGCCTTCTCTACCTGCTCTGCCCACGTCACAGTTGTGGTTGTCTTCTATGGGACTATCCTCTTCATGTACGGGAAACCCAAATCCAAAGACCCTCTGGGAGCAGACAAACAGGACCTTTCAGACAAGCTCATATCCCTCTTCTATGGGGTAGTAACCCCCATGCTCAACCCCATCATCTACAGCCTGAGGAACAAGGACGTGAAGACTGCTATGAGGAACCTAGTGAGTCAGAAAATCTTCACTCAGTGATGTCAGGAGAACAGATATCTCTGTAGTTCTGTTCCTCTTGGCTGCTTTCACCCACCAATCTCAAAAGAATGTGTCTCCCAAAGAAGACAAATATGAGCACTAAAGAACTTGGCTGAAGTGGCTCAGTTAGTTGAGCATCATCTTGTCCACCAATGGGTTGGCACTTTGATTCCAAGTCAGGGCATATGCCTGGGTTGCAGGTTGGTCCCAGTTGGGGCACTAGTAGAGGGCAGCTGATTGATGTTCCTCTCTCTCTCTCTCTCTCTCTCTCTCTCTCTCTCTCTCTCTCTTTCTCTCCCTCTTGCCCTCCTCCCTCTGTCTCTCTCCTCCTCTTTCTCCTCCTCCTTCTCCTTCTTCTTCTTCCCTTTCTCCCCACTTCCACTCTATCTAAAAGCAATAGGAAAATATCTTCAGGCGATGATTAAAAAATAAATGACCAGAAAATCAAATGACACTTACAATGGAAAATTTTACAGGACCTATTTTTTTTTTTTTAATGTAAAACCTGATGGGAGAGTGACTTGAGGAAATGGAAGTGGAATGCTGCTAAACACACACACATACACACACACACACACACTCACGCACACACGCGCACACACACACACACACACACACACAAACACTTAGTGAATTTTCTGATTCTCTACTGGGAACATTTAAACTCATCTTTGTGAGTAGGTTGCTTCATTTTGGGGAGAAAAACAGTTTAATGTGCCTTTGTGTTACATAAAGATCCAAAGTTCTACTTTGGATACAGTGTGGGTAAAATTTCCTGACATCTATAATAATAAAAACATCATATACTAATTAGACCAGAAGTCCTTCTGGAAGTCCTTCCCTCCTGACAAAGCCGCAGCGGGCAGGGGCCAAGGCAGAGGCTGCTATTGTGGTGGCAGGGGAGAAGGCCCTTGCACAAATTTCGTGCATCGGTCCTCTAGTAACAGTATATAAAACTGTCTTCATTGTAGATGAAATGACACATTTTCAAATTTATTTTTCCCTGAAGGCAGGGCTGACATTGGAGATGAGAATGAAGTTGGTCTTCTTCCTTTCCCTGAGACTCAAAGGAGTTGGAACCATGCAGATTCCATATTAGGAATTTCCTTTGAGGGCAAGTAAGCCAGATCCTATAACACAAGTGTGGAGGGTCTTAGCTTGGGAGCCCTCATAGCTGGAAAACATTAGTTTCATCCAGTTTTAAGGTTAATTTTCCTGCCGTTAGTAAATCTTGTTTAAGTACATAGTCTGGCTCTATAGTCTGGAAAGTTAAAGAATGGATCTATTGGGAGGGCGTAGAGCAGGGTGCCATTGTAGTCAGAGAGAAGCCGGAATCAGAATGGTGAAGAATAAGGTGAAGTAAGGTACATGACAAAAGGTCCAGAAGTAAAATGTGTGAAGCTCTTAATCAGTAGAGAAACGAAACAGGGTAAGCTATTGCAACACAGAGAACTTTGAATATCTCTTTTTCCTTGAAGCAATTGGATGTCCATTTTTTTTTTTCCTGAGAATAAAGAAGACTTTCTGATGAAAAAAAAAAAGCTCTTTGCTTGGGTACCTGAGTTCCTCCTGCCTAAGACATGGCCAGCAACTCTCTCTGGCTCCATGATACTTTCCTGCCCATACTGGGCAGAAACATGGACACCAGTCACTGCCTGTGTGACCCCTTCAGTAGTCTCAGGCTGTAAGAGTGAGCACATGGGGCATGTTCCTGTTTCACCATCTCAAAGACAGTGTTATCTGTGCCATCCTGGTGTGAACTTTTCTTGCCTTATTGAGCATGGAGTCATTCCATGCCCTTTTTAGCTCACTATAGAGAGGATGACATTAATTTGGGAATTAATTCCAACCTTTATAAGTCAAGAATTGACTTAAAAATGAAACATTCCACCTGGCTGAAGGCCTGAGTAGAACAAAAAGGCTAAGAGAGAACCCGTTCCTCCTGACTGACTTTGAGCTGAGATATATACTGGTTTTCTCTCTGACATGCTTTCCTATATTTGCCTTATCTTGATCATGCAGCGATAAAAGTTCCTCTTCCCTCTCCATGCCTTGCGGCTGGGATTAGCTGAGGAGAGTCATTTCACCCCGCCTAAATATTCTACTTTGGCCTGTTCCTAAGAGTAGGAAATGAGCCAGAGTGAGAGTTTAGAAGAAGAAAACACAGCAACCCCTTCCTCTGGTGGTATTTCTGTCAGGTGACTGACCACACTACAGCCGTGCCTGACTTCTCCTGAATGGGCTAATCCTAGAAGGTTATATTCTCAGGTGAATCTTCCCTCAGATAGTGGCAAGTTTTTCCGTTACATAAAAAGCTAAGTTTACCAATGGACACAGATATTGGGGTGATAGGGGCTTGCCCAGGGTGTGAATGACAGGGGGGAGGTGTCAATTGGTGGAAAAGGAGACATATGTAAAACTTTAGACAATAATAAATAAATAATTATAAATTTATTTATTTTTTTAATTTTAATAAATATTTATTGTTCAGATTATTACAATTGTTCCTCTTTTTTCCCCCCATATCTCCCCTCCACCTGGTTCCCACTCCACCCTCTGCCCTTACCTCATCCACAGGTCTATGATTTTTGTCCAGTCTGTCCCTGCACGCCCCCTCACCTCTTTCCCCCTGAGAATTATCAGTCCATGCCCTTTCTATGCCCCTAATTCTATTATATTCACCAGTTTATTCTGTTCATCAGTAAATCTAAATATTTAATTGTTCAGTTTTATAAAATGGAACATGCTTTGTAGGCAGATGCATTTGTAGGTGGTAAAACTATGAAGAAAATCAAGGGTATATATTCGCTTTATATTGCTGTATAACAAATCACCACAAAATTAACAGCCTAAAACAACATTCAATTATTGCCTAACAGTTGTGTAAGTGAGCTGTCTCGGTGGGCTCTGAGAAAATCCAGGTTGTTGGCAGAATTCAGTGTAGGGGGCTGTTGGCCTCGGGTCCTGATTTCCTTGCTGGCTATTGGCAGGGACCATTCTCAGCTTCTTGTGGCAGTTCTCAGGCCCTGGCTGTAGTCCCCTCCATCCTTACCTCCAGAAATGACAGGTGACATACTCCCCATGCTTTGAATCTGTCTTCTACTTTATGCTATTAGCCTGAGAAAACTGTCTGCATAAAGGGGCTCCCTGATTGGGTCTGGGCCACTTGGATAATCTTCTAATCTTGAAGTCAACTGACTTGGAACTGTAATTACATTGACAAAATATCTTCACAGCAGCACCTAGGTGAGTATTTGACTGAATCCTCAGAGTACAGGGATCATGGGGTGAGAGAGAGATCATTAAATTCTGCCTAGAATAACATGATTTCCATGAAAGTCAGAATAGTGATTACCTCTGGAAGAGAGAGAAGGGGGCTTTAATTGCAGTGAGAAATAAGAGGGGGGTCTAAGGAATTGAAACATCCTAATTCTTAAGCTGTAGTGGTACATGACATATATTTTATTATTTCCCCTTCATTATTGCACATACACTTTTCACATTCTTCTGTACCTGCAATATATTTCGCAGAAAGAAAAAAAATCTGTGTAAGTCATAATGATTGTGGCCATGAATGTAGCATATATTTGATTCTAAGATTTTTAGAAGCCAATGCACAGTGCAGGTGTGTGTCATTTGTAAAAGAAGTGGGAGGAATCACTGAAGTCTTTTATCTGTTCCTGACATTGGGCAGCCTCCTCTTGGACACCACGGACATCTGTGGAATGAGAGCTCAACACGTGTGCCTCCTCCCCAGTGTTAGTGTTAAATAGAAGGGAGAGACTAGAATGTGGTTGAGATTGCCAGCAAACAGTATTCCTGGCTTAAGATGCTTCTCTCTGCCGTTTGTGTGGTCACAGCTCTCAGTTGGGATCTTGGAAGTGGGTCCCAATGGTAAACCAGCCATACTTTCACAGAAGCACAGGTATGGGATACTCATGCATCCACACATAAGAAAGACTTCAAACAATAGGATATCACTTTTGCCATCAAAGGGCCTTTTCCAAGCTCATAGCTGCTGTGAAACACCCCTGGCAGGAGCCCAGACCTTACTCATTTATGACCCTCCCAATGTCTTTTAAAGGCCTGGCCTATTATAAGAGCTCAGAATCTATTTGGCAGGACACAGATAAAAGGGTCTCCTCTAGGTCACTTGCTTCTTTCCAGCCCTAAGATCCTAAATTTGGAAATGGCCAAAGATAGCACCGAGCTGCAAGATTTGCCCCGTGCCATGGGTTTTGCATCCTCTTACGGATATCATAGGCTCTGGGTAAGAGTTCTCACTGACTGAGGGTTGATATTAATTCTGGCAAGACCAGAATGACCCTTCTTCACCGGAGCTTTCAATAGTTCAGCAGGATGGGAGCAAGGGAGAGAAGGGGAAGAAAGTATTTCTGGCAGGACTTCAGAATAAATTGGATCTTGGGGACATAATCCCAGATGCATAAAGTTTCTAAACTTTGTCACTTTAGTTTCTAAACTTTAAATTACTTCAGGGACTTGTATAATCCCAATTGGAGGGTAGAATGTAAATGGCTTCATATATGCAATGGATGGTCCTTTGTGGATTTTACCCAAGGACAAGAAAGCATAGCTTTAATACATTTCAGGTTCCAGCTCCTCTGGCTGCTATTTCAGACCAGATTGGCGATTTTCTGACCCTGGACTATTCTCAAACCTCAAAGAAGTAATTTTATCAACTTATCTACAAAAAACAAGGTAAGAGAACAATTTTGAAAGAAGGTGTAGACTCTTGTAGTCTCAGCCCCGCCGCTGTCTTCATCCCTTGACTATGTGACATGGGAGTAACTTGAAGGAAAGAGAAAAGGACATCTCATTGGTATGAGACAAAATCCAAGAATGAGAAGTTCATGAGATCATTTAGGCCCTGGGATGAAATACCATTAAAATAATCCATTCCAAAGTAAGTGTTAGGGAAACGAGAGAGGAAAGGGGACTTAATGATTCCCACACGTTGAGTGATTGGTGAAGGCCCACTTCTTCTGACAAGTGCTCCAGAGGAGTTTGTCAGGCAAGTGAAGGAATGAAGGAAGGAAGGAATGAAAGAATGAATGAATGAATAGCTCAGGGGCCTTTAGACGGTCAGACAGAACTATAAATGAGGAAGAAAGTCATATCCAAAAGTATGTAGAGAGGGCAACTATCAGCCATTGAGGATAAAGGAGACCAGTTAGTTCCCCAAGATCTGACCCAAAGGTAGAAAAACATACAAATGAAAGATAACACTTCTCACAAAATTGATTAAAATGAATCAGCCACACATGCTATAACTTGAATTACATGAGTGATTCCTATCTTGAATTTGATTGGAATATTAAGTTAAATCAGGTGAACATTTAAAACATCTCTATGGGGTGGCCAAATAACCTCAAGTAGATTTTGATCTAATTCTCTGCATTTTACTTAGAACCACACTGAGAACCATCCACATTGCCAGAGCAGTTCTCCAGCTGCTCAGCAAGGCATTCCCCACTGGTTTTCTGACCCATTTAGCCATCAGAGAATCATGAAGCTGGCTTTCTGAGTTCTTGAAGGTGACAGAGTAAATGCACCATGGACAGGTCCAATCAGACCTCCCCAGGGGTGGGGTTCATTCTCCTGGGCCTCTCTGCTCACCCAAAGCTGGTGAGTACATTTTTTGTGCTTATCCTGCTGATGTACCTCGTGATCCTGCTTGGCAACGGCATCCTCATCCTGGTGACCATCTTTGACTCCCACCTGCACACACCCATGTACTTCTTCCTGGGGAACCTCTCCTTCCTGGATATCTGCTACACAACCTCCTCGGTTCCCCTCATTCTTGACAGCTTCCGGACCCCCAGGAAAACCATCCCCTTCTCAGCCTGTGCTGTGCAGATGTTTCTCTCCTTTGCCATGGGAGCCACGGAATGTGTGCTTCTGGGCATGATGGCGTTTGATCGCTATGTGGCCATCTGCAAACCCCTTAGGTATCCTGAGATCATGAGCAAGTCTGTCTACATGCCCATGGCTGCCGGCTCCTGGGTAGCTGGAAGCTCCACTGCCATGGTACAGACATCCCTAGCAATGCGACTGCCCTTCTGTGGGGACAACATCATCAACCACTTCACCTGTGAGATCCTGGCTGTCCTGAAGTTGGCCTGTGCTGACATCTCCATCAATGTGATCAGTATGACAGTGGCCAATGTGATCTTCCTAGGCATCCCAGTTTTGGTCATCTCTTTCTCCTATGTGTTCGTCATTGCTACCATCCTGAGGATCCCCTCAGCCGAGGGGAGAAAAAAGGCCTTCTCTACCTGCTCTGCCCACCTCACAGTTGTGGTCGTCTTCTATGGGACCATCCTCTTCATGTATGGGAAACCCAAATCCAAGGACCCACAAGGAGCAGACAAACAGGACCTTTCAGACAAGTTCATCTCCCTTTTCTATGGGGTGGTAACTCCTATGCTCAACCCCATCATCTACAGCCTGAGGAACAAGGATGTGAAAGCTGCTGTGAAGAACCTGGTATTTCGCAAACATTTTGCCCAGTGATGGAGGAAAAGTTCTGATGGTTCTCTGCTCTCTAGCTTCTCTTCACTGAGAATCTCAGATTTCAAGATGAAGGGCCAACTACATCAAAGGTTACACAGGCAAGTCTAATTCCACAGAGTGGCTATGTGTGAACAGAAAACATTTTATGAGACTTTTTTTTTCACCTTATTCTATAAGCAATTCTACAAAAGTATGTTTCTGTTGGGAAAGCCTTATAGTTCTCTATCTCTATGATGTACAGTGAACAAACTGATGTCAAGAAAAAGCAGCTCTTCAAGTTTTATTGTTTAACTTATAAAAAGCTCTAGTCTGATGGTCTTTAACTCAATGGCTCTTTGGCTTCTTTCTTTGAATATATTTGAATGGGTCCTTATTTTATGCTACCTTTCGATTCTTCCTGTTCCATATTAAATAGAATATTTTTATCTTTATCCTCATTGTTTTTTCTCCTTATTAATTCTTAAAACTGTTTCCTAAATTGTTCCCTCCCTATGTCTCCATAATTAATCCCTTTCCCTTCTCCTCAATCAAGGTCCCCACCAGAAAATCAGTCATACTCTTGGAGCAGAGAGGGTAATGAGGAAAATGTAGCAAAACAGATGCAAAAGTCAAAGGTTCCGGCTTCCTGTCTTTTCACTTTTTAAAAAAATATATATATTTTATTGATTTTTTACAGAGAGGAAGGAGAGAGATAGAAAGTTAGAAACATCGATGAGAGACATCGATCAACGCCTCCTGCACGTAACCTATTGGGGATGCACCCGCAACCAATGTACATGCCCTTGACTGGAATCGAACGTGGGATCTTTCAGTCCCTAGGCCGACGCTCTATCCACTGAGCCAAACCAGTTTCGGCTGTCTTTTCACTTTTTAAAAATGTTATTCATCTCTGGGTTCTGTCTCTAGATGTCATTGGCCTCTTATGGGTCATCAGAGTAATGTGGGAACTGATATGTGTCAAGGAGATCAGGTTAATTCATTAATCATCTGACCTTGTTTGACCAAGCATGCAGCCAAGTGGCAATCATCACTCACTTTTTACCTAAGAATCCCCAAAGCCACAGACAGGTCAGAGGGAGATGAAAGTGATGCTCACCAAGAAACATCTAAGAATCACCCACATAATTGGTGAGGAATTCCAAGTCATCTCCCAAGAGGAATCAATCTAGAAGTCCAGAGAAAAGAGTGAGCAGAATGGAAAACCTCTGATAGTTCATCTGTATTTTTTTAATCCAATGGAGAAGAAACAAACTAACAACCCAAACTATCAGTCTTCGCTGAAAAATAGTTATTGCAGGAAGATGGTGTAAATGTTGAAGAGAATTCTCATTAGCATTTTCAATGAAATTCAAGATAAACTGTTTTAGGGGACAGGAATACTATCATATCACCCATTGGTGAGCAGGCCAATGCTCTATCCACTTAGCCAAGCTGGCTATGACTGTACTTTAATGAATGTAAGTTCTATTAGGCATCTTCTTTAGAAGAGCCTGTTTTTTCACAATTATGCACGGAGTGGCCAGATTATTATAATCTCTGAATGCATAATAATCTGGACATTCAGTGTATATCCTATATAATAAAAGGCTAATATGCAAATTGTCCCTTCAACCAGGAATTCGACCAGCAGGCAGGCGGGACAACCACTCATGTGCCCTCCTCTGGCCAGGCTGGCTGGACCCCACCCATGCATGAATTCATGCACCAGGCCTCTAGTGTGTGTATACACACACACACACACACACATACACATACACACACAAACACACTATGAACTATGACAGGCCATCTGATGCCTGAGATGGCAACTGTGATTACTCAGTTGGGTCCAATGTCCTGCATCTTTCCACATTGTATTGTAGATATGCTGAACTTCCTGCACTACTCAGAAGGGCACACAATTTTAAATGTATTAATGACTTCCGAAACTTTCCATTTAATATTTTTGGACTGTAGTTGACTACAGGTAACTGAAATGGTGGAGAGTGAAGCTGTGGATAATAAGGGAGGAACTAATGTATGCAGCTTTATGATGCTGGACTGGAATTCTGAACCATTATTTCCACTTTGCCAGCTGGCTCCCTAAGGGTGCTGCTCATAGCGGGCGCTAGAGGGAGAGTGAAGGCTGGAATGGGGAGGGAGGGACTTCCTCCTGCCCATTGCTTCCTGTTCCTGCCCAGGTTGCCCTTGCAATGCCCTGAGTGAGAGCCAGGAGCAGCGGCAGTGCTTCCTACTCAGTTGGGTCCAATGTCCTGCATCTTTCCACATCTCAGAGCCGGGCTCATTGTTCTGGGTCTCAGTTCCAAAAGGCCCCTCCCCAAACACCCACATAAATTCCATAGAAATCAAAGATTAAAACATAAACAGAGGAAAAAAACATTTTGGGTGAAAGGGAAGGGTGAGAAAAATTCTGAAAAAAGGGCAGTTTATTCTGCAGAATCCATGATACTTCACGACTCAAACCTCCATCCAGCTGCTCTATTTTCCTAAAACAAGCAGCTCAGGCTCAAAGAATGTGGGTGGTGTCCTGGCTCGGTTAGGGCCCTACACGATGGAACTGGTACAGGAATTTTAAGCCTCTGTGTGAGGAGGTCCTGGAGATAAGCATGAGAGTCTTAGGGCATGAAAAAGAAGAAATGCTGTGGTGCCTAGAGGGTTAGGTTGGGGATTCCGGGCCATAGAGGGGCAGGGCTGTGGCCCCCTTCAGGGTCCCTGGAAGAGCTGGGCATTGGGGGAGGGGGTTGTCTGGCCCTGAGCAGAGGGTGCCCCAAGCTTCACTAGCCTTTGCAGCTTAGGGCCCATTAAAGGATTCTCAAGTGGCTGCTGCCTCACACCCTAATCCAGATAGGCAGATGGCAGTGCCCACCCACCCTCAGGATGGCAGCTGCAGGGCACCCAGCGGCTAGACAGAGGAGCAAACAGAAGCCAGAGAAGCTAGTGTAGTCGAACCACTAGAGGAACAAAAACACGCCCGGAGCATTCCAGGAGATTCGAGTCCAGCACCAAAGTCTTTCTGATAAGAAGGCAGATTGCACCCTAGTACACAGTGAAGTTTGGAAGCAAAACATGATCTGATGCAATTGGAGGAGAATGCAAGATCAGAGGAAGATGGGGTGGGGAGTGAATAACAAAGACTTGAAAGCGTTCAGAGAAAGAAATGCCAGGATTTGAATCCAATCTGTCCGAAACGCACACCCTCAGGGCTCCAGCGGCACCGGGCTAGGCATCCGGTGGGAACCGGGGATGGGTTAGAATGCGCACAGACCCCGCCAGCACTCAAGAGATTTCAGAAGAAAATGGAAAGACAAGCAAGATTCTGATCTTTCTTCCAGAAAGACGCCCACTGCCCAACCGGACTCAACTCCTCCTTTAACACAACAGACGCTACCCTGACTCCAGCAGGCAGAGGCAGGCCTCAGCCCTGTTTCTTTATAAATCTTGACTAGCACTTCAGAAAATCCCGTCACAGCTTTGTGGCAGCACTGAGACGTTCAGCCCGCCCTGGTCCCTCAAATCTGGCTGAAAGAAAACACGGGGAGACTTTAGGCTCCGGGCCCTGGCAAAAGGGGAGGGTGTGGCAGAGGCCAGGCTCGCGCCACGCTTCATAAGGATTTAGCTGATGGTTACCAAGCATAGAGATTTTTGGTTTGCTGCCTCTTCCCGATCCCTCCCCTCTCAGCTATGCACGTCGCCCACTTAATGACAGTTCAGTAATGACTTGCTGACCAATGGCTTGGAAAGATTGTACCACTTTTCAGACTGTGACTTTCTTTTTTTCCATTTTTTCATCCAATGACTTATGCTACAAGAAGCAGTATTTTAACTTTATGGTTTCAGGCAAAGATACACTCACCAGCTTATTCCTCAGCACGGCAGTTTCTAGTCGGAGGATATCATGTGGAACAAATAGGAATTACTTGCCACATAGACATGAACCCAAAATGCATAGCCAAGTGAGAGGGATGAAGACGCAGGCTTAGTGGGCTGGGCACACACTGTTTTCCTTCCAGGTTTTTTTTTTTAATATATTTTATTGATTTTTTTTTTTACAGAGAGGAAGGGAGAAGGATAGAGTTAGAAACATCGATCAGCCGCCTCCTGCACGCCCCCTACTGGGGATGTGCCCACAACCAGGATACATGCCCTTGACCGGAATTGTACCTGGGACCTTTCAGTCCGCAGGCCGACGCTCTATCCACTGAGCCAAACCGGTTTCAGCTCTTCCAGGTTTTGAAGCATTCGTGTATTTATTTTTATTTTGCTCTGAAAGAATTTTCTGTGATGTAACTTTTTTACTGCAGTTTGAATGCAAGATTACCACAAACCCCTGAAATGTTGAAATATCGTTGAAGAAGAAAATGGTGCAGAAAGAAGACAGAATCTTCCAAAGAATCACTTTTCCAATAGTCTCACCCACTTTGGTGAGGACTATAAACTTGACTATATTGCATCTAACATACTAACTCTGTTTTTCTAATTGCGACTTGTTACATAAACTTGTTTTTATTGTTCAATTAATATTTTTGTATCTGTGAATACTGTTAGGGCACATTGAGACAGGATGAAATGCATCACTTTTTTTTTTCCATTAAAATGAATAGGTCCTGGCTGGTTTGCTCAGTGGATAAAGTGTCAGCCTGTGAACCAAAGGGTCCCAGGTTTGATTCTGGTCAAGGGCACGTTTCTTGGTTGGAGGCTCCTCCCTGGCCTGGGCTCTTGTTTCTCTCACATCAGTTTTTCTCTCTGTCTTTCCCTTTCTCTTCCACTCTCCTTAAAAGATTGATGGAAAAATATCCTTGAGAATTAACAAAAAAAAATAGAAAATTTTTTCATTTAACGACCTTTCCCCTTTGCAATAAAATTTTCAGGAAAGAATGGACATACTTAAGCAAAGGATAGGTGTATTTTTTTATTTTTATTTTTTTGGATTAGCAATGCTCTCTTCAGAGTAAAAATAAAGTTACATGGCCTCATGGAGCTCATGGCTTTGGGAACCAATGAAAGCAACTGGAAAATTTAAATCCTTGGGATTTATTGTACCCGTCACTCTTCCTTACTTGTAGACAGAAGACAACATTGTCAACGTGTGGGTTTTGTGATCCTAAGGACCAAGGTTTGGCCTCTTCCCACGAAGAGGAAATGGCTAGAAACCCATTGGCTAAAACCCACAAAGACTGAGAGAAACATACAGACACGGGTATGTATCCGTGCAGAGGAAGTTTAACTGAGTACAGCAGAGCATCACTGTAATGCGGCTTATACAAGAGAGCGGTGTATGCTCGCCGTGGGCAATCCAGGGGTGTCTAGAACCTCTCTCCTCCTCAACGTCTCCAGACACTCGAACTCCTTTCAATGTAGCTTTACCCTCCCAGTGGCGTGGCCCTGATCCTCATGGTCCAGGAAAGCAGCCAGAGCGCCAGCTCTCACACCATATTACAAGCAGTAGGAGGGACAGTGACCAAGAGGAAAGGGAGTGTGATGGTTCATTTCTTCCGTCTACCTGACTGGCCACAGGATGCCCAGATCACACATTCCACGTATGGAAGCGGGCAAAGGTGGGGGTGGAGGACATCTGTAATAGAGTCAGCAGTTTTAAAAAATTATACGTAGATGTGTCTTTGAGGGTGTGTCCAAATGAGATTAGCGTTATGAATCTGTGAATTTAATAACATAGATTGCCCTCCGCCGTGTGAATTGGCCTCATCCAAACTGTTGAGGGCCTGAATAGAGCAAAATGTAGAGGAAGGAGGAATTCGCAGGGATATCTCATCTTCTTCTGCCTCTGAATGGGATTTCCATTCTCTGGTTCTCAGGGCTTTAAAGGACTCAGACTGAGTCTTCAGGATTGTGGAATTTCCCAGCTTTTACGATTGTGTGAGCCAACTTCTCATAATAAATCACACACACACACACACACACACACAAACACAAACACACACACACTGTTGGTTCTGTTTCTCTGGAGAATGCTGGCTAGCACAGGTAGCCACTGGCACATGCCAGCCGTCCTGTAAAATAGGCGTTTAGAGGCTGCCATGCTAGTGTAATAGCCTAAAAGCCACCTTGGAGTAGAATTGGTTCCCCCAATAATGGAACACATCCCACCAGCTCTTGCAAAAGGTCCTCGAAGTGCAAAACTGAGTCTTCTGGCAGAAAATCCCAAGTCTCAAGAGGCTGCTGGGCCTGATGCTTTAATTAATCCCATTTCACCAAAGCCAGAACGTGCGAGGGATGCAGAAACCACCAAGAGGTGTTCAAAGCTGGCTTTCCATCCATTTGAAAATATTGAGGCTTGAGAACATTTGATTCAGACTACAGGTATTAAATGCCTATAGAATATAGGGTGTGAGATGGGTGATCGGAGTGATCACCTCGAACCTTGTATAAATGTCTAATCACTGTGTGGTATACCTGAAATATTGTATGTCAACTGTAACTGAAAAAAAATGTGTTATGTCTACAGTTATGACCCATAGGCTCTGCTAAAGGTGCCTACTCTGCCGAGATTTACAGTCCAGATTTAGTTTTAGTGTTCCATATCTCTAAAGTAACTCAATGGTTTCTTTCAAATGCTCACCTCTAAGAGAATACAAAGTTCTCACCAGAAAGCTCAGGTGACTTTATCTCCCTGGGCTGTAACAAGAATACTTGGGAGCCAACTTCTGTTTCTGCAGGTTAAGCACAGGCTTCAGCATCTGAGTAACAAGGACTTGGAAGGTGCTGAGCCCGCCAAAGCCCCTCTCTCTAGCTGGCTGTGCCTTGGAGCTAGCCTGCATTCCAGCTGGAGGGAAGGGAACAGGCTTTGTCTGACAGGCACCTGGACTAGATGATGAGACTTCATCAGGCTTACATCCTCACTGTTGTTTCTCACGAAAGCTGTTGTCACACCTTGCTTGTGGGTTTGGCTTATAACCATTCTCTATCAAATGGGATTTAAGTTTTTAATAACCACAATTATCCTTGTTTTAATGGTTCAAGGCAGTGGCTTTACAGTTTTATGGGATCTTTTTAGTTTAACTGAGAAGACTTCATGCTTCAGATTGTTTATATAAAAAAAAATATTGGCCACCAGGATTTCAGATACATAGCAAGGAAGCCACTTTATTTTCTGGCCAAGTTTTTCAGACAGTTTAAAAGAAAACTTTTAGCCCTGACCAGTTAGCATCCCAATATGCCAAGGTTGTGGGTTCAATCCCAGGTCAGGGCATATATAAAATCAACCAATGAATTCATAAATAAGTGGAACAGCAAATCCATGTCTCTCTCCCTTCCTTTCTCTCTAAAATCAATTTAAAAATAAAATAAAATGCATTTTTTTTAATTTTGTGAGTTAATTACATTGGGAACTGAGGCTGAGGAGATTATTGGGTCTCCAAGTTGATTTCCAACCTATAGGAGGAAGCTTGATATTTTAAAACTCTTCTGCATCTTGCTAAAATCTTTAAAGTCAGAGAAAAGATTTTGGTGGGGGTGTTGCTTTTTGTTTTATTTTTAATTTTCACCCAATGATATTTTTCCATTGCTTTTCCTTTTACTGAAAGTGGAAGGGAGGGAGGAAGGGAGGGAAAGAAAGAGGAAAGAGAGAGAGAAGTAGAGAGAGAGAGAGAAACATCAATGTAAGAGAGACACATCAATTGATTGCCTCCCACATGAGCTCCAACCAGGGCTAGGAATTGAACATGCTACCTAGATACATGCCTTTGATCAGGAATCAAACCAGTGACCCTTCGGTGTGTGGATCAGCACCCGAACCACTGAACAACACTGGACAGGGCCAGAGAAAAAAATCTTTTTCGGAGAAAATATTTTAATTGGGTGATCTTATTACATGAAATGTGAGGCTGGTACAGATAGCCCGCGGTGTGGGCTATCTGCTCAACAGGTGATCAAGGGACTCATATATATATACACACACACATACATACATACACTAGAGGCCCAGTGAACAAATTCATGCACCAATGGGGTCCCTCGGCCTGGTCTGTGGGATCGGGCCAAAACTAGCTCTCTGACATCCCCCAAGGAGTCCCAGATTGCAAGAGGGCACAGGCCAGGCTGAGAGGCCCCACTGGTGCATGATCAGGGCTGGGAGGGACACAGGAGGTTGGGCAGCTGGGCAGGGATTGTAGGAGGACTCCAGGGGGTGTCTAGCCCATCTTGCTCATTTTCCATCAGTGAGACTCCAGCAGCAAGCTAACCTACCGTTTGGAGCATCTGCCCCTTGGTGGTCAGTGTACGTCACAGTCAACTGGCCAGTGCACATCATAGCGAGCAGTTGAGTGGCCTTAGCGTATCATTAGCATATTATGCTTTGATTGGTTAAACAGCCCACAAATCAACTGGACACTTAGTATATTAAACTTTCATTAGGTAGGAATTGGTTTCAGAGAGGAAGGGAGAGGGAGAGAGAGATAGATACATCAATGATGAGAGAGAATCATTGAGTAGCTACCTCCTGCACACTTCCTACTGGGGATTGAGCAACCCAAGCATGTGACCTGACTGGTTCATAGGTCAACACTCAACCACTGAGCCACACTGGCTAGGTCCCACTTCTTTCTTTTTTGTTCCACTATCCCCTAGTCCATTGTTTTCATTCAAATGACCAGAGCTAGTCACCACTTTATTTTAGACACTTCATCCCAAAGAAAGGGGCACAGAGAAGGAATGGACAGTTTTTATCTCAAGGACTTGACCCACTCAATTGCATTGGCCAACATTTAATCACGTGGTCACACCTGGAAGCAAAGGATGGTGGGAAATATCATGTTTAGCTGGGAAGCCATAAACTCAGTTAAAATTTAGGGGTTTCTATTAGTGAAAGGGAAGAATGAAAAATGGATATTGAAAGATTATTGGTCTCTGCCACAAAAACATTTGTTTTATGAATAACTGCTGGATCATGGCTAATGGCTGACTAGATGATTGGGAATGTTTGGAAAAAGGGTTTGATCACTCTGGAAGGTGATTAGCGTAGGGGATATATTGGCTGCTAGAGAATGAATAAAGTTAGTAAATGATTAGGTTTGAGGGAAGGAAGACCATGGAGTATGTCAAGATTGACTGATTGTATTTGGTGATGTTACCTGAATTAGTTGGTGAGATAAGAACTTTGACAAGATATATAATTCCTGGTTTAATATAAAAATACAAATAAAGGATTCAGCTATAAGTTTGAGACAGTAACCTTTTTGATTGCCAAATATTAAAGGTTTGGAGTACAAATTGGTTATATTTAGTTATTTTTTTTAAAGTGTTCCATTCTCTCTCCTGCCTTCCCTTGTGCATTGTATGTCAGTGTCAATATTCATTCCACTTGAGGTCCAGCTGGTCTCTTAAAAATCTAGCCACAAATAGCTCTCAATAGCACCTCTCGGAAGACACCAAAGAAGTAAATCCAATCCTAAGTAAAATGCCAATATTTTCACCAGTTAGGAATTACAGGAATTTAGTCATAGAATTTGAAAATAAATTGAAGTCTCTTTTTAGCCATTTTTTGTTTTTAGTAGAGACCAAGATCCCATTCATTGGAAAATGTTTTCATAGGCATGAATGCTGTGTTTGATCCAGGAATAATAAATGATTGACTATTACCCAGCAGCAGGGTGGGGTGGGATTCCTGACACTTTTTTTTTTTTAAGCAAAGGAAAAAACAACTGAACAGAAATTTGTTCTTTCAACAGCTTTTCTTGGAAATGTAGATTAAAGAGACCAGGGTTGTTTGTTTGTTTTTTTAAATCTTCATTGCAATAACTAAAATTGTGATTGCACAAAGCTAGAGGGAATGCTGTTTTAAGTCAGTGTAAGTTATCTGACCTAGATGTTGCCATTAACTAACAAGGCATCGTCAGTTTATTAACTTTTTTATCTTAATGGGTTCTGAGTTCAACTGTTTTCTTTTCAAATGTAAATATTGGCTTTTGCTAATTTGAAATTCTTGAGCTTTGACTTGAGTATGCACAGAAAAGATCACTTTTGTTGGAAGTAGCTGGGGAATCCAGTGCTGGAATTTAAAAACAGCTAATGTGTTTTAAATCATTCCATGTCATTGTACAAGCCTTGACCACGTAGAATAAAATCTAAAATTATTTTTAAATAAAACTTTGATGCTAAGCATCACCAAAGAAAAGTTTCTCTCATTTAAAAAGTACTCTAAACAAACTTTTTGTCCTGGTGATTAGCAAAACTTAAAAGACCTATCTGATGTTGATGCAGGAAATAAATATTCTGTTGTTGCTAATGTAAACCGGGTCCATTTTTTCAATATAATGCTATAATATTAGGTAGATATGCAGGATAAATGATCTGAATAAAGAAAGAAAAACTCAACCATCTTCCAAGAGAGAAAACTAAGAAGCTCGAAGGATAAAAGTCTTGTTTCACCACTGGAGTCCCCATGCATTTGCTGTTGGGTTGCCAGATTTAGGGAAAAAAAGAAAGAAAAGCCAATTTAATTTGAATTTTGGATAAACAATGAATATTTTTTATTATAAATAGGTCTACATTCTTTGAGACATACTTAAACTTTCAGAAGTACTTATTGTTGCACAACTGGCATGGCTCAGTGGTTGAGCTTCAACCTATGAACCAGGAGGTCAGGGTTCAATTCTCGGTCAGGGAACCTGCCTGAGTTTCTGGCTTGATTCCCAGTGTGGGGGGACATGCAGGAGGCAGCCCATCAAAATATTCTCTCTCAACTATCTTCCTCTCTGGAATCAATATATTTTTTAAAATTTTTTAAAAAGAAAGAAAATTCTGACACACTACATGGATGAAACTTGAAGACATTAGGCTAAGTGAAATACACCGGTCAAGTAAGACAAAGACTGTATGATTCCACTTATATGATGTACCTAGCATATTAATGTTCATAGAAACAGAAAGTAGAACAGTGGTGGCCAGGAGCTGGGAGTGGGGGATGGGGAATTAATGTTTAATGGGTATTGAAGTTTCAGTTCGGGGAAAATGAGAAACGTTCTGGAGATGGATGGTGGCAATGGTACTCCAACATTGTGAGTGTACTTAATGCCACTGGACACTTAAATGTGGTAAGTGTTATATATATTTTATCACAATAAAAACAACATCAATTTAGTTTTATAAATAAAAAAATGTTACTTTCATAATGGACAACATAAATAAAAATGGAAAATAGCAATAAAGTCTAAATCCAGAATATTAGAAACTAATTTCTCTTTTTGAAGAATAAACACACTTTTTTTATTTTTATTATTTTCTAGAATGGTATTTTTTTTCAAGTTCTTTTTCTTAAAAACGTATTGTTGAAAGTATTACATATGTCCTCCTTTTTCTCCTATTGACCCTCTGCAGCCCACCCCTGCCCCCCACCACAGGCCTTCATCGCCCTATTGTCTGTGTCCAAGCGTTATGCATTTATGCATACTAGTTCAAGTTCTGAGATTGATCACCTCACACCCATCTACCCACTCTTGCCCTCCCTCTGAGATTCCACACTCTGTTCCATGTTTCCATGTCTCTGGATCCACTCTGTTCATCAGTTTATTTTGTTAATTAGATTCCATGAGTGAGATCATGTGATACTTGTCTTTCCCTGACTTATTTCCCTTAGCATGATACTCTCCAGGTCCCTCCATGCTGTCTTAAAGGGTAAGAGATTTTTTTTTTTACTGCTGCATAGTATTTCATGGTGTAAATATATCACAGCTTTTTTATTCTCTTGTCTACTGATGGGCACTTGGGCTGTTTCCAGATCTTAAATTGAACACGTATTTTTTAAAGATAAAAAATAAAAATCTATCCTCTTAGTCTTCCCAGATAGCAAATTCAAGTTTCCTTTTAAATGTATTTTATCTCTGGATTTACAAAGTTAAAAAGAAAAATAATAATAAACTAAAATTATCATTAGAAAATTATAGCAAGCATTGCCATCAGACAACTTTTACCCAAACCGTTGAGTGTGACAGTTTCTGTAAGTCCTCACAATCCCCAGGAACAAGATCACACAAGTCAGTCGAGAGCCATTCCATATTGCAGAAACTCCTCAGCTGGGTACCCTCCACAGCACACCCAGTTGCTCTCCCACATCTGTCTTTTATCCTAGGAACATTACCTGTAATTTCAGTCCCTTTGGCCAAAAATCTCAGGAGCTTTTCCATATAAAACAAAAGCAGCAAGCAGACAAAATGATAACGCAATTCTAATAGAATCCCATTACAATCTAGGATCAAGGTGGCCAGTATGTTGACAAAAGTAAACACCTCAAACTTGGCATTCACTGTTTTTCATTTTCCATTGCCTGGAAGATAACCAACAATACCCAGTTACCTCTAAAATGTCAAGCCTCATAGAAATTATGTAATTCTTGCAGTGTCCCCTCTTTACCCATCCCACCATGCATGTCTCCAACCCAGAGCAAGCCCCATGGGCTTAGGGCTGAGGTCTCTCTGTGTCCTCTGACCTGAGGCCTTCCAGCAGGCCAACCCTCCAGGGAACTCATCTTTTAAAAATACATATTTATAAATTTTTTATGGATTTCAGAGAGGAAGGGAGAGGGAGAGAGAGAGAAACATCAATGATGAGAGAAAAATCACTGATTGGTTGCCTCCTACGTACTCCCTACTGGGGATTGAGCCCGCAACCCAGGCATGTACTCTTGACTGCAGTCAAACCTGGGACCCTTCAGTTAGCAGGCCTATACTTTATCCACTGAGCCAAACCAGCTAGGGTAGAAATCATCCTATATAATAAAGGTCTAGGTGGTGTCATACCCTTATGCAACATCCTCACAAGATGGCCACCCTCATGTCATCACAATATGGCTGCCAGCTGGCAGGGGAGGGCAGTTGGGGGCAACCAGGCTGGCAGGGGAGGGCATTTGGGGGGACCAAGCCTGCAGGGGAGGGCAGTTGGGGGCGAGATCAGGCCAGCAGGAGAGGGAAGTTGGGGGCAACCAGGCCAGCAGGGGAGGGAAGTTGGGGGTGACCAGGCCAGCAGGGGAGGGCAGTTGCATGTGATCAGGTCAACAGGGGAGGGCAGTTTGGGACAACTGGGCCGGCAGGGGAGCAGTTAGGCATCAATCATGTCAGCAGGGGAGCAGTTAGGGGGTGATCAGGCTGGCAGGCAGAAGCAGTTAGGGGCAATCATGCAGGCAGGCAAGCAAGCAGTTAGGAGCCAGGAGTTCTGGATTATGAGAGGGATGCCCCAGATTGGAGAGGGTACAGGCCGGGCTGAGGGACACCACTCCCCTCCATGCACGAATTTCGTGCACCAGGCCTCTAGTCTTTATATAGTAGCCAGGCCATGCTGAGGCTCCCTTCATAAACATATACTTAAGGCAAACAGCCTGAGCATTGAGCAACAGAGCAGTGAGTGTGGCCAGCAAGGCCCTGCCTCCATGGAGTTATAGCCAAGGGCCAAAGGTGGACAGTGAAGGAGCAGTTGGAAATGTGATAAATGTACTGAAAGAAGGATAGAACACTTTGGAACCTGGGAGAGGCTGCCCAACCTGGTCTGGGGTGACTGTGATCAGGGAAGAAACGGGAGGAGGGGATCGAAGTTACAGCTCATCCTGGGAAAGAATCTTCCAGTGGGATGCCCTGACTCAGGAGTTATCCAAACAGAGGGCAGGACATGAGTAGAAGATGCTGGGGAGCATAGCCCCACCCCCAGATGGCATGGGAACAGATGGAGCAGCACAGTCAGAAAGAACACAGGCTTTAGAGAAAAATAGCTCTGGGTTTCATTTCTCACTTCACACTTGCTAAGCACAAAGATATAGCCAAGTTAGTTGAAATTATAAATAACTTTAAACATATACAAAGCTAAAATCATTTAGTGAATAATCATAACCTATTTATCACTCAGCTTCAATAATGACCATCTCATGACCAATCATCTTTATATCCTTACCGACTTCTCTGACTCCATTATTTTTTCTTATTATTTATTTTAATAAATCTTTATTGTTCAGATTATTACAATTGTTCCTCTTTTCTCTCCCCCCCCCCCCCGCATAGATCCCCTCCACCCTGTTCCCACCCCGCCAACTGTCCTTACCTTCCCAACTGTCCTCATCCATAGGTGTATGATTTTTGTCCACTCTCTTCCCACACCCCCACACCCTTTTCCCCCCAAATTGTCAGTCCACTCCCTTTCTATGCCCCTGATTCTATTATATTCACCAGTTTATTCTGTTCATCAGATTTTTAATTCACTTGATTGTTAGATTCACTTGTTGATAGATATGTATTTGTTGTTCATAAGTTTTATCTTTACCTTTTTCTTCTTCTTCTTCTTCTTCTTCTTCTTCTTCTTCTTCTTCTTCTTCTTCTTCTTCTTCTTCTTCTTCTTCTTCTTCTTCTTAAAGAATACCTTTCAGTATTTCTTATAATACTGGTTTGGTGGTGGTGAACTCCTTTAGCTTTTTCTTATCTGTGAAGCTCTTTATCTGTCCTTCAATTCTGAATGCTAGCTTTGCTGGGTAGAGTAATCTTGGTTGTAGGTTCTTGCTGTTCATCACTTTGAATATTTCTTGCCATTCCAGTCTGGCCTGCATAGTTTCTGTTGAGAAATCAGCTGACAATCATATGGGTGCTCCCTTGTAGGTAATTAACTGTTTTTCTCTTGCTGCTTTTAATATTCTCTTTGTCTTTTGCTCTTGGTATTTTAATTATGATGTGTCTTGGTGTGGTCCTCTTTGGATTCCTTTCGTTTGGGGTTCTGTGCACTTCCTGGACTTGTAAGTCTATTTCTTTCACCAGGTAGGAGAAGTTTTCAGTCATTATTTCTTCAAATAGGTTTTCAGTATCCTGCTCTCTCTCTTTTTCTGGCACCCCCATAATTTAAATGTTGGTATGCTTGAAGTTGTCCCAGAGGCTCCTTACACTATCTTCATATTGGATTCCTTTTTCTTTTTGCTTTTCAGGTTGGGTGATTTTTGCTTCTTTGTATTTCAAATCTGTGCCTTGATTCTTGTGATCCTTTAGTCTGCTATTAGGTCTCTCTATAATATTTTTTATTTCAGTCAGTGTATGCTTAATTTCTAGTTGGTCCTTTTTCATATCCTCGAGAGTCTTGCTAAATTTATCGGCCTTTTCTAAAAAATTCTTGAAAAACCTTAGAATCGTAGTTTTGAACACTATATCCAGTCATTTGTTTTCCTCCATTTCTTTCATTTGTGACCTGTTTCTTTGTATCTGCATTTTGGCTGCTTCCTGAGTTGATAGAGTGGCGTTGTGTGCTAGATGTCTTATAGAGCCCAGTTCTCTACCTCCCTAGTTACCTGAAGTGGATGCTCTTGGTGCATCCCTTTATGGGCTGTGTGCACAGTCTTGTAGTAGTTAAGCCTTGATTGTTGTTGCTATCACTTGGAGGAATTGACCTCCAGGCCAATAGGCTGTGAGGATCAGCTGTGTCTCTGATGGGAGAACTTTTGTGCTGGAGATACCATTATGAGACAAGACTTGCAAAAGCCTCTGTGCTCAGCTTGGATGGGGTGGAGTCTCAAGGCGGAGCAGACAGCAATGGCTTCCTGTCAGCCCTACCCTAAGAGGCCCCTGGGTCTCAGTGTCCTGCAGTAATCACTGCAAGCACCTCTGAGAGAAAGCTGCCTTCAAGTTTTGGCCACTGCCAGACAGTCCAGTTTCTCCCCGAATGAGTCTGGGTCCCCAGAGTCTCCCCTGGAACTGGAGTTCAGAACAGTTGGGAGCTTTTGTCTTCCTTCCGATTGAGAAAGCCAGCCCTCTCCATGTGTGCACCTCCATACCTCTGCCTTCTGTAGTTCCTCTGAGTCTCAGTGTGCTTTTCTCTTTCCTGACAGTCCAGTTTCTCCCTGAATGAGTCTGGGTCCCCAGAGTCTCAACCAGTACTGGAGTTTAGAGCCCTTAGGAGCTTTTGTCTCTCTCCTGATTGAGAAAGCCAGCTGCGTACTCAAGTTGCCAGCCCTCTCCATGCATGTGCCTCTGTATCTCTGCCTTCTGCAGCACCTCTGAGTCTCAGTGTGCTTTTCTCTTTCCTTCTAGAATTTCCACTCAGCCAGCCTTCCTGTGGTTCTAGATGATGTCTGTTTTGTCTTTTAGTTGTAGTTTTGAAATTGTTGTGCAAGGCAGAAGTTTAGGTGCTTACCTATGCCGCCATCTTGGTTTCTCTCCTCCATTATTATTTTGAGGCAAATCTCAAACAGTGTCTCATTACACCAATAAAATATGTGTATTAGATACACTCATGTATAAAAAGCAATGACATAAGACTATTATCATGCATACAATTTTTAAGCAATCTCTTAATAACACCAAATATCTAGTCATTTCCAAATCTGAAATTTCCAGTTGTCTCATAGGGTGTGCCTGTGCACGTTGCTCCCCCTTCAGTTACCTTCCACCACTTAGAACATCATCCCCAGAGCTTTGGAGCGGAAACATCACTTTCCATACTGGGATCAGCCCCTCTGCAGGCATCATGCTAGACCTTCTCATTACCGCAAAGAGGGAGACAGGCTGGACTTCCTTCCACATTTTGCAGATGAGAAACCAGAGACTCTGAGAAGGAATGGAGTTCCTCAAGCTCAAAGGATGAGCCAGGGCTCTCGACCCAAATCCTCTTCTTCTGATGCCCAGGCCAAGGCTAGTCTTTCCTCCCCCCCCACCCCTCTTTGTTGCTGTTGCTTTCAATCCAAATGATGGTTTATCTTGAGAATACAAGATAACACATGCCCAGTGTAGGAAGTTTGGACAAAAATCAAAGCAGTATTAGAAGGAATTATATCTTCTGGAAGTAATTGATCATTTTTATACAGATATTTTTATGTGACTGGAATAATAGGTATACAGTTATACCTATGATTTACTTAATTTTATATCATATCTATCCCTGCTGTGTTAATAAAAAAAACCCTTGTTGATGTCATTTTAATGTGTGAATTTTTAATTCCATGAATATGCCATAATTATTGAGTTGCCATGAATTGGTGGACAGTTACTTTGTTTCCAATGTTTCTCTTACAAATAATGATAAGATGAACATCTTTGTTCAAAAAACCTGGTCCACTTTGATTATTTTCTTAGGACTGACCTGTAGAAGGGGATTGCTGGTACAACAGGCATATGGACCCACACACTCTCACCAGCAGGTGCTCAAGGAAATCGCTCTCAAGTTGATACAACTGTCCTTCAGAAGCAAAGAAACTTCTAAACTAGTTAAATAAATTTGACAGAAAATTGTATTTTTTAACTTCTCAAAATTATGCTTTGGATGTTTTGAAACATACTGTTCATATGCCTGACAGCTTCAGTAGGTGTTAAACTTACTACACATTTCAGCGGAAACACAGTGAAGATACTAAATCCCTAGGTGCCACTGGAGTAAGTTAAATGCTCCTATGGTATCTAAGCTGCCCAGCAGCAGAGATTCTCAAGAAAGGGTCTCACAGCAACCTGGCCAGCCCCAACCCACCCTCTGAAATCCAGACTTGAATAAGCACCTGTCCGTTCTTGGACATAAAATAGGATCTTCAAACTTAACAAGTCCCAGATAGAACTCTGTGTGCCAGTGCCCCTAACTGTTCCAGCCTCCGTTTTTACCGTTAAGTAAATGGGGCACCATCACTCCCCTGGTTGTCCAGGCCAAAAACCTATGCACCATCCTTGATTACCTCCCCTCACCCTCTACATCCAATGCATCCAGGAGCCCTGTCTGCTCCCTTCAATGTAGATCCAGGCCGCACCCCTTCAGATGCCCAGGCTCCTTTGTAAGCCATTCTTCCCACTTCAGAGCATGTTTCTCTCCAGCTCAAAACCCTCCATGGCTTCTTGTCCCGCTTGAGAATAAAACCCCAGTTCCCACACAATCTGTGTCCTATTCAACTCTCCAATCTCACCTCCCACCACTTGCTCCTCCTTGCCTCCCCTCCAGCCACGCTGATGTCCTTCCATGCTCCTTCTGCCACAAGACCTGGACTGTGTTTCATCCAGATGGTCAGTCACACTGTGCCCCCCTGCATGAAACACAGTCCAGGTCTCTTCGTGAAGGGCACCTGCTCACCTGCCTAAGATGAAACTCTCCCATTGCTCTCCACCCCCTGCTGCTTTATTCTTTCCCGCAATTCTCATTGCTGCCTGACAAATCATCTCTTCATTAGTTTACTTATTGACTACCTCCCCGTTGAATGGTCACTCCATGGGGGAAGAGCCTTCACCTGTTGTGTTTATTGCTCACACCCCAGTACCCAGCACAGGGCACACTATACAGTAGCTTGACACACAATGGTGCTCAATAACCGTTCATTATTGAATTAATTAAGTAAGTAGGAAGCTTTTATTATAAAGAATGTGCATTAGATTTTGGCTTATTACCCCCCCCCAAAAGGACAAGCTTGAACTACCCTTGAGAGGGAGTAAACTATCAAGGCTTTGTAAAGTGTAAACCACTAGATAAATGGAGGTGATTACCCTTACATTAAACACGGCATTGTGACAGATGCTGTGTGCTCTGTAAAAATGAGCAGGATATAGTCTCTGCTCACATAAATCAAGATATCAGCTCAAGAGGCTCTTGTCCAGGAGAAACAGTCTGTTGTAAGTACACTAAATCTCTGAGTATATTGGAGCCTATTTAAAGAGAGCATTTAGGAAAGTAATCATGTTCATTTTAAGAATAGAACTCTTGAAAATTAATTTTGTTTTCAAACACTAATAACAATAAATGTTTATCAGGAACTATCTGCATGTGAAAAAAGAACACTTCATCAATAAAGTTTAATTTCCTGAAAAGTAAGTGGATCCCATTTCTGGTTCAGTAGCTTGCACCGTAAAATGACCTAGCTGCTGTAAGTATGCAAGAGTGGCATCTAGTGGCCATTCCCATAAACTCCAGTTCCGTGAAGGTTCAGAGAGACCAGTGGATGTCATCTCATCCATCTTGCCGGTGGATACCAGATTTCACAGATGTATAAGTGTTTTGTTTTTAATATATTTTTATTAGGAGAGGGAAAGGGAGATAGAAACATCAATGATGACAGAGACTCATCGATCGGCTGCCTCCTGCATGTTTCCCACTTGGGATCGAGCCTGCAACCCGGGCATGTGCCCTGACTGGGAATTAATTTAACCATGACCTCCTGGTTCATAGGTTGATGTTCAAACACTGAACTACACTAGCTGGGCAAAATGTTTTTTAAATGAAGACTTAAATGGAGTTGCTAAGAGTAGGTGGTCCTCATCGAAGTACCCTTTCCTGTGGCTGGTGTCACATTATAAGCAATAGTGTGCTGAAGCTGACTCCCTTAGGCCAGAGAGAGCCAGTCACACACACCTCTTTTGTGACTCTCAGTGACATCACATAGGTAACTTGAAATTGACCACAGAAGTATTTATGCATCCCTTCAGAAACTGTCAAGTATTACATATCAGGGTTTTTGTTTTTGTTTGTTTTTTTTTACTTTTTTTTCAGAGAGTCAGTTTACTAGCACACACACTAGTTTTAAGTGTGTGCTTGTGGCCTGTGCTACTACTTTGAAGAGTAAGCCATTTTTATAAATTAAATTGTAGTAAGTTTATATTTACAGAATACTTACACAAATCCTATGAGAATTGTCACAAAAAATAACACATTTTAGAAGCAAAGTAAGCCTGTTATATTGGCGATTTCAGCAAGTGATTTTGTGTAGTGCTATCATTATTGCTAGTAGATTATAAACATTAATGTTACTTGAAAATGTCCCAATAATGGTCACTGGCATTTCCAAGTGTTTGAGTATTCACTACAGGCTACAGTTATTTGTAAGTACCTAACTGAAGAGCTATAAAAAGAAAATATGATTGCTGCAGAATACTCCAATGTGAAATCAGAAACTGCTCTAACATTTGGGTCAGCAAAAGCAATATTAAATTCAGCAGCAAAATCAAGACTAGGGCAGCAGACAAAACATTTTTTCCATTAAAAAAGGAAATTAACCCTAGCTGATTTGGCTCAGTGGATAGAGCGTCAGCCTGCAGACTGAAGGGTACCAGGTTCCATTCCAGTCAAGGGCACATGCCCTAGTTGCGTGCTTCATCACCACTAGGGGGCGTGCAGGAGGCAGCTGATCAATGATTCTCATCATTTATGTTTCTATCTCTCTTCTCTCCCTTCCTCTATAAAATCAATAAAAAAATATTTTTAAAAAAGAAAATGAACTTGGCCAGTATGGCTCAGTTGGTTAGAGAATGTCCCAGTACACCAAAGTTTCTGATCCCTGGTCAGTGCTCATACAGAAGTCAACCAATTAATGCATAAATACATGGAATGACAAATCAGTGTTTCTCTCTCCTTTCTCTCTTCCTCTCTCTCTCTTTCCCTCTCTCCCTCCCTCCCTCTTATATTCCTTTCTCTCTCTAAAATCAATTTTTAAAAAAAATGAAATGAGCTTTTCTGAAGCAATATGTACCTTAACACTCAATTGAAAGAATGTTTGAGACATTCTTAATTTAACCAACATTAATGCAAAATAAAAGAAAGTGTTCTGTGTCTGGAAACAAAACAAGGCTAAAATTATCAGATGAAGCAATTAATGCTTTGTGTTATTGAAGTTCTTTTTTAAAATATTTTTATTGATTTCAGAAAAGAAAAGAGAGGGACAGAGGGCTAGAAACATCAATAATGAGAGAGAATCATTGATCGGCTACCTCCTGCATGCCCTCCATTGAGGATCAAGCCCGCAGCCCGGGCATGTGCCCTTGACCAGAATGGAGCTCAGAACCCTTCACTCTATCCACTGAGCCAAACTGGCTAGGGCTAAAGTTCATTATTAAGTTATAATTTTTAAATTTTAAATATTTGTGATATTTTCTTTCAATTTTGATTTGGCATTTATCTGTGTTAATGTTCTCTTTTTAATGTTTTCCATAATATGTCTATATCAGGTACAAATAATTTTTACAACTTATTGAAATAATCTTGTCACAATGTATTGGTTCATAATACTAAACTATAAAGCATACTTTTTAATGAGAACATCTGAAATTTAACATCATACTATCACAGAAATTTATTCACTGTTTCTTCTTATGGTCACTCGTTGTTTAAAAGTTATATAAATAAAATGTTGCAAAAATGTAGGATAATTTATGATCTCAGAAATTCCTGAGAATTCCTGGATCCCAATGTATTGTTACTGAAAGCTAAATATTAGTATCAGTTTGGAATTTGGACACATTATTCTGGACCATTGACTTGCAAGCTTTTTAAAGCAGCAGGCTTCTATCAAACAAAATCTACGTTGGACAAAGAAGATATAAAGTGGTCAAAACGAAGCTCTGGCTGTGGAGACAAAGACAAAGGAGACGTGATTCTGAACTTGGTGGCCAAGCTGCTGAGTCACTTTGGTGTCACTGAATCTTGGTTTCCCGACTCTCGGCTATAGATACAGCTCTCCTGGGGCCCAGGCTTGTGTGAGAGATGCTGCTACTGAGAAGCTTTGCAAACCTGGGGCACCTGGTGGAGTGTGAGGTGCTAGACCTCCACGCACCTGCTACAGCCTGTGGCCTGAGCACCATGGAGAGAGCAAGCACTGGAGCCCCAGACTCCACAGCCAGCCCGCCAGCCTGGAGGCTTTCCTGGGGTCTGGGTCTCTCCACGCCCCCTCTTTTTTTTTTTTTTATCTCTGTCCCGTCCCTTTCTCTCTGCCAATGCCTATCCCTTTTAAGGGCTGGGGCTTCAATATCAACCATACCTTGGGGTTAAATTAGAGTCATTCAGTAACTAGCTGGGATCAAACATTTTCTCTCTCACGTGAGAGTTATGAATTATAAAAAAGGGGAGTGTGAAATATGAGGAAGTTCAAAGTTCACTGAACTGGGGACCAGGAAGTTGTACTTCAGTCTAGAACTGCCGTAACATGTAGAGGCACCCTTCAGCAGGCCGGGAGGGCTCGAGGACTCCACGTTTCCCTGGGGGAACTCGCTGCCTCAGCCCCGCAGGGAGCACAGGCTCATAGAAAGGATGTTGATTCGGTTCATCTCTGGCCTGGAGAGCTCTTCCTAAGTGGAGCTCTGGTATTGCTCAACCAGAGAGCTCTCTTTGCAAACGAAAACCACTTCCTGAACAGTAAGAGTCAAGGGTGCTTGTCTTAACCTTTGTACCATCGTTTTAAAAAGAAAACACTATCACACGTAACAAAAACGACACATGCTGTGAAAATGAATCCAAATACAGAAGTAAACAGTGCCAGCTTCCTCCTCCCTCCAGGCCTATTATCCCAGTGGCAACCATGTCCTTCCAGACTTTTCTCAGCATTCATACAAACACATACACACACATGTAATTTAGGAGTGTTCTTGCTTTTGTTTTTGTTTTCTTATGAGGAAGGGATATCTCTTTATTGGCATATATATATATATATATATATATGTATGTATGTATATATTTAGATTATTGTTGAAAGTATTTATATATATTTTATTGATTTTTTTATAGAGAGGAAGGGAGAGAGATAGAGTTAGAAACATCGATGAGAGAGAAAGATCGATCAGCTGCTTCCTGCATGCCCCCTACTGGGGATGTGCCCGCAACTTAGGTACATGCCCTTGACTGGAATCGAACCTGGGACCCTCAGTCTGCAGGCCGACACTCTATCCACTGAGCCAAACTGGTTTCAGCTATATATATATTTTTTATTGATTTTTTACAGAGAGGAAAGGAGAGGGATAGAGTTAGAAACATCGATGAGAGAGAAACATCGATCAGCTGCCTCCTGCACACCCCCCACTGGGGATGTGCCTGCAACCAAGGTACATGCCCTTGACCGGAATCGAACCTGGGACCCCTCAGTCTGGAGACCGACACTCTATCCACCGAGCCAAACCGGTTTCAGCTATATTGGCTTTTTTTAATGAAACCATTTGTAACTGGCTGTTTTTTCTCTATTTATAATGGGCAGTTTCCAAGTTAGTTCGTTTTTGTAATGGCTACTAATTCATTTGGTGGATGTACTGTAATTTTTTTATTTCCCTATAGATGGATTCTTGGAATTTATAATGTTTTACTATTAAGAATAATAGTTCAATCTCTGGTCAGGGCGCATACAAGAAGCAACCAATGGCCCAGGGGGGAGACTCTTGTTGGTTGGAGCACCATCCTGGGCACCAGAAAGATTGAGGGTTTGATTCCCAGTCGGGGCACATACCTGGGCTGCAGGTTTGACCCTGGGGTGGGGCAGGTACGGGAGGCAACCGGTAGACATCTCTCTTTCCCATAAATGTGTCTCTCTCTTTCTGCTTCATCTCTCTTTCTACAATCAATCAATTAAAGAAGAAAAAGGAGAAGACTGCCAGAATGCCCTTGGACATATCTGTGTGCACACTTGTGCGGGTGCTTCCAGAGGGTACAAGTGGGGTCACGGGAGGTGCACACTGCACAGCGCCTCGCACAGGGCCTGCCTGCCTCCACACTGTTACCCTTACCCTGCTGGCGCCCGCATCTGAGACGGGCGAATTGTCGCCCCACTTGTCTCCTCTATAAGCTCGTCCAGTCCACCCGTCCCGAGCCCAACAGCCTTCTTCAGCTCCCAGAGTGCAACCCCTCCGACGCCACCTTCCTCTGCTCTTTGGCCCCGAAGCATGGGCTGGACCAGCAGAGCCAACCCAAGCCTCAATCTCGGTGAGCACTACAGGTTCAGTCAAAGACACTTCGCTGCTGTACCAATTACCACACGCTTAGAGGCTTAAAACGACACACATAGTATAACAAATGTGTTAGGGAGCTCAGGGTATTATCTTACAGTTCTGGAGGTCTGAGTCCAGGACGGGACTCATGGGTTCGAGTCCAGGTCTCTGCAGAGCTGGCCCCTTCTATCGCCGAGTCTTCCTCACATCACAGCCCTCTCCCCTGCCTCCCTCGCCTCCCTCTTCCACTTTAAGGACCCTCTGATTGCCTTTTTACGACATTGGGCCCACCTGGGTAATCCAGAACAACCCTCTTTTTAGGTCAGCTGCTTAGCACCTGGAATGCCCTGTGCCATGTAATGTGCCATATTCCCAGGTTCTGGGGGTTAGGATGTGGCCGCCTGGTGGAGACCAGTATTATGCCAACCACAGGCACCAAGTCTGAAGGAACAGAGCCCACACAGCAGCCCTCTGAGGAGGTGAGAGTTGTGTCTGAGAAAGAACCCTCTGGGGCTGGGGCTGTGGTGAGGCAGGGCCAGGGACACTGCCGTGGTGAGGTCTGTGCAAGGACAGGACAGTGGGCATGGGGAGGGGGTGCAGGGAGGGTCAGGCTGAGGGCAGTGCTGTGCCCGCATCTCAGAACTTCCCGAGGACACAGGGCCTCTCTGTCTGATGCGCCGCAGCCCTGGATTCCTAAGTGGGGCCTGTGGGCGGCTGGAAGGCCTCCGGGAAGTCACAGGTGGTGGCAAGGAGGCCCCGCCCAGCAATGGGCCCTGATGTCACCTCTACAACCAGGGGGGTGAGAGGGGGGAGCTCCTTGGCCGGTTCTGCAGCCGGGCCTGGACCTCGGACCAGGATCCATGTGCTGTCTCAGGAGGCACGGGGGTGGGGGGAGGAGGAGATGGGGGGATGTGGGACAGCCAGGCCTGACCCCAGGCTAGGTTAAGTCCCAGGACACACCTCTACTCTCCACCCACCCACACACACCCCTCAGGCCCAGAAGTGGCTGCAGTCTCCCTCGCTCCAGATCCCAGCAGCCATTGTCCCACTCCCCTGGGTACCTCCACTGTGAGAATGAGGCAGAAGGGGGTGTGGTGTGTGTATGGTGTGTGGTGTGTGTGTGTGTGTGTGTGTATGGTGTGTGGTGTGTGTGTGGTGTGTGTATGGTGTGTGGTGTGTGTGTGTGTGTGGTGTGTGGTGTGTGTATGGTATGTGTGATGTGTGTGTGTGTGTGTGTGTGTGGTGTTTTTGTGTTTGTGTGTGGTGTGTGGTGTGTGTGTGTGTGTGTGTGTGTGTAAGATCTACCCCCGACTGTGCTCCTCTGTCCCAGAGAGTTTATCTGTCACCATTTCTACGTCTGCATTTGACTGTGTTTTTATATTTCTATCTCTGATTGGAGTTGGTTTATATTTTTAAAAAAATAACTTTAATTTCATTTCCTTTGTTAGTTTCCTGTTTTTTTCTTATTCAAAAGCAAACCATTCATGACAGGAAGTAAACAAAAAAAAGAAAACATTTGAAATACAAACAGGCCCACCCACCCAGAGACCATCATCGGTGGAGACCTCAGCATGCGGCTTTTTCCTCTGCATCTTGCAGGCATCTCAGTGCATTTTAACACAAAAGGCGGTTATTGTTCTCTCTTGGACTCTACTTTTACTTACTGAGATGATGAATGCCCTTTGTTGAGTTTAAATCTGCCCTAGCCTGTTTGGCTCAGTGGGTAGAACATCAGCCTGTGGACTGAAGGGTCCCGGGTTCGATTCCGGTCAAGGACCTTGGTTGCAGGCTTGATCCCCAGCCCTGGTCAGGGTGAGTGTGGGAGGAAACCAATCCATATGTCTCTCTTCTATTGATGTTTCCCTCTCTCTGTCTCTTCCCATTCCTCCTGCTCTCTAAAAATCAATTGAAAAATAACCTTGTGTGAGGATTAACAATAAGTCTGCCTCATTGTTCGAAGCCTGTGTTACTGTTATGGCTGTGCTAGGATTTGCTGGACTGGCCCCTCTTCCCTTCCCTCCTGATGGCTGTTTTGGCTGTGTCTAAGTTTTCACTGTCACAAATGCACTGGATGAGTGTGTGTGTGTGTGTGTATGTGTGTGTGTGTATGTGTGTGTAGGAGAGGTGGGGGGGTGGGAGGAGGGTCAGTGCTTGTCTTTTTAAGTGTCATGTCCTGAGGGGACCTGGGACCTGGCATGGCATGAGGACCCTTTTCTCCTTGGAACAAGTGGTTTCCTTGAAGGAAGGTCCTTTTCCAGAAACATGTCATTTCAGGGCCTCCTGACTGCAGAATCTACCTTGTCCCAGAGAGAAACGCCACTCTAATTGCAGGCAGGATGTGGAGAAAGAGCGGGGTGGGGTGCGCTCCTCCCGACAGCTGGGCTTTGCAGGTCTCCCCCTCTCTGACATCCCCTTGACAAGAGAGGACAGGATTCTCACCTCCACTGTGCAGCCAGGGAAACTGAGGCCCAGCAAGTTCCTGGTGGGGTGGGGCTAGGACAGGGCTGGGTAGAGCAGCACATCAGGGCTGCGGCTGGGAGGGGAGCCCAGGAGGTGAGGGGTGAGCTGGGAGAGGAGCCCCGGAGGTGACGGGGAAGCAGGCCTCTGCGTGGAAAGGGCAGTGGCGTCTGCCGAGAGGAAGCTTGGGAGGCCTGCAGGCCAGCTGGGGCCCAGGCCCTCCGCCTGGAAGTCCCACCCTCACCGGGTGTTATCTGGGGTGAGGCTGTGGGCTGCCCGTTAGATCTGGGCGTGGCAGAGATCCCTTTCTTCCTCACAGTCAGGGATGGAGGTGGGGGCAGGTGTGAGCAAGGCTTTTTTGTCCAGGGAAACCCTGAGCAAACCAAAGCCCAGGCGCTCTGGCCATTCGTCCTGAAGACATGCAGCGGTCTGCCGAGGGTGTGCCTGACGCAGACCCCGTGCGGAGGGGAAGGAGGGCATCTTTGCTTCCTGAGGTCCCGGGGTGGCACCGCTGGGAGGCATCGGCCCAAAGCACCTCAGAGTGGGCGACTCTGGGGGCGAGGGCTGCTGTGAGCACCGAGAGGGGAGATGCAGAAAACACACACCTGCGTAGCAGGAGGCCGGGAACTAGGAACCGGTAACAGCAGAGTGAACGGAGAGGAGCCGGATTGGGAACTGGGCAGCCTGGGTTCCCCGTGGCTCCGCCCCAGATTTCCAGGGGGACCTGGAGCGACCCCTTCCCTTGCTGAATACTCCAGGGGTGTTGCTAGGTTCCGGTGCCAACCCAAGTCCCTGTCCCCGCACTGCCGCCTCCCTCTCCTGGGCCTAGAGGAGCTCCTGGCTGGCCTGTCCCGGGCACAGTGGGCTGCGTTTTGAATGGCAGGAGCATTTGGGCCAACACACATCACAACAGACACACAACACGCACGTTCACACACCAAGCACTCACACACCACACATGCATACATACACCATACACATCACACACTCACATCACACACATACTCCACACTTACAACACATGCCCCACACTCATTCTCACGCCCACACCCACACCCTCCACACACGTGCCTCTCCTGACCCAGCCCCTCCCCATGACCACCTCTGAGCAGATGGGGAAAACAGACCATCTGGCGTGACACCTTCACCTCCCTTCTCCCTCCGACACACACGCAAGCAGCCTTTGCCTGAACCCCAACATCCTCCCTGCAGCATTCCCTGACCCCCACATCCAGCCTGCCCCGCCCACCTGCTCCTGTGTGCTGCTCCCAGGCCTCCCCAGGGGTCCCTTCCAAGGGTCTCTGCCTTGCTGGCGCTCTCAGTCTCTCCCATCCTTCTCCTTTGGGCCTTACATGGACTCGACCTCCCTTCCTTATTAAAATAATAATAATAGCCGAGACCAGTTTGGCTCAGTGGATAGAGCGTCGGCCTGCAGACTGAAAAGTCCCAGGTTCGATTCTGGTCAAGGGCATGTACCGTGGTTGTGGGCACATCCCCCGTGGGGGGCCTGCAGGAGGCAGCTGATCGATGTCTCTCTCTCATCAATGTTTCTATCTATCCCTCTCCCTTCTTCTCTGTAAAAAAATCAATAAAATATATTTAAAATAATAATAATAATAATAAACTCCCCTCAGGGCAGTGCCTCTCACCACAAGACATCACTCTCCTTCCTTTCAGATGACCTCCAGCCACGATCTTTCCTCCCTCAACTCCCATCGGCTCCTCGGCCCTCGCACACACGCCCCCATATGCACACACCTGTCCATGCACACCACTGTAGGGCTGCTCCTTCACGCAGACTGTTCTCACCAAGGTCTCTTCTCTGCGCTCGCCTTTGCTGACGCTTCCCTCTAGTTGGCCCACCCTCTCTGAGAACCACTCTGGCCTTTGCAGGGATGCCAGGTGAAATATTGGCCCCAGTTACATGAGAATCTCAGGCAGACAACAAATGTTTCATATGAGGATGTCCCACACAGTACATGGGACATTATACTGAAAATTATTTGCTGCCTGGGATTAAAATTAACTGGATGTCCTGTATTTTTTTTTTGCTAAACCGGGCAACCCTATCCCCTGCTTCTCGGCCCCACCGGCTCCCCACCTTCCTGTGTTCTCCAGGTGCTCCTCCTTTTGTCAGCTGCCCAGGTGCTGGCCCTGACTGCCCCTTCTCCAGCTCCCCGCTCTCCTGGGGCACAGGGCTTGACAGCCTACCCATCACCTGCAGAGTGAGGCTGTGACCTCCCCCTCCCCCTCCCATTGCTTCGTTTTCAGAATGACGTGTGTGATTCCAGCCTACAGGCCCCACCCTCCGCTGACCCAAGGAGGGCTGTGCACACACAGTTATAGGGACAGAGCCCGTGGTCTGGGGTCCTCATATTGGGTCCAGCTGAAGGATGCCTGGCCTGGAGCAGAGCCGGCTCTGTCTGAGGGCAGAGAGCACCGGAGGCTGACTCCTTCATCCCTTGCAGATCTTGCACCACCGTCTCTGTCCACTAGAAATGCTCTAGTTCCCAGGCATTTCTTTGTTCTGGACACACTCACGCATCTCTGACTGGTCTGGGTGCCTCGGAGGACAGGCCCCTGCTGAGTTCCTGTGGAGATGTGCGGAACCTGGCCCCTTCAGCGAAAGACCCCCAGGCCAGCCTCAGCCACAAAGTAAACCCTGGCGGGGAACAAAGGTGGGGTACATGAAGGGCCTACATCACCATTTGACTTCTCTCCAGTTTGCTCCCTCCTTCTTCCCCTCACAGACATTGGTTCCCTGTAACATGTTGCATCCCAAACTTCGGTCACTTTCAGAGAACACGACCTACCGCAGTTCCCTGTACTCTGTCCCCAGCTCCTCCCGGCAGCCGGTTCCCTTCCGTGTGCATCTAGGAAGGCCCTGCTTGGGAGCTCTAGATCCAAAGTGACCAAGACATGGTCCCCAGGAGCTCCCTCCCTGGGCTGTGCCTTTCCCCCCACCCCCATGCTCACCCACTCCATCCCTCTGCACCACCCTGTCTCTATCCCTGGCCCCGCACCCTTCTGAGCCTCTGCAGCCCCAGCCTCTCTCTCTCTCTCTCCAAGTCCTTCCTATGGCAGCCACATGGCCAAGGTGGCCGGTCTGGGCACATGCAGAGGCCAGAGCCCCCTCAAGACCCATCCTGACATAGAGAGACTGCTAGCCAGGAGACCCAGAATTCCGTACCTTTCAAACTACACTCTAAATATGGCGCAGCATTTATTTCGTGGGTACAGAGCAAGCAGATTTTCTACGGAAAAGATCTGAGCCGCTCTTTGTGATGGAACAAGAGCTCTGTTACATGCTCTCAAATGTAACATTTTCACTTATCTGGCACTGGCATGGTCTCTGAGTTCCTGACTTTCCTTCGTTCTGGGCTCAGATCACGCGCATTCTCTATGCACAGAAGTGACCAGTAAGAAAAGAGTAATAAAGTCTCTTCCAAAAGATGTTTCAACGTCTTCTTCCTGGCGTTCCTGTGAACAAACCTCTCATACTCTCTGTGACTCTGGTTTTCTCTTCTGCTTCCTTTTGTGGTTTTTCCAACCCCGACTCTTGGGAGACCCATAAAAGGATATCCATCTTCAATGATAAAATAAATCCCTGGCAGCCCTTGGGTTTCAGCATGTCAGTGCTGGTTTCAGGCAACCGGCGAGGGCTGGCCTCAGGCGTGTGCTCTGGGAGATCTGCACACGCAGGTAGCACACGGGCTCAGCCAGGTGAGCAGGCAAGAAGTGTTTCGGAAAAAGCATCCACTTGAGGGCGCCGCTTCCTCTGGTGGCAACAGAACCAGTTTGTGGGCATCCTGGGGTGAACCTGAGTTAACGGAATCCGCTTCCCATAGATTCCAGGTCCCCTGTCCATCAGAAGAGCTGGCCCACCGTGCCCTCCAACACCGTTCAGTCACTCACTCTTCGGACCTCTCCTAAGCTCCATCCAGTGGGCGGAGTCCAGTGGAGCTCTTGGGGATCAGGGTGGACTCCACCGGGTCCCATCAGGGTGGGTCACCCGGGCCCGGAGGGCATAGCAACCTGGGATGGGATGCAACAGGGAGATTGCTGGGCCCAGGCAGGGAAGGCCAGGAGCGCCAGACCTGAAGGAGTGGGACATCAGGGAAGGCTTGTTGGGGGGTGAGTCTGACCCATCAGCAGAGCAAATCTGGGGGGGGCGGGGCGGCTGTTAGGCCTCACATGAAGGTCCAGAAGTCCCGGGCACCCGCCACTGTCTGGGCATGGCGACCGGGCCCCGTGAAGAGAGAAGCCTCCTGGTGAAACGTGGCCACCGTGAAGCTGCGGCCAGGCCCGCCCTGAGGATCCGGGGCCTTGGAGTCACAGCTGAAGCAGCAGAGGATGCAGGTGATGGCCACGGTGATCACGAACAGCACGGCCACCATGCCGATCACCGCCGTTTCCATGGCCCCGCGTGGCAGCTGGCGCCCAGAGCAACCTGGGGTGCCGCTGGAGGCCTTAGCTCCCCATCCGACACGGGGCTCCTAGTGGATCTTCCGGCAGGGTCCCCGCGGCCTTCTATGAAGATCCTGGGGTGGGGTCCTGGGTCCTGCCCCCTCGAGACCGTGGGGCGCTCTGCATGTCACTTCTCCGACCTCTGTCACCGTTTCCCACGTCCGGCCAGGCTTCTGAGAGCTGTGGTCAACTCCACTGGACGTCTCTGGAAGAAACGCGGACCTGAGAGATGTGCACTCACGTCTCCCGAACTCGGAGGAGCTGGAAGGAGGGGGCAGAAGGCTGCTCACAGGGAGCCTTGCCAACCCAGCCCTCTGGCGACGCCTGCGGATTTCGGGAGAGAGTTTGTACACTCAGACAAAAGACAAAAAGACGCCCAGTCCTGCGGAGCCGGGATGAGCCGGGGCTCCTCCCCGGGAGGAACCGTGGGCCAGACCTTGAATCAGCCCATCTGCTGCCTCCTGAGCCCCTGGCCTGTGCTGGGGCAGGGACACAGGTGGACAGAAGACAATGCCAACCCTGGACACTGTGGGGGCGTCTGTGAGACCACAGGGGCTGGGGGCAGGGCTGTGGGGGAGGCCCATTTCGTGTGGCCGCCTTTTCTGTATGGGTTTGGAGAGCGTGTTTAGATAAGGCCAGGACATGTGGCCTTTGTCCCACAGCTCCCCAGGAAGCCCGCTGCTGTGCTGACTCCCTCCCGTCCTCCCCCCACAGCCAGCCCTCGGTGCCGCCCGCTCACCCACTGTCACCCTCAGAGGCTGTGAACGCTTACCCTGGGCTTGTCTGGAACAACAGCTCTGACTCTATGTGGTTCCGTGGTCTCCTGACCTGGCAGCCACTCCAGGAGCCAGGTCACGGCACGCCCAGCCCTGGTGCTGCCGCGTTGGGGCAGCCTGGGACAAGGCTCTACGATGTCTGAGGGGCTGAGAGCACTTCCCGGATGCCTTCCTGCTGTGTGAGCGAGGGCCCAGGGCTTCCTGAACGCCTTCCCAGTGGTGAGTGGGGACCCAGGGCCTGCGCAGCTGCCTGTTGCCCTGGGTGACAGCACTCACCCACCAGCCAAGCACACCCAGGCCATTCCAGGCCTGCCCCCCAGGTTCACAGGGTGGGGGCGAGCCAGGCCCAGGCCCCTGAGGAGTCTGACACCCACTCCGCCACAGCCCTTTCGCAGCCAGCGCCTCCTGAGGCCCATAAGTCTGAAAAGGAGACGGGGTTATTGGCCCCACTTTACCCAAACGCTGAGCAGGGGAGTAAGGGGAAACAATAATTCCAGGTAGAGGACACAGCCAGGCGTTCGCTCACATAAGCTGTCCGGCAACTCTGTGAGGTGGTTTTATCGCCCTTTTACAGATTCGGGTGCCGGTAATCAGCGGGTACAGCACACCTGTGGCCTATCGCTAATTTGTAGTGATAACAAGAGCACCAACCAAATGGCCCAAGAGGGGCCTCCTGGCCTTCCCTCCTAGTCCAGTGCTCTTTCCGTTAGGGGCAGAAATAGAAGAGTGGGGACTAGCTATAGTTATCCTATCTAATAAAGAGGGAATATACTAATTGATCATCATGCTCTCACAAAAATGGCGGTGCCCACAGTCAATAAGAAGGGAATATGCTAATTGACTGCCACGCCTTCAAAGATGGTGGCACCCACAGCCACAAGATGTCGGTGCCCAGTCCCCTCAGCCCTGCTGGGGTGGCAGGTGTATGGTATGGCCGGGTCTGCCCCCAGGCGGGTCCAGCCGCTCTGCGCACCTGCCTCCGGAGTCCCCCAGGCCCCTCAATCCCCCAGCCACCCAGGGCCAGCTCAAGGTGTAGGCAAGTCTGGGATGGTGGCTGCCCAGCCTCCCAGGGCTACTCAAGGCTCAGGGAACCAGGGCTGGCAGAGGCTTGTGCTGCCGGCAGTGGCAGCAGCAGAGGTGTGATGGGGCATCACCTTCCCCTGATCACTGGGTCGCCTCCTGCCTCTGAGGGCTCCCAGACTGTGAGAGGGGCAGGCTGGGCTGAGGGACACCCTGTTCCAGTGTATGAATTTTCATGCACCGGGCCTCTAGTAAGAAATATGAATCATGGTCTGTTTACCATGACAGTTCTATTCTGATTAGAGAAAGCACATTCCAACCTGGCTGAGAGTTCCATGCCCTGGGACGTGGGAGCTGACCATCCTCCTTCCCTGAGAACTGCCTATCATTATGGAGAGATTTACAGCCTCCTGGCTGAAACAATCTAGTCCTGGAGGCACCTGCCCTTCGCAACCCCCAGCCCTCTTGCCTGTAACCATTTATACCTTGCCTACTTTCCCAGGCCTGTAATTCTTACTCTTCTCAGGTAATCTTTGCCCTTCTACCCAATATAAGCAGTTGGTTTTTGGGGAAAGGCAGAGCAGATTTTTGTGGATGACCGGCTGCTCTCCCATACTGGAATAAGTACTCATATATGACTCCACAGTGTCTCTGCATAATTGGTTCAAGTAGTGACAGGCAGCCCAGACTCATTGATTGTCCAGTTACATTTCCACAGAGCAGTCCCCTCATTCTACAGTTTTCCTGATCAGACTATGAAGGCTCAGAGAGGGCTAAGGGCTAGTCCAAGATCACACAGCCTGGGTCCTTTTCGATTTCTCCAAGGCCTCAGTAAGCTTTCTTCAGTAGCAGCTAAAGCACTGCCTACACGTAGAATGGGAGAGTGACTACAGGGAGTATGATGCCCTGTCAAATCTTCGCTCTTCCCTTTTCTAAGATGACTGAACCAACCCGGGCTTGGGGCTGCTCCTCTGCGAGGGCAGAGGAGGAGCATGGAGCAGGCCGGGGCCACGCCTGGAAGCCGGACACCTGGAATTACTTGTATTAACTGGGACAACCAGAGAGAAGGAAATGTGAGGAGCCAATCTGGTGCTGGTGGTTTCAGATTGAATTACCAAGATCAACGAGTCAATTCAGGAGAGAGAGGGGTATCAGGCAAACCGGGTTTCAAGCTCGGTTATTTGTTCCTTTGACGTCTCAGTTGCCTGCTCTTTGTGGGTGGACGGAGTTGGAGGCCAGCTGTGGTAGGTGTGCCTTGTTCAGCATTTAAAAACTAGCCCAGCTGGCACGGCTCAGTGATTGAGAGTCAACATAGGAACCAGGAGGTCATGGTTCAATTCTCGTTCAGGCACATGCCTAGTTGCAGGTTTGGTCCCCGGTAGTGGGGGGGAAGGGGCATACAGGAGGCAGCTGATCAATGATTCTCTCTCATCATTGATGTTTCTCTCTCTCTCTCTCTCTCTCTCTCTCTCTCTCCCCACCTCCCTTCCTCTCTGAAATTAATAAAAATTAAAATAAAGTCGAATAAAGTACAAGGATTCAGGCCTCTTACCTTCTGCATTGTATCGATTTTCTTTTCTGTTTCTGAGATTTGGGGACCTTCCTTGGATTCACCTATAAAATAGGCCTTCTGGTCCATCCTCATAATAGGCCATCAGTAATTGTGGCAAACTGAGAGGGACCCCAGTTATACAGTGAGGACAGCACAGTCTGCTTTGAAGGCTCTTAGCAGTCTTCATGGACCTCACACTGGCAATCTGCAACATGGAATGACCCATGTGGCATCTCAAGCACAGGGCAAGAAAAAAAAACAACAATCCCAAAACAACCATGGATAAAAGTAGACCAAGTTCAGACACCTCCTGCAGGAGTGGGGTTTCTGCAGGTCCCAGAGCTTATCTGCCCTCCAGATGGGCTGCAAGGCGGTGGAGCCCAGGAAGCCAGCCAGGGCAGCCTCAACCTCTTCCCAGCTCAGTACCCTCGCCCTCAACCTTCCTCAACAGTCTCTTTCTGATTATCCGCATTATTGGGAGAGTTGAGAAGAGCAAGACAGCCATCAACCTTTGCCCACAATTCAGAGATGTTTGTCCCAAGGCCGTGGTTGGCAAACTGTGGCTTTCCAGCCACATGCGGCTCTTTGGCCTCTTGAGTGTGGCTCTTCTACAAAATACCACGGTCTGGGCGAGTCTATTTTGAAGAAGTGGCATTAGAAGAAGTGAAAGTTTAAAAAATTTGGCTCTCAAAAGAAATTTCAATCCTTTATACTGTTGATATTTGGCTCTGTTGACTAATGAGTTTACTGCCACTGTCCTAAGGGTATTTTCCACCCCTTTTCTTAGAGTTGTGTCTGTGATACACAGCCCCTGCCCCTGAACCGCAGATGCCAAAGGATGTCTATCCAGCATCCCCTTCATCAAATGACCAGAAAAAAAAAGACCACTTTCCATACATCCCGCTGTCATTAACAAGGGAAAAGGTGATGCAGCCTCCCTGATGTGGGGAGAACTGACGAGGGCTCTGCAGAGGGGAGAAGGAGATGGCCAGAGGGCTACAGCCTCCACCTGTTAAATGTTTCCTGCCTTTCGGACCCCACCTCCACCCCCAAAACTAGGGAGATGAAACAGGAGCCTCCTGGGAGGCCCCAGGAGCCCAAAGGCCCAATCCCACAGGGCCCTATGCTCTACTTGGTGTCCCTCAGGCCCCACTCCCCATCGTATTTACTTTTCCAGAGTATCCAGGGGAGAATCCTTCCTGGGGATCTGTTGTGTGGGCCAGCTTTGTGCTGAGGGGCAGGGAGCCCCCTTGAATCCTGCCATAAATCTCTGGGGAGAGAGATAAAGCGTGGTCAGTGCTCCAAAATAAATACAATAATAATAATAAAAAAGTTGGAAACCCATGGGAGGGCTTCTTCTTGGACAAAGAACAGAGAGGGTGAAGTTCAGGGTGTTTTGGGGGACTGAGACGGGAGCAGTGTGAATGGAACAAAAGAGCAAGGAGGTAGGCTCGAACCAGACTGGGGGCCTTGAATGGCCAACAAAGAGGCAGAGCCTTCATCCCAAAGGCAATGAGGAGTTTCAGCCATTCCCTCCGGCTGTCTCACGGAGATGCTTCAGAAAGCAGCGGGGCTGGACCCAGGCTGGGGGATGAGCCAGGGTGGGCCCTGGGGTGGGGGAGGGGAGGCCGACTGGAAGGACACTGCACAGAGAAAATCAACAACACACGGAAACACAAAGTCCCCTTTCCCATCCCAGAACTCCAGTGTGACTGTCTGTGTGAATTTGCCTCCCTCGCCCCCATGCCCCCAACCCAAGCACTCACAGAGAATCCACAGGGAAACAGAAAAGAAACAGGACGTTCTGTTCTGTTCTGTCCCTGTGAGTCAGCAGGCCCCTGACTTTCTGGCCGGCTCTCAGGCCCCTCCCCACGCCCCTGGGCCTCTCCTCCTTCCACTTCCCACCCAGCTCACAGGCCCAGGCTGCCGGCCCGGAATAGGATTTCCTCCGCCCGGTGGCATGCTGCCAGCTATTCCTGGGATGTTTGGGAACGCGCCTCCTCCCAGGGGCCTCCCCGCCCGGCTTTGGCAAGGAGTCTCTGTTATCTGTCCCCCTTAAGGGAAGAGGAAACTGAGACCCCAGGAGGCAAGCACTCTCCAAGACCACCCAGCACCACATCCCCAGTTGAAAGAAGTCTCCCCTTCCCCCAACCCCATAGCCACACACAGGCACCAGGAGGGTAGGCTAGCTGGCTGGGAACTCAAGGTCTGGATAAGAAACCCTGACCCAGTTACCAAGGATACACTGAATTCAACACAGACCGTGGGAAGGGGCTCTGCAGGTCCCAGAGCTCAGTCTGCCCTGAAAATGGGCTGGAAAGAGCAGTGTATGTAGAACCCTGGCCCAGCCTGGCCCAGCCCTCCTCCTTCTGAAGCCCCGGACTCTACCACAGAGCCCCACTGGCACACAGAGAGCCCCCTCTGTTTTGTCTTGTTTTGTTTGGAGAAGGGGTAGGGCTCTTGTTAATCCTCAGCTGAGGCTATTTTTCCTTGATTTTTAGAGGAAGTGGAAGGGAGGGGAGAGACACAGAGAGAGAAACATTGATGTGAGAGAGATATCAATGGGCTGCCTCCTGCAAATGCCCTGACTAAGGCCAGGGACCGAGCTTGCAACTGAGGTATGTTCCCTCGACTGGAATTGAACCTCATCCTTCAGTACGAAGTCCGAAGCTCTACCCACTAAGCAACCCAGCAAGGGTAAACGCCCCCTCTGGACAGGGCTGCACCCAAGCCTTAAATCCCATGCCTTTCTCACCTACCGTCCCCCAGGCACTGAAGAGCCCACCCAGTTTCCCCCACTGCACAGCCAGCCCTCACACCCCAGCCAGAAGCCACCCCACCCTCCCCAGGCACTCACTTCCCCTCAGAGAGGGAGGTCCCAGGGCAATGCAGACTCAGGCCTGGCTGCTCCCTCCCTCCCTCCCACTCGAGTTGTAATCAAGAGCCTCTTCACAAAGCTTCTCGGTGATTTTTATTTATATCTTTGTATTAAGACACCTGTGGGTTAGCAGTGCAGCCTCATACTGCCTTGTCCAAATGAAAGGGCCATTGCCAGGGCCCCTCCCAGCTCCCCCCACCTCTCACCCCCAAGCCAGAGGAGGGTGTCAGAGGGGAGCACTTCAGGGAGAGCACGGCACATCTTCCACGTACTAGCATGCGCCGGTGCCCTGCAGGTGCCCCCTGAAAGTTACAGTCGCAAGGTGGCGTCCATCCCCCAAAGATCACCCCTGCTCTCACCCTCCTCGCCCTGCAGCACGAGCAGGGCCACCCCAGGTGTTCCTCCGTCCTGTCCTCTGCTCCACAGCTCACTGGGGCACCGTATGCAAAGGAAGCCCCAGCAGGGCCGAGGCGCAGTCCCGTGTTCACACGGAGAGGTGCCCTTCTGCGCTGGAACGTGGGGTCCACTCATCCTGGAGATGGGAGGACAGGCAGTGGCTGCCATCCACGGGCATCAGCGGCGGCCTCGGTGGGTGTGGAGGTGAGTCTGGTGGGGGCGGTGGTGGTGCAGATGCTGGTGGTGCAGTCCCGCGTGGTGCATGTGAGGCACATGGCAGGGATGGTGAGGGTGGTGGGGGTGGTGAAAATGTCCCAGGCGGCCCCGGCCTGGGAAGAACCAAGGCCGGGTGTGCCGAACTCGCTTTCTCCTTACGGCCGGACGGTTCATCTCCAAATCATGGTCCTGCTGTCCACCGTGCAGGCAGGTGGCCAGCACCACCACCAGCAGCAGAATGGCCAGAGCACCGCCTGCGATCAAGCCCGCAAGGGTCGTGCTCCCCAGGAGCCCGAGCATCTGGGAGCTGGAGAGTCCCTTCTGCTTGGTGGCTCCTGCTGCTTCCTCCCCTCCAGCGGCCTCTGCTCAGCCCTCCCAGTCACTGAACTTTGTTGTCTCTGCTCCTGCAGGCTGGAGAGCGGCCAGGGAATGTGGACACAGCCTCTTTGGGCTGGAGCTGCAGGCCAGGGCGAGGCCAGGCAACTGTTAACGCTGAGGGGAGGCTGGGTGAGGACAGAGGCGAGGGCTGTGGAGGCAAGAGCCCTGAGGCTGCAGATAAGAGTTCTAGACCCTCCCATCCCTGCTGCCTGGCCAAGTGCCCGGGCCTGCCCTTTCCCCTCCCTGGGCCTCAGCTCCTCCCTCTTTTAGAGACAATGAAGTACAGTGACTAAGAACATGGGTTCCGTGTAGAGAGCGCCTGGGAAGACACATGGGCATTTCTTTACATTATCAGCTGAACCTAAGGCGGCAGGCAAAGCCACGCCCTGGGAACACGCTTTGCCAAAAAGGCAGCGGTGTTATCAGCTTGACCTTCATTTCAGCCCAGGTGTTGGGTAGTGGGTTTTGATATGTAAACACCAGGAAAGCATGCAAATAATCTCCTTTGACTTGACTTTTGGTGAAACTTCCTGGTATGTGGGGTATAAAATAAACACGCTGCATCTTCTCAGAAGATGACAGCGGTCTCACCAAGTCCCAGCTTTTTCCTTCCATTTTGTGTCTTGTCTGTTTTTTTTATTTCTCGATTCCCAGCTCCTCTACCCGCTCTTTAGCTGCGCTGGATGCAGAAAAGAGAGAAATATTTTTACATCAGTTCTGGAACCACACAACTCACTAGCTCTGTAACTGCACAAGTTACCTGTCCTCTCTGTGCCTCCGTTTCTTCATCTGTAAAATGACTACTAATAAGAGTATCTTTCCGCCGAAACTGGTTTGGCTCGGTGTTGGAGCATCAGTTCTGGTCAAGGGCACATACCTTGGTTGTGGGCACATCCCCGAAAGTGGCAGCTGATCGATGTTTTTAACTCTCTATCTCTCTCCCTTCTTCTCTGTAAAAAATCATATATATCTGTATTTTTGTATGTCAGTATTTATCTATATGTATCTTTTTTTTTTTTAAAGAGTATCTTTCCTCTTGTGCTTTTCTGAAGATTCAGGAGTTAAGATATATAAAGCACTTAAGCCAGTTCCTAATACATGTGCCATCAATATTATTGTGAAACCAGACAACAAATGGTTCAGGGTTTCCTGTCACTACTTGAGCCAATTAAGCAGACACAGGATTGAATCATACATGAGTGTTTATTCCAATAATGCCAGCAATATGGGAGGGCAGCAGTCACCCACAAGAATCTGCTCGAGCACCTCCTACTAGCTGGCTTAAATAGGGGCCAGGAAGAAAGGCTGCATGCAAGCGGGAACAGAGGGGTGGCTGCAGGGTCTGTGGTCCTGTCTCTCTTTCCAGGATCTTGATGTTTCATTGGTGTTAAAACCCAGCTTGGCCAGTTCCTGGAACCTGAGAATGGTCAGCATTCCTGAGGCAAATTCCCAGAGGGGATCAGCATCTCGGCACAACAACCAAATCAAAGAGAGTCCTGTCCTCTGTCTGTTCTCAAAATGCATGTTCTTTTCTGAGCAATGAACTCATCCAGGCGTCTCTTACCCTTGACAGCTGTTTTTCCGCTAGCAGGACAGCCTCCAGTTTTCCGGGGTCTGTAAGAAAACCTCTTATCTATAGTTAGTAAGGTCAATAGTTAAACAACTGTGGCTCTATTCTTATTGTGTGCTCTTCCCTCTAGCCTTCCCATCAATATTATCATATCTATGAGATGAGTTTTATATGGAAAGCGTCTTGCTGCTGAATTGTATTATTCCTGGCCCATTATAATTTCCCCTTAAGGATTTTTGGCTCAGAACCCTTTCAGGGAGAAGGGGCATTGGTCTCTTCTCCACCTGCTTCTTGTTGATGGGGGCAGAGTCCTGAAGTCCTCCCTGTCTGACAAAAGAAAGAGGGAGCCAAAAAGGAGTTTTAACTGAAGCCAATAGTAGACGTCCATTTTCCATGAACTCAATAAAACTAAACTGTTTTGAATCTTACTTTTAGGACACAGGGATGCAGATGGCTTCTACAGTGAGACCTATACGGTGTGAGCAAGGAATCAGGTAAATTTAGGCACACATTCTATGGAAACAGAAGCAAACAAAACACAAAGGTTAGTGCATACAGTAAATCACAAACAGCAAGATTTTCAGATACCAGGCTTCCACTGAAATGAAATCATACAGGGACAATCTGATAGACTGTCTGTGGTTAGAACATTTCTGGTGATGTCATCGGGGCTGAGGCCTGTATGACATACACAGACACAGCCTTAAAAATAAAAATTGGAAGACAGTTAATTGTACTGGAATCTAATACCCACAATTGGACATTGTGGTTTACATTGAAGCACAGTTTTTTTTCCCCTAAGATTACCCTTTTTCTCAGAGATGATATCAAGTCTAGTGTTTTGTTTGGCCTGACTATTTGCATAACCACAAGAGTAGCAATTGATCAAATGGATCACACAGGCTTTCTCGAATTTGGTTTGCTGGAATTTCATTCATTTATAAGGAATCTTAGATTGCGCTCTAGTGAGCTGTAGGCCCCTCAGGGCAGAGAAGCCAAAGCCACGGTTGCCTGGAATAACAGTATGTCCTCAAGTCCTTGAGGTCTCAAAGGTGTCTTTTTTTTTAATATATTTTTTTTTATTGATTTCAGAGAGGAAGGGAAAGGAAGAGAGAGACAGAAACATCAATGAGGAGAGAGAATCATTGATTGGCTGCCTCCTACAAGTCCCCTACTGGGGACAGAGCCTGAAACCCAGGCATCGACTGGAATCGAACCTGGGACCCCTGGGTCCACAGGCTGACGCTCTATCCACTGAGCCAAACCAGCCAGGACCCAAAGGTGTCTTAAGGTTCCTCCTTGCATCTTTCAGGAAAGCACTTAGGTGGGAAGACTGCCATGAACCATGTGACCAAGCAACATACCAGGCTATTTTTCCAAGGGCTTATCCCTTAAAAGTCAATCTTCATTCCTTAAAACTTTCTGGTGACATCCAGAGTCCTGGAATGTCTCTCTCACACATGACATTCCAGTCAAAGTCTTGGTTAATAAAACCACACTTAGAAATTGGCTTTATGTCCTGTTATGAAGGAATTATATTCTTAATAGAGGCCTGTGGCACAAAAATTCATGCAATAGGCCTTCCTTCCCCTGGCTGTTGGCACCAGTTTTCCTCCAGTACCCAGGACCCAGGCCTTCTCTCTGGCCGCTGCCTTCCATCTTCTCTGCGGCCAGAGCCTTCAGTGTTCACTCAGGCCCTAGTCTTCAGTCTTCTCCACTCTGGCCAAGCGCCGCTCCTGTAGCTCCCTCTACCTCCCTTCATCTTCCTCATAGCAGGTGTCCCACCTCTAGCTGCTTAGCACCTGCACATGCAAATTAATCTACCATCTTTGTTGGGTTAATTTGCATACTCACTCCTGATAGGCTGATGAGCATCACAGATGTACAGTTTATTTGCATATTTCTCTTTTATTAGTGTAGATTGGATTTATGTAAATAAATATGTTGTTATGAGAACAATAATACTCATTAAGAGTTTCCAAATTCCAGTTGGATCAGATAAGGAGAAAAATGTAAATGCTTCAATATTGGTAATGAAAGTATAATTTAACAAATTGCTTTAAGAAAAGAAACAAGTTGCCTTATGTCTGAAAAACAAAAAGATTAAAAATCAGCAATACTTTCAACAACAAAAATTAAAAAACTATAATTATTTTCAGTTCATTCAGTCCCATAATAAATTTTTATTTCTACTGATTATTCTTGCCAGAACTTCTATAAATCCAGATATTTTATAGAGTTCTAGTAATTTTCATCCAGTTTGAAGGGAATGATCTGAAAAGTCTATTCTTAGAGTTATGTAATTTAAAATGTCAGAGTCCTTTCCAGGGCTCTTTCAGAAGATATAACATTTTTGCAAATGCATTATAATAAAATAGTGACTGTCTCTAAATGGCAAGAAGAAATTTAAAATGACACAGATGATTGTGTGTGTGTGTGTGTGTGTGTGTGTGTGCAGGCAGACTTACTGTAAAAGATAAAGCTAGCCTTATAAAAGGGGCTTAGAAACATTTTTTTACTATGCTCTGACTGTACAGCCTGAGAATAATCTGTTTGCTGAAAGCCCAGTACAATTTGCCTTACATATCATCTTAACACAGACTTTTCTTAGGGTAGATGATTGACTATTTTTTTGTATCTTCTATGGGTATCAGTCAACTCTTCTTGAGTTAACTTTGTAATTATATTTTACTACAAAAATATAACATTCTTTGTTTACTTTAAAAAATAAAATAAAGTTAAATTAAATTAATAAAAAGTGACACATTTATGGTTTTATTGTGATGTAATTGACATGGAACTCTGTCCTTTCTGCAAAACACAATATTCCAGAGTAACAATTAGAGTTATAAATGAAAGTATGTAAGAATTTATAGACTCCTGGAGATTTTATATAATCTCCAGAACGTCCATTTTAATAATATGCACATATAAATAGAATATAGTTATTATTTCTTTATTTGACAAAGCTTCCTATGTACCTTAAGCATAAAATTTTCCTTCATAAGGAGAGAAAACAAATCCGTGAGACATTCCAGGACCTACTGAAATGACCTAAAGTCAATTCTATGACAAGAAAAGGTTTTTTAAAATTCAAACCCTGGGAAAGTTGTCAAACATATTTGATAAAAAATTATGTTATTATTATGAAAGAGTATTAAATTATTTATTCATTCAAAGTGACAACAGAAGGGTATTAAACACAAACATAGGCTAGCAAAACTTCAATTCCCCACGATTAAGAAGATGGCTTTTTTTTTAAAGTAATCAAAGTACCTGATTAAAATAACATAGTAAATAATCATTTCAATAACTTACAGAACTTTTGCTTTCTAAGCAAATACAGAAAAAAATATTTTCCCTTTATCAGACTAGACAAGGACCAAAAGCATTCCATATTAATTTACTTTAGATTTATTTACCTAATTAAATGTACTATTCAATTTACCTATATGTTTCTTTGTTCTTCTCCCCTCCATACAATTTCTTTTCAACTTGCACAGATCCTCTGCAGTTTTCCTCGTCCCTTTCAGTATTTTTTTCTTCACTCATTCAGAAGTAACCAACTTTAGAACCACTTATTTTCAAGTCTATATTACAGACAAGAGCTATACACCATGCTGCTCATCTGTCCAGCCTTAGAAACCTCAGAATACCTCACATTTAAAAAAACAAACAAACCATGACACAGAGCGATGTCTCCCGTCTCAGGTGGATCAGGCCAAGGCTCGGAGAGTAGGCGAGCACCACTGGAGGTCTCTCCCTACCCAGAGCTGTTCAGGCTGGCCCATGTGAACGGCGGTAAATGCCTCCCGTGCCATCCAGAGTCTATGCTTCCAGTGCCTTCCAAAGAAGCCCCGGCGAGAGACAGCAAATGTGTGTCATATAAAAACACTTCATTCAACTTAAGGAAAGGGCTGAGAGTGGGACTCCATAGGAAAATTCCTGGCAGTGCCGCAAATTTAAAAAAGTCCAGATTTCAGTCCCGAGAATCTCCAGTCAAGGCAGCAAGCGGGATCCTGGGTACTCACCCCAGAGGAGTTCCCTGCTTGTGACCCCACCAGAGTCGCCAGAAAACAAAACCAGACAACAGATGGGTCCAGGCTGCCTATCACTATTGGGGCCTATTAAGCAGAGACAGGGTTAAATGGTATGTGTTTATTCCAGTAATGCTAGGAGTACAGGATAGCAGCAGGCCATCCACGAAAAAATCTGCTCTAGCCGAGACCGGTTTGGCTCAGACTGCAAGGTCCCAGGTTCGATTCCGGTTGGGGGCATGTACCTTGCTTGTGGGCACATCTCCACTGTGGGGCATGCAGGAGGCGGCTGATCGATGTCTCTCTCTCATCGATGTTTCTGACTTTCTATCTCTCTCCCTTCCTCTCTGTAAAAAATCAATAAAATACATTTTTTTAAAAAAAATCTGCTCTAATACCCCCTTACTAGCTGGCTTATTATATAGGGACTAGAGATTCTGTACATGGATTCGTGCACCGGTGGGGTCCCTCAGCCTGGCCTGCACCCTCTCACAATCCGGGACCCCTCGGGGATGTCGGACTGCACAGGCCTGCAGGGATTGGGCCTCAACCAGCAGTCCAATGCCACCTGCCGCTCCTGCTTGCCCATCCTGCTCATCCTGGCACTGCTGTGCCTGGCACGGGTCAGTCCCAGTCAGAGCCCTGGGTCTGGTGTCCGTTGGTCAGCTGAGTGGCGCTCACGCTGTGGGAGCGCACTGACCCCCAGGGGGCAGCTCCTCCGTTGAGCATCTGCCCCCTGGTGGTCAGCATGTGTCATAGTGACAGGTCAGCCTGGTGTTTGGCTGCTTAGGCTTTTATAGAGAGAGAGATAAGGAAGATTACAGCTCTGTTTCTTCTTGCAGCACCTCCTCCAGTTTTCCAGGATCTGTGAGAAAACCTCTTATCTATAGCTAGGAAGCTGAGTAATCACTTCACCACTGTGGTCCTCTTCTTATCATACGCCCTTCCCCCCCTCCCCCTATCAACTGCAGTAGCGTTTGTGAGACCTTGTCATGTGAGAGTCTGCGGTCCCATGTCTTCTGGGTCAGGTGATGTCCAATTGTCCCACACTTCAGGAGCTCTGTGAGGCACCGCGGGCGGACTTTCATCTTTCAGGGAGGCTAAACAACCATCTCTCAGTCATCCGTCCTGCGGGGTCTGGGAGCCAAGAGGATCTGGGTGTGGACCCTTGACTGCAGGAGGCAGGAAAGAGGCTGCTGAGTTCAGAGAGGCCAGGCCCCTGTCCCAGCTTCCTGGTTTCCAGTTCCACCATCTTGACTTCCCTTAAACGTCAGGATCCCTGTTTCCCTGTCTCACCTCCTTGCCCAGCAGCCCGAATATGCTATTCCTGCTGGTGGAGGACTGACAGTGCAGGCAGGACCTGCGCACTGGCAGACTTCTCTCCCCTCCTCATCCTGCACCCCCTCCATTCATCCTGGATAACACTTGTCTATTTGACTCTCACACCTCAGGCCTGGGTGCCCACTATCTCCCTGGGCAGCCCACTCTGCGGTGAGCTTGTCAGGATGTTTTCAAAGCTCCTCCTCACACAGCGCCTCCCCAAAAGTGCAGTTCTGTGCCTGCGCCCCCAAGATGACTGGCCCCCAGGGGCCCTCCCTGCTGCATTTCCTGCCCTAAGGAATGTGCCAGCAGCTGGCAAGGCTGACTCCATGTGGCCTTGGGCAAGCCCCTTCCCTGACCCAGCCCGCTTCCTCTTCCGGAAAAAAGTGCTAAGGCAAGAGGTGACCCCGAGGGACCTTTCCTCTCTGACCTCTATGAGGATGAGCTCTCAGCAGGGAGGCTTCAAACCCTTAGAGAAAACCTCCTCTGGATGAAAATGCCAAACATTCCTTCAACCAAATTGGACTCAGGGGACAGCAGGTCTAATGAGTCCTGGGACTTTCATCTCCCCAGCGGAAGCCACTTGAACTTTTAATGATGCTGGAGTGACTTTCTCCTGCTGCTTCTGGGGTCCTGGGAACCCAGGGGCTTTCCCCAGGGGCCTGTTAAGGAGGCAAGTCTGCTAGGAGAAGGGGGAGGAACTTTCTCCTCCTGAGTTTCTCCAAGAAGACTCCCACGCCACCACAGCCGCCGGAGGGGCAGAGCCCTGCAACCTGCAGACCTGGGGGACTTCGGTCAGCACAAAGGGCCTCTCAGAATCACCCAGACCCTGCCTTCACTGAGAGCTGGGGAAACTGAGGCCAGAGAAGGGAAGGGACGAATCTAAGGTCCCCAGCTTCTTGGGCCACGCTCTCTAGCAGACCATCAAGACAGCACTACTCCTGGAGGGAGAGGGTATCCAGAGAGAGAGTCTGAGATCAGCTGGAGACCTTTTCAGAGATAAGAGGGAGGAGGATGTGTGGATGTGGATGACCTGAGGGAGCAGGGATTCGGGGGAGCCCCCACCCCCTCACACACGTGTACACAGGACATTTATTTTCTTAGGTGCAGGATCACGCCCCACCTGGACAGAAGATAGGACCCTAAGGGAACATTTTATTAGATGCTCTGGGCACTCCCAGAAAGGTGTTGAGACTTCAGAAGTGACTGACTGAGACCTTCTTGGAGGCCTGACTGGACACAGGGCTTGTAGGACTGATGACTTTAAAGGCCCCTGTGTCTGGGGATCCCCTTCCTCGGGAAAGCTGCCCTGTGGTGCTGTCGCTGTTCCTCCGTAGGATTGGGTCTCCTGCCATACTTCACAAGCAACCTTCCTAGCTGTTAAGGACCAGGGTTTCAGGTTTTTGGAGTTCCCATCATTTACCCTACACCCATAACTTTCCCAAGGTACACAGATTATACATGTTCTTGCATGTGTGTGCGCACTTGTAAACCAACATTGCGCGTGGGCAAACTCATGCATCACAAAATATGCGCACACACACCCAAGCACACATCACAAGTGCATACATGTTCCAGACAATCTCACAAACTTGTGCTGCACTAGCTGCAAGTGATTCTGGGTTGTCCAGTGCCAGCAACCATTGTTTTCACTAATTGGTGGCACCACCTAGTGGTCACACCATAAATAAATCAGTTTCATATTCTGACCTGTCAAGAGTATAGAGTCCCCTGATTTTTGTGTATAGATCATAACTTGAACCCATGCAGTTAACTTCTCTCTGTTCCCAATTCTGGTCCATCACTAGAATTTATACAATATCCAGTGCGGATTAAGGAGGGTCAGCCCTGGGAGGTGATGGAGGACCAGCCTGCCTGAGCCCTATGATAGATGGCCAGAGATGGCCAGGACTAGGAAGGAATAAGGGTGAGATGGGCACAGGCAGGAAACAGGTTGAGTGGCTTGGGGACTGCACAAGTGTCTTCTCACTGAGCAGGTGGCCAAGGCTCAGGCCATCTTTTGCTTTTCACAGAAAAGCAGGGACACTAGCCAGTAGGCTCCTAACCTGGGTTTCCATGTCAGTCAGAGAAGGGAGATGCCCTCCTCCCCCCGCGCCCCCCACGAGCTAATCTTGGGCTACCTCAGCAAATACAAAGAGCAAACTGCCCAGCACAGCAACAAACTTCTCTCGTCTTCTCAGGGCTCTGCCATCCCTCATCATGGCCAACTGGATCTCCCAATCTAAAAAACTAAACCTGAATAGCCGGGTTAGTGTGTTGATTTTTCCTTTCTCCATTGCCTGGTGCCAACATGCGAGAAAATTACCTCTGTAACCTTTTCTGGGACCATTTCAAGTTCCAATCCCAAACACACACAAATCTAGGCCCCTCTGTAAAGTAAGCAAATAGAGAAAAATTACTAGACATAGGAAAAAATATGTAAGATAGTCTATCCTTATTACCTAGATCACTGGAATCTAAAAATCCGAGAAATAGTAAATCCCCAAATTTATATTCTAAATAATATTCCTACATGAATTTGCATTCATACATAAATTTGGGGAAAATATACAAAACAGGGTATTTACTTCAGATTAAAAACTGAATCAGAAAAGATTGCTTTGAGAAACCTCCCCAGAACTCTGAAAAAAAAAAAAAGATATTGAGAAAAGGAGAGAGAGGAGATGCCCAGGAAAACAAACACAGTTGTATAATAGTCATTCCAAAAGCAGAGAACAGAACCCGGGGAGAAGCAACCATTAAAGAAATACAGAACACTTCCTGACCTAAGAATTAAGTCTTTAGATCAAAGGTGCACTGAGTAGTAGGCAACGTGTTTGAAGAGGCCAGGCCAGACCATTTGGGTATATCCAGGTGAAATTTTAACATAAAAAAAAAAGTTGCATGAAAAAACATTTAAAGGAAAATGTTTACTTTATACATTTTAATTCATAATTGGCAAAACTTGGAAGCAACCATGATGTTTTTTGGTGGGTGAGTGAGTAAATTACAAAATAAGGTGCCTTCAGACAATGGAATATTATTCAGCTCTGAAAAGAAATGAGCTGTCAAGTCATGAAAAGACATGGGGGAAACTTAAATGTACATTTGTAAGTGAAAGAAGCCAAACCGAGAAAGTTACATACTGTCTGACTCTAGGGTATTCTGGGACAGATAAAATTATGGAGAAGATAAAAAGATCAGTGGTTGCCAAGAGCTATTTGGTTTTACTTTTTTCACCCACTTATGTAATTAACTAGTGGCCTGGTGGATGGATTCATGAACACTGAAAGGAAATTAATTAGAAGAAAGATTTGTGCAATAATTACATTATTGCAAAAAAAATTACATGTCAAAATCTATAATAATAAAAGGGTAATGCATGTTTTATATATCAGCCAGTCAGTTGGTTGGATAATTGGTCACTTAGCCTTTTATATATATAGACTAGAGGCCCGGTGCACGAAATTCATGCAGAGGGGGAGGAGTGTCTCTCAGCCCAGCCTGCACCCTCTCCAGTCTGGGACCCCTCAAGGGATGTCTGACTGCCCTCTCACAATCCAGGACTGCTGGCTCCCAACTGTTTGCCTGCCTGCCTGAATGCCGCTAACCGCTTCTGCTTGCCAGCCTGATCCCCCTAATAACTCCTTTGCCAGCCTGATCAACACCTAACTGTTCCCCTGCCAATTGCCCCTAACTGCCCTTCCCTGTAGGCCTGGTCACCACAACTGCCCTCCCCTGCTGGCCCAGTCAACCCTAATTGCCCTCCCCTGCAGGACTGGTCACCACAACTGCCCTCTCCTGCTGGCCCAGTCACCCCTAACTGCCCTCCCCTGCAGGCCTGTGTCCCCCCCAACTGCCCTCCTCTGTTGGCCTGGTCACCCCTAACTGCCCACAACTGCCCTCTCCTGTGGACTATCTTGTGGCGACCATCTTGTGTCCACATGGAGGCAGCTATCTTTGACCACATGGGGGCAGCCATCTTGTGTCTTGGAGTGATGGTCAATTTGCATATTACTCTTATTCGATAGGATTACAATAAAAGATGTCTAAAACTATCAAATCACTCTCACATTTCTAGAATAATACTTACTTATGGAATACTTACTTCTTAATAGTCTACTAAGAATATAAATGTTATGTATCTTTTAGAATTTTGAGATTTGTCTGTAGTGTTTTGTGCCGTGGCTGCCAGGTTTGGTATCAGGGTTGTGCTGATTTTATCAAGTAAACTGTACACATTTAAAATAAAGGTTTCTCTATTCTTTGAAACAGTTTAAACAGCTCCTGTTAATAATAAGATTATTTTCTTTATCTTTTTAAAATAGACTTCACTTTTTAGAGCAGTTTTAGATTCACAGAAAAATTGAATGGACGGTACAGAAATTTCCCATATACCTCCTGCCCCTCCACACAGCTTCCCCCATTATCCATACCTGGCACCACGGTGGTACCTTTGTTACTATCAGTGAAATCTGCATTGACACATCATAGTCACCTGAAGTCCATAGTTTACATTAGGCTTGACTCTTGGAATTGTACATGCTGAGGGTTTGGATAAATATATAATGCCAGGTATCCACCATTATAGTATCCTACAGAATGGTTTCACTGCCCTAAAAATCCTCTGTGCATTGCCTACTCATTCCTCTCTGTGTTTATTTTATTTTTTAAATATATTTTTATTGATATCAGAGAGGGAGAGAGAGACAGAAACATCAATGAGAGAGAATAATTGACTGGCTATCTTTTGCACACCCTGAGATGTACCCTGACCAAGAGTCAAACAGTGACCTCCTGGTTCATAGGCTGACTCTCAACCACTGAGCCACGCTGGCCGGGCCCTCCCTGTGTTTAGTGCCAAAACCTGGGGGAGAAATACACAGTCCTTGTCCTCCATGCACTTTTCACACAGAGCCAGCAATGTAAATGACCACAATGTATCAGGTAAATTCTCGGACCTAAGTGTGCACAAGGCCCCAGGAAATTGCAAAAGAAGGGGTCATTCATAAGCAATAAGCTCCTTTCCCTTTCCTCCCAACTTAATCTTTTAGTGCTTGTTACCATACACTTTAAACCTTATCTTACTGAAACCTCACAACAGCGCTATCGTTTTCATATCACACGTGAAGCTTAGAGAGTGAGAGCACTTGCTGTGGGTCGCCCAGCCAGGAAGTGGCAGAGTCAGAATCCGGTGCAGGGCTGCCTGACCCCAAAGCCTACCTGCAGCCCACGCGACACTGTGCCAGACGGAGAGATGGAACTGAGGAGGCATGATGCCTCCCTTGGGAAGTTTGCCCTCCAATGGGAGAGAGAAGCTTGTTTCCGAAAATCCACACTGGAGGGAAAGGAGGACATGGGAGGATAACGGAGAAAAAAGGAGGAGCCTTTCAAGGACTTTGGCCCTAAAAATTTTAAAAACTCCTGATTCGGTTTTTGTACAAGAATATTCAAAGAGTTACTAGTTTCCTGAATGGCTTTCCAAACTATCCTTTACCACCCCCCCCCCCAAAAAAAAGGCAATAATAGACTTTTTAAAAGATGGTTGAATAGATGAATTGAAACATGATAACACAAATCCTCAACAATTGCAGAAACTAGGTTTTACGTAAATGGCTATTCATGCTACAATTTTTTTCAATCTTTCTATGTGTTTGAAAATTCTCACACACACACACACACACACAAAACACACACACAAAAACACACAGTTGGGGTGTGAAAAGTAGGCAATAATTGGGGTAGGGGAATAGAATTTTCTGGAACTGAACCATGTAGTAGTCACTAGCCACATGGCTACTGAGCACAAGGAATGTGGCTAATGTGACTTAAGAGGTTCTATCTGTGAGATACAGACTTCAAATTTCAAAATCCTTCCTACACAAAAGAATGTAAAATACCTCATTAATCATTTTTATCTTATTTCTATGTTGAAAATTATAATTTTTTATATATTGGGTTAAATAAAATATAATTCACTTGTTTTCTTTTAACTTTTTTAATGTGGCTACCAGAAAATTTTAAAATAGATACTTGCCTTGTGTTTCTTTTTTTTCTTTTTTTAAAATTTTTATTCATTTTTTTATTTTTGTTTTTTAAATTAAATCTTTATTATTCAGATTATTACATTTGTTTCTCTTTTTTTCCCAACCATAGCTCCCCTCCACCCAGCTCCTACCCCTCCCTCTACCCTTACCTCCCTCCCATTGATCTCATCCATAGGTGTATGATTTTTGTCCAATCTCTCCCTGCATCCTCCTCACCTCTTTCCCCCTGAGAATTATCAGTCCACTCCCTTTCTGTGCTCCTGATTCTATTATATTCACCAGTGTATTCTGATCATCAGATTTTTAATTCACTTAATTTTTAGATTCATTGTTGATAGATATGTATTTGTTGATCATAATTTTTTATCTTTTACCTTTCTCTTCTTCCTCTTCTTAAAGAGTACCTTTCAGTCTTTCATATAATACTGGTTTGGAGTTGATGAACTCCTTTAGCTTTTTCTTATCTGTGAAGCTCTTTATCTACCCTTCAATTCTGAATGATAGCTATGCTAGATAGAGTGTTCTTGGTTGTAGGTTCTTGCTATTCATCACGTTGAATATTTCTTGCCACTCCCATCTGGCCTGAATAGTTTCTGTTGAGAAATCAGCTGACAGTCATATGGTTACTCTCTTGTAGGTAATTAACTGTTTTTCTCTTGCTGCTTTTAATATTCTCTCTTTGTCTTTTGCTCTTGGTATTTTAATTATGATGTGTCTTGGTGTGGTACTCTTTGGATTCCTTTTGTTTGGGGTTCTGTGTGCTTCCTGGACTTGTAAGTCTATTTCTTTCACCAGATGTGGGAAGTTTATAGTCATTCTTTCTTCAAATAGGTTTTCCGTATCTTGTTCTCTCTCTTCTTCTGGCACCTCCACAATTCTGATGTTGGTATGCTTGAAGCTATCTCAGAGGCTCCTTACATTATCTTCACATTTTTGTATTCTTTTCTCTTCTGCTTTTCCAGATGAGTGTTTTCTGACTCTTTATATTTCAAATTTTTGACTTGATTCTTGCCTTGCTCTAGTCTGCTGTTAGGTCTCTACAATATTTTTTAATTCAGTCAGTGTATGTTTAATTTCTAGTTGGTCCTTTTTCATTTCTAGTTGGTACTTTTTTCATCTCCATCTTTTCTAGGATATTCTTGAAAAACCTTATAAGCATGGTTTTGAACTCTATATCCAGTCATTTGTTTTCCTCCATTTCTTTTGTTTGTTATCTCTTCCTTTGTCTCTGCATTTTCACTGTGCCGGGAGAACTTCTGTGTTGGATTCAGCCTTATGATACAAGACTTGCAAAACTGCAAAAGCCTCTCTGTTGAGCTTGAGATGGGTAGAGTTTCAGGGCTTAAGGGACTGCCTTGCCTTCCAGTTGGCCCTGCCCTCCATGGCCCCTGGGTCTCACGTGTCTCTGGGTAATGGCTGGAGCGGTCCCTGTGCTTGTGCGCAGTGCCTCTAGACCACTGCCTTTTCGGTTCCCCTGTGCTCCGGGACCATATGAGTCTGGGTCCCCAGGGTTTCGCCCGAAACTGGGGTTTAGTGGAGTTAGAAGTGGTGCAGTTGGGAGGCTCTGTCTCCCACCCACTCGTGAAAGCCAGCGGCTCAATCAGCACTTGGTCTTCTGCGCGCAGTGCTGTGCGTGCCACGAGAATTCTACCCTTTCGCACCAGACTTCTGCCCTTTCGCGGCTCCCCTAAATTTCCGTGCACCTCTCCCTTTTCACAGTCCAAACTTCCCCTGTATGAGTTTCAGCTGGACCTGGGGTTCAGTCCCATAGGATAAGGGGTTCAGTGCAGTTGGGAGTCTTCGTCTCCCTCCCGCCAGAGAAAGCCAGCCAGGTACTCTGGCACCTGCTCTCTCCATGCACACGTCTCCATACCTCAGCTTTTTGCAGCTCCTCTGAGTCTTCGTGAGCCCCTCTCTTTCTTTCTAATTGTAGAATTTCCACTCAGCCAGCTTTCCTGTGGTTCTGGATGATGTTCGTTCTGTCTTTTAGTTGTAGTTTTGAAATTGTTGTGCAAGGCAGTAGTGTAGGTGTTTACCTATGCCGCCATCTTGGATTCTCTCCTTGCCTTGTATTTCTACTGGACAGCACCCTCTGGAGCATCCAGCAGCCACTGGTCCTGTTTCTTTGCTCACTCACACTTGTTCTGGACCACATTCTGTGCTGGGGGAGGCAGAGATGAATCAACACAGACAGAGCCTCACAGCGCTGAAGGTCAAGGTCCTTGGGACAAGCCAAGTCAAAGTTGAAAAGATTGGATGATTTCAGCATCTTGGGAATCTCATGACTTCCTTGCTTGTGAGTGTTCACCTGGTGTCTTTTGCATTAGATCTTTGAATTAGATCTTCCTAGGTTACATGTGAAAATATCTCAGGGTATTTGAGGTTGTCAGGATGACTAGGGAAGCAGGATCAGCATTGTGCATTCAGAAACCAGGGATGACAAACATCCCACAATAAGCAAGATAATCCCATAAGAAAACATCCAAAACACCAGAAGTGTACCTGTTGTAAAGCCCAGAAGTAGAAGAATGACACACCCTCTGGATAAGTACTGCAAGGCCTATTCTCCAACTCACATAGGGGCAGCACTGTTATGTCTCTGGAGGCAAAAACGAGGAAGTTCCTAGGGTGTTGAGTCACATAATCTAATTTTGTATCTCCTTAAGGGTGGGGAAAACACCCTGGGACAGTAAGGGACATCCAAGGGCTTGGCCCCAGCAGAAAACCTGTCTGATTATGTAGACTGTTTATGGCAGTATTCAATTAGCCCAGCCTAACTGGCCTACTGGGAGCCTGTCTCTAGAGCTCAGGGTGCCAGCCTTTGGCAAGAGGCCCTAAAATGCCACAGAAACAGAAAATGTGGGGTGGCACCCAGTATAAAGGAGTCAACCCTCTGGTCTGCTCTCAGGGGCTGGAGCTATGGGAGGTGAGGAGTGTGGATGGATGTCATGGAGATACCAAAACCTGCAGATTCTAGAAGGCCTTGGTTGAGGGACAGGTAAAGTAGTAAAGACTAAGAGGGAGGCAATGGACTTGAATAAACATTTCTCCAAAAAAGCATATGAATAGCCAATAAACACATGAAAATATGCTCAATATTACTAACCATTGGGGATTTGCATTTCATATCAAATGAGATGCCATTTCATACCTATTAGAATGGCTACTATAAAAACAAACCAGAAAATAACAGATGTTAACAAGAATGTGTGGAGAAAAGGGGATCTTTGTGCAATGTTGGTAGGAATGTAAAATGGCACAGTTGTTGTTGAAGACAGGATGGAGCTGCCTCAAAAATAAAAAATAGAATTACCATAGATATAGCAACTCCACTTGTGGATATATATGCCCCCAAAATTGAACCAGAGTCTCAAAGAGATATTTCGTTTGTTCACCCATGTTTATAGCAGCATGAAATAGCTAAAACAATGCAAGTGTTCATCAGTTGGTAAATAAACAAAAGAAGGCATATTCCTACAATAGGATTTTATTCAGTCTTTAAAAGGAAGGAAAATATACTACAACATGGAGGAAACATTATGCTAAGTGAAATAAGCTAGTCACAGGAAGACAAATATTGTGTGATTCCACTTATAAGAGGTACCTAGTGTAGTCAGAATCATAAAGACAGAAATTGTAATGGTGGTTGCCAAGGGCTCTGGGAAAGTATAAAATTTCAATTTTATAAGATGAAAAGGGTTAAGAGGATGGATGATGGAGATGGTTGCACAATAATATGAAGGTATTTAATACTTCTGAACTATGCATTAAAAATATACAGTTAAGATGGTAAATTTTTTTGATTAGGGTTAGGGTTCAAAATGGTAAATTTTGTTATGTGTAGATCACCACAATAAAAATAAAATAAAATAAATGGAGTAATATAGTATCACATTCATAGAACTGGAAGACTTAGTATCAGTTATCCCTCAAATGATCTATAGCTCCAACACAATTCTTATGAAAATTCTCTTTTTCGTAAGAATTGTGAAAGGTTTTCTTTCTTTCTTTTTTAGAACTTATCAAGCTGATTCTAAAACATATATGAAACCATCAAGTCTCTCATGAAGGAGAATAACAAGGCAGCTTATCAGACATCAACAATTATTTGAAAGCTAATGCAATATTGCTTCAGTGATAGACAAATAGACCATTATTAAAAATTCAAAAGAGACTCACACATGAGGAAATTTAAATTAAGATAGAGCTGGCATGCTTTCTAACCTGCATGAAAATGGGGTGGTTTTTCTATGATTAAGCCGTCACCTTTGGATTATATGACACGAGCTTTGCTTGACTTGTAGGCCCGGAGAGGCAGCGGTGCAGGAGACCCGGCGCTGCTCTGCGAGGGAGGGCTCACCTTCAGGCCTGGGGCCCTCGGCGGAGTACCTTTCAGCATTTCATATAATACTGGTTTGTATTTCTTGCCACTCCCGTCTGGCCCGCATCGTTTCTGTTGAGAAATCAGCTGACAGTCATGGGTGCTCCCTTGGAGATGATCTTGTAAAGAGATTTTAAAGGAAATCCAGCAGGTGTGCAAGAAAATCACAGGACAATCCAGTCTTGACAATATATTCACCATGTCCAGTCTACAATCAGAAATTCCTACACTTGCACAGAAACTAGAAAGCAGCTTCCACATGGAAATGCTTCAGTTGATAGAAACTGAGATGGTTCAATTATTGGATTTAAAATACAAAGACATGTCAGCAGTTATTATGAGTAAATTTAAAGTCTTGATGGAAAATATGGACTTAATGGTTGAAGGCATAAGGGAATCTCTTAAAAATGACCTAAAGGAAATTTTAGGAGTAAAAAGTACAATGCTTGAAATGAAAAATGCAAAGAACCCCTAATACCAGAAAAGAGTTACAACAAATAAAGGATACCACATCAATGAAGAGAGAATTGGTAGAGAAAATAGAACAACCTATTGAGAATATTGAAAATTTAACTTTTAAAAGAAGTGAAATAGTTAAACTAAGTAACAAATTAGACCAAAGTGAAGACTACACTACTAACCAAGGTAAGAAATTGTCCCCCGATAACTCACAAAATCACAAAGTTCTAGAAAATATGGAAGAAGCCATAGGTATTACAGATGACGCAGGTAGAAACTGCAACATTCATATAGAAATTACAGGAGAAGATGAGGGCCAAGAGCATGAAGAGGATGTATTAGGCAAAGGAACAAGAAAGGAAAACATCCCTCAAAACTTCAAAAATAAAGAGAAAGTTCTAAAAGCCTCCAAAGAAGATGGAGCAATACTGACATTGGCAGCAGACTTTTCATCAGCAACACTGGACATTAGTAAGCAATGGAGTAATGTCTTCAACATTCTGAGGGAAAATCATTTTGAACCAAAAATTTTATGCCAAGTTAAGGTAGCATTTAAATGTGATGGTGAAATCAGGACTTTTTCAGACATGCAAAGCCTCAGGAAATTTATCAGCCAAAAATCTTTTATGAAAGAATTACTGAAAGGGGCATTTCCAGAAAAAGAAAACAGGAAGAAAGGAGGAAGAAGATATGGGATTCAAGAAAAAATGAACAAAACTCTAATAGCCTCAAAGCATGGAACTGTGGCAGCAACCAGTGATGGCTTGAGCTTTCTATTTATTAAAGAGGTAAAGGTTGCTGAGACAGAGGAAGTAAAAAGCTTAGAAACTCACCAGGAAGAAGCTGCAGAGTCCAAGGAAAAAGAAGCCCTAGAGGAGGATGAGGCCTCAGAGCTAGAAGAGGAAGAAAAAGAGGCTTTAGATTTGGAGGAGGAAGAGTCTTCTGAGTTGGAGGAGGAAGGAGAGATTTCAGAGCTAGGGGAGGAGGAGGAAGAGGTGTCAGAGTTGGAGCAAGGGGAAGAGTCTTCAGGACTGGAGGAACAAAAGGACTCAGTATTAAGTAACGAATAGAACTCAATCTTGCAGTATTATTCTATGGCACATGGAGTTGAAATAAACAGTGAGGAGCTGGATAGAATTTTAGCTGGAGAGGAAAAATGTTATGAGCTACAGGAAGGAGACAGCTCAGAGTGGGAACGGGAACTGTTCTTACCATGGCCAGAAGGAGAGGACTCTGAAGAAGAGACTACCTCCCAGACTGAGGAAGAAGAGGCTTCACTTAAAGAACTTCCCTGTACTTACTTGGCTTCAGATTCTAAGAAGAAAAATTTGGTGAAACATAAGCTAACATCTAAGGAAACAGAATTACTACAAGAAACAGAAGAGAACTTTAGGAGAAGTGTAATTAATTCATTCCGAAAGATACAAGAAGAGATTAGAGATATTAAAAAATACCATCCTGGAAATAAAAAACTATCTGCACTTAGTGCTAGAATAGAAATACTTAGAGAGAAAATAAGTAATCTAGAGTATCAAATTGAAGAGTTCTCTAAGGAAACAAGGCAAATGGCCAAACAGATAAGAGAAGTAGAGGATAGATCCAGAAGCTCAAATATCCAACTTATAGGAGTTCCAGAAAAAGATAATAAAGAGAATGGAGCAGAGGATATAGTCAAGGAAATAATTGAAGAAAACTTTGGAGAGCTTAAGAAAAAATCAGATCTGGACATTGTCACTGCCTTTTGAATACCCAGTAAAATAGATGAAAATAGACCCACTTCTAGACACATCTTGGTGAAATTTGGCAATTCCAGTGATAGAGAAAAATCCTAACTGCTTCCAGAGAAAAAAAAAGAGGTAACCTACAGAGGAAGAAGCATCAGAATGACACCAGAGTTATCATTGGATACTCTGGATGCTAGAAGTCAATGGGGCAGTATCAGAAGAGGTCTGTAACCAAAAGGCTTTATTTGATTTTGAGGGTCAAACAAAGGTATTTTTTATATTGAAGAATTCAGAAAGTTTATTTCTTGCATACCCTCTTTGAAAGAATCACTGGAGAATACATTTTAGCAATCCAAGGTCAGTGTAAACACAAATTTTTTTTTCCCCACACCCGAAATCAAGGAAAACTAAAATGCCACAGTTTTATCCAACAAGATAGACAGTTAAACAATATACTTGGGGATGAGAAGAAAGGAAGATTACAAATAGTACCCACATGTTGGTAAATTTAAAGGGTGTATAAAATGATCATTTATCATAATGTGAATCTTAAGTCTTAATTAAACGATTTTCCTTTCAAAAAAAAAAAAAGATAGAGCTGGCACTGTAAATTGTTGGGAAAGGAATGGCATTTTCAACAAATCTACTAGGAAAATTAGTTAAACATATAGAAAAATTACATTGGGAAAATTTTTTTTCTGACATGGCAACATTTGATTAGAGATCTAAATGAAGAGTCAACGTGTAAATACCTGGAGTTGGAGGTGGGGGTGAAGGAGTTTCCAAGTAAAAGGAACAAAAAGCTCAGATAAGAATGAGTGTGGCTTGTTTGGGGAAAGAGAAGGACTATATGGTTAGAGGAAGAAAGCAGAGGGAGAGTCAGCCAGGAGGCCTGGGATAGATGATATTGGATGGGACCAGCTGGTCATGGTAAAGAGAAGAGCAAGCAGACTCACTTGCTAGTGAAGTCAGTAAGTCTTGTCAATGGAGTGACTAGATTGGTGATAGAAAGAAAAATAAGTATAATTAATAAGATTTTAGCTGAAAAAGTATGCAGGGATGTGGGAAGATTAGAGGGTTGGAGGATTACCATTAGCTTTGTTTTCGTCAAGTTATCTTTCAGTGCCTAATAGATATCCCAGTGGATATAGGATGGGAAGTCTGAAGTCGATATGGTTTTGAACCTTGATAAGAAATTTGTTTTTTCTCTCTGGGGAATTTAGAAATTTTCTTCAGTGGAGCTCCGAAATATGTTATGTTTAGGTGTGAGTGGTATTATGTTTGTATTCCTCCAATCCACTTGATGGGCCCTTGCAATCCATACAATAACATGTTACTTCAGGCCTGATAAATTTTCTTCTGCAAATATAGACAGATGATGATAGACAGATAGCTAAATAATAAATAATTTCTTTCCCTAGTCCTCATTTTTTCCATTTGATCCATCTCGAATTCCTATTATTTGGGATGAAACTGTGAAACTATCACTTGATATTTCTTTCCCACATATTTACCTTTTTGCAGTGCATTTGAAAGTATTCCTTAATTTGACTCTCTAACTTGATAATCTGCCCTTCAAATGTATCTATCTATAGTCAGCTAATTCATAGAGGCTTTTGTTTGTTTTTATTTTGACAATCAACAGAATCACTAGTTGGTTTTTATGTTCATACTAGAGGCCCAATGCACAAAATCCATGCAAGAGTAGACCTTTCTTCCCCTAACTGCAGGCACTGGCTTCCTTCTGGTACCGGGACCCAGAATTCCCTCATAGCCCCGGCTTCATCCAGAAGGTCATCCAGAAGGAGCTCCAGTCTAATTAGCATATTACACTTTTATTATTATAGGTTAGCTTGTTATATTTCCATGGATGAAAAATCTATTCTTGTCACTCTGATAGTATTAATTACACTTCTCTCAAAGTCTTCTGCTTACTTTATTGTTTGCTTCAATGTTATTTTCTCTTTGTTGAGTTGGTTCCCTCTTCTCTGGTGTTATTTATTCTTATTGGTAGTCATGTCTTCTGACTTAAGATTCTCTATTGATCTGTCTGTGGATTCACCTTCCATTTCTTATTTCCAGGATTATATTGGAGGGGCTTGGTGGTTCCTCATTGCCAGAAGCCAATTCCAGCATGTCAGCAGGGCTGAATCATCTGGAGATGGCTGAGGGCATTTCCCCAAACCTGAAAAGGATGCATAAATGATTGCTTGCTGCCAGACAGTTGAGGGCATCTTAATCTACATGTTATTGCCTCCTACTGGCCAAACACCTGAACAGCCTGAGGCAGTTCCTCTAATCTGACAATGGATTCTGTGTACTAACCTTGGCCTTTGATGTATATATCTACCTTGCCTTAGGACAATTTGTGCTAATAAAAAGCAAGGGGTCCTGAGACAAGGGAGAACTTGGTTTCTTTAGTCAAGCTCCTCTGGCCCCCCAAATGCCTACCAAAATTATGTTTAATCTCTGGACTCTTGATTAATTTACACAAGCACCTTCTTCAGATTCCTGAACCCTTTCAAGACGTTGAATTAAAACTCTCCACACCTCATTCCTCCAGGGACTTCTATGAGTCTCTGGTTCCAGCATTAACAATGATGGATTCAGTCTGAGGGCAAACTACCTGAGCCTGCCCACTTGCTGCAAATTAGATTCCCGAACCAGCCATCCTGATGGTTGCCTCCTCCTGCCCGCCTTGCCTCTGGACTGAGAATACCTCCAAAACCATTCCCCTTGCTGCAGTAATTCCTTTTTTATTTTGTTTCACTGTGGTTTCCTCCAACAACCCAATCTCATTTGCTTAACCACTTTTTCATTAATACCTCTTTTAGGATGGTGCTTTCTCTGGGTTTAAGTGCTATTAAGAGTGTATTTTCATTTAAACTTATACAAGTTCCATCTTCTACAACTTTTCAGGAAGATCTGCAAACAACTGTTGAGCCTCCAAACGAGGCTAGTACCAAGGACATAAGACTTTACTTCCTGGACCAAAGATGGGACACAGTTTTCTGATTTTAAATTTATTGACATGAAAATCCATCCACATTCATTAAATTAAAGTATATTTGATGGTTTACCCTAATTGAAAATGACATAAAAGTCATTATAAATCTTAGAAAAAGGACATACCAGTAAATAGACTGCTGGATTCTGAGAGAATAGATTCTTTTAACACATATATGGTCTCTTTTTTTCCAAGCCTCCCAGCAGTGAGAAACTAGTAGAGCCCAATGTGGCAGGATAGACAGCCACATAACTGGGGCACACAAATTTTATGTCTACCAGATACCTAGATCTATCTACCTGCTGCGAGAGTGACCTGTCTGGGCCTGAGCCCTAGAATTCAGGGCTTCACATCTGTTCAACCACTCCAACCCCATTCCCAAAGGTCATGAAAGAATGACCTGATGCTAAGTGGAGCCCAGGAGCTGAAGCCCATCAGCTCACCCCCAAATCAACCCTGCACCTTATGACAAGAAATAAAACATCATGAAGAAGAAGTGTTTATCCCAAAAATGCAAGGAAAGTTCAACATTAGAAAAAATATATATTGACTTCATTAACATATTAGAGAGAGAAGAGCTATCTGATCCAGATATAGTAAAAGACCTCGATTCATGGAAAGATGAATGATGTTTCTAGATAAGAAAACTTAATTTTATAAAGATGTCAGTTATGCCCCCCAAACTTGTCGATGAATTAAAAGCAAAATCCCAGAAGAATTTTTATGAATTTTTACAAGCTGATGGAAAATTTTATCTGAAAAAGAGAATGTGCAAGAATAGCCAAAAAAATTATTGGAAAAGACTAGTATGAGGGAATTTGCCTTAGCAACTATCAAAACACTATAAATATACAATAATTTAAAAGTGTGGTATGGACAGTGCTCGCAGTCATTCAGAATAAAGTCTGTTGGGATGCCTTACTAGGGCGATGGTCTGGATGCCTCCCGCTTCGCGATGAATTAGCGGCGGGTTCGCCCAGAGGTTGTGACCTTCATGGATTCCCCAGCTTGCGCACGCGCCACCTGAGGTGTTGCCCATCATCCCTGGCTGGTCACAGGGCACTGCAACAACATGAACAGCAGACACATGAGCAGCCCACTCCTGTCCAAGGAGCAGCAGCCCTGTGAGCAACCCGCCACAGGCCTAAGAGCAGCAGCTTCACGTGGCCTGCCCCTGTCCAAGGAGAAGCAGCTGTGTGAGCAGCCAGTACCCCATCTGAGGAGCAGCAACCACACAAGCAGCTCGCCCCATCTGAGGAACAGCAGCCACTTGAGAGTCCACCCACTACTGAGGAGTGGCAGCCCCACACAGCCGGCCACCCTCTGAGGAGCAGCAGTTGTGCACAGCCCACATCCTGCACCTGTCTGAAGAGCAGCAGCTGTGCCGCACAAGTAGCCAGCCCCTTTCCAAGGAGAAGCAGCTGTACAAGAAGCCCACCCTCATCTGAGGAGAAGCAGCTGTGTGAGTAGACCGCCCCTTTCCGAGGAGCAGCAGCCACACGAACCACCTGCCCCATCCCAGGAGAAGGAGCAACCTGCGCCTGAATGAGGAGCAGCAGCCCTGCAAGCAACCTGCCCCTGTCCAAGGAGCAGCAGCATCACGAATGGCCTGTCCCATCTGAGGAACAGCAGCAGCACGCAGCCAGCCCCCATCTAACAAACAGCAGCCATGCAAGCAGTCCACCCCTGTCCGAGGAGCAGCAGCCACATGAGCAGCTGGCCCCCATCCAAGGAGCAGCGGACACAAGCAACCTATCCCCATCCGAGGAGCAGCAACCTCATAATCAGCCCAACCCTGTCCAAGGAACAGCAGCTATATGAGCAACCTCCCCCCACCAGCCAGATGAGGCACCACTGCTGCGAACAGCACCCACCAGAAGAGCTGCTGCCAACTGAGAAGCAGCTGCTACCATAACTCCCTGAGGAGGAACCGCAGCAAGAGAAGCCACTGCCATCCAAGGAGCAGCCCCTGCACAGCTCGACATCTAGATCAGTTGGTAAGACCAAACATGAGTAGACAAAGATACCCCCAGAGGAAAGAAAAGGAGGAATCGCCAGAAAAACAGCTAAGTGAAACAGAGGCATGCAATATGTCAGAAAAAGAATTCAGAATAAGGGTCATAGAGGTCATAAACTGGATGGAAGAAAAAATCAACACCTTACTTATATAAGAATCAAGAAGAAATGGATGAAAAATGAACAACTTATATAAGAATCAAGAAGAAAGGAAGAGTGATATAGCTGCAATAAAAAAACACAATGGAAAGTTTCAATAGTAGACTAGGAGAAGCGGAGGACTGAATTAGCGAATTAGAAGAGAGGGAAGCAAAACCCAGCCAAACTGAATTGCAACTGGAGAAAAAAATTTAAAAGACAGGAGGAGAACCTAAGGGAGCTATGGGATAACATGAAACGAATTTAAGAATAATAGGGGTGCCAGAACAACAGCAAGAGGAACAAGGGTTAGAAGACCTACTTAAAGAAATAATAGGTAAACACCTAAACTGCTGCCTGGAAAAATAATTTCAAAACTACAGCTAAAAGATAGAACGACATCATCCAGATCCACAGGAAAGCTGGTTGAGTGGAAATTCTACAACTAGAAGGAAAGAGAGGGGCTCATGGAGACTCAGAGGAGCTGCAAAAAGCTGAGGTACAAATACATGTTCGTGGAGAGGACAGGTGGCAGAGTGCCTGGCTGGCTTCCTCTAGCAGGAGGGATTTGGAAACTCCCGACTGCACTGAACCCCAGTTCTGACTGCACTGAACCCCAATTCTGGGTGAGACTCATATGGGGAGAGTCTGGACTGTTGTGAAAAGAGAGGAGTGCATGGAAACTTAGGGGGGCCATGAAAGACAGAAGTCTGGAGGCGTGCAAGAGCAAGTGCGCACACAGAGGGCTGACTGCTGATTGTGCTGCTGGCTTTCTCTAGTGGAAGGAAGACTGAACCTCACAACTGCACTGAAATCTGCTTCCAACTTCACTGAACCCCAGTTTCGGGCAAGACCCTGGGGACCCAGACTCATATGGGCCCCTGAAGTGCACGGACACTCCAGGCAGAAGTCTGGAGGCACGCGAGTGTGAGTGCACACATAGAGGGCTGACTGCTGATTGTGCGGCTGACTTTCTTTAGCAGAAGGAAGGCAGAACCTCCCAACTGCGCTGCAATCCACTTCCAACTGCAATGAACCCGAGTTTTGGGTGAGACCCTAGGGACTCAGACTCATACGGGTCCCCGGAGCAAATAGAAACTCAGGGGAGAGAAAAAACCAAGATGGCGGCATAGGTGAACACCTAAACTGCTGCCTCGCACAACAATTTCAAAATTACAACTAAAAGACAGAACAGACATCATCCAGAACCACAGGAAAGATAGCTGAGTGGAAATTCTACAGCTAGAAGGAAAGAGAAGGGCTCACAGAGACCCAGAGGAGCTGCAAAAAGCTGAGGTACTGAGATGCGTGCGCCAGACGCTTGGCTGGCTTCCTCTGGCAGGAGGAAGATGGAGACTCCCAACTGCACTGAACCCTTTATCCTACGGAACTGAACCCCAGGTCCAGGCGAGACTCATACGGGGGGAGTCTGGACTGTGAAAAGGGAGAGGGCACAGAAATTTAGGGAAGCCACGAAAGGGCAGAAGTCTGGGGACACACACACCACTGTGTGCAGAAGAGGGGCTGCTGATTGTGCCGCTGGCTTTCTCTAGTGGGTGGGAGACAGAGCCTCCCAACTGTGCCACTTCTAACTCCACTGAAGCCCAGTTTCAGGTGAGACCTTGGGGATGTAGACTCATACGGGTCCCGGAAAACAGGGGAGCTGGAAAAGCAGCGGTCTAGCATGCGCACAGGGATGGCTCCAACAATTACCAAGAGACATGTGAGACCCAGGGGCTGTGTAGGGCAGGGCTGACTGAGACTCGCACAACAATTTCAAAACTACAACCAAAAGACAGAACAGACATCATCCAGAACCACAGGAAAGATAGCTGAGTCTAAGCCCTGAGACTCTACCCCACCCAAGCTCAACAGAGAGGCTTTTGCAGTTTTGCAAGTCTTGTATCACAAGGCTGATTCCAACACAGAAGTTCTCCTGGCATAGTGAAAATGCGGAGACAAAGGAACAGATCACAAACAAAAGAAATGGAAGAAAAGAAATGACTGGATATAGAGTTCAAAACCATGGTTATAGAAAATTTCCTAGAAAAGATGGATAAATTTAGCGAGACCCTAGAGGAGATGAAAAAGGACCGACTAGAAATTAAACATACACGGACTGAAATAAAAAAAAAATTATACAGAGACTTAAGAGCAGACTAGAGGAATGTAAGAATCAAGTCAAAGATTTAAAATACAAAGGAGCAGAAAACACTCAACTGGAAAAGAAAAAAGAATCCAAAAATATGAAGATAATGTAAGGAGACTCTGGGACAACTTCAAGTGTACCAACATCCAAAATATGGGGTGCCAGAAGAAGAGAGAGAGCAAGATACTGAAAACCTATTTGAAGAAATAATGACTGAAAACTTCTCCCACCTGGTGAAAGAAATAGACTTACAAGTCCAGGAAGCACACAGAACCCCAAACAAAAGGAATCCAAAGAGGACCACACTAAGACACATCTTAATTAAAATACCAAGAGCAAACTACAAAGAGAGAATATTAAAAGCAGCAAGAGAAAAACAGTTAATTACCTACAGGGGAGCACCCATTCAACTGTCAGCTGATTTTTCAACAGAAATTATGCAGGCCAGATGGGAGTGGCAAGAAATATTCAAAGTGATGAATAGCAAGAATCTACAACCAAGATTACTCTACCCAGCAAAGCTATCATTCAGAATTGAAGGGCAGATAAGAAAAAACTAAAGGAGTTCATCAACACCAAACCAGTATTATATGAAATGCTGAAAAGTATTCTTTAAGAAGAGGAAGAAGAAAATGGTAAAGGTAAAAAATATGAACAACAAATACAAATTTATCAAAAAGTGACTACCCAAAATAATTAAACTTCTATGCAACAAAAGATACCATAAGCAAACAAAAAAGATAAGTAGCAAAATGTTTGCCACTATGTAATTAGACAAATTAATACTATAAAGAACATATAAAGCACTCTTAAAAATTAATATTTTTTCAAAATTGGCACAAAATATGGAGAGGAAATTTTAAAAGGAAAATTTTAAATAGCATAAATTGACATGAAATTTTGTTTCACATGCTTAGTCATCAGAGAAATGCAAAATAAAACAATAAGATGTCCTTTTTTAAATCAGTCATAATGCAAAATGTAAAAGGCTGATAACATTCAGCCCATCAGGGTATGAATAAATGAATACTGTTGTATATTTAGTGAAGATTTTAATTGGTAGCTACCCTGAGGGTAAGTTGGTTCATCTTCAAAAATGTAATAATTAGAGTTCTTATCCAATATTTCCTTATCAAGATATATATTCTAGAGAAATATAAGATGGGGCAAAAGTATGTTTACAGTTTGTTAATGTGGAAGAGAATACCACCTGTATATATAATCTATCTATATATATAAAGAGGTAATATGCTAATTGGTCCTAATGGTGTCACAGTCACGACCACTAAGAAGGAGGCTACCTGTGCGTGTGCAGCGGAGTGTTGCTCCTGGAGACAGGGTGGAAGTGGGGAGGCACCCAGAGGAGGTCCATGCCTGAGAGGGCGGGGGTGAGAGCCCATAGTGCCTCCCTCACCAGTCCTTTGCCATCCACTGCTCACACTCAGAGTGCCCCACCACTCACCTACCTCGGGAAGAAGCACAGTGCAGCAGGCGGGAGGTTTTCCACGCTCTCCTCCGGCACCATAATGGGGCAGAACCACTGCATTGCTCTGGAGACAGGGTGGAAGCAGGGAGGTGCCAGAGAAGGCAGGACCAGCATGAGGTGACTTGAGGGACTGAGGGTGGGGCTTGAAGCAGCCAGAGAAGGCCAGAGGGGTCAGGGAGCTGGTCCAGGCACACTGGAGCTCTGCATTAAAAGGGTATAGTGTCAAGACAGGGCGCCAGGTGGGTGTGCAGGCCGCACAATTTCACATGCTGGGCTTCTAGTGTATAGATAAAGGCTAATATGCTAAGTGTCCAACCGTCCAAAAAGTTGCTATGATGCTCACTGACCACAAAGGGGAAGATGATCAATGCAGGAGCTGCGGTGACACGCACTGGCCATTTATAGAGAAACGGCATTGCAGACCTGGTGCCCACAAAGCAACACTCAGCTTCCCCCAAGTGGGACACAAACCCCACCACTACCCTAGAGAGACATCCCACCAAATCACAGCCAGTGCTGCTGAGACCCCATTGTGCAAAATTCAGCCCACAGCCCAGTCCAGCCCAGAAACAGTGACTGTGGGCGTGAGTAATGATGTCATGTAGCAACAACCAGCTTCCTTTCCCTAGCAACTAGCCTCCTAGGAGTTTCTTCAGCCCAGGAACATGACAGCGCTGTGTTGCTGACAATGACCTGAAAGAGAAGTTGGGGTGCTTCACTGGGCTGGAAAAAGTTGCGTTAAATCAGAAAGAGGTCTACTTAAGCAAGTTTATTCTATATATATAAAAGGCTAAGGTGACTCATGCATGCACAATACATATAAAGCTCTCGCTGGCGCCAATTGCACACATGTGTTTCAATCTATCATTGTTGATCATGAATTTGGTTGACACTTCTATTATAGAGAAAGGGTGAATAGCAATATTAAAATATTTCTTCTAATAATTTCCTTTCAATATGCATGAATTCATGCACCGGGCCACTAGTAATTAATATGCTCATAACTGTAAACCTCCTTTTGCCCCATCCTGTATAACATTTGTGAAATGAAAATGCATGACAATACCCCAGAAGAGGGGAAATGGAGGTGCCCTGTCAAAAGGTTTATACACTATAGGTGAAGTGGTATAATATTAATTATTAATAGGAAGCAACAGCAAGACAGAAGACTTAACCCCTACCATATCATAATCATCTTAAATGTAAACTACCTAACATCCTATTAAAGGCATAGGTTGTCAGATTTAGTTTTAAAAGGCCCAACTCTATATTAATAGTATATCAAATAGATGTTAGAGGAAAAAATACTAACAGGGATAAAGAGGGTCATTTGAAAAAAGACAAAAAGATCAATTCATCAAGAAAACTTGGCAATCCTAAAAGTTTATGCATCTAATAAGAAAGTATCAAAATACATAAAGCAGCTCAGCTGGCATGGCTCAGTGATTGAGCATTGACCTATGATCCAAGAGGTAATGGTTCAACTCTGGATCAGAGCATATGCCCCATTTGTGGGCTTGATTCCCAGGGTGGGGCATATAAGTGGCAGTCTATCAATGATTCCCTCTTATTATTGATGTTTCTTTCTCTCCTTCTCCCTTCTTCTTTGAAATCAATTTTTAAAAAATACATTAAGCCCTAACCAGTTTGGCTCAGTGGATAGAGCAATGGCCTGCAAACTGAAGGGTCCCAGGTTCGATTCCAGTCAAGGGCATGTACCTTGGTTGCAGGCACATCCCCAGTAGGAGGTGTGCAGGAGGCAGCTGATCAATGTTTCCCTCTCATTGATGTTTCTAACTCTCTGTCTCTCTCCCTTCCTCTCGGTAAAAAATAAAATCAATTAAATATATTTTAAAAATACATAAAGCATTTGGGTGGTGGGCACATGGTGCAAATATATTTTTACTGATTTCAGAGAGGAATGTGCCCTGACCGGGAATCAAACCATGACTTCCTGGTTCATATGTCAACAATCAACCACTGATCCACGCCAGTTGAGCATGATACACAACTTTTTCAAATGCACAGAGAATATTTATCATGCAGGACAGCCCACCAGTATATCTTACTCCCTCCAACTCTGACTTGCAGAGGCTAAATTTATGATCAGTATGGCTGAGAGATTGGGTACTTCCCTCCTCCTCCCAGTACCCTCTCATAGGATGGAGGCTCTGCCCCAAGTGCAGCATCCAGAGAACATTTGGATCCTGATCTCAGTATCCTGCTTGTAAAGCATTGGGAGAGGCAAGTTGGATAAACAATGAAATAAAAATCCAACCACAGTAACAAAACCCAAAATAAAATGACCCTATTTGGTTAAAAGGCCTGTAGCCTGCAGAAGCATGGACCCTGAGAACTAAAAGGAAACTCAGGAGGAACTGTATAGATGACTGTTGTTTTTCTTTTTTAATATTTTATTGATTTTTTATAGAGATGGAGAGGGAGAGTTAGAAACATCAATGAGAGAGAAACATTGATCAGTTGCCTCCTACACACCCCCTACTGGGGATGTGCCCACAACCAAGGTACATGCCCTGACTGGAATCAAACCCTTCAGTCTGCAGACTGATGCTCTATCCAAGGTACATGCCCCCAACTGGGACCTTTCAGTCTGCAGGCTGATGCTCTATCCACTGAGCCAAACCAGTTAGGGCATAGATGACTGTTTTGAGAGCAGGGAGGAGGAGCCAGGTAGAGGTGAGAGGCATCCAGTCATCAACTGACCTGAACAGGCCTACTTTGCACTGACGGAGGGATATATGATTCAAGGGTAGACAAAGCAGTGTTCTACAGCGAACCCAGGGCCACACTCTGTCTCACTAGGTGATGCTGAGCTAACTCCTTCACCTCTCTAGGGAGGTTTTTTTGTCTGTACAATGGGGATTGGTCAAGAGTCTGTAGGATTTTCTTGCTCTGATCATCTAAAATGTTGTCTCTCTTTGTCCAGTTCCCTCCTCTAGTACTTTTTTCCAGATTTGGCATTTTCTTAAGATCCCTATCACAGTTGAGCCAAGACCTCTAACTCTCCTGGAAAGCATCTCTGACTATCATTTGTTCACCCACTCATTCATTCAGTTTTAAATTTACTCA
>JAAGEH010000226.1:12777246-13010851 GCA_011751065.1 Lasiurus cinereus
GTATAGATGACTGTTGTTTTTCTTTTTTAATATTTTATTGATTTTTTATAGAGATGGAGAGGGAGAGTTAGAAACATCAATGAGAGAGAAACATTGATCAGTTGCCTCCTACACACCCCCTACTGGGGATGTGCCCACAACCAAGGTACATGCCCTGACTGGAATCAAACCCTTCAGTCTGCAGACTGATGCTCTATCCAAGGTACATGCCCCCAACTGGGACCTTTCAGTCTGCAGGCTGATGCTCTATCCACTGAGCCAAACCAGTTAGGGCATAGATGACTGTTTTGAGAGCAGGGAGGAGGAGCCAGGTAGAGGTGAGAGGCATCCAGTCATCAACTGACCTGAACAGGCCTACTTTGCACTGACGGAGGGATATATGATTCAAGGGTAGACAAAGCAGTGTTCTACAGCGAACCCAGGGCCACACTCTGTCTCACTAGGTGATGCTGAGCTAACTCCTTCACCTCTCTAGGGAGGTTTTCTTGTCTGTACAATGGGGATTGGTCAAGAGTCTGTAGGATTTTCTTGCTCTGATCATCTAAAATGTTGTCTCTCTTTGTCCAGTTCCCTCCTTTAGTACTTTTTTCCAGATTTGGCATTTTCTTAAGATCCCTATCACAGTTGAGCCAAGACCTCTAACTCTCCTGGAAAGCATCTCTGACTATCATTTGTTCACCCACTCATTCATTCAGTTTTAAATTTACTCATTGAGAATTGCTTATGCATTCATTTAATCATATTCTTTTTTTAATATATATATATATATATATATATATATATATATATATATTATTGATTTTTACAGAGAGGAAGGGAGAGGGATAGACAGTTAGAAACATCGAGAGAGAAACATTGATCAGCTGCCTTCTGCACACCCCCTACTGGGGATGTGCCTGCAACCAAGGTACATGCCCTTGACTGGAATTGAACCCGGGACCCTTCAGTACACAGGCCGATGCTCCATCCACTGAGCCAAACTGGTTAGGGCACTTATGCATTCATTTAATTATTTATCTATCATTCATTTATTCATCCCATAAATGTCCCTAGGCCAGCACTATATAGGGACTGACCTGCAAGGTGGATCCCTGGCCCTGAGCCACTTCCTCCAACTTTTTACACCAATTAAGGTTTCTAAATAGACTCTGCGTAATTAGGTCTTTGGGACATCATCCCTGAAGCACCCCAAAGTTTCTAAGTTGGGCACATTTCCCCTCTCCCTCTAAATTGCCTTGGGGATTGTGCAGTCCCTTGGCGCACAGGGAGCTTTGAAAGGCGCCTCTTTCATTTTGCCTGCTCCCCGGGAGGCTGTCATCCAGAATGGAGCGGATAGCTGTCCAGATCAGGGAGTCTGTGGCTGCCCACAGTAAACTACTGGGGACTCCACTCAGTCTCAAGCCTAACAGAATTTCCTAATCCTACCAAAGCTGACACACTTCATAGAACCCCACTGAAGTCTAAGCACTTGGTCTAATTCCACCAAATTCTAAAAGTTCCACTTAATTTTATCAAGTTGCACACTCTTCACTGAATTCTATGGAAGTCTAGGCAAGGTTTCTCCATTTGGAAAGCTGGGTCAGCATGAAACCCCATGTCCTCCCACCAGGGTTAGGGCCTGTTATTTGACCTGCGTTTCTCCAGCTCCAGCCACAGAAGGTCCCTGGTCTCACACCCTCTGTAATCTCTCAAGGAGGCCACACGATGCATCTGGAAGAGCCTGAAGGTAAGTGAAAAAAAGGGGATGTGGGGCAGTGGAGGGGTCTAGGCTGAGAGTCAGGATCCCAGGGAATTACCGGAGCCTTGGCTTCCCGCTTGAACCCACTGTGTGATGTTCGGCAAGTCCCTTCCCCTCTCTGGGCCTCCATTTCCTCACGGATAATAGGGGGCTGGCCTTGCTGGCTTATAAGAGCCCTCTCAGTTTCGAGGTGTTTGGCAGCCTACTCATTCCCAATCTGTCTTAGCCCCAGGAAGCCACAAGACGGGAAGAAGTTGGCTGTGGCCAGGGGGGAGCTGCACGTTGGCCTTCAGAACCTGGGTGAGAAGAGGGCGGTGGCATCCTGTGGGCTGGCAGGGACAGGCAAGAGGCAGGAAAGGTGCGCACCATCCTAGAGGTGCAGACACAGGGCTGTGGGGCACAGAGGAGAGAGGCTCAGGGTGGCCGGAGAGGATAAAGGCTCTCCAGGGAGGAGGCATTTGAACCGATTCTTGGAGCCAGGAGAGAAGTGAAGGCGGAATGGCCACTGTGGGTCTGCGGACAAAGCCCCTATCATGCTTTGGGAACCAGCTCCTCAGCACATCCTTTCTGATCCTCTTCCCAAAGGCCCCGTCCCCCAGCAAGGGCAGGTAGAGAGGGAGGCACAGGCCCTTAGTACTCACCTCAGCTGGTGTGGTGCCCTTGTCCCTGTTGTGAGGTTCCTTTGCCTCAGGCAGAGTTTGCTCCCCACCCTCAGGGCTGTTCCTTCTCTGGTGACATTTTCACCGCACCGGGCTGGTCTCCACAGACCTCCTCCCAGAGAGAAGCAGGCCTGCCAGTCCTCTGACACCCTGGCCACAGGTCCAGGGGTCTGCATGATTGTATGATTGTTTCCGTGTTTGTGTGTGTGTGTGTGTGTGTGTGTGTGTGTGTGTGTGTGTGAGAGAGAGAGAGAGAGAGAGAGAGAGAGATAGCGCAAGAGTGAATGCCTCTACATATATACATACTGTCATGGGAATGACTGTTCATGTACACACATGAGCCTGTGTGTGCATGTAAACTCCTAGGCACCTATGTATGTACCTGGGTGTCAAACAGGTGTTTGTGCATGTACATATAGCTGGGTGCATATGTGAGGACCCTATATGGGTGTTTTCCAGCAGGTAGCCAATGACTGCAGACGTTTGCTAGTATTTAGGGGATAAACTATAGTATGTGGAGCCATCTAAAGAGGATGCTGTGGCCTGACCTAGTCACAAGGGCTGCAGGAAAGGACACCACCGCCTCTGTACTTCACCCCAGCCCTGGCACAGTGCCTGCCACTACTGATACTCGGCTACATGGGGGTGCCTCTCCAGGAACCCAGCCTCAGAGTTTCCCAGCTGAGTCTTGGAGGAAGCTCAAAGCTCATCCTCCCCTCACCTCCAATGTCTCTGTACATAATCAGGCTGAGGCAAGACCTTCTATCTGAAGTCCAGAGCTAGGTCAGAGCTCTCCTTACTGCATAAGTTGACCTCTATCCCCTGTAGCGTCCAGAGCTCTGGACCCTGCGTAAAAATATGTCTGTGGGAATAATGGGCTTCCTGTCACTGGAGGCATGCGCACAGAAGCAGGATGAGGCAAGGTGGGGAGACTGGGAATGGTTTGGATTCAGTGACCTGCGTCCTCAGTTGTTCCCCTAATGCCTAGCATGATGTCTGTATATAGTAGGAACTCAATCACTTCTCGATTCTAGAAAGAATAAACACAGGAGGACTAAAAAAAAAACAAATCATTTCATGCAAGGGAATCTACTTCCCAAAGCATGATGGGGGACTTTGTCTGCAGAGCTCATAGTGGCCATTCTGCCTTCACTTCTCTCCTGGCTATAAGAATCAGTTCAAATGCCTCCTCCCTGGAGAGCCTTTATCCTCTCCCAGCCCCCCTGGAATTGGTACTTAATCCAGACCCAGGCTTGGGCAGTATGTCCGTGGGTTTATTGACACCATGCCAAGTATCTGAAACACTAAGGAAAGACTGAATCATGCTCCTCAGCTAGTGAGAATATTGCAGGGGGACATCAGTACTGCCAGGGACCCACTTTGTGACCTCAGTTTCCTCACCTGCACAATGGGAGCTTTGACAAAGTGACCTCTAAGGGTCCTTTCCATGCTGATGCCCTAGAATTCCTGAGGTCAAAGCACCTTGGGCTCAGGCCCAGAGAAAATAGGTTTGGGGCTGAGCTAAGAAGTCCATCAAATTTTAGCACAAAAGGTCATGATAAAAGCAGATTCTGAAGGTCAATTTACACACAATAGCTGATAAAAAAGGTCCTGGGGGGTGGGGGAGAGAGAGGGCGGAGGACAGCAAGTGGACCAGCCCACTGAGCTCAGAGGCCAGCAGCCCCTCCAGTGCAAGGCACACCATATGCTTCATGCATGGAGACGAGAGCTCACCTCAAGAGACAAGGCAGCTTTCTGAAGGCTGAGGGACAGAGGAGGACATTCCAGTAGTGGGAACAGTGTAAAGCAGCAGCTCAGAGGCTTCCTCAAATCAGGACCCTCAGAGACAAGCTTGCTGATTGGTTCTCAAAGTGTGGTGCCTTGTCCAACAGCGGCAGCATCTCCCAGATCTACTGAGTCAGAAATTCTGAGGAAAGAGCCCAGCAATGTGTTTTGACAAAGTTGCCAGCTCCATAGCTGCAGTGGAGGGAAAGAGGGTCATGTGAGGATCTCTGGTCCAGCCATTGAACATCTATCTATAGTAGGTTGATGGATACTCTGTCAAAGGAAGATCCATGGCCAAATAAGTTTAAGCATTACATATGCTACACTGCTTTTGGAAAGTCACAGATCACGCTAGCATAGTAAAGACTCTGAGAAGTCCTATAGTAGAGCTTTATTTACTTTTGATTAACCCAATGCTGTCTCGATTTGATTTTTCAGTTTGCCTACTCATATTTCCATTCACACTCAGCGAAAGGCTGATTTAAATCATTTTCCCATTGATCAGTTGCAGTCTACAGGTACAGGGATGGTCCCAAGTCACAGAGAGAATGTGTGTCAGGGCAATATGCCTCGTCCCAAAAGAGGCTCTGTGGGGTCCCCACCATGCTACACCCTCTTTCCCTCCACTGCAGCTATGGAGCTGGCCAATAGGACAGAGGTCTCTGAGTTCGTTCTGAAAGGATTCTCTGGCTACCCATCCCTGGAGCGCCTGCTCTTCCCTCTGTGCTTGGCCATGTACCTGGTGACTCTGCTGGGGAACACGGCCATCATAGCGGTGAGTGTGCTGGATGTCCACCTGCACACACCCATGTACTTTTTCCTGGGCAACCTCTCCATCCTGGACATCTGCTACACTTCCACCTTCGTGCCCCTGATGCTGGTCCACCTCCTGTCGGCCCGGAAGACCATCTCCTTTATCGGCTGCGCGGTCCAGATGTGTCTGAGCCTCTCCACAGGCTCCACAGAGTGCCTGCTGCTCGCCATCATGGCCTACGATCGCTACCTGGCCATTTGCCGGCCGCTCAGGTACCCGGTGCTCATGAGCCAGCGGCTCTGCCTGTTGCTGGCAGGAGCCGCCTGGGCCCTCTGTCTCTTCAAGTCAGTAACCGAGACGGTCATCGCCATGAGGCTGCCCTTCTGTGGCCACCACGTGGTCAGTCACTTCACCTGTGAGATCCTGGCACTGCTGAAGCTGGCATGTGGTGACACATCCGTCAGCGAGGCCCTCCTGCTGGTGGGCGCCATTCTGCTGCTGCCCGTGCCCCTGGCATTCATCTGCCTGTCCTACACGCTTATCCTGGCCACCATCCTGAGGGTGCCCTCCGCTGCCGGGCGCCGCAAAGCCTTTTCCACCTGCTCGGCGCACCTGGCGGTGGTGCTGCTTTTCTATGGCACCGTCACCTTCATGTACATGAAGCCCAAGAGCAAGGAGGCCCGCATCTCTGATGAGGTCTTCACCGTCCTCTACGCCGTGGTCACGCCCATGCTGAACCCTGTCATCTACAGCCTGAGGAACAAGGAGGTGCAGGAGGCCGCCAGGAAGGTGTGGGCCAGGAGATGGTCCTCCAAGTGAGAGAGGGCCTGCAGGTCAATGGGCGAGGAGGCCTCGGGAGCCTAAAGAGAGGATGGTGTGGGCGCACAGGGCTGTGTTTCTGGAATCTTCATCCCAGAAAGGCAGCACCAAGTCCCACCAATGTACAGAGAATAGCTCACAGTCACCCTCTCTGCTCCTCCCCCAGTATTGCCCTTGACCAGCTCTCAGTATCACTCTCTGCATATCTGCTGGCCTCCAGATTCCGGTCTTTATTTTTTTAATATATTCTTATTGATTTCAGAGGAGTAGAGATAGAAACATGATGAGAGAGAACCATCTGTCAGCTGCCTCTTACACGTTCCACACTGGCGATCGAGCCTACAACCAGGGCATGTGCCCTGACTGGGAATTGAACCATGACCTCGTGGCTCATAGATCGACACTCAACCACTGAAGCACACCTGTCGGCCACATTCCAGTCTTACTTCGCTTTCCAATCTCTCCTCCCAGGGGCAGCCAGAAGATCTTTTTAAAAATCACATGTGATCACGTCACTCTCCTGACTGAAACCCCTAAATGGCTCCCCACTGCTTTCAGGACAAAGTGCAACCTCTCCAGTGGACATTCGAGGTTCTGACCAATCCCACAGCCCATTGCCCACATTCTCACTCCTGACAGCCACACACACCAGCAGTGGGGCCCAGTACTGCCCAGCTCGGTGCTCTTCTTGGTTCTTCTCACAAAATAGCCCTGGCACAGCACACAACCCCACGTGTAAAAGGAATGCCTAACCCTCAAGGCCCAGCACAAGGGCCACCTCCTCCTGGAAGCCACCCCACTTTGCTCCTCCTGCTCTATTTTCAGTATTACTGTCAGTGTGTTGAATTCCACTCTTTTCCAAAGCTCAACCCTACTCTTCCCCAGGCCTCTCATTGGTTTCCTCAATAAACAAATGATAGTGTCAATGTAGGATTATTAATGGCAGAGCCTGGGATCCTTCCCAAATCTGAGCAGAGCTGATATGGAGTGCACAGATGACAGGCAAGGCCTAAAGCCCCTGGGAGATGACAGTAGGGTAGCGATGAGACCCCAAGTCCAAGTTTTGGAGACCTGCCCAGCTACCAGGACAACAGTCACCTGGAGCAGCCCGGGGCCTGGATTCCCCCATCTTCTCTCAGTAGCAGCAGCTGCCAGTACCTCCCTGTGCAGCATCCAGGCCTCACCTGGCTTTGGGGAGGCTTGCTCTACTGCTCTTCATCCCATCTACCTGCCATCCTCCATAGCCAATTCGTCCTGGTGCGCAGCCTCTTCCCAGCTTTCCTTGCTGAGAGCTCAGTGAACACAGAAGTGGGCCCAGATTCTCACAGCATCTCCATTCCCTGCCCGCTCTGGTCTCAGAGGCAACATCTCTATAACGGGAGCGCTGGACTTGGCCTCCAAGCGGGTAAGCACAGCCCTTGCTTGAGTCCTCCCTTCCCTTCCATCCCTCTTTCTGCTTCTGTTGGTGAGAACAGAGGCACCGAGGAGAGAAGCACCCCGCTCCCTGCATCTCAACCCTCTCAACCACGTCAGAGTGAAGGCTGCCAGCCACTCGAGGAGTCTGGACTTCATCCTGTGGGCATTGGGGGTTTTACATCACATTTACAGTTTAAAAGGCCACTGATTATATGCAATTCTCCACCCATGAAACTGGCAAAAGAAATTTTAAAATGTCTATTGTTAATTGAGGTGCACTGATGTAGGTCATGTCATATACTGCTGGTGGGAATGGAAATAAACTGATATGAATTTCCTGCAGAGTAAATTAGAGTATGAATCAAGAGACTTAAAAATTTCCGGACCCTTTTACCAATAAATACCTCTTCTTCTAGGAATAAGTCTAAGAAGATAATTACAGGCACAAAGAATTGTATACAAGAATATTAATCACGGTATTGTTTATAGTAACAAAAAATTGTAAGAATCTCAATGTCCAACGATAGAAGAATGTTTAAATAAATCTTGGTGGAGTCCAAACCTATCAATGTCACCCAAATAAATTCAATAAAATTTAAAAAATAACTTTAAAAGAAAGAAACTAAGTGGTCTCAACCTTCACCTGTATTCTTGATAAAAATTCCAAAAGCCAAATCATAGCATAATGGAAAATTTTGTGTCAGCTTCTACTTTACTTAAAACTATATTTTAGTTTCTAAACTGTGTCAACTTATTTTTTATTGTGGGAAGGAAACAGAAAAGGAAAGAGAAGGGTTTGAGAAGAGAAGGGGAAAAGAAACCTGTAGACCTCAAGCACCTGACTAGATTCTAGACTTAATGGTCCCTCAAAAGTGTTTGGGGTCTCATATCCCATACAGCAATCTGTTTTCCTTCAAATTCCATGAACCCAGGTCCTTACAACAACACTGGAAAAAGATAGCCCATTTCACAAGGGAGCCCTGGTCCAGGGCAGGGGAGCCCTGGTCCCCAAGCCTCAGACCCAAAAGGGCAGGACTGCAATGAGACTCAGACTTCAGATTCTCTGTTCAGTCTCTCTCTCGTGCCCGCCCCAACCCTCTCCCCGGGAACAGCACACGGAACCTGGGGTCTCTGAAGCCCCACAGCTGCCAAACCTGCATCTTGTGTAGTTGCAGAGTTTGAACTTTAAATTGGCCAGGGACTGCAAAGTCCCTGAAGGCAGGGAGCAGGCAAGTTGTCTATGTGGCAGGTCTCAGGAGCCTGGTCCCCGTGGGCCGGGTCCTGGCCCATCCCAGCACAGTGTATATGCTGGTAATGAAGTTGACAATTCCCAGCTCTGCTCTCGGGCCAGCTCACCTGGCAGCCCACTTCAGCTACCTGCATGCACTCATGCCACTGGGCCAAAAGGTATAAAGTAAGGAGAATCCATAACATGCTGACTTCTTTCAGTAAATCTTTTTTAAACATGTAAAAATCAGAATATTTGCTTGGGAAAGAGGACATAATACTAAGAATATCAGCTATCACTTATTGATTCCTTACCATGTGTCAAGTTCTATGCTGAGAGCTTCGCAGGCATCTTCTCACTGATCCTCACAAAAACCACACAAGGAAATACTGTTCTCATTACAGGTAAGGAAGATAGGGCTCAGGAAATGGTTAGCAAGTGGGACCTGGGATTGGGGTCCTGGTCAGTCTGACTCCAAACCCCACACTCACCTGCTCTGCTATATAGCAAGGAGGTAGTGATGCAAGAATCTGAGATCTCAGCATGTCAGGGAAACTAGAAACCAAGTTTTCATCTTGCTGGGTCATTCACCTTTCTTATAAAATAAGTATGAAATGGTTCATACTAGATTTATCAGCTAATGAAATTGATATATTTGCCTTGAAAAATAACCCTGGGTCTGTTAGGCTTCATGATTGGAAGTTGATGGGAAGATGTGAGAAAATGTTTGGAGGTTACAGAGTACCAAAGACTGCCTAAGTGAATGGTTCCATATCACGAAAGGAGTATTTAACCACGGTCATAGAACAGAATCACAAGAAAGAATCAAACCCAGTTCCCTCACTCCCAGTCCCAGTTCATGGCATCACCCTGTCTCTCAGGGGGTGAATCTGGGGAGTGGAATTAGACAATTATATCAGAGACACTTCTATCTCTCTGTGAAGCTGATTTTCCAGGGCCTGACAGCGTGAGACATTGGCTGATAGATGCAGTGTTTTCCTGTGCTTTGTGAAAATAATCATACCCAAATACTCAGTTCTATTTCCAGATCTCCTCTTTCTGAGCATGTGGTAGGATTATACAGGGCCAGTGGATTGTGGGCGGAAGTGAAACACATCTCTACTGGGTCAGAGCATTTAACTGCTGGTATGAGATGCTCTAGTGTGTTCTTCCCAAGCCATACCAACTGGTGATGCTCCTGATAGTGGAGCCTCCATCAGTCAGCGTCTCTGAGGATGACATGAAACAGAGCCCCCTGAAAACCTACAATGGAGACGTAGCATGAGAAATTCCCTTAATCTTACCCTGATTCAGGGAGGAGGAGGGGAAACTAGCGCAGGCTCTGGGGAAAGAGAGAATCATGACAGACACTAGCCTTAAAGGTCGAACATTTCCACTCTACAGGGTGTGTAAGTCCGATTTCCGGACATCACTCTCAGAGGTGTCAAGCACAGCCCAACAGGTGCTTTATGGCTGAAGAGAAATCCTTTGATCTGGAGCCTCAACAACAAGTTGCTAGTGCTGGGCAGCTCCCTGCACATTTCCATGCATTTTCCTCTGAGCTACAAAGCATCCTCATTTTTCAAAAGGAAACTGAGTGTCAGAGAGGTCAAGTGACTTGATCAATATCACACAGCCAGGTAGTGCTGACACTGGATGCAAAACTAAGTTTTTTGAATCATGCTCTTGGCAGCACTCGCTGTCGGAAGCGCTGAGAGGAAGGAGACAGAGTCCTGAACACGAGTGCAGCAGAGGAGACAGGTACAAAGCACACCCTGTATGAACACAGAGGGATGGCGAAGGGCTAAAAGCATCAGAAGAGAGCAGGTGACTGCAGGGAGCAGGAGGGAGAGGAAAGGAGAGATTAAGCTGGGCTCTGAGGAATGAGCAGGAATGCCCCCACTGGAAAAGGGAGGGAGGGCATGCCTCCAAAAGTAAACTTCTTAGGCAAAGATGTAGCACTGGGAAAAGACAAAGTCTGCTCAGCAGAGAGTGGGCCCTTTTGTGCCTCTGAACAGTAGATGCAGTTAAGGAAGGAGAATGAGGGGGAAATCCATCCCTGAAGGGCAGCAGACAGGGCTCCAATGCTGTCACAGGACACTGGCCTTAGTCAATCCCAGAGGGAAGGGGCTGGGAGTGCTTATATCTTCTGAAAAAAAGAGTCATACTCAGTTCTATTTCTCCTTTAGACCCGAGGTCACCTGGGCCATAAGGCAGCTTTCCTGTTTAACAAGACTGCCTTGGGGACATTTCAGCTTCCTCCTGTGAATACCTGACACTGGCATTTCCCGAGGAGGTGGTGAGTCCCGCTCAGGACAGCAGCAATGAGAACACCTGGGCAAAGACTGCAGCCTCTGCCCAGTGCTCCCTTTATAAACTAGTCAGTGACTGACAATTCGGCGACATGAGAGCCGGGTCTTCCCTCCTGTGTGACATCCATGCCCGTCCTGTCTATCCTAAAAAGCAATACGGAGGTCGAGGAGGAGCTCTTGGCTTTCATGAGCAGGATGAAATGAGATATGCCGGCGCTCTACTGAGATATGCTATTCTTTTAAAAATCAACAGCAGGGCTATGATTCTTTAAGAAATCAGGCTTACGTATCCTGTAAGTGGAAATGTTCAACCCTTAAGGCCCAAAAGGAACACACGGTGAATACCATCCATCACCCCCTGCCTTACACAGTTCATCTCACCTAATCCAGGAAGAGGGAAGTCCTTGTAATAGGTGTGACATCTTTCTGTCCACTTATTTTTCTTTCTGCTATAGACCCAGCACCTAAACAATACCTAGCAGAGTAACATTCAAAAATATTCACCAGTGAATGAATCTGAAATCATGTGTATGCTTCAGCCACTTGAAGGCATAACCTAAAGTTTTCTGTTAACAGCCAAGAACTCTAAATTCTAGAGGAGCTTATCAAACATGAATCTTACTCCATTGTCTCCTGAGCCCACCCTGGGAAGAACCACCAAAGAGCTGAAGGGACTAGAAAGTATCTCATCTCCTCTGAGTTAAGTCAGAACTGCAGAGCCGAGAAGGCCAGCTCACAGACCTTAAGGGTAGATCTCTCAGTATACAGAGGGTGAAACTAAATCCACAGGCGGGGCTGACCTGCCCCAGAGCATGTATTCAGGTGGCCTGGCTCCCAGGCCAGCCAGAGCTTTTACCAACACCTCTGTGGTCCAGGTTTGAAAGGAGGGAAAATGACATGGGTGGGGCCAATGAGACAGCTGTGACAGAATATGTCCTGCTGGGTCTACACGGCCACCACAGCATAGAGATGGTTCTGTTTGTGCTCTGCCTGGGAATCTACTCCATGAACGTGCCGGGAAATGCCCTCCTCATCAGGCTGAACATGCTGGATCCCCACCTGCACAGCCCCATGTACTTCTTTCTCAGCAATCTCTCTCTCTTGGACCTCTGTAGCACATCCTCCTGTAATGCTGGTCAACTTCCTAGAAGCCCAAAGGATCATCTCCTTGGTTGTGTCCTGCAGATGTACCTGACCCTGGCACTGGGCTCCACAGAGTGCGTGCTCTTGGCCGTGATGGCATATGATCGTTATGTGGCTATCTGCCAGCCACTTAGATACCCAGAACTCATGAGTGGGCAGACATACGTGCAGATGGCAGTGCTGAGCTGGGAAACGGGCTTTGCCAACTCACTGCTGCAGTCCATTGTCACCTGGAGCCTCCCGTTCTGTGGCCACCATGTCATTAACCAGTTCTTCTGTGAGATCTTGGCAGTGCTGAAACTGGCCTGTGGGGATCTCTCTCTCAATGCACTGCTTCTAATGGTGACCACAGCTGTCCTGTCACTGACCCCGCTCCTGCTCATCCGCATGTCCTACATTTTCATCCTTAATGCCATCCTTAGGGTGCCCTCTGCTGCAGGCCAGCGCAAAGCCTTCTCTACCTGCTCTGCCCACCTCACAGTGGTAGTGATTTTCTATGGGACTATCTCCTTCATGTGCTTCAAGCCCAAGGCCAAAGACTCTGACTTAGATAAGATTATTGCATTGTTCTATGGGTTGTGACACCCTCATTGAACCCCATCATTTACAGCCTGAGAAACGCAGAGGTAAAAGCTGCTGCCAAAGTTCTGCTGGAGGGAATTTGCTCTGCAGGAAAATGCCCCGCTTTTCCTGTTCTCAAGCTCTATCCGGCAGGAGAGTGTAAGTTATAATATGGTGATAACTTCAAAATTTCAGTGGTCCCACAAATTATTTCTAGCTCATGCTACAGGCCCATTAGAGGTTGGCTGGGGGAGGGGTCTGTCCTATCATCATCTTTACCCTTGTGGGACTCAGAGTAATAGAGCAACTACTGGAACATTGCCGGTCACCATGACAACAGGAAAAGAGACAATGACAAGGCCTGCACTGACTCTTCAAGCTTTCACTCAGAAGTACCATGCTACTTCCACTTACATTTTAAGTGGCTTCAAGGTGTGTCTGGGGAACCAACCTCTATCTGCGCACATGGCACAGAAGTAGTAGAGAGCCGAAACTGGTTTGGCTCAGTGAATAGAGCATTGGCCTTTGGATTGAAGGGTCCCAGGTTCGATTCCAGTCAAGGGCATGTACTTTGGTTGTGGGCACATCCCTAGTAGGGGGCGTGCAGGAGGCAGCTGATCAATGTTTTTCTTTCATCGATGTTTCTAACTCTCTATTCCTCTCCCTTCCTCTCTTTAAAAATTCAATGAAATATATTTTAAAAAAAGAAAAAAAAATAAGTGGTAGAGAGCCTCAGGACTAAAAGGGGTTATAAAGATAGGTCCAGAAATCTGCTCCGGCCTACCTGCTCTACTGAGGGTAGGGTAAGCTGGAACTATGGAAATCTCAGGGGTAGGTGCCATATCTGACTGCGGTGACCAGAAAGAACATGCTCCCAATATCTTTGCACTACATACACCCTCAGGACTCAGCTGTGACTCTTGTGGAAAGAGAAGAAATTACAAATTGACAAAAGATGATCCTTCTAGCACTTAGGCAAAGTGGGGCTCAAAACAGAAGTTACATCCTTCCCATCTGAGCTTTGTACCCGCTGGTCCAATTTTCTGGGACCTCAGCTTCCTCCCTTGTTGAGTGTGGGTACCACAGGGAGATCTGCCTCACTGATTTAAATCATCTCCACACACACACACACACACACACACACACACTAAGACTCACTCACAACTCTCTATTCCCAGCTGTGCAGCCCAACACAATGGGACTAAAGCCTCAGACAGTAGCTCCAGCAGTTCATTCAGCTAGGCTCCCATCACCCATGCTGACCTCCTCAGGGTCCCTTTCCCTCCCCTCCCCACACATTTGGCCCCAGAAAAAAAGGCAGCAGAGAACCAGCAAATACTTCATTGGAGACACACCAGACTCCATGTGCATCAACTCAAGATACCAGCCCTAGTCCCGGTCCCATCTGTCCTGCATGTCCCCTCCCGGTACAGCACAGCACAGCACAGCACAGATGCTGCTTCTGGGAAGGAGGCCTGAGTCCAGAGTTGCTGAGCTGCAGGAAGATCTGGAGACTCCGTTTCCCCAAAATGGACTCCACTTCCTCAGGAATGATGCCATGTCCCGGGAGGGCTTTGTCCCCCCAGGAAGGAATCCACGTCCTCAGGAGGGCTCCATTTCCCTGGGAGGGGCTCCACGCCCTCGGAGGGACTGCTGGTCCTGAGGGGCTCTGAGGCCCTGCACAGGCTACAGCCCTGAAGGACTCAATGGATGCAGGATGGCTCCAATCTTCAGGAAGTGTGCCAGGTCCCTGGAAGAGTTCCACGTCATGGAAGACACCAAGTCCTCAAAAAACACAACTTGTCTCTCATCCCTGGGAAAGCTCCGCACTGCCTGGAAAAACCCAGGAAGGGCCCTTTGAGCTCTGGGAAGGGTTCGTGTTCCAAGGGCCAGACTCAAAGCCCCTCTCAGCTGGCACAGATACTGCTGACAGGGGCCCCTCCTGGGCCCACAAGGCCCAGCTCCTCCTGCTCATTGATGCACAGCTGGTAACCGCAGCCCCGGGCCCGAGCTCCAGGTGGAACCCGGTGGTCAGTCTTGGCACGAGGGGGCAGCAAGAAGCCCACACTGCCAGCGATGAGCATATGCCAAATGCTGTGAATGTAGAAGTAGTTGTCTCGTGTCTCCACAAAAGCATAGAGTAGGATGGCACTGCCTGCAATAAGGCTGCCAGGGCACAGGTAGAAAAGCCAGCGGCGCCATGTGGGTGGGTAGCAGTGCCGACGGCGGACGCTGCGTACTGTCTGGGGGAGGCAGAGAAGTGGGGCTCAGGAATGGGAGGCCCTGCAACCCAAGCCAGAGCCGGTCACTCTCAGGCTTCCCCTGAGCCATGGTGGTGACAGGAAGGTACCTAAGACTAGGATGGGCACCGTGAGCACGACAGTGATGGTGACGGGGTCTCAGCCCACCTTAAATTGAGGACTGGATACCCAGGGCCCTGAGCCCAAGTCCTGCTAGGATGCCCACCCACAGCTCTCCCCACCCTTACCCAGGCGGTAGCCAAGATCCCCAGGGCGAAGAGACTGGGTCCAAGCAGGTTCCAGAGTCCATGCCGGTCAAGCTGCAGAGCCATGGACAGCAGCATAGCCCCCAGCAAATACAGCACCTAGAGAAAGAAGACTCTAGGGGTTGGGCCAGGGTGGGGAGAGGCAATTGGCAATGTCCTCGGGGAGAGGTTGGGAATGAATTTCAAGTAGACTTTAGCGATGATTGCCCCCCAGGGCCCATTCTGGACTGACCTGCTTGACCACAGGCTGTAAACGAGCCATGGCAATGACAGTGACCCACACGGACATTAAGGAGCCCAGGAAATCACAAAACTGTAGCACATCGTAGTCCATGATGCAGAAAACCACAATGCCTGGCTGGTCGCAGGCATGATAGAACTGGAGAAAGAAATGACAGGCATTGAGAGAACTGGGGGAGAAATCCAGGTCTACAAAACAGAAGAAAGAGGCCACAAGGGTGGTGATGTGCAGCTGCTGGAGAAGCAGAGGTCAAAGGTCAGATTTGGGAAATGCCCCACTCCCCACTCCGGAGAAAAATAGGGCAGGGAGGCCCATTCTGCCTCATAAGCTGTATGTAACTGGCATCCCTGACCTTCAACCTCATCTTCCTAATCTTCCCGCTTCTGGAATGTACGATGGAGAACATCAAGCTGAGGCCAATCCTTTCCCACTTCCTCATGCTTGCTGTGGGTCTCATCTACAATCCTCATCCTGACCCAAGCTCTGGGGCTAGACTCTCACCAACCCAGACCTCGAGCCTCCCTAGCATGTTAGCATGTCCCAGTCTCTCCTGATAGCTCAGACTCTGGGTCTGGCTCACTAACTGGCCCTCTTCATTACCTCCTACCCAATACCATGGTAGACACAGTAAGAAAAAAGGCAGTCCCTACAGCCATGAAGAAGAGCACGGTCTTCACACCCTGGGCATGAGACAGTGTCCAGCTCTCCTACACTGTGGGGAACACAGCCGAGTAGGGTATTAAGGAGATTCAGGGAGGGGTGCAGGGAACAAGTGGTATTGTATCAAGCTATTCCAAGCACCTCAATTAAAAGAGTCACGGTCTACCATCAGCCCCCCTTGGTCTGTGGTCCCCCGATTCCTGTGCCTCGGTGGACAATGCTATCATAGCCTCTGACATCCTATGTTCCCTTAATGTGAAAAGGTTACCCAGGAGTTACCTGAGTTCTCTTTGTCTTGGAACTTTTGCTGTCACTTTTCTCTAAACTTCTTGCAAAATTTATCTGCTTTGAGTATTTATTAAAGCCAAACACTAAGAACATGTATGGTTGTAAGAATATCTTTGGGACAAAGATGATGGGAACACATGTCCCTCTGAGGATTTCTGTCAGAAAATATACTGGACAGAGCTCTGAGGAAAACAGTTCCGGACCAAGAACAAACACTGCAGCAGCATGCTCACTCCTCCCATCTCCTGACATCATCCTTGTCCATCAGGAAGAATGGGTTGTGATAGTGAGAGAAGTAGGGTTAAAAAAAACTAAAACTAAAATTGAAGAGAAAGGTTTTGACCTATGTAAACTTGATCAAAAGTTACCACTGGGGCTGAGCTTAAGGCATGTCAACAGATTTTAGAAGATCGAAAAAGTTTAAGATCTCTGTGAATCAGTCCCCTGGAAGCCATGGCTATTGAAGGCATCTCTTGAAAGGAGAAACAAGTTGGTGTAGTTTCCAGGGTTGGACTGAAATACATCAGGATGAATTGAAGCTAGGGCACGAAGGTTAAGTGCTATGGCATCTAAAGGTAGCTTTTGAAGTGTTCCTGCTCATTGATAAAAAGGATCCTTTAGGCACTGCTTTCAGCCCAGGCCAGTTTCTTCATCATTCTATTAAAAGGCAATCCTAAGTCACAAGGGCTGTGAATCTCAAAGAGCAAGTAGCCTTACAGACCTTGGTGAGACAGGTCTCCAGGCCCTCCAGAGGTTTGGCCTTGGGCGTGGGAAGAGGGTAGGGATATCCAGTCCACAGCTAAGAAAAAAGAGAGCTGAGAAACATCACAAGTTGTTGCTCATCACATTAGAGTTGAGAACAAGATGATGGAGACAAGGTCAGGAAGAAGAATTTAGGAGGGGAAAGCATTATATCCCAAACTCTCATATATTTTACATATTTACATTTTTAACTCCCGAAGAACAAACCTAATGTCTGTTCCTATGTTCTGGATAAGCATTTATTGCACTACTACCAAGTGTACACTGTCCTGCATTTGAAGACAGGGAAGACTGTTATCTACTATCCTGGTACTTTGACCTACCACATGACCAATGGGTCCTTAGATGAAGACTGCTTAGGAACAGAATAAATCTAAACCAAGTAAAGAATGGGAGAACAGGAACAACAGGGAGCCTCCCTGGGAAGACTGGAACACTAGTAGCTCTACATTTTGGCCCAGGTGGAAAAGAACAGATGTTATAGCAGGACTTTAGGCCATCCCTCAGAGCCAGTATATTTTTCTGGATCTTTTGCTATTGCCTTATTTCAGAAAGTAGAAGCTCTGTATGTGATGCCAGGCACTTTAGGCTCCCCATGTTTGATTTGCCATTATAGCCAGGAAATGAGGCGTCATCCGGAACTGAACACGCTGGAGACAATGCCCAGGGTGCTTGTGCAAAATGCGGAACACATGCGCTCTCCCCCTCACGCTCCAGGCTCCTGCTACACTTAGGCACTCTCACTAATTGTGAATCACATTAGATCAGCATGCAGCCAAGAGTGGGCTGGTGGAACAGCTGTTGCTGGAGGACTTGGTGAGCAACAGTTTAAGGGCATCTGGTAATAAAAGAAGAGAAACAGTGTCCAATATAAAAATAGAATGAGGCACTGTCAGAGCAGGTCTAAAAAGGGGGGCAGTAAAGCAAACTGGATTGTGCTCTCTACATGGCATGGATCAGGCTACTCTTCCTTCTCTGTGGATGAAGGTCCAAGGAGGGACCTATGTATGACATGACCCTCAGTGTCAGGACATCTCCCCCCCTTTCTCCTAAGTGATAAGTAGGACTTTTTAAAAATATATTTTTATTGATTTCAGAGAGGAAGGGAGAGAGCAAAAGACATAGAAACATCCATGATGAGAAGAGAATCATTGATCGGCTGCCCCCTGCATGCCCCCACTTGAAATTGATCCTGTAACCTCGATATATGCCCTGACCAGGAATTAAACCATACCTCCTGGTTCATAAATCAATGCTCATCCCCTGAGTTATGCTGGCCAGGAAGTATATTTTTTTAATTTGGACATGTGTCTGATCTATAATGTTGAACAAAAGAGATGCACCTATTGGTTATTGTGATATCTTTGTTGCCAAGGCATGAGGAGAGTCTGAATCCATCTCAAGATTTTTTTGTAATGCTCATAGGCAGGCACTGTATGTCACAAGGCACCAAGAGCCCAGAGATGAGATGAAAAGATCCCTAGACGCAGAACTTAGTGGAGGGGAGGGAGTTTACATGGAGATTAAGTCACATTAGCAGACTCACTCCTCTACCTTCCCTTAGAATATCTGTGATTCACACTTGTAATATGAATGTTTATGAATATGAAAGAATGGGAAGGCACAGAGAAGATATTGTGGGGATTCTTCTATAATGGGAGGAGAGTGGTTTAAAACTAAATTAATCTTCATCAAAATATGCTCCTTTGGGCTGGGATTTTATGACATTGCCACTTCCCATGAGGCCTCAGAACATAGTTGAATCCGTAAAGTTTCTTAGGATTCTAATAGCCAGACGTTTCTATCGGTTACCCAATTATAGATCCCTCTGCCTTCCTAGAGTTCCCATGATAATTCAAGGATGCCATGGCTACTAAATGGGGAGATACCTTTTCATACCATAAAAAAAGAATGTGCTCACGTTGTGGAAATCCCCAGTGCGATGGAGAACATGAACACTGTATAGCTAGCCCTCCCATCATGAGAGGGCGTGATGAAACTGATGCCTTTCCATGTAGAAACACAGGTGAAAGTGCAGGTCTCCTGCCCCATGCAGACCTCTCCCAGTGAAAGCACAATCTCATACCGCGGAACAGAGTTACGTGGCCAGCGTACCCGAGGTAAAGGTCCCTGGACCCTCAGAGTGAACAAGCAGAGTGTGAGACAACTAGAGACCCACAAAGTCTGCAGCGGCTGGCAGTTGGGTTATTTTAAGGTAAAACGGCCTTGTTCCTGGATCCCAATGTGCCTTACAAAAAATGACCGTATTCTCCGCATGCCATGCCATGAAAAGGCAGGGAAGCGCTGCTATAGAAGCCAGTGACTTGGAGACATCCTCAATTATAAAGGTGCAGGCATCCCAAACCAGTGGAGAACCTGGGGGGGGGGAATGTAGAAACTCCCCCACCGCTTGGAGAAGGACTCAGTGAAGACACTGACGCCATCACCTACCGTGGAAAAGAACATGGTGAAGGTGTAGACAGCAGCTTCCAGAACATAGCGGCTGCGAATGGCCAGGACCACGGGCGGCAGGAACATGAGGTTGCTCAGGCAGAGCAGCAGGGTGGACAGCAGCTGGAATCCGTAGGTGAGCGCGTCCGCACTGTCGGTGCAGCCCCAGCCCCGCCACCCTGCGGGCGGGCAAGGCACCGGGTGGGCACGGGAGGCGAGCGAGAGCTCAGCAAACCCTGCGGCTGGGGGCCCCTAGCTCAGCCCGCGCCACCACCAGGGGAGGTGGTCTTACCCCAGCACCACCCTCCGCTCCCCCAAACCCAGCCTCCGTCCGGCCCCCGGGCGGCCACCCCACCCCGGGCGCTCACCGGCCTTGCACTCGCAGGCCGCGTACAGGTAGTTGTGCGTGCGCAGCAGCTTGCACTGGCCGTGGGGCCCGCAGTCGTCCACACACGGGGACAGGAAGGTGCGCAGCCGCACCTCGGCAGTGGCGTTCCGGCACCGCACAAACCTGTGCGCACACACACACTGGGGGTCACGGGGGCTCAGTGCCACCTCCCGCCCCGCCTCCCCCCCCACAGCCACTCACCGCGGCCCCGCCCCGCACAGGGAGCGCAGGGTCAGGAACCAGGTCCCGGTCTGCGGGAAGGGGATTCGCAGCCTGGCCACGCGGGAGGCGGCGCTGACGGAGAGGAGGAAGCCAGCAAGGGACTCTGAGAGGGGCCGGGGGTCAGGAGAGAAAGGTCAACGGTGGGGTCACGACATAAAGAATCCTCACTGGCCTGCGCCCGCCCCACTTTCCAGGGCCCCCAGCCCATCCTTCCTCCGTGCCCTCCGCCACCCCCTGCCTGCCCCCTCCCCTTGGAACTGCCAGCCTTCTCTCCTCCCCCCGCTCCTCATCCTCACCTCTGGAACAGGTCACTGCCGCATCCCCCAGACTCAAGGGCACCTCGTGAGTCAGGCATCCAAACACGGTCACATTTTCCTGGCGCAGGGAGCTCTGGGGAGGGCGGTGTGAAGACGACACTGTCCCACCACCAGGTCCTCCCTCCACCATCATCCCAGACTCCTACCCCTGGTAACCCTTTCTTTCCCCTTAAACTCCTCCAGGCCTCGGCCAGAGACCTCACATTCCTGCAGGTGCTCTCTCAACACCAAAGCCAAGCTCTCCTCCCTTTTTAGAACACAAAACGTGGGAAAACACCAGATCTCCCACATCGGAGATGCTTCAGAGACTGATGAAGAGATAAGGCCCAATTCTGAACCCTTTGGGCAGAATTGTTAGACTGTTCAGGCTAAAGAGAATGTCCCCTTTTTTCAGTCTTAACTGGCTTGTCTCGGGGAAGGGAAGAAGTGATGCTGCTGGACGGAGAAAGTCGTTGTGAACAAAGGCAACTGTAAGGTTTGCAATCATCTTCGCCACCTCACCGGAGTCGGAAGGCAGGAAGCATGGGAAGAAATGGACTCTTCCTCAGGTGAAATGATCAGGTACTCGCGGGGCAGGGGATGGGGGTGGGGGGGCAGTAATAGAATGCCTGAGGGATTAAATGTAGCCGCCTGGCTGGGATTAAAAGAAACCGGATATCCATAGGAATAAATGTAAAGGCTTGTCTAAGGAATAAAGGTGGAGGTTACCATAAACTCATCTCCAGAAGGATTTGAGGCAGCTTATTAGATACATATGGCAGGATAAAATGAATGCATGAAGGAAATTGAAAACTCAGGATAGAACCATAAAATTTGCTCCTAAACGTGGGCCATATATTTGATGCTGACTTCCAAGCAACCAAAGCAAAGAAGGAAACATGATGAGTACTCAGATTTGTAAGTCCATCAGATAAAGGTTAATCAGAGGCCCATTAGAGTAAATGGACAAGAATGCAGAGGGGGTCAGGGTGAGGAGCTGCCAGGGGCTGGATCTCTATTCTCAGGATACTGAGGAAGAACAAGTATGGTGCAGCTGGTCTAGGTCAAATTAAGATTTCACTGTCATTGCCCAAAGGTATGCCAATAACAAATAAACATACATTGTTTAGCCAGAACAGAGTCAAACAGAATCTGAGTATAAAAATGAGGAGCATCTTCAGGTTGAAGAATAGCTCTGTCCTGACCAGCAGGAGCACCTGAAAGTTCTGACCTATATACCATAAAAGACCACATCAAGCCACAGACCAGATCTCAGGTCAGTTCATAGGAAAATGGTCCCTGCCCCAGAGCTGGAGGATAATAGAATTAAAAGGATCCCTGGCTGAGCGATCCTTATTGGATCAATGCTAACCTAAGAGAGTTGCTAATGGCCTGACACAGGACTCTGCCCTTAGCCCAGTCTTATCCAATGCTGAAAATAATGACTAAAAGGTACAGAAGGCTGGCTTTTCAAGTGTAAGAATTACCATAGTGGAGAAAGCCCAAGACTCAAACCAGTATCATTAGGCCATGCCTCAAAGATGAACATAAATTCTTCCATTGGGGTTAAAAAGTTCATTGCAAAAATATGAGTTGGGAATTGACAGTAGGTCACATGAACCAGGCTCAGGGCACAAAATATGTATGCCCCTTGGTTACAATTAGATAACTAAGAAGTTAATATGGAAAAGGACTGGGAAGATAAAAGACTAAGCAGTTATTTTATGAGGATGTCTTCCTCTATTTTCCAAAGCTTTTACATGTGATTCTATTGTTTCTATAATTAAAAAGTAAATGAATAAAATTGTTTATGAAGAAAATAAAAAGGAAGGAGATCTTTATTCACCCCAAACCCCAGGTGATCGGTGTGGTGCAGTAGCAGAAAGAGGTAATATAATCATAGGCTGTACACACGCCCTGGTCAGACCACCTTGGAACATTTATTTCTGAGACATGTTGACCAGAGGTTTGACCAAAGGAGACAGCAGAAGATGGAGGGAGGTCTAAGATGCTGATATTTTTCAGCTTTGAGAAGATTGAGGGGCACCTGAAGGGCTGCTAAAATAGGATAGGGATACAACAAATGCACCACACTAATACAAGATGTGAATAATTGGGGAGATTGTGTGGGTTAAGAGAGGGGACATGGAAACTCTCTGTACTTTCCATTCAATTTTTCTATAACATGCTCTGAAAAAATCAAGTCTATTAACTTTTTTTTTTTTAAGGATTGGGATAGATTCACTGAAATATAGCTTCTGGGGCAAAACAAAGATCAGATCATAAAAAGCCACAGAGGTAGGTTTGCATGGAATGTCAAGATTGCCCTTAGCAACTGGAACTGTCTAAACATGGCCTCCGTAGGTGAGCTCCCCATCACAGGAGATATGCAAGAAAAGTGAACACTTGCTGTAGAGAGAGGCCCTTAGTAAGTGGGCGGTTCAGCTACAAAACTGGGAAAATCTGGGCCGTTCTGAATTGCCCTGGCTGACGCAGCCCATTCGCAATAGAGTCAATACCCAGGGCATGTTGGTTGACCAGAATTGGGCTGATAGGGTCTCTAATCTTAAAGTTGGGTAAAAGCAACCTGCATAGTCTTCCACACTTGTCACCTTCTTTTTCAAGTTCCCCCAGAGGGGCAGCCTCCCCCTCTCCACAAAGTACCGCATTGAGATGGAGCTCCAGGCTAAGGACACCTCCACTGTCCAGCACCGGCAGCAGCCTCAGGCCGAACACAGCAGGGCGCTCAGGGGGGAGGGCCACGCTGGGGCCAAAGAAGATGTAGAAGTGGACAGAGAAGGTGTCCAGCTCATTGCGCAGAGTCGGGCGCACCGGCCAGCAGTGCTCAGGTGGAGATGTGGACCCAGGCTCTTCCACAGGGGCAGCAAGGGATGGTGGCTCTAGGGGCAGTGGTTGGTTGCCCAGTGACTGAGGCATGTTCATGGCAGCTCCGGGGGCCAGGGCACGAGTCAGGCTAGGCTTTGGGCACGCTGTGGGGCAAAGGAAATCAGAGCTGAAGCCTGCCACCCTCCCAGCCCTTCAGCCCCACCACAAACCAGATCTGAGCCAGACAGGATTTAACAAGGGTGGGAGGGGTGAGAACTAGAGTCAAATGCCCCTTGGGAGTATGTGGCTTCCAGGGTCACAGTAAAGGGTCCAGGGACTTCCTAGTGGTCACAGATAATAGAATGTCACATTGGAGGGAATCAAGGTCAGCTCTCCCTCCCGAAGGACACTGATGACTGCCCTCTCACTGGCTTGCATGGGCTTTTGCAAGGCCAGTGTCCCAGAGGTCCTAGCTGTCCTTGCTTTCCCGGAAACTGAAAGAGAGATTAAATTAAGGAGAACAATCAGGTCCCTTAGTGAGCCCCAAGTGGTGGGAAAATTATCTGAAAGCTTTCCAGTGACTGCAAGCTCCAAGCGGAGGGGCTTCAGGGAGTGTGAAGGAGCCTGGGTGGGGGTCAGGGAGATTGTAGGGACATGGCAGAGGAGCAATGGACATAGCCACCATGCCTGCCTCTCCCCAATCACAGATGTCAACACAAGCTGGGTGGCTGGGGCAGATGTGGGCTTCTGACCTTGCAACCGCACACACAGCTGGAAGCGGATGGTCCTGCCAGAGCCCCGGGATGGTGTCTCCACACGCACGTAGACCCAGCGCCCCCAAGGAGGCAGTGCTAGCTCCAGCTGGCATACCGAGGCACCTCCACATGCCACAGAGCTTGAGTTGTGCAGGGGTGGGGCCTTGGGACGTAGGCGAAGTGTCAGGGGGCAGGCGGATGCCCCTCGGCCCCCCACACACACCAACTGTGCTGAAACCCTGTAAGTGAAGCTGGGCACAAAGACCCTGGCAGAGGAGAGTTTGGGGGTAAGAAAACATAGGGTATGGAAAGGTGAGAGGGACACCAGAATGAGGGGAACACTAGGAAGAAGGGGGCAAGAAGGAGCTAGGGACACGAGAAGGGGAAGCCTTTTCAGGTCCTCCTCTCTGTGCTGGGAGAGAGGGAGGCAGGAGTCCAACCCGCCCTGGGGGCTCTGGGAGGCCCAGAGGGACAGCCGGAACAGGCAGACAGACTTAGAGGCCAAGAGGAGCCTGTTCTCTGAGGTCAGGGAAGGAAGAAGGAAAGGGCCAGGTTTGGGGGTGGGGGGGATTCAACTTACTTGTATAGGGCTGAGCGATTGTGGGGGGAGAGGATTTGCTCTGAGGGACGGCCAGGCACCAGCACAGCAACGTCCAGTAAACGCCGGACAATCAGCTGTGGCTGAAGGAGGTACTGACACTCATCCTGGAGACCCTAAGACAAAAGCAGGGGTGGTGGGAGGAAAGACAGCAAGGGTGCTGCTAAAGCAAGATGAACAGAAATGGCCGATGGGGGGAACACCTCCTCTGGCCTCCTGCTCCCAGGGCAGTGACTGAGGTCTCTCCAAATTCTGGGTCCTTCCTGCTGGATTAGCTCTGTCCTTCTTAGATCTGCAGGATCTTCTGTGATCAGGCCCAGTCTGATCCTGCAATCTAACCCCTCCTCCTGAGCATTCCTGAACAGCCCCTCAAGGCAATTTCAAACCACTCCAACCCCCTACCAAACCCTCAGGAACTTACAGCACTGGCTCTCTTTGGGCACTGGAAAGCTCCATAAAGGCCTCCAATCCAAACCTCCCTCCCCAACAATGTGAACCTTTAATTTCCTTTATTCCCCACCTGCCCTTTCCAAGTGCTTGTCCATGCTCTGCTTTAATACCCCGAGGGAAGGGCCACTTTTTAGCTCCAGGCAACTTGAGGATAGAAACCTGATCTTATTTTTGTTTCCCCAGACACAAAGCCTAACAGAAAGTGTACAACTCACAGATGAGTTTGCTAGAATTAGTGAAGAAATGAATCAAACACAGCTGAGGGCAGCTCTGACGTTCATGAAGCCAAAGCCTGCTCTGTCTCAAGGGGCCCACAGGTGCATCTGCTCCTTCTGCTCAGGGTAAAGAACAGCCACATCTCCCTGCTCTTCTGGATCAGACCCACAGCCCTTCTCTCCTCAGCTGACACCACCCCTACCCCATACAGCTTTAGCATTCTTCAGCGAACACAGTCCCATTTACTCCAGTTCCTTCTCTGCAGCGTTTGCAACTATCTAAGCCCTGAAAGTGGAACAGTTCAGGGAAGGAGGGGCCTCCTGAATAGGGTTCTCTGATCTGAGATTAGAGGACCTTGTGCAACCCAATAAAGTAGAGGCCACTGTTCACGTACATGTTTATTCTGACCGAGACATAGCTTTAAACCTTGTTCTGGGACAAGAGCTCCAGGTTCTGACATGCCACTGAATTCCACACCATGGAACAAGCCAGCCAAGGCTCCGAGTTCCAGCAAAGCTGGAAGGAGGCCTTGAAAGATGCAAAGCCAGAAAATCCCATTACCCTCTGCCTGGAATTTTCCTGTGATTTTTGCATCACTGCATCCCTAACGCCTCGCACACCACCTGGCAAACACTTAGATGCTAAAAAAAGTATCTGCTGAGTTAAAGAATGGAGATCAAAAAGAGTATACCTAAAAAGAAAAAAGAGGACTGTGCCTTCGGAGAGCTCCTAAACCCCTCATTTCTCAGGGACTGCAATCTGATATCCAAAGCAAATGTCCCTCATCTTTGGTATCAAGCCTTAAGGACCAGAACTACTAGCACAAGTGACTTCATCAACCCCACTTCCCATGACAGGAATCACCCACAGCAATCTTGTGGTGAAAGATCCCCAAGGGCAGGCGCCCATGCTCGGGAAGTGGCCCATTTCCTTGTTGGACAGTTTGGGGGAAGAAAAACTGCTCCATTTATTGCTTGCTAGTGGCTTAACTGAAGGATCAGTGGACATACATCAATGGTTAAGGTGTGCTCCTGCCTTACACTGTATGAGGTGCACATCCAATACCCCTCCTTATTGTAAGAGGAGCATTCAGTGGAGACCAGGGAAGGTGCAGAGCTTCAGCGACCTTCACCCTGTGATGGGGCTAATGAAAGGGCACCAGAATGAAAGTCCTCAAGAGCAGCCAAGGCAAAAGCCAAGTGAGAGTCCAAACTGAGTCAACATCAGAGGGCATGGAAGGAACAGGGTCAAAGCCGGGAAACTTGGGAAACAAAAGGGCCAAAAGTGAGAAGTGTGGGAAAGAAGCTGGAACAGAACACCCTAGATTGATTCCTACACTGTCCTAGTAGGCTGGGACGGGTTTCTTTAGAAAGACCTAAACAGGGTGGCCAGTCCCAGGCTCTGGATGGGGCTTGTAGACTGAAGGTGCCCCAAAACCACGTAGCCTTCTTTGTGAGAATAGCCTAGTACCCCATACATGTCAGTCCCTGACCCAGCATCGGTTAGCAATAGTCAACATGTACATAAATGAGTGCTGGACAGACTACAGAAGGCAAGAGTGGAAGTAGGAAAACCACTTAAAAGGTTACTGGGGTGGCCCAGGAGAAAGCGGAGGGCAGGTCTGCTAAGAGTGGAAATAGAAGTAGATGCATAAAGGACATGCTTTTAGAAGTAGTCAATGAGACTTATCTTTAGGAATTGATTGTAGAGAAGTGAAGAGGGTAGAAGAATCAAGGATGACATCTAAATTTGGAGCTTGAGCAATCAGTGAATGGCAGTGCCATTTACTGAGAAGAAGACTAAAAAAAGAAAAGATTTGGACTGGGAGAAGTGAAATGGGAACTGAAGAGATTTTTGCTTTTGGCTTTGTTTCAATTTATACAGGCTAAGTTTGAGACATTTCTTAGATTTCTAATCGAAGATGTCAAGTAAGCAGGTTGCGTATAAAGTCTGAAATTCAAAGAAATTAGGACTCACTGAGTATACTTGGAAGGCATTAACTTATAGGTGGTTCTTAAAACTATTGTGCTGGAGATCGCTAACAAGAGAATAGATAAATAAGAAAGGAATTGTCCTAGGACCAAGCACTGAAACCCACAATATGTTTGACCAAGCAGAGAAGACACCAGGAAAAGGAGGCAGAGAAGGAGTGGCAGTGGGCAGTGGGCAGGAGGAAAACCAGAGAGTTCTGTGAAGGCCAAGAGAAGAGTCCTTCAAGAAGGGAAGAGTGATATAAGGAACTTATTACAGCTAGCTACTAGTTAACTCTGGGGAGGGGAAGAGGGAACTATAAGGGAGACAGGAGAAGAGGAAGACTTACTTTTCACTGCCTTTTGTACCTTTCGAATGTTGTACCAGGTGCATTTATTACCTATTCAAAACACAAACAAAATAGTTGAGGAGGAGAAAGAGCAGAATGAGTGCTGTTAGCAGATTTTACCTCTTCAGTTGAGATACTGAGCCATGTTTCATCCTAGTTTATGGATTCAACCAAATCCCTTCTTCAGTACAATCTGCTATCTGTTTCCTTATCTTGGTTTTCTTTATTTTACCTGCTGTCATTTACTTTCAAATCTTAAACTGGGGAGAGGAAGCATTCAAAGAGAACTATGCCCCAGATATTTTGGGGAACTTTCCCCTAATGAGCCATTGGGTGCCAGATGTTACCCACAGTTCAAAGGCCAGCCCCTTAGGGCAGACTGGCAGCTGGACATCACAGGATGAACACATGTTCCGAGACAGGAAAGGCAAGGAAATGGAGGGCATGGGTCAAGATGGAAGAGCTTGATAGAAAGAGGAGAGGAAAGGAGGAGGAGATCAGTTTTGGACAATATGAGTTTGAGAAGATGGCAGAAGGGCAACAAAAATTTGCCACACCCCCACTATGTGCCAGGCTCTGTGCTGGGTGCTGGGAACACAGTGGTGAATAACACAGATACATTGGCTAAAAGAAGTGTGGGACCAGAGCTCAGGACAGTGGCCTGGACCAGATAAGTCACTTCCCTTTAACAACCTCCTAAGATTTTCTATCACTCTCAGGATAAAGTTCAAACTTCTAGATCCTTTATGATCTGGCCTCTGCTCACCCCTCCCACTCCTTTATTCATCCCAGCAACTGCCCCACACTGAACCACTACAGTTCTCAAGCTTTAGCCCATGCTACACCCATCCTGCAATGCCTTTCCTTGCCTTCTCAATCTCAGGCCTCACCTTCCAACAGTTTCCTAAGACCACCTCTACAAGCTGAGTTAGCCATCTCTCCTTTGTCCTCTCAAAACACCTCTTATATCTCACTACCATGCATCTTATTTTTCTGTGTCCCCAGCACTCAACCCAAGGCCTGGGACAAAGCAGGTACTCAAGGACTAAGGTCTAAAGAAAGGTCTGAGCTTACCCCCAAAGTTAACGAGGGTCCTAAAAACAGTCCTGCCTTCTTATTGCTAGGACTTTTTAGTCCCACCCAAGGATATCCCTGAACCCACATTACTTCCTGTGTTGACCAAGTCTCATAGGAAGTCAAGACCTGGAATAAGGAAAAAGCAACTTGAGAAGATGGGGCCCTGGAAAAATGTTCTGGATAATCTACCCACAGGCTAGAATCTAGGGAATTAACCAAAAAAAAAAACTTAAAGAATCCTAAAAAGCCCATTTAAGATTCCTAAAGGTAGTCAAATTCTCAGAGGGACTACAAAGATGATCCTTTCTTCCCCATCCCCACTCTTTGAGCCTTCCAGAACAGGCCTAACTGAAGAGCTACATCTCTCATGGTGTCCAGGTCTGCTGCCATTCATGGGCAAGGTGTAATTGTGCCCTCCTCTCTCTAATCTCACCACACTCTGGGGAGTTCTGCTGGCTAGGGCTCCAGCTTGCAGTATTAAGTCCCCCACACCCCACTTGCTATCTCTAGTTGCAAATGGGTACGTCAACCAAACCTGGTTCTGACCTCTCCTAACTAGGCTTCAGCTCCCATAATATCAACCCAGGCCTAGGTCCTATTTCCTCCTGACCACCCAGAAAAGTTTTTGGATAACTAGAGGAGAGCTTCAGAAAGATTTTCCCTGCCAGTCCTCACAAAGAGAGTCCAGGACCAGAGTTAGGATCAGGAACTGGCTCTTTGGAATTTGACCAAAGACCTAAGACAGTCCTCCAAATAGAATAACTCTTCGTTCTGATAGGTGTCAAGACCTTCCTAGAACCCAGAGCCATTTCCAGGTGAGCGCCCAACATGCTCTCATGCAGAGGGCTCCCAGGCCTTGACAGGAAGTTCTCTCGTACATCTCTCTTAGGAAAAACAGCCTATCACTGAGGCCTCCAGACATTCCGTCAGCCCTAGTTCCCATTCTGAAAACAGCAATGCCAGTACACATGTCCCTGTGGGATTCTCAGATCATTCAGCTACAGTAGGAGGAAGAAAAGTGAGTCTACCACAACCACAGAGCTCCTTCCGTCAAAGATCTCGGCCTGGAGAGGTATCTCCAGATCATATCTTCACCTGATTGGGAATTTATGTCCCTCTCAATTCTCAATAGCCAAACCCTGATAGCTTTCATGTTCTTTAGCATCCTGTTCTTTAAATCCTCTCTCTGCTCATGCTTAGTCCTTACCACTGGCCCACACACACTTGGCCATCCCACTCTTGACAATGACCAACGGGAGTAAGAAAACCATAGATCTTGTCACTACAAGGAGGAAGTCTGCCCAACACCCAGGAGTGGCAGGAAAACTCTGTGGCATTTCCTTCCACTCCAAACCGGCTGGGAAAGGGATTCTGACCTTTGAACATACACTTCAGATGTTAACCCCTCTGCTCTATGAAATCAGTACAGATATTAGGAGGAAAGAGAGGCAACAGTCTGGATGGACACCAGCTGCCTCCTGCCCCAGAGTGTCCGTGCATGGTCTTCCAGAGGGTGGAGGGACCTGAAATCATGTCAGAAGAGGAACACATCCCCCCAGATGGACTCACAGGGCTATCTTGAGTTTGTGCAGCAGCATTTGACTTGTCCCCAGCTGGCTTCTGATCGATTAACCCTTGCACCTTCCAATAGGAAGGGAGACTACTCTGCAGTGCTGGGGCCTCTGGCTGACTGCAGACTCTGAACTTTCCTCTCAGCTTACATGGACCCACCATGTCCTTCTAAGGTTCCCAAACTGCCTCATACAAATCTTGACCCACCAAGTGACCTGCCGGCCTCTAACTAGGGTGCATCCCGGCCACCCTCATGCAGTTTCCCATCCTGGTAAAAGGCTGGTGTCCCAGGCAACCAGGAGGGGAATTCAGCAGAGATGGAGAAGCAGCTCTGGCCCCTCCTGCCCTAAACAACATCAACCCACCTTGACAGAGATGTGGCCGTGGGCCTGGGGAAGGTGGGCAGCCAAGAACCAGTCCCCAGGTAAGGGGCTGCTGACGTTAAAGATGCCTGACGTGCGGTTGGGCAGTGTCCAGCTGAGGGTCAGTGAGAAAACCCCAGGCACAGCCGTGTCCCCTGGGAAGTGTGTGTGCAGGGGATTGATGACAGGGGGTGCCCCGGACCGGAAATACCTGGGGACCAGAATGAGGAGAGGAGGAAAGCAATGAGGTGGGAGATGAGAAATGGGGAGAAGAAAGGAGAACAGTCACTCATCACCAGCAAATAGATTCCCTATACTGACACATATAACAAAGTCGATCCAGGTCCGGGGTCGGCACAGAAGGGGTGAAAGGTCAGCGAAGGCACTCACACAGTCACACTTTGGTCTCGAAATAACCATGAAACAGAGGTCTTGGCCCTCACTCAGTCATACTGCAACCTCAACAAGGGTCAGGGGTCATGGACAAGAGGTCAGTTTAGATACTCATAAAATAACACTTTTAGTTTGGAAAGCGGTCTGGGGTTAGAAGTGAGGGTCACGAGGTTAACTCAGACACTCACACAGTCACGCTTTGGTCCGGGCAATGGTCCCCAAAGGATCCCCCCTGCTCCTTGAAGATGATGAGGTTCCAAACAGCCAGGAATGTGTCCTCAGGAACATGGAAGTGGAAGAGTTCGGTGCTGGCAAAGGAGCGGAAAGGACTCAGCTTGCGGGGTGAGCAGGTGGAGTAATCGGTCAGGAAGAGGCCTCCTGGGGAGCAGGAGAGAAAGAAAGGGGCAGGTGGGATAAAGGGCATTTCCATTAAGCAGCAGGCACACCAGTCTTCCTCACCAATAGCACCAACTCCACAAACGTTCTTCTCTGAGACAAGAACTGGGTCTCATGCTGCCCTAACCATCATCTGCTTTAATCTTTACAACGACCTTGAAAAAAAATGACCTGTTTTTATAGATAAGGGAACTGAGGCTTAAACCTAAGTCTGTATAACTCCAAAATCAGGGCCCTTTATATGACCCCACAGCTCCCCTCACTTAGGAGTCATTGTTCTGCTGTTACCAAGCCTAACAAAACAGAGGTGTGGACAGTGAGCATGCGAGTGTGTGTGTTTGCACGGCTCTTAGGCCACTGAGCTGGCTAGAACTCCACCTGTGGGGCTTGGGAGTCAGCATGAAACTGTGTAACTTCCTTGTTTATTTTCTTCCCCCTTCAGTTCCCCTGTGGTCAGGAGCAGTAAAAATCCTCAGAAGCTTCACAAGAGCTGTCTGTGTACCGGCTCAGGGCAGGAGGGGCAAGGGGAAAGTGTGGTGAGTCTGCGAGGGGCCTGCTTGGGTGGCAGAGGCAAGGACAGGAGCTGGCAGGCCACCACCAAAGTCCCTGGGAGAGGAGGAAAGGGAGTCACCAGGCTCTCTAGGGCTCAGAATAAGCAGCCAGAGGGGCTTCCCAGAGGGAGCCCCAGGGAAGCAGTCAACGTAGTGGAATCTCAAACCTCTTGGGAATATTCATATGCAGGGCAGGAGGAGGTGGGAGGGTCATCTCTAAATGAAATGCTAAGATACCTGATCATGGCTGTTAGGAGCAAAGCCAAGGTGAATAGGAAAGTCTGGTGTCAGCAGCTAGGACTGCTATAATAGTGAAAATAACCCAGTACCTCAGCTGGATAGCAGAGTCCCAAATGGCAGGCAAAGTTCTGGGGAATCTGACAGCCTGGAAACAAGTCTAGTCCCAGAGAAGGCCAGAAGATGCCTCTAAGACAGGTGAGAATGTTAGGAAATCACAGCTTCAGTTTTCAGCCAAATAGGAAATACCCACAGGGCTTACCTAGTCTGACAATTTCCCTCTCTAGAAATGGGAGATTTAACTCCAAAAATGAGGTATTTGCAATAACAGAGAAAGAGAGATCTGGGGAAAGGAGGCAGCTGAAGGAGGCAGGCACCCTGGTTAAGGTTGGCCCCCACTGAGCTGCGGCAACTTCCAGAGTCACCCTGCAGAGAAGTGGAGGACATGGTCACACCCAAGGATAGTCAGTCCATTTTAGACCACTTGATCAGTCTGTACTGTCAGCAAGATCTGCCACCTTGCAAGCTGAGTGCTGCCCAGGAACCAGAGGCTCACAGAGCAGCACTGAGAGAGCAGCGGCAATGTATCTAAGAGGGAGGAAGGGAAGTGAACCAACTATGGGGAAGATAGGTTGCCTAGGACCCTGGCTATGACAACCGGAAGGCAGGAAGCCAAGAACTGAATAATCTAATCTCCTGTCACAAGAAAGCAGAGCTCTGGAGCACCCTCTGCTGGGGGCAGGGTGGCTTCTCCTCCCCAAGACTGGTACCATGAAATGAGTCATTGCTATTCTTAGGAAGAAATCTTGGCCAGGCCCCAGCGCAGACCCTCAGAGAGCTGCTCGTGAAAAACAGCTAATGATCTTTGGGAAACAACAGACAAACGAGCACACAGAGCCCCAGTGATTCAAATGAACATGGCATGTCCCCATTCACTCCAAGTTTTGCTTTGGGGCTGCTTTCATCTAGGCCAGTGGTTCTCAATCTGTGGGGGTCGAACGACACTTTCACAGGGGTTGCCTAAGACCATCGGAAAACACAGGTATTTACATTATAATTCACAACAATAGCAAAATTACAGTTAATGAAGTATGGTTGGGGGTCACCACAACATGAGGAACTGTATTAAAGGGTCGCGGCATTAGAAAGGTTGAGAACCACTGATCTAGGCCCACAGAGCGTGTCCCACAGGAGGCTTGAGTAAGGTGCCAGACAAGCTCAGATGACTCTGGATGCCCCAGTATTTCCAAATGGAGCTCCGGTGATTCTCCTCCACCACCTGAAACACACACACACACACACACACACACACACACACACACACACACACAGAGGCTAAGGCTGGCCTGCTGATGACAGCACTAGGTAGGAAAAAAGGGTCACTTTCTGGAATGGCAAGGCCTGTCTGGGTTATGTAAATGCAGTCAGCTGAGCCCCAGGACCAGGAGACCCAGGTGATACCTTCCATTCCTGCAGTGAAAGCCAACAATAAGCATTTATGGAGACCGACTGTGCTGCTATCTCTGGTCCTGTGACACTGGCAGCCCCTCCTCAAGCAGAGTGTATCACGCCCACCAGGCCTCAGGTCACAGAGCACTCCTGCAGGGCAGGCCACAGTTACCAAGGCGGTGACTACGAACAGCAGGAAGGGCACCTCTGCCTGCAGTCGGGCCCATGCAGCATGCTTTTCCAACTTCATTGCAATTCTCCCAAAACACCTAAACCTGCTTCTGGACAATCCTGCTTTAATCCACATCTCTCTACTCTGTGGCTGTCAGTCAGCTACCCGAGTCAGCTCTTGCTTACCCAAATGAGCTCATGAACAAAGATGCCATAATGACAAAAATGGAAGCTAGGAATTGGGCTCAACAGTAGGGACTCCCCCTCACCCAAACGGAAAATCTGACCTGGTTACTACCTTCCTTCAAGGAGTCAGACTGGGGGCAGGTGGATTCCCTGTATGTGTTATGAAGCATCCAAACAGGAACAATCCACTGGGAAGCTAACACTTCAGTGCTCTGTCTACAGGAGCAGGCTGAAGAAAACATGTGTGGGCCATAACACATGCCCTCCCCTTACACAATAATGTAAGATACTCAGAAGACACACAGGCTCACCTGCACCCCATGCAACATGCATGTGCCTGCACTCACCAATGCACAATCATGTACACACACACAATCATGTACACACACAGCATTCCCACAGATCCCTCAGGTATACCCTCAGACATGTAAGTGTCCAGACACCAGTGAGCTTGGGGCAGTGACCTTTGGCACGCATTCATCTCCTCAAGTTTGTACATTGAACCTGCTCCCCAGAGCTCACTGAATCCCAGCCCCCACCCCTAGCTATTCTGTTAGTGATTAGTGCCAGAGACTCTCTCAGGCACATCTGCATCCTATCTAGAGTGCCCCCAACCCCTTCCCCGAGGTAGCTGAGGTTTGGGGCATGAGGACCATAGTCATCTCCTTAGGATGGGACCATCTTTATGGCACAACTCCTCTGACCAGGACCCCTCTCCTCCTCCCACATTCCACCTGTTAAGAAGTTGGACCTCTCCCTCTTCTCATCTAAATCACTTTCTGGTTGGATGGTAGCCCTCGGTTGACAACTGGCAAATGAGGACGAGTTTGTGATGAAGCCTCCTTGTGGGCAGACAGCAGGGAGGACAGACTGTGCTTTCAGCCTTTCCCCACTTGGGTTTGTTTTCCTATTAGGCATATATTGCAGTGAAAAAAACTAGTGTGGGGTAGTAATTAGGAAACCTTTTTCTAGCCCCAACACTGCCATTTACAAGCCGTATGACCTAGAACAAATTGCTCCCCTGCTGAGCCTCAGTTTCCCCATCTGTAAAATGGCCTTTGAGTTTCCACCCTGCTCTAAAAGTGTAAGGAATTGCCCAACCGGTTTGGCTCAGTGGATAGAGCACTGGCCTGTGGACCAAAGGGTCCTGGGTTCAATTCCAGCCAAGGGGGTACGTACCTTGGTTGCAGGCTCCTCCCCGGCTGGGGCCTTGGTGGGAGGAGGGGGAGGCGCGTGCAGGAGGCAACCAATTGATGTGTTTCTCTCACCTTGTTGTTTCTCTCTAAAAGATCAATGGGAAAATACCCTCAGGTGAGGATTAATAAAAACAAACAAAAAAAGTGTCAGGAATTATTCCTAGGCAAATCAAGCTTATTTGGAAGAAAACTCATTACAAGAAGAAAACTCATTATAATGGCAACTAATCCATGTCCATCTGTTTGCTACATGTTATTTTCAAAACTGCTTTTTTTTTTTAAAACCCTGTTTTCATGACTACTATCTCAAAAGTTTAGGCTAACTCTTCCCAGCACTGGACCAGAGGCGGTCTGGTGTGGGAATATGTCTCTCCCATCGAACTTTATGAGCAGGAGCAAGACTCCCTTGGAAAAGCAAGTGTCAACATGGGGTCAGAATGCACACCGGGAATGGAACCTTGGTGTCCCTGTCCTAGGATGAGCTGAGCCTCAAGTCCACAGCAGCTACCTCTCTCTTCTGACCCTCCCAACTCCTCCCAGAAGTGTAAGAAACTCTCTCCACCCTAATTCTCCCCACTTCTTCCCCCAGGATCTAGTCACCAAGGCCCCACCTCTCCCGAATCCCCACCCCACCCTCCAGGCCACCCATCCCTGCCTCAGTCCTCGCTGCTTCTGCACTCACCAGCCCCTGGGCCAAGGACAGAAAACAGCGACAGCAGCAACAGGGCTGGTGGCAGCTGGAGCCCAGACCTGAGCCGAGGCTGGGAGAGGGGCAGGGGGTGAGAGAGAGGGGTAGGTGGTGGGAGAGACTGGGGTGAACTCAGGGAAGCGGGCAGAGGCGGAGATGATGGGCTGCGCTGGGCTGGGCACGGGGGCTTGAACGCGGGCAGCAGGGCTTGGGATGGAAGAAGCGGCTGGAGTAAGGGCAGGGTGGGCGCCCGGGGCTGAAGCAAACCCTGGGGATGGGGCGGGGGCTGGGACCGGGGTGGGGCTGGAGTTTGTGGCCGGAGCTGGGACCGGGGCAGAGGGGAGGAGGGGGGCCCGGCCCGGGCCCGGGTCTGAGGCTGGAGGGGGCGCCTGGGCTGGGACCTGCATCTGGGCATTCGCTGGTGTCCCGGCCGGGACGGGCACCGATGGGGGCAGCAGGCCGGGCGAGGGCCCGCGGGCCCGGGCCTGGGTCGGGAGGCTGGGACGCGGGGCCGGGGCCGGGGCTGGGCCATGGCCCGGGGCGGGGGCGGGGCCGGGCGGGCCAGCGCGGCGCTCGCGGAGCTGACCCGCGGCTCCGCTCCCACCCCCGGGGGCGGCCTCGCTGTGCTCGGGGGGCCCTGGGGCCGGGCGGCGGGGGCCGAGCCGGGGACTAGGCTAGGAGTCCAGGCCTGGGCGACGCCGGGCGGCGCTGAACCGGCGATCGCCAGGCCCCGCGGCGGCCGCGGCCTGACGTCGGCGGCGCTCCGCCCCTCGGCCGGCTCGATTGGTCCCCGCTGGGCTCCGCGGACCGACTCCGCCTCGCCCGGCCGGCCCGGCCCCGCCGCGCAGCCCCACGGCCCCCCCGGGGGACCCCGCCGAGACCCCCACACACCCAGGCACGCACGGAGGTCCCCACAGGCACCCGCAAAGCCTCACCCAGCGCCTCTCCAAGAGGCGCGCCCACCCCCTCCAGACGCAACGCCGCCCTCTCCGGGGACCTCGCCCACCGGGCGACCGACCGGACGGCTGGTGACGCCGACTGTGAGCGTTCCAGTTGCCCGGGTGACGGGCTCCTTCTCCTCCGGCCTGGGTTCCAGAGGCTTCAATCAAGTCTCCCCGCCGGCCCCGGCTCCCCCTCGTCCCGCCCCCCTCCCACCCTCCCCCAGATCTGGCTAGAGCTCCTTGGGGGAACTTCTGCAGGTGTCCAAGGCTCCCGCCAGCCAGCACCCAGCGCCCTGCAGCCGGGTTTCATCCACAGCCGGCAGCCTTCCCGCTCTCTCGGAGCTAACACTTCCCACGCCCCGCTTCAGGCAAGATCCTGACCCGAGGAACTTGTAAAAGCCAAGCCAAAGCCCAAAAGTATGTAGTCTCCGATGTCCACCTCTAAAGCTGCACCCCATTTCCTTCCTAACACCTCTGTCCCTCCCCACCTCAGTGCAACCCACTCCCATCCTCTACTTTTCATCCTTACCTTCTTCCCCCTTTCCCCCCCCCCTTCCTCTCTTCCCATCCCCTGCTTCTCCACCCTGCCCCCATCCCTTTTTCTTCTTGTCCACGTCTACTCCCCATCTTCCTCTCTAGGTCACCTTACTCTCCTCCTATCTTTCCCCTACTTCCTGTCCCAACCTTGCCCTTTGGAAAGGCCCTGATGAGTTTAAGTGATATATTTAGTATCTCAGGAGCATAGTGGGTAGAGGGGGAAACAAGTGCAGGAAAAGTTAAGGCTGGGATCCTTAGGCACTGTTGCAAATGACAGGCCTTGAATATCAGGACCAAGAAATTTGGGCTTAATCCTTAAGACTGAGTCAATGAGTATTTTTTAAATATATTTTTATTGATTTTAGAGGGAGAGAGAGAGAGATTCTCTCTCAATGATGACAGAGAATCATCAATTGGCTGCCTCCTGCATACCCTCTACTGAGGATCAAATCTGAAACCCAGGCATGTGCCCTGACCGGGAATTGAATCTTAACTTCCTGGTTCATAGGTTGATGCTCAACCACTGAATCACATGGGCCAGGCAATGCGTATTTTTAAGCAAGGAAATGCCGTTGTTACGTTTTAGAGATCACAACTGGGTCATTAAGGAGTATTCACTCCTTGTGGATATACTTCCAAGAGAAATAAGGCTGCAGCAGGTGCAACCTGGATGAGCGCTAGTGGTGCAGCGCTTGGTGCACTGCTGCATCCCCGAGGGGTCCCGGATCGTGAAATGGCTCAGGCCAGGCTGAGAGGCCCCCACCCCACCCCCGTGCATGAATCCATACACCGGGCCTCTAGTAAAAGTGTAAGTTATCTAAACCAATGATAGAATGGGCAAGTGGATTAGTATGCTGGGAAAGGCAACAGAGGGACAAAGTCATCTCTAAGGTCCCAGAGGAATATACCTGACATAACCCAGGGAGAAAATGATGAGAACTTGAACAAAACTGGAGGGAAAAGAGAGGAGAGTATGGATTTGAGGTATATTTAGAAGATAGGAAATACAGTCCCTGATGCCTATTTGAAAATAAGGGCTGAGGGAAAAGGAAAAAAGCGAAGATAATTCCCAGAGTCAAGTGTTATTGTTTTTTAATCTTAACCCAAGGATATGTTTTTATTGTTATTTGTTTTTGAAGATATGCTTTTATTGATTTTAGAGAGAGATGGAGAGAGAGACAAACATCTATCAGATGCCTCCTGTATGCACCCCAAGTGGGGATCAAACCGGCAACAGAGTTCATTTTGATGCCCTGTGGGACATCCATTTAGCAATGTCCACCAGGCAGTTGGGTATAAGTGTGAAGTACAGGGGTTTAAAGAGGTCTGCGCTGGAATTATGGATTTAGGGATTATAAGGATACAGCTGGCATATTGAAGCCTTGAACATGAATGACATCATCTAGGGAAGGTCATCTGTAGACAAAACTAGACTGTGATCAGAGCCCTGCCTTCGTGACATCCTCTTGCACTCTTGGGAGCAAACCCTCCACTTTGGCCTGGTATTCCCAGTCTCTGGAACCCCATAGCCTGATCTCCATGGTCCTAAGGTGTGCCTAGGACCTGCTCTTGGACTGGCCAAGTTGCCTTGTTCAGGTTCCCTCCTAAGGCATGGTCCTCTGCTACCATCTACTGATAGGATTCTGACTGCTTCCGCCTCTCATTCTTTAAGTACCAGCTCCCTGCAAACCCATACATGGGGTCTAGGCACATGTGTGAACCTCCTGGTAGCATACCTTCACACAAAGCTCATCTTGCTTCCCCCTTGTATCTCAAGTGCACTAAGATATATCCTAATTCCATACCTGCGTGTGAACCCTGATTTGTAGACCCTACCGTCCCAATCTAAAGCCTGTACCATATTCTACCACTAGATGGAAGCAGAAGAGCCTCCTACCACCATGGATGCAGAGGAGCACCCTTCTTCAAAGGACCCCTCTGCTGAGGACTCACAGGAGCCCCCTATCCCTGACATCCCCTTGGAGCCTTCCATCTCTGAGCCTCCTTTAGAGCCCCACGCCTCTGAACCTCAGATGCTGTCACCCACTTCCCTTACTGAGTTAGAGACCTATGCCTCCGAAAATGCTTGGGAGCCTTCCATCTCTGAGCCTCCTTTAGAGCTCCACACCCCTGACTCTCAGACAGTGTCAGCCACTTCCCTTACTGAGTTAGAGACCTACGCCTCTGAAAACCTTTTGGAGCCTTCCATCTCTGAGCCTCCTTTAGAGCTCAACACCTCTGAGTCTCAGATGATGCCATCCACTTCCCAGAAGACCCCTTTAGAGAACTACACCTCTGAAAACCCTTTGGAGCCTTCCATCTCCAAGGCCTCTTTACAACACTCTATCTCTAAGGTCCAAGAGGAATACTTGACTTTATATAACTCATTACCAGACCATGTCTCTGATGCTCTGAAGGAAGGCCTCTCCTCGGAGATCTCATGGCCAGGAAGATCCAAACAAATCCATGAATCTGAGGTCCTTCCAAAGCATTCCCTTTTAGACCCTCCAGCCAAGGTCCACCTGGACACATTTGAAAAGGAAAGGGAAGAGGAAGGAGAGGACAAGGAGGGGGAGGATGCCACTGTCAGCACCACTCACACAGCTCAGCCTGGACGTCATCTGGGCAAGAAGAAGGAGAAGAAAGGAGTTAGCCGTAATTGCTCTTGCCCTTCTCCCCATTCTCATCACTGTCTTTCGCCTGCCCCAGGAGGAGATTGGGTTACTCTTTGACCTGACCCCTTCTCTTAAGTTTGGGGGCCCCTCACTTCTCCTTGATTACTCACCCCCTTTCTTCCCAGGTGTTTCAGTCAGTCCAGTGGTCCATGCTAAGCAGGCAGAGCTGGTGGGAGTGCCTAAGACAATGCAGAGAGAGAAGATTGGTGCTCAGGTGAACAATCTTTTCCAATGGGAGAAGAATGCAGCCCTGAAGGCCACCCAGACAGGTGAGCCCAGGCAGCCTCTCAGAGGCTTGTGACAGGTCCTGGATCATCCTCCAACCCATCAATTTCTGGGAACTTGCCCATTTAGTGGAGAGCTGCATCTTGTGGAAATGACAATGCCACCTGCCTAAAATCTGAGAGGGAAGCAGGCAGGTGGGCCAAGATGGATAGTGTAGTTGCAGATGAAGAGTGAATTATCATATAAAGCCCACGTAGAGACAGGGGATTGAACTAAAGTTGTTAAAAACAGAAGAGTCACAGACCAGCCCCAGATCTAGGCCTCAGATCACCTGCATCAAGCAGACCCTAAGGAAGAGGACCTGAACAGTCTCCATGTGACTTGTTGCTTCTACATGGCAAAAGGCCGTGGTCCCCTTGTTGAAATTCTATTAAAAGGTACTCACTCCTGAATATGAGACCCATGATCACTTGACTACCCAAAAGCTGTGAGTCTCCACCAAAGAGCAGGAGTCACATCTAACCCTGTTGGGTCCAAGTCTCAGCCCAGAATTAATACTTGACGGTCCTGTTAGTGGCCTGCTGTGCTTATCTATGTCTAACTACTAGTATAAAGGGTGTGCAGATACACTCTGTAAATACATGGCATCCTGTGTGTGAGCACATGTACCGATGTTACTAAGCTTAATATCTGTAAGGGTTACCTTTAGTAAGAGGGTCACCCTGACCTGGTATGAGGATTTGGGGGTTTCTAGACTGGATTCAGTATGTCACTGCATTTATTTTGGTTTTTCATACTTCCTTATGATCAGAGTAGAGTTATGTCAAAACTAGATGGGGCTAAGGTATAAAGACAACTAGGTAATTCTATGCTCTATCCCTCTCCCATGTAACTTACTTTCCTCAGTCCCTATGCAGGGACCTCCCACCTCCACTTCTGGAAAAGGAAGTCATAGTGATCTCATTTGTTTCTCAGTCTTACTTCAGTCATTGAACAGCTTTGTTTGCTTATTTTAACATCCTATGTCACTTTTATTCTTTTTGCAAATGTAGGGTCTGTTCAGTACCCTCATTCTCCTTAGAACCTCCTGTCTATTCCCCGCTCTTCAAGGCTTCTTGAGATTGGACTTCATTTTCTTGTTTAAACAGGAATTTTTATACTAAAATTTAAATGTTATGCAATCCTGAACAAAGTTATTTGGGGTTCTCTTCTAACACTGGGGATCTCCTGTCCTTTGAGAGTCAATATATGTGCTCTGTAGTGAATTATCAAGTGTAAGCTTTTCTCTTACTCATTCAACATTTACTGAGCACCAGCAATGTACGAGGTCATTGCTAGCTGTGGAGGTGATGGCACTGATGGGGTTTCCAAGAAAAGATCCCTCAAATAATTTACGCTTTAATGAGAGACACCAATAAGTAAAAGGACAAACACAATTCACTCTAATAATTGGTATAAATTAGTTCAGCCAAGAGTGCTGCATGAACAGAGAAAAGGGGCAGGCACCAATAACGGGAGCTTGGAGAATAAGCCTTGGAAGAGATGACTTCTCAGCTGAAATCTGTAAGATGAGTAACAAGAGGCAGCCAGGTAAAAAGTGAGGTATGCTGGGACAGGACATCGCCAGGTCCCAGCAGGAAATTGTAAGCAATGCAGTATGCCTGTGCATAGAGTGTTGGGCACAGTAGCCCGCTCAGCTCTGAAAGGGCAGAATTATGCAGGTATTTCTGAACCAAACTCAAGAGATGGGATTACACCCTGAGGGCAACTAAAGTCACTAAAAGATTGTAAATGGAACAACAAAGAACAGATTTGTGTTTTTGTAAGATCACTCTGGCAGTGGGATAAACTAGAGAAAGGTAAGAGCTGGAGACCCGGAAGACTGCACTGTGGGGCACTGCTAATAATCCAAATAAGAAATGAATAGGTAGAAGTAAAAAGTAGACAAACTCAAGAAATGCTAAGAAGGTAAAACGAACCTTTGGGTCATTGGATGTGTAGGATGAGAGAAAGGAACATGCCTGGAATGACATCTAGGTAATTGGCTTAAATAACTGATTGGATAATGGCATCATTAACTGAATGCCTAAGACAAGAGTAGATGCTTGCTAAGTATGTGCTGGATGAACAGAAGACAAAGGGTGAGGGTCATGTTTGGAAGGAATAATTATAACACATTTGAAGTGCTTGTGGAACATGCTGGTGAAAGATTCTAGTAGATAGCTGGCTATATGGATCTGAAGCTCGGGAGAGAGATCTGGGCTGAATACATCTTTCATATAAAAACAGCTGTATCTTGTATGAAAACGTTCTAAGCACAACGAGGTGTTCTCAGGCAAGTGTGATTATGTGATCATGGGATTGACTGTGTTGTACAGAATCAAAATGGCATCCCAGATCATGTTTCCTCCCCCCCTGCTAATCCTTGTCCACTCATAACAAACAGAGGATTTGGAGTCAGGGCAGAGTAGAGGGCACCATTCTAGAACACTCACCTAGATGTCAATGGTCCCACTGAAAGGGCACTGACACCTAGAATAGAGTCTGAGGCGTGGTTTGCTAGTCGCCCTGTTCACACTTCAATCTTCATCTAAAAGCTGGACACTGACTCCTACATCAGTGCTTGGACTTGACTCTCCCAGGCTCTCAGGCCAGGCCTTGATCTCTGGGCACTGACCCCTGTTCATTTCCACATCTCACCTGCTTATTCAGTGTATCCTGCTACTCTGGATGAAGTTCAGAATTCCTCTAGTAGAATCCTGGCCCCTACCCACCCCCATTGTGACTCTATCTATACTCTGCCCTTTCAACCAAGACTCCCTGGTGTATTGGGGCACTGGCACTCCAGGCCATCAGCATCAAGACAGAAGCAGCAAAGCCAAAAGCCACATCTGGACAGGCTTTTGACCTTGGGAGGCTATGGGTAATACAAGAAAACCTAGTCTGACCATTAGGCACAGAATTGTGGATTATGGCCCTGGCCAGAGTCAAAGATCAGAGGACACTAATTCTTTCTCAGCATCCTTAGAGAACTTCGTGGTTCTTCCTGGCATTCTGAAGAAATTTCCTCCCCTCCTGCAGGAATTTGTTCTCTCATTTATTTAGTCAAACAATCTGTGTTCTCCAAGCACCTGCTTTGTGTCATGCCCTATGCTAGGACTAGATATAGGTGAAAAGATAGACTCTTCCTTGGAGGAGCTCACAGTCTAACAGGAATACTAGTGAACAGCTCATTACAATGCATTGTGCTGTGATAAGAGTAGCACAGGGAGCCATGGAAGGCAAGAGAAGGGGTCCTAGAAAGGGGGAAGTCAGGGACACTTTTTGATAGAGGTGACCCTTCAATACAGCCTTTAAATTGGAATAAGAGTCCTATAACTGAAGGTCCCACTCCAAGGGGACTCATATAGGATTCTTGGCTAGAACTTGGGGTACTCTCAGGTCTCATGAGGATGAGAAAATCTGAGTGGGAGGGGCTCTCTGTTTCTCCTCCCACATTTACCACCACCCTTGTCTTGCAGTGAGATTGAGAGTGAACCCAGACATTTTCAGATCCCACTACTAAAACCAGGCTCTAAAGGGTTGTGGCATCTTCCTGGTGTCTGAGCTCAGGGATAATTCTAAGCCTCTCTTTCCTTTCCATGCTTCCTTTATTTAGCCTCAAAAGCTTTTAATTTTTGGTCTTCATTACTCATAACTTCTGGCCTCCCTCTTTCTCCTGAAAGCCTCCTTTCAACCCCAGGCCTGCTCAACCTCCTCCTCCTCCTCATGTCCTTTCAACAACATAGTCCCTCCTTAGTAACCAATCCCCACCATCTACTCTATACCGGTTTGGCTCAGTGGATAGAACGTCAGCTTGGGGCCTGAAAGGTCCCAGGTTCAATTCCGGTCAAGGGCATGTATCTTGGTTTCGGGCACCAGTAGGGGGCGTGCAGGAGGCAGCTTATCAATGTCTCTCTCATCGATGTTTCTGGCTCTCTATCCCTCTCCTTTCCTCTCTGTAAAAAAATCAATAAAATATATATTTTTAAAAATCAATAAAACACTCTACACCTGATCTTCTCTCTTTCCCTCACCCTAGAAACTTCAAGGAAGCCAAAGTTGGGCTCTAATATAGGGAGGGGAGGAGATGAGAATCCCAATAGTCCCAGAGAACTCATTGAGATTCAGATTTATCTTAAAAAAAAAAATTCATTTGTAATTTTCCTACTCAGAAACTAAAGACTGAGTTCTGTCATCTCTGACAGGCTGACAGAGATGGAGTGGATCCTAGGATGGGAAGGGAACTGAAACACTTATGGGTGATAAGAAAATCTTGAGGAAAAAAATCTAAATGGATCGGTATGAGGACTCATAGCTGGGGATAAATACATGGGGGTGGGGGGAGCGGTGAGGCACACCCCTAGGAGATAGGTGAGAACACCTGGGGGAGCTCAGGCCATTTTTCCTTCTTACTCATCCTATTACTCAATCCCACCATCCCCAGGTCTCTACATTGGTTGGCGTTGCCCCCATTATCTATGGGACTGTTTCCGTATTGGGGATGAATCCAAATGCTTTTGTGGACACTTGTTGAGAGAGCACCGGATTGTGTCAGGTAGGGAGAACTGAGTTATCCCTCCCAGCCCTTGCAGATGAGGAGGGAGAACTGTGCTGTCATGTGTTGGAATATATGAGAGGAAGTGTGTGTGTGTGTGGGTAAGAGGGCACTAACATGGAAAGGCCAGGCCAATCGGATGCTGGTCTAATCATACCACCCATCCCCATTCCCATAGACATATCCGTGCCTTGCAGTGTGAGTCAGTGCCGCTGTCTCATGTTCTGCTTTATACCATCACGCCCAGAGGAGGTGGGTGAGTTCTGGCTCAAGAGGCGGGCCACCTTTGACCCCAAGGCCTGGAGAGCCCAATGTCGCTGCAAACACAGCCATGAAAACCATGCAGCTACCGGGTGCCATCCCTGCAGGGTCAAAGGTACCTTCTAAAACAAAGGGAGTGCTGAGGTGGGCATGGGTGGGGTAGGATGCGCATAGTTTGGGAATAAGTATATGGGAGTTGGTGAGAGACAAGTGTATGGTTGGTGAGAAAGAGATGAACATGTAGTCGGCCCATGGGGAAGCCCCATTTCCCTATGCTTTTCTTGGCTGTCCCTTTGCCCTAGGCTGTTGCTGCAACTGCTTTGAGTCTAATTTCCTCTGTGCAGCCTGTGACCGGCGTTGGGAGGAACACGAGACTTTCTTTGAGACTGAGGAGAACCGGCGACGAGGAGGGAGACCTCGTGGTGAGGGGGTTACCAGGAACGGGGATCCACTCCAGAGTCTGTAGTCAGAAAGCCAGGCAGAAAGGCACTCCCATCCCCAACCATCCCATCCAAGACTACCTCACCCTATTTACCCCTGCATCCCATACCTGCGTTGGTTTCCACCCCCAGGAGCAGACTATGTGCCTTTTGCAGAGATTCCTATCCTCCGAGAAACCATCGTCAGCAACTCTGACTTCGAGGTCCTACAGAAGCAGGGTCCCTCTGGCCATCCCAACTCCCACCCTAGTCCCCCTGCGCTCCCTGACTCACCCAGCCTCCGACCTGGCCCTACAGCTAATCACCGTACCTGACCCTTGCATCTTTGCTCTTCCCTCCTCCAGGACAGACACTGTCAACAACTGGCACAGGCCCAAATCAGCAATAAAGGAGAAGCCACTGGACTCTGACCTGGCTCTGTCTGCAGTAGCTAGAGCCCCGCCCAGAGATAGATATTCCCTAAGACCTCAGAGTCAGTATCTATTGGGGGTGAAAGAGAGGCAAGATCCAGCCATCTGCCTTTACCACACCCACATTTAACCTGCTAGTCCTGGCATCTGAAGGAGAGAGTGGTTCAAAGAAGCGAAGGAGGGAGGGCGTTTTAAGAAAGATGGAGTAAGCAGTGATGTTAGATGCAGCTCTTATCTCCTATAAGATAAAGACTAAAAAATGTCCATTGGCTTTTGCAATTAGAAGGTCTTTGGGGACTTCAGGGAGCATAATTTCAGTGGTGCAGTGGAGGCAGAAGGAGTTGAAGAAACTTGAATGAAAAGAACAAGAGACAAGTCAATATCCAGAGAGAGAGAGATGTAGAGTTGAGGAAGCATTTTTTAAGAAGAAGAAAGGGAAGAGGCTAATAGATAAAAAGACTTTGAAGGATGCAGAAGAGAGAGGTGCCTGGTGAGACAAGATCCCAGAGATGGAGGGAAGGGATGAGGTTAAGGCAGAAGTGAAGGGATTCACTTTGGACAGGAGAAACACCACTTCCTAAGACCAAGAGGAAGGAAGGAAGGATGAGGCCTTCATGGAGCTGCAGGGAGTAGGATCTTGTCAAAGTTCTCCTGGGAAGTAGGAGACAAAGTCAATTTCCAGAGGGGAGGGGAAAGGGATAAGAGTGGAAGATAGGAGACAGGAAGAGAGAGGTAAAGGTTTGGGAAGGCTAATGTGAGGAGCTGGAGAAAAACCTGATCAGTGGTTGAGGGTTAAGGTACAATTGGAAGCAGGAACCTGGTTCGAAAAGCAGAGATGCAAAATATTTAGATGAATGGGTTGTGATGAGGGTGTCGGGAAGAACATAAGACAAAAGAAGGATTGAAAATGTGGAGGGACCCGAGGCCGGTTTGGCTCAGTGGACGGAGTGTCGGTCTGCGGACTGAAAGGTCCCAGGTTGGATTCCGGTCGGGGGCATGTGCCTTGGTTGCGGGTGCATCCCCAGTGGGGGGCGTGCAGGAGGCAGCTGATCGATGTTTCTAACTCTCTTTTCCTCTCCCTTCATCTCTGTAAAAAAGTCAATGAAATATATATATTTTTTAAAATGTGGAGGGAGCTGACCATACAAATAGGGAAAGTGAAAGCAGAAAGCCATTGGCAGATTTTAAAAAGGAATAATCAAAGATGTAAAAGTCTCTAACGAGGTCCAGTAGCAGATGCAGTGGTGGGGATCAGAGTGCAGGAAACAGTGGTCAGAACCTGTAGAGTGTTGCAGCTTCCAGATGAGAGCAGCTGCAAGTGATCACAAGGCTTGAATTAGAGAAAACTGGGCCAGGGGCCAAAATCAGTGAATATCAGAGTGTGACTAGAAAGCCCACAGAATTTTGGCATAAATGATTCTTATGGGGAATAGGAGATTCTGATAATCATGGACTCTGTGATCCCAGACAAATCACTTTCCTCGTCTAGGCCTCAGTTTCTGGATCTGTAAAACAGGAATAATCTCTGTGCTACCTGCTATGAGAGTCCAAAGAAATAACCAGTTTCCAAGTACTTTGTACTCGCCTACCCCTCCTGGCTGATTTCCTTCCTCTTCTCAGATCCCAATTCCTTTCTCTTGCCCTTCTCTAGAGCAAATTTAGGGGCTGCTGCTATCCCAGAGGCATGTCAACAATAAATAAGTTGCTGCACCAATCCAAAGCCATAAGGGATGCAAAAAAGGGAGAAACTTTATTCAGGTAAACAGTTTGTAAACGTGGGAGCTGCAGTTTATGACAAAAACAGAGTGCACAGTGCCAAAACAGAGGAGGCTGGATCTTATAAAGGTCCTTCCTGCCCCATCTCTGTTTGGTCTATTTCTATGCAAATGAGAAATCCAAATTTGCATAGTCTCATTGTCCTGATTGGTCAGAAGCACTCATTCTGATAGGTCATTATAGAGTCGCTCTAATTGGTCAGTAAGTATGCCAATAAGGATATAGCTGTACAGTTCCAATTGGATAAGGTACATCTCTGCCTACTGGTTGAAGGATGATTATAGAAACTCCTTTATAAGGGTGGGCTCAGCTGGCAGGTACACAGTGCAGGAGGCTGGCAGTTCTCTCTGTAGGTTTTCCTTGAAATGTAGAATGGATATGAGGTACCTCTGAGCAATGGCTCCTGGACTCTGATTATGAATTTGAGCCCAATTAACCATAAGGAGTCCTTCTGGCAGATATATTTCTTCTTGGGGTCAACTGTAGCCTCTAAGGCACTGAGAAAAAGCCTTTCCCCCTGGACTGTTAGAACTCGGGGGAAATAACAGGATCAAATGTCTGCACTTTGGAAGAGAAAGGGCTTTCTAACAATAACATGGCTATACAAATTGTTACTATCTCCAGAAGTAAAGAGTTCCTCATTAATGCTTATATGCAATTAACATCATGATGACCATTCACTAAAACTAATTCAACTAATAGTCAAAAATAAAGGAATGGTTACTATGGAAACACATTCAACCAAGCATTATGCAGCCCTAACAAAATATAGTTACATAGACCATGTAATAACATGAAAAATTATAAGTGGAAGAATAAAATTATCCAATACTTATGTATTATACTATAAAAGGAAATTAGACGAGATAGCAAATGTTATTCATTCTACAAACTCTGTGTCAGGCTATGTGCTAAAACATACATACACACAAACTGAACATACAGTGGTGACTTTTAGCCTATGTGTTAAACATTAGACTAAAACTTACCTGGTATTGGTATATTCACATTTTGTGATCCCCACGTTTCTTATGTCAAAAATATATATTCCAGCAGAACGAAATATACTTCAGACCTATCCATGTCACATTTCCCTTGTCCTTCTAACTCTCCTCTCTAAAAACACCAGGCACAGAGCTATCACCTACCTTTTCTAATTAGGAGAGAACATTTGCTTATTAGCCCCGTGGTCAAAATAGGACACACACACACACACACACACACAGAGAGAGAGAGAGAGAGAGAGAGCTCCTCCCGTTAAAAAGAAAAATGCAGAAACCATCCTAAAAACTGTGGAATCTTTAATCTTGGAGCAAATATGTTAACAAGAACATTACGGAAGCATTGCCCTTAGATCAGCGATGTTCCACCGGTGTGCCACCATAACTTTTAAACCATGCAATACCTGACTATTTTAGTCAGGGGCACTGACCTCTCTTTCCACTGTCAAATTAAAAAAATGACCACTGCCAGCATAACAACAGCTGTCCCGTGTGAATGAATCAAAATTATACCTGCTCTTTTTTGGTCAGGTCACTAAAAATATATATATATTTTTGGTGTGCCGCAGAGTTTTAGGAACTAGTTTACGCGGGCCGCGAGATGGAAAGGGTTGAAAATCGCTGGTGTGCAGCCTTACAGCTTAGCGGGCAGGAATAAGGCGCAGCTGCCCTCCTCCTCTCGGCGCAGCGGCCGAGCCCGGACCCGGGGAGGCAAAGCCCCGCCCACTGGAGCGTGCCACCCGCACGCCACCCCCCTGTGGCCGGGAAACCCCACCTCTTGGTTTCTCTTTCCTTCCAATGGAGTGAGGAACCCGTTAGGAGATCCAATGGGAAAGGGACGTCCACGCTGAGAGCAGAGAAGAAGCCAATGGAGTGAAAAAAATAGTGAGTTTGCAAAGGCGTCAATGGGAGGAAGATTCCGCCGCGCCTCTGAGCCAAGGGGCGATGGGCGGGGCCAGGAGCGCCAACCAATGGGATGGCAGGACTCGCGCCTCGGAGCCGGCGGAACCAATCGCCGCCGCCGCTCGCTCCCAGGCGCCCCGCCCCCGGCGGCCAGTCGGCCCGAGGGCCGCCCTGAGTGACAGGTTCCCGAGGGCGAGGGCAAGATGGCGGCGGCCGTGGTGCTGGCCGCCGGGCTGCGCGCGGCGCGCAGGGTTGTAGCGATCGCGGGGCCGAGGGGGAAGCAGGTGAGAAGTGGCTGTGGGGACCAGGACGGGGCCCTGCGCACCTGACGGCCACCAGGGGCCAGGGCCCGCGCTCCTCACGGCACCCCAGACACGCACAGCCCAGCGGCCTCGCGGGGACGGAGCGCGACGTGCAAGTTCCAGGGCTGCGCGGTGAGCTCGGGCCGGTAGTCGCAGCTGCCTCCCCGAAATCTCGACGCAGGAGAGGCCAGCTGGCGGTGACCTACATACACCCTGCACAGGCCCGGGCGCCGAGGCCGGGACACGGCCCGGGCAGTGCCTGCCGCCGCCTCCCAGACCCGCCGGAAGCCCAGCTTACCCGCCCCTGCTCTGGGCAGCCCCCGCGTGCCCCCTGCAGGAGGGGAGCTTTGGCGCCTCCCTGCAGGCCGTCTGCTGCGCCCCGGGCTCCTGCCCTTCTCCTGCGGACGGACCAGTGTTGGCCTCTCGCCTTCCCACCGTGCCAGAGCGACTGGAGGGGTCAAACTCACCCAGTTCCTTCCCCCCCCCCCGCAGTGTGACGGCACTGACTTCAGAAGCCTCTCTGAGTTCGTGGGAAACTGGGACCTGCCCTCCCTCAGTGCCCTGGGGCCGAGTTCACGTAACCAAACTCTCCCACGGATTCAGGGCCTGGAGTTAAAATGCACTGTCAAAGGTCAACTGTGACACCTAGATGCCCTTGTGTCAAAAGGCAAATGTGTATTCAAATCTGAATAAAACAGGTAACATGGCTTATAGATCTGAGAATAAACAATGGAAATCTAAGTGGCAACATTAACAAGGTGAGCGCATATGGGAAGAATTCCAAGTAGTGTTAAGAGATGATGTAAACCGCTCCCTTTATTTTACATTTGAAGCCAAGAGAAGGGATTTATCTAAGGTAAATCCCTGGTAAATAGGAACTGGAAACTACGTCTCCTGGTTCTCATTCTGGATCTTTCCCCTGAACAGTGCTAAATTTCCTAGACATTTCAGGAGCAGAAATCACTGGGACTGCTGCCGAGTCCTGGATTATGGTGCTGCCTGTTATCTAACCAGGCCCAGCACTCTCTGGCCCTACTCTCTGCTGCTGATGGTCTGCAACTGAAGAACTGTTTCTTTGGGTGGGGACCACTGACAGGTCCTCAGAAAGGTGAAGTTAATGACCATCAGAGCCCAGCTTCTGTTGGCCCCAACTCTCTGCCTTGGTTTTGACCCACCTTCAGGTCCGAGGAGCTGCAGGTGTGAGTGATGGAAATGAAGTGGCCAAGGCCCAGCAGGCAACTCCTCGGGGAACAGCCCCAACCATCTTCTCTAAGATCCTGGATCGAAGCCTTCCAGCTGACATTCTGTATGAGGACCAGCAGGTGGGGTGCCCCTAGGACCCATCCCATAGGGATGTCATAGATACCGTCCAGCCTGTGGAAGTAACACGGTACCCTCTGGCCCGTCACTGCTCCCAGTGTCTCGTGTTCCGTGATGTGGCTCCTCAGGCTCCTGTGCACTTCCTGGTCATTCCCAAGAAGCCCATTCCTCGGATTAGCCAAGCTGAAGAAGAAGACCAGCAGGTGGGAAGAATAGGACAAGGGTCTGGCTGGGGGAAACCCTGGATTCAGCTGGAGGTTTTGCTCCTTGTAAATAAAGCCACCTGTCTCCCTCCCCTTCCCCTGTAGCTTCTAGGACACCTTCTCCTTGTGGCCAAGAAGACAGCAAAGGCTGAGGGGCTGGGAGATGGATACCGACTTGGTGAGTGGCTTGGCCTTTGAGCCCCTTCACCGATGAATTCTTATACCTACTCAATATGATCTTCATTCTTTGACCTTTCCCATGATCCTGACTCACTAACCCCAAGCTCCCTTTCAGTGATCAATGATGGGAAGCTGGGAGCACAATCCGTGTATCACCTGCACATTCACGTACTTGGGGGCCGACAGCTCCAGTGGCCTCCAGGTTGAACCTACCAACTGACCAAGGACCCTGTGCCTGGATGATTGGATGGGGTAGGAGGAAAGGGACCCTGTGATTTAATAAACTTGCTCTCCCTCAATTTTGCATCTCTGTCTTAAATATTTAAATTTTGCTACAAAGAGGAAGGAAAAGGTTATGATCCTCTTTGACTATGGTCTGAGTAAGAGACACTAAGAAGATCCTTACTGTAAAGCATTTGCCTATAGATCTGAGTCATGACTAGTGGTCCACCTGAGTCAAGCTTCCAGACAAGGAGCAGTAGCAATAAGCCTGAATGAGTAAGAAGAGCTTAAACCCAGCTGGCGTAGCTCAGTGGTTGAGCGAAAATCTATGGACCAGAGGATCATGGTTCACTTCCCCTTCCGGGCACATGCCTGGGTTGGGTTGCAGGCTTGATCCCTGGTAGGGGGCATGCAGGAGGCAGCTGATCAGTGATTCTCTGTCATCATTGATGTTTCTCGCTCTCCCTCTCTGAAATCAATTTTCTTTTCTTTTTTTCTTTTTTTTTAAAAAGAGACTGAATGTGAGATGTGTTCTATCCTGGCCTTTATCCAGCTGCCAATCCAAATTATAAGAAGGTGGTCAATGTGAGGGCCTTTTATTTGGGGGGAAGTAATCACATCCCCAAAAAGCTGTTACCTTTTGACTATTCCCCAAGTCTCACCATTCTGCCTTTAAGCTGTTGTCTGATGTATTTTCATTCTTAAATGTTTGAAAAGGCTACCCCCCGCTTTTGAGAATGAGCTATGGAAAAACTGCTGTTATCCCCTACATAATAGCCCTGTGCCAGTCTCTAACACAACCACCTTAGAAAGCTTCCAAGAATCATGCCCCGGTATGGAGGAGAGGCTTAGATCAGCGGAACCTTAAAAGCCGGGGATGCGACGGAATGGAGCCCGAACGGAAAGAGAGCGCCCTGCCCCGCACCAGATTCAAGACTTCCGCCCCGCAGGGAACCTGCCTCCACCCCCCACCCGCCACTTCCGCCCAGTTGTAGTTCTGCGCAGCCTCCTGGAATTATTTGCCATCTCTATGGCAACCCGGTTCGCTGATGTCTGAAGATGAAGACCTTTGATTCTACCGAGAAATCGGTATCGTGGTCTCGGTGAGAACCGCAGCTCTGGCTGCAGGCATTAGGGGACGGGGAAAGGCTTACTCCCTCTGCCGAGCTTTTGACAATTTCTGACGCACCCGCTTTCTTTCAGATCTTTACAGCCCAGCTCCGAAGGGTCCTCTTCGGAACCCTTTCCTTCGAATGTCACTTCTAGGTCGGCCTTGGCAGCCGCCAACGCAGCAGCATCAGCCGCTGCTGCAGCCACTGCAGCCGTCTCCACTGCCAAAGCAGCTGTATTATCTGCAAAGGCCCAACGGCCCTATTCTGAGCGAAGCCTTCCCTCGGATCCCTCCTCTGATAGTCTTGGGACGCCCTGCACTGGACCCAGTTTTACCCACAAGATAGGCCATGGGAGACTTGGCTTTAAGCCTGTTTCCTATGTTGTTCGGCATCCCTATTCTACAAATTACCTTATCACTGGCCCTAGGGCCGTCCCTGGCTCTAGCGCTGACCGGGTTCCTGGCTCCGGATCTAGCCCCGTTCCTGGCTCCAGATCTAGCCCCGTTCCTGGCTCCAGATCTAGCCCCGTTCCTGGCTCCAAATCTTGCCCCGTTTCTGCCTCCAGATCTGGCCCCGTTTCTGCCTCCAGATCTGGCCCTGTTTCTGCCTCCAGATATGGCCATGGCCATGGCCCTGGCCCGGGCCGTGGCTATGGTTCTAGTAAAGGCACTGGCCCGGATTCTCGCTCTGGTTATGTCTGTGCTTCTGGGACTGCTCCAGGCAGTGATCCTGAGCTCAGCCCCAATGGTCTTCCAAGCTTCAGACATCTTGGGGCAAACCTGGCCCCTAATTATGCCTCCTGGAATCACTACCAATGCTGGGAGCCTCAGAAACCACCCTGGAAATTTTTGCCAGTTTCAGAACCTGTTGCCCAAAAGGGGCTATGGAAGACCCCTGAGGTTGAAGTGAAGTGTGAGGCTCTCAGTAAAACATTGCCACGGGGCCACTGCCTTCTCTACAACTGGGAGGAAGAGGTATGAAGGTTTTGACCTACTTCCTTTTCTTAAAGGCTGCTCCCAGTTTTCTGGGGGAAGATAGTAATGTATGTTGAGAGTGGGTAACAGAAAGGATATCAACTTGGGGCCCACAGAGAGCCACCAACCATCTGGATCAAGTCCCAAGCATGCAGGATGGCTCCGAGAGTTTCTATTTCCGACACGGACACCAGGGACTGTTAACCCTGCAGCTCCAGTCACCCATACCCTTCAGCACCACCCATACAGACTCATATCAGCTGCCAAGAAACCGCTGTCAGCCAATTCGAGGTGTGAAGCATGAGGGAATGGGTCAGAATGAGTCCACTAGTCAGAGAAAAAAAGAGAGAAAGGAATTTCTGGTGGGACTATAGATTGTCCAAAGGGTATAAAGGCAATCCCCCAACCCCTCCAATTTTCTTTTCTTTCCTCAACTTTGTTTATTCTGGGCCTGCTTCCTAACCAGACTTGTCACCTCTGTCCACTCCCTGCCCCCAACCCCTACCCCACAGGAAAACGTGAAGCCATGCTAGAAATACTCCTGAGCCACCAGATCTGGTGAGAGGCTGGATGAAGGGGAAAGGGGAGGGGAGGACAATAACCAGGGGAAACGGCTTTGATGCCCCCATAACTGTACAGTAAAGAGGTGCAGGCAGAGCAAGAACTGACAAGGAAGCCATTTGAGGCTGAGTCTGTGACACACCATGACTACAAAAAGGAGCTGGTGCAGGCAGGGGATCCTGCCCCAACAAAGGTAAGAACCCATTCCACCTCACGTGTACAGCTGAGCTTTAGGGGGTGGGGGCGGGGGGGGGGGGGGGGGGCAGCAGACCCAGAGGTTTAGAAAGAGAGCTTCAGGCCAAGAGTTATTCAGTATTTTTTCCCTCACAGCCTCACGACTACTGTAAGGAGCAACCTGAGACTTTCTGGATACAGAGGGCACCACAGCTACCGGTGTGTGAGGGTGACTAGATGTTGGGAGTGGGGAAGAAGGAAGGGAAGAGGTTATTCTGTTCTGGCTTGGCAGAGAGTAGGATCTGTCCTTATTCTGGCATTCCTGTAGGGTGTCAGTAACATCAAGACACTGGACACGCCATTCCGGAAGAACTGCAGCTTCTCAACACCAGTGCCTTTGTCCCTGGAAGAGCCTTTTCCTGATGGACCTGAGAATTATTCCCACCAATTAGGACAAATCTCTTCTCTTGGATGTCAGGGAAGAGGGCAGGGTGGTGAGGGGGGTAGAACTGTCTAAGGGTTGAGAAGGGAAGTGAGATGTGGAATATGAAATCTATTCCTGTCTGTACTGGAAAGGTGGACGTGAATTCTGTTTATACTTGGTGTAGGGGCTTTACATAAAGGGTTCTTTCTCATCCTGAGTCAATGATTCCCTGAGTTTCCATGTTCGTGCCCCATAACATTTCCTTGGAGCTGCCCTTAACCCAGACTATTACATCATTATTTTTTTGTTTGTTTTATATTTGACCAAAATATTCTGGTTTAGATACAGATATTTACAGAAGGCAGGGAAGAAGGGGACCAGGCCAGAGAGGGGCAGGTATATGTACAAGGCTGAGCTTCAAAGATCAAGAACTTCCATGTGAGATAGGATTTTTGCGCACGCTGGTTTCCATCCCATATGACAATGTCCATGTCTGGTGTATGGAGAGATGATAGCCACTGCCTACCCAGGTAACAGTAGCAGGAGACTGACTTGAAAAGAATTGGGGTTTACAGAAGTCCAGTGGGTCCTTTCCGCTCTCCTAGGAGCCAGTAAGTTCGCATCTTTCCTTTTCCCTGGGAGTAGGGGAGTGGATATAATTCAGATTCTTCTGTTATTCCTTTATCTCCCTCTCTTCCCCCATGATCCCCATAGTGACTTTCCTCCTCCCTTCCCAACCAGCTCCCCATGGCCTGCCATCACCTTCATCTCCACATCCCCCCGAAGCTCTAGCTGGAAGCATCCTAGCTCATCCAGGGCATCCTTGGTAGTAGAGGAGACATGGATCTTCAGGGCTGGGGTAGGATAGGACATGGTGGAAAGAAGAAGAAAAGAAAAGGCAACAGAAGAATTGGTGGTGTCAGAGAAAGCTTTACCCAACCACCACCCCTCAGCAGGCTCTCGGTCTTCCCAGTGCCCATGCACCAGAACCTAAATGTCCAAGGATGGGGCAGTCAGGAACTGTGGTGATTTGGAGGAACTCTGAAAAGAAGAAAAGGGGGGGGCACAGACTGAGACTGAAGCTGAGATTGAGGGCTAATGTCTCACCTTGACCGTTAGACTCCATTCGGGAAGCAGTGTTCACCGTGTCTCCAAAAAGACAATAGCGGGGCATCTTCAGGCCAACGACCCCAGCACAGACGGGCCCTATGAGGAGAAACAGGTTGGGAGAGGCTGGGAAGGGCTGATACTAGGGCTGGAGTGAGAGTTAATCTTACCTGTGTGGACCCCTATGCGTAGCCTCAGCTGGTCATGGGGTCGGTGGCGAATGCGGAAGGAAGAAACTGCATCCAGTAATGCTAGGGCCATACGAGCAATTTCCGGGGCATGGCGTTGACCATTTCGGCCCGGGAGACCAGATACCACCATGTAGGCATCTCCAATCGTTTCTACCTGATTGAGAGGGGGGATTAAAATGTCACTTGTATCTGTATCAGTTCCCAGGGAAGAGTAAAAGGAGACAAGCTGAATACCACTTATCTCCCGACAGTATTTGGGAGGTCAGACCATCGACTAGAAAAATAAGTGTTATGGTCCCGAGAATACAGGGGCAAGAGGACGGGAGGATGGGGGGAGTCAAGGGAATCGTTAAGTCCTCCTTCTCCACCCCAGTACCTGTGAATACTCAGTAAATGTTTGCTAAATTAATGGATACCCTGTTTGCAACAGGACATGGGCAAATAGGCTCTGCTGTCAGGAAATGAGAAGCAAGAAATAGGACAGAGGCTGGAAGAGGTCAAGCAGGTCCAATGAAATGGGCCTCAGACAGTCTAAACTGTCAAAATTCAGAAGGCAGGTGCTTGGTTTTTACCCTTGTACTGAAGCTGTGTAAGAGAATGTCCCTGTCTTTAGGAACTAAACACAGAACTGTTTAGGATAAAGGAGAACTATGTCTGAAACTTACTCTTAAATGCTTTTAAAAATAATTATATAGATTTTTAAAATAAAACAAATGGGGGGAAATTTAAGAAACTGGTGAATCAACCCTCGCTGGTTTGGCTCAGTGGATATGGCGTCAGCCTGCGGACTGAAGCGCCTGGGTTTGATTCCAGGCAAGGTCATATGCCAGGGTTGCAGGCTTGATCCCCAGTAGGGGGCCTGTAGGAGGCAGCTGATCAATGATTCTCTCATCATTGATGTCTCTATCTCTCCCTCTTCTTTCCTCTCTGAAATCAATAAAAGTATATTTTAAAAATTGGTGAATTTTATAAAGGGAAGTCTTTATTACAATTATAACAGAGATAGTAGAATAAATCCAAAGGGACAGGAAGGACTATTTATTAGCTCCGCAATGTTAAGCACTTTCCACAAGAAACCTATTCCCATATTACAAGTAAGATATCTGAGGCCCAGGGAGCTTCTGTTACTTGCCCAAGGCCACATAATTAGCCACAAAGCCAATATGCAAATCCAAATAATTTTTACTCCCAAGCACAATAAAGCACATTGTGCCAACTCAATGACTTCAACAAAAGACTTGTACAACATAGCTTGTCCCTCACCCCAATTAATCATTCTGTATGATTCGTCCATGTCTGGAGGGGATGGAGAGAAAAGGTGGATAAGCTGTATTCAGACCCTCAGGAAAATGAAGCAGATAGGGGCCAAATCTTGTGATGGCTCTGATTAGGGAAGCCAAAGGACTCACAAGAAATTAGACTGGAAGGTACAGTGAGAGTGCTAGAGCCTCATTTGTCTACAAAAGGCATCCTGGCATTAGGATACTGGAGACTCAGGAGGGAAAATTATCACAGAACAAGTAAGGTATATAGGGTTCAGGGAGACTGGGTTTTAAAGGGGTCTATAACTAAAAAGCTCTCACCTTGTAGACATCAAAGTTGTCGATTATGGCATCAAAGCAGGTATACAGGTCGTTGAGAAGTGTCACCACCTAATGAATGGATGGGAAAGTTGAAGCCCTGAGACTTGTCTCTAACTTTCTAAGAATTCTTAACCCAAGAGCCATATGGGAGCTCCAGACCAAACCTATCTTTCCTCTTAACAAGGATCCCTATGCCCCAGTGAAGCTCCCCCAGGTCGCTATCCCACCCCCTAATCTCACCCATGGCTCTTACCTGCATGGGGGTGCTCTCTGCTGATAAAGCTGTGAAGCCGACGATGTCGCTGAAGTAGATGGTAACACTGTCAAAGGCCTCAGCCTGTACAGTCTCTCCCCGTTTTAACTGCTCTGCCACTGAACTAGAAAGCAAGGGTGCAGTTTGAGCCAAGCTCAGAAAGAGGATGAGACAGAGAGAAAAGGAAAGGAGTGTATAGATGGATCAGAAATGATTTCTAACAAAGCTGAGTCTGGTGGAGGAGAAGGAAGGTGGCTGGGAAGACAGCACAGTCTAGCGCAAGCAAGGTAAGTTTAAAGGTGATGGGGGAGTGGAATGGGCTCCCTGGGATGGTGGGTAAATGTCACAAGTTGGGATTGTTCTACATACACTTGCTGGAGCAAAGGCATGGTAGACCAATGTCCTAAGAAGAAGGCAGCACAGCTCATTTGGAGACAGGATGGAAATAGTCTCCAGCCAGAAAGACTGTGGCCAGATGTAACAAAGCAGTTGGGAGGTGAGTTCTCAGGAGATTGATGAGGCAGCATCCAACACAGCAGAATATCAAAGGAAAAGTCAGGAAGGGGGACAAAAGTCTCACTGGGGTAGAATTTGGTAGAGCAGAGCCTCCGCCTTGCGTTTCTCCTCCAGATAGGCCTGTGTGCGTTCCTCCACCAGCTTCTCCAAGTTATTGGCATACTGCTCCATGCGCAACAGGAGGTTGTCCAGTATGCTGGTGCCACCCTCCCTGGGGGAGGAGGCCAGAATATGGTACCTGCTCCAAGATTCTCAAGACTCCCAGTACTTTTCTACCCAACCCTCCCTCTTGGCCCCGACCAGCCCCACCTCATCCACTAAGCCTGATGAGTCTTCTATCCCTGGGGAGCCCCTGCCCCTCAGTGCTCTCTCACTTGTTAAAGCGGCGAATGAAGCACTTAATCTGTCCAAAGTCTGGCCTCTCAGCCGGATCCTGGGCCCAACATCGCTCCATCAGCAAAACTAGTTCCTCATTCAGTTGGGTCCGGTCAATGCTAGGCCGAAAATATGGCCGCTGACCATTTCTGACCTTCTGAACAATTTCTGAAGGAGATAAAGGGGTCGGATGAAGAACAGCACTCCTCTCCCCCCACCCAGGAAGGAGAGGGGGATTGGGGTAGTAGATTGACTCTCACCTTTGGGGCTGAGGTCCAGGCTCTCCAAGTAGAAAGGGCCACTGCGAAGTGCTATCTCCTGTAATATGATCCCAAAGCTATAGACATCAGCCTTCTGCATGCCTGTGGTTGGCAAGGAGTTCCCACTGAGTAGCTCTGGGGCAGTCCACAGCTTCTCTGAAAAGAGGGGATAGGCTGGCCACGTCCTCAAAAAAAAAGTATTCCCAAAACCACTTGTGCTCATTCCCATAATGGTCCCCATATTACTGTCACTCCATCTCCCTCTCCCACCTTCCCTAGGTGGAAATAACCAGGACGAAAGGAGCAATAAAAGGGGGCATGAGGGGTTGTGGTGGGAGGTCTCACTGGCATAGAGGGCGTGGCTGTCGTCAGGTTCAGCAGTTGATCGGAAGCTGGCCAGGCCATAGTCTGTGATTTTGAGCACGAAACGACTATCCACCACACAGTTGGAGGACTTGAGACTCCCATGGAATGCAATAATGCTGTTATGGAGAAAGGCCATGCCCTGCAGGAGACAGATCAAGCCATGGGATTGGATTGTTTCTGGTTTAGGATACCCCCTCTCCATGAGACAGGCATTAGCTAGCTGTCTAACGATCTTGGGACCATAAAAGCAGTAAGCTAATTGTGGAAGGCTTCCTGTACACAGATTAAAAAACCATCCCTTCTTTGTACCCTATGCAGTCTGTTGATACCCAGGTAATAGGGATAAGAGAAATGCTTATGAGGGGGGACAAGGGGAGCTATCAGTTATTGCCCTGGAAAGGGCAATCAGGCTTCTGAGCAGTGAAGGGAACAGACCTATGAGAGGGAACTCCAAAAATGATATGATACCCATGGTGGCCTTAAATGCACGGCCACTACTTAAGAAGACATGCTTGAGACCCAAGCAAGTATCAAGAGTATTTAGATGCATCAAGGAAGATTAATGAGTTATAAATCTTAATGTATACCCATGTGTAGGTAGGCAAGTAAGGATGGAGGAGGAAATTGACCTACCAGAGGGGATGCGGGACCAGGGAAAGAGTGTAGAAAACAGTAAATTAGAAAAACTTGGAAAAAAAGAAAAACCTGGAAAATGGACAAAAGTAGGATACAGCTGCCAAGCCGGTGAAGAAGCCTGAAACTTCTGGTCTCATGGGGTTGATAAAATAACCTTATGAGAATTAAGCAGAAAAATCAAAGCTGGCTTGGCCAGTGTGGTTCCGTGGTTGAGCATTAACTCATGAACCAGGAGGTCATGGTTCAATTTCAGGTCAGGGCACATGCCCCAGTTGTGGGCTTCATCCCCAGGAAGGGGCATGCAGAAGGCAACCAATCAATGCTTCTCTTTCATTATTGATATTTTCTCTCTCTCTCTCCCTCTCCCTCTCTGAAATTAAATACACACACACACACACACACACACACACACACACACACACACTAGAGGCTCGGTGCATAAAATTTGTGCATGGGGGGGGTGTCCCTCAGCCCAGCTTGCACTCTCTCCAATCTGGGACCCCCTCAAGGGATGTTTGGACATCCCTCTCACAATCCAGGACTGCTGGCTCCCAGCCGCTTGCCTGCCTGCCTTCCTGATTGTCCCTAACCACTTTTGCCTGCCAGCCTGATCACCCCCTAATCAGCCCCCTGACAGCCTGATTGATGCCTAACTGTTCTCCTGCTAGCCTGTTTGCCCCCTAACTGCCCTCCCCTGCAAGCCTGGTCACCCCTAACTGCCCTCTCTTGCAGGCCTGGTCCCCACCAACTGCTCTCCCTTGTAGGCCTGGATCCCCTCAACTGCCCTTCCCTGCATGCTTTATTGCCCCCAATTGTCCTCCCTTGTAGACTTGGTTCCTCCCAACTGTCTTCCCCTGCTGGCCATCTTGTGTCCACATGGGGGCATACATCTTTGATCACACGAGGAAAGCCATCTTGTATGTTGGAGTGATGGTCAATTGGCATATTACTCTTTTATTAGATAAGATAGAGGCCTGGTGCACAGGTAGGGGCCAGCTGAAGCATGTCCCAGATCAGAGTGGGGGTTCCCTTAGGGTGTGGGGTGGCCTGGGTGAGGGGCCTTTGGTAGTTTGCAGGTCAGCCACACCCCCTGATGACCCAAGTGGAGGCCCTGGTATCTAGAATTTATCTATCTTCTATAATTGAAACTTTGTAGCCTTGAGCAGAACCAAGCCTCCTGCTCACTCTGTGGCCACAGCCATTTTTGTTGGGATTTATTTATTTTCTATAATTGAAACTTTATAGCCGTGAGTGGAGGTCAAGGCAGGCCAGAATGTGCAGGAAGCTTGACTTCCTCCATCACTGGGGGCAACTCAAGCCTCCTGCTCTCTCCAGCTTCATGACTGCCGCCATTTGTGTTGGGATTTTTTTATCTTCTATAATTGAAACTTTGTAGCCTTGAGTTCAGTCCAGGGCCGGCCATGGCGTGCAGGAAGCTTGGCTTCCTCCATTACCTAGGACACCAAAGCCTTCTGCTCGCTCCGTGACAACAGTCATCTTGTTTGGGTGAATTTGCATACTCGTTCCTGATTGGGGGGTAGGCATGGTTTGTGAGTATAGTGGAAATGTGGTCAATTTGCATATTACTCTTTTATTAGATATGATTTATTTATTTGTTTGTTTGTTTATTTGTTTGTTTATCAGAGCTGGCTTCAAGTGTAGTGCAAATGATCCATTAAGCTAGCTTATTGACTATGACACTTGTTTCTAAATACTTGTCCAACCCATGCAAATTTATACTATTGCAAATCCATGGACTTCTAGGCCACCTAAAAATAGCTGAAACATAGTACATTAGAAGATACCAAAGGTTTACTATAATTTTCCTTGGTTTCTCTTAGTTTTATTAGTAAATGTTCTTTTTTATATTTCAGTTTTTCTGAACAAAAGAACAGATATGCCAAATACTGGTCAGAGAATAAATTATGAAAAAACAAACAAACAAGCGATAAATATTTCTGGAGACCCCATTCATCTTTTCCCTGCTAAGAAATTTTAATATGAGCTCTTGGAGGGTTAAAAAAAAAAGATGGAGAGAGATTTAAGATATCTAGGGAATAAAGACAAAAATTCTCTAGAAGTACAGAACTGTCTGTAGCAGAAAAACCTCATTCTCCCAATTAAAAATCCCAGATCCTTTGTTTATCCATTATTACTCAACAATAGAAATAAGGGAAATGGAGAGAAGACTAGAAGGAGAAATCATAAACAAAGATAGAAAAATGGAGGCATTTTAAAGTGGATGAACTCTTAAAGAGGCGTAGGGAAGACTCACCTTAACAAGGTCATTAATGAGAGAATAACGAAACATCCAGTCCAAGTTGATGCTGTCATTTTCCAGAATATCCTGGCAAGTGACATGAAATGGATTATGTGACTACCCTCGTCCCACTAGCTATTTAGCTGCATGGAGTCAATGTAACATTGAGTCTGTCTCCTCTACCTCTGCAACTTCCCTCACCTGTAAACTCCCACGAGTACAATACTCAGTGACGATGCAAATGTTGGGAGGGTCTATGCAAGCACCAATGAAGCGAGTGAGATGATTGAACTGAACATCTCTCATCTAGAAAAAAAATGGAAAAAGAGAATTGAGAGAGCTAAAAATTAGATACAGAAATCTACCACTATACGAGAGGACCCTTCTCGCAATTGTACTTATAACTTATAACTTAAAGTCATTTATAAATGAACCCACTGCCCTCCTAACTAATTCCACTATTCACAGTCCTCCCCTTTCTCTTTCTTGTCCCTTTTGACCCCTTGCCCTCAATCCATACACCTTTACTTACATGTTTGAGTTCAAACAGAACCTGCCGGGTCAGCTCAATGCGCTTCTTATTCACATGTTTGATGGCAACAACATTTCCCTGAGGAGTGAAGTGGGGAAAAGGAAAAGTTAATATCAGAAGGCATTTCTGGGTGCTAGGAATACTGGAGAACTCGGGGCGCATCTAGGAGCTCAGCTGGACATTATGAGGGGCAGAGGTTCATGGGAAGAGGTGACAGATGGGAATGAGACAGGATGAAATGTTGGGGACCAGAACAAGCGGATGACTGTTCACCTTGAAGTGACCGGTGTTGGCAAAGATCTGGTATTTCCCATGGGCTGTCATAAGCGAGCCGTAACTGGATCCCCGCTGGGGCCAAGGGCAACATGGAGGCGGAAGGATGAAAGGAACATTAGATGATGGTGGCAGTGCAGGGGCTGTCATTACAGGCCAATGTGCTGGGAAAGGTCCAGGGTAAGAAAGGACAGGAACTCAGAGGAAAGCGGAGGTACAGCTGAGACAGGGGCTCACCAGTGACAGCGTGAGGCGACTGCCTGCGCCTTTGTGATATCGCTCTGAATTGCCAAACTGCAGCTCTTCCCAGCGAATGCGCCACAGCATGCTAGCAAGCTCCTTCTCCAGCATCAGCTTTCTGTAAGGACTGCACACCTCAGTTGACTGGCAAGCCCGATCCTACCACCCCATAAACCAATAGTGGGGCTGCAAGGGCTTCCCTGCAACTCCTGAAGCTGTGATGGTTACACCCAAAACACGGGACTGACCTATCTGACACGCGCCCTTGTGCTCATTTAGAAACACAGAGGCCAAAGGTCAGAGTTTTTCTTCTGAAAATGGCAGCATCCACGGAAAATTCACTGTTGCCCTTGTAAAACCCCACTCACAATCACTAGGTAGCATACCCTGTGGCGAACCCAAAGTGGGAAAACAACGCCAAAGCTAAAAGACAACTAAAGAAAGAGGATGGAGAGGAGGATGGAGAGACAGCCTCCACATTAAGAGGCCGGCCTCCAGCCCAGGTTACAGGGACTACCCGGCCTCAGCCAGAATGCTGTGTGGCAATGGGGGGGTGGGAGGCAGGAGGTCAGTGGAAGAGCCCAGAACTCACCGGAAGATGAGAAAGCTGGAAACCCCAAACATGATGAAGGTGATTCCTGTGCCCAGCGCCACAATGGCCAGAGTTGAAAGTGGAGCTAAAGGGAGAGGGGGACCCTGAGGAAGACTGCGTGTGGGGCTGGAAGGACGGGGAGGGTGATGCTCAGGGTGCAGGGAGAAGACAGATCTCTTGAGGGGAAGCATAAGGAGTGGGGTGTGGAAGTAGGGGTAAAAGTAGAGCTCAAGTGGGGGGAATCAGTGAGGGCAGGGGGAGGGGAACGGAAAGGGAGGAGGGAGTGCTCCCAGTCCCTGCACACACCCACTTTTATCACAGGATGGGTCGTCCAAGTCAAAGGCACAGGGGGGGTTGTCCAAGGGCGGCGCCCCTTTCACCCAGGGGATAGGCCGTCCTGTCCACCAGATCTGCTTCTCAGCTCCTGAGTAGTGGGCTGCAGGCTGTGAGGAGGGAGAGAACTGGGCCCATGGGCCTGCTCCCACCAGCCATCTCCCCAGAAACCCCCGTTCTTTGGCTGCTCTCCCCCAACCTCCTACCCCCCCCCAGATGCAGCTCCAGCAGAGAAAATAATCCCTGCCTCTAGTTCTTCTGATTCTGCCCCATTGAACCCTTGAAGGCTGGACTCGCCTAGCCCACACTCTCCTCCTTGCCTCCTCCTCCATCACCTGAAAGTCCCCGGAATCCAGGTCCCCCATGGCCCACAGGACAAAATCAGTCTCCCGGTCATTGTTCTTGTCCATAACAACCAGTCCAGTTACACCTAAGGTAGAAAAGCAGAGCCCTTACTTTGAGATCGACCTTAGACCCTCTCCTATCTCCACAGTTCCTCCAATTACCTCAGTCTGTCCCTGACCCTGCTTTTTTTTTAAGTCCTCACCAGAGGACATGTTTTTAGTAACTTTTATTATTATTATCATTATCATTATTATTATTATTGTAAGAGGAAGGGAGAGAAAGAGAAAGATTGATGTGAGAGAGAAACATTATTTGTCTTCCCTGACCAGGAATTGAACCTGCAACCTTCAGGTGCATGAAATTGACATTCCAATTAACTGAGCCACCCGGCCAGGGCTCCTAACCCCACTTTTAATAAGTGTCCACTTCTGCCATGTTCTCTGATCCCTATTAATTCTCCTCCCTGTTCGATATCTGTATTTTCTTCTACCCACTCCACTTCTGAGCCTGCTAACAGCCCTCCATCTGACCCTCTTTATTACCATGGTATCTTCGTCCCCGGATTTTTTCCACAATTCGAAGTCCATCTTCCCGGGTGCCCCCTTCCTGTATTGTCTCCCTCAGGACTTCGGCATATAGCAGGATCCCATCATAGAAGCAGCCGGCGATGAGGTTCATCTGGGCATGGAAACACCAGCAATGCTCTCCGATACCCTGCCAGGCCCAGCCCCACCCCCTTTCCCATCGCTGGGGTCTTCTTCTATTGCTTCTCTCTTCTGGTTTGCTTTCTCCCCTCCTCTCGTTCCTAAGATTCACCCCTACCTCACTGGATGCTAGAGCAGAAGGAAAATCCTGGATGGAAGTGGACATCCCCCACTGCTTAACGCTGAGTCAGGGAGGAGAGCGTCCCTCAGAGCCTGGCCTGACCCTCAGGAAAGAGATCTACTCACCAGGGAGGGGGCCAGCTCCACACCAAAGTCTTCCCGGGCTCTTATCAGCAGACGACTCTGGAATTCCTGATACTCAGGATTTGGGGGTTCTCGGTAGGTGATGACCAATACCATCTGTACCAACAGCACATGGGGAAGAGTGAACAGGATGTCCAAGATGGATTTTAGGGGAAGAGGGGAAACAGTAGAGGAAACTTGGTGAAATACACACAATATTATATATATATACATATATACACACACACACACACACACACACATATCCTATCTAATAAAAGAATAATATGCAAATTGACCATACCTCTGCTATACCCACCAGCCACGCCCCCCAGCCATGCTCACCAGCCAATCAGAGTGATTATGCAGATTAACCCAACCAAGATGGCTATGGCCAAAGAGAGAGCAGGAGAGAGGCTTGGGTTGCCCATGGTGATGGAGGAAGCCAAGCTTTCCACACACCCTGGCCAGCCCAGGCCTCTGCTTAAGGCAACAGTTTCAATGGCTGTGCGAGCAGGAGGCTTGGCTCCGCTCAAGGTTACAAAGTTTCAATTGCAGAAGATAAATAAATCCCAAATACCAGGGCCACCACTTGGGTCACCGGGAGGTGTGGCCAGCCTGCAAACCTCCCCTCACCCAGGTCACCCCACGCCCCAAGGGAACACCCACCCTGATCCAGGATACCCTTCAGGGCAAACCAGCTGGCCCCCACCTATGCACCAGGCCCCTGTCCTATCTAATAAAAAAGTAATATGCAGATTGACCATCACTCCAACACACAAGATGACTGCCCCCATGTGGTCAAAGATCCTGCCCCCATGTGGACACAAGATGGCCACTACAAGATGGCCAGCAGGGGAGGACAGTTGGCAGGGACAAGGCCTGCAAGGGAGGGCAGTTGTGGGCGATCGGGCCAGCAGGGGAGGGCAGTTGGGAGGGACTAGGCCTGCAAGGGAAGGCAGTTGGGGGTGATCAAGCCTGCAGGGGAGGGCAGTTAGGGGTAACCAGGCTGACAGAGAAGGGAAGTTGGGGGTGACCGGGCCTGCAGGGGAGGGCAGTTGTGGGGGACCCAGGCCTGTAGGGAAAGGCAGTTGGGGTTACCAGGTCTGCCAGGGAGGGCAGTTAGGGGTGACCAGGCCCACAAGGTAGGGCAGTTAGGGGCAAACATGCTGGCAGGGGAGCAGTTAGGCATCAATCAGGCTGGCAGGCAGAAGCTGTTAGGGGCAATCAGGAAGGCAGGCAGGTGAGCAGTTGGGAGCCAGCAGTCCTGGATTGTGAGAGGGATGTCCTATAAGATTGGGCCTAAACGGGCAGTCAGACATTCCTCAAAGGGTCCCAGATTTGAGAGGGAACAGGCTGGGCTGAAGGACACCCCCTCCCCCGTGCACAAATTTTGTGCATTGGGCCTCTAGTGTATGTGTGTGTGTGTGTGTGTGTGTGTGTGTGTGTGTGTGTGTGTCTGAAGGCTGAGAGAACACTAAACTCTATGTTGTGTGTGGTGGGGGGTATGTGTAGCTTGTGTTTAATATATCTGCAGAGAGGGTTGGCACACCTCCATGGAAGGTAGACAGGCTGATTCTGGGACAGGGGAGCCTGGTCATCCATCCCTAGAACCCAGCCCCTCATCTTCCTGAAGCTCCTGTCACCACCCAGGCCTCCTTACAGAGCTGCCACAGCACCCACAGCGTCTCTGTCCCATTCTTTCTGGGTGCCTGTTCATGCTCAAGGGCACCACTGAGCACCGGCTCCTCTCTGAGGTGTTAATTACTGTTAATGTGATCAGTAAAATGTTTACATTTCCATTTGGGACATTTGAACACAGTGCCTCCACCCTGTGAATCAAAGAGATTTCAGGTCCTATGACAACTGGGGGAAATAGCTTGAGACAGTGATTTCATCTGTGAAAAGCCATAAGCCCATTCATTTAACGTGTGTGGAACACCTACCATAGGCAGCACGGTCCTGCATACTGGCATGATCCTACACGTCACTAAGTAATAGACATGCGTCACAGAGAAAACACACAGTCACACGCCTACACACATTTCACAGATAAGTTAACGACACATTTGGTCTCAGCCATGCACACATCTCACCGGCCATAAGTCAGTGTGTGTCCGTCTCTCATTGGGGTGTCTGCCTCACTCCTGTGGGCCTCACACATTTCTCCTCTCTTAGCTGATAAGCACGCTGGCTTCCACCTCCACCCCAGTCCTGCACAATCATTGAGACCAATCTCTGCCTTGGACAGGAAACTGGCTTTGTAATCTCAGGGAAAGACCCCAGATCTGAACATATTGTGAAATGTGACACTGTGAAATGACAGGTTTAAATCTAGTCATTTCTATCAATTTTGTTTGTTCTTGCCACAGAAAGCACATACAGAGATACCAGATAGGTCACACATGATCTATTTTATATCAATTTATCCCAGGTAGGAAATAATGAAGTCAGTTTCTCATGTACATTCATTATAGACTGGAGTTTGCTTTGTGAGGTAATTATTTTTACTGGAGCATTTGGATGCTTGATCACACACTTCTAATGCTCTCTTGCTCTCGGACAAAATTAAAAAGGAGAGAGGGGCTGAGGGTGGGATTGGAAGGGTTCATAGAGTAACATCTGTTAAGGGTAGGATGTTGTTGACAAACAATGGAAAAGCCAGTAAAAGGGCTGGAAAAAAGATCAGGTTTAACACAATTTATGTTTCCATATAAAGGCTAATGATAGGTTTTCCATGTTTTTAAACAGTAAACCTGGAGAGGTTTGTTTGTTTGCCAGACCAGCAGTTCTCAAACTTCTCGGTCTCATGACCCCTTTACACTGCTAAAAATTATTGAGGACCCCAAGGAACTTTTGTTTATTTGGACTACAGCTATCATATTTACAATATTAGAAATTAAAACCGACAAATTGTTTAAACACAAGCACACTTCCCATAGCTGCCAGAGGATGACCTCATCACACGTCACGTAGCCTCTGGAAAACTCCACTGGACAATCATGGAAGAAGGAGGGTGACAGAGGCAAATAACATCTTAGTATAATTTTTAAAATAGTTTTGACCTCATCGTTCCCTAAAAGGGTTTCAGGGGCCCCCAGGTTCCCAAGGCCACACTTTAAAACTGCTATGCTAGACTGTTTTGCTGTGGTTACTAGCTAGTAAAAAATGGAAGGAAGGAAGGAAGGAAGGAAAGAAGGAAGGAAGGAAGGAAGGAAGGAAGGAAGGAAGGAAGGAAGGAAGGAAGGAAAGAAGAAAGGAAGGAAGGAAGGAAGGAAGGAAGGAAGGAAGGAAGGAAGAAACGAAGGAACCTTCAAAGAGTTTCTGTGCTTGTGTGGGAATCAAAGAGAAGAAGTGAAGGTTAAGTAATTATGTCCTATTTCACAATGGATCCCAGGTGAAAAAAACACACACACAAGACAAGCAAAGGCTGCCCCCCAAAAAATAAATAAATAAAGAGAGAGAGAAAGAGAGAGGAAAAATAAATAAAGAGAGAGAGAAAGAGAGGGGGGGGGGAGTAGCAGTGGGTGGAAGCCAGGAGTGCACCCAAGAAGAGTGCAAGGGCAGCAGAGGCTGCCTCTGCCTGAGGGCCCACCCACACTTCGACCTGCCCCAGCAGCTGCAGGAGGCCCTGCTCACTGTGACTTAAACAGACAAAGAGTGGTCTCCCCAAGAGGTTCACCTTCCACACAGCCCTTGGTTTAGTGCTCATTCCATTCTAACTGCTTGTGACCCCACCTAGGTGCTGGCCGCTGCCTGGGTTCCTGGCCCTGTCTGTAATCCTCAAGTGCTCAGTCAGGGTCTCTGGATCCTCAGAGGCTCGTCATTTGTTTATTCAGTTCTGCTGCATCTGCTTAACTTCCCTGGTTGATTATCCTGGTTTACAGCACCTATTCCTGTCTAGACCAATTCCTAGCCCTCTCCCTGCTGTCCCCAACATACACCTTAATTCAAGTTCAACAAATATGTACTCAGCACATGGAATACAATGATGAACAAGATCCCTAGCCCTCAAGCGGCTCCCCAGGAGCTGGGACCTTTCCTTGGGCATGAGACCCTCTCGCCACAGCTCTGAGCACCTGCATCAAGGCCTCTGCGCCTGTACTGCCACCTGTTTCAGATTGGCTTGGTTTGGGACCCGAGTGGGCCAGGTATTTCTGGAGTAGGGCGCCCTGCTCTTTCATCCTTGGCTGGACCTGACCACTCACCTGCCCTCACCCTTGCCCTGCTTCAGCTTTGGAAAAGGATGAGAGTAGCTTTGCCAGAGGACAGACACCCTTTCATCCCCTCATCCTCACCCCATCCCAAGCCTCGGTTTTCCCATCAGCACATTCCCGACTGCCTGTTTCCCCTTCTGTTGTATTGTAAGAAAACTCTCCCTCTTTCTGTCTGAATAATGCCTACAATGAACAGGAAAACTAGGAATTAATTTAATGAACTGTTAGCTAACACTATCCCTCCTCCCCCAACCCTAAGTGCTGGGGCCCCTTGGCTGATAGAAATTCTCATGCAAGATACAGAGGTCTTCCTTCCACAGGAAAAAATACATCACAAAGGCTATGGGATCCTCCCATCCAGGAGAGTCCTAGGGACCTTCCTTGACCAAACTAGCTAAAATACAATCCCCTTGTTATTTTTCTTCTTTATACTGGTCTATTGCCTTTTTGAAAAATTTACTAACCCATCACAATTTATATTTGTATTTGTTTGCTGAATGTCTGTCTATCCTACTAAGTGTAAGCTCCAAAAAGGCAGGGACTTCATCTGTTATAGTCTCCACTGTACACCAATACCTAGCACAGTGACTGGGACATAACAGGTACTCAATAAATACTAAGAGAATAAGTCAGCCTTCAAACGAATCAAACACTGACTGAATAGTATATAAATTCCACAGCAGACAGAGTTAAACACAAGAGTAGGAAACTTGTTCTAACCGGGGGATTCAGGGATTGTTTCCTAGAAGGGAAAATAATCAGTCTGAGCCTTGAAGAATCTGCAAGCATTATCCAGATGAACAAAGGAGAGAAGGCTGTTTTAGGCAAAAGTTATGATGTAAAACCTGTCCTGCCACCACCTATGTTCAGGTGCGACAGTCACAAACTCATACGAGGGCATCCAAACAGATAATGTCATTCACAATCAGATGCACGTTAATCAGTCACAATCACATATATAAATCTTACTCATGAAATCTTACTCAATGGAGAAGATGGCCACCTAAGTCCCACCCTCATAAATGATAGAAACATCAATGATGAGAATCATCGATCAGCTGCCTCCTGCACGCACTACACGGGGATGGAGCCCACAATCTGGGCATATGTATGCCCTGAATCAAACCGTGACCTCCTGGTTCATAGGTCAGTGCCCAAACACTGAGCCACGCTGGCTGGGCTTAGGTCCAGATCGCCTTCCATATCCTCAAAGAAGCTCCAAGCTAAAAGGACCTTAAAGTTATACCATACACCATCCCAAATCCTTTTTGGGAAAAGGAGGGATAAGGATAAATAATAAATACTTATATACATAAGTCAGTGAAATATTGGTGAGCGGATCAGGGGATAATTCATGGGTAGGATCTTGAGAGGTAAATATTTGGGGGAAGGAAGAATATTCCAGACAAAATAATCAAAGAGCACAAAGATGGAGGGCAGCAAGGCAAAGGGGTTAGGGGCCAGCATACTTGGCATGAAGGGCGTTAGGAGGTAAAATTGAAAAAGTAGGTTGAGGGCAGACTATAGAAGGTCTTAAATAAAATAACGAGTTGGGACTTCATTCTGTAGTAAGACATTGAAAGTTTTGATAAGAGGAATGAAATGAACAGAGGCATGTCGATTCTCCCTGCAAATTGTTTCTCAACTCTTTCTTTCCATTCCTGCTATCATCACCCTATTTCAAAGTCATATCACCTCATTCCTTTCTAACTTTTTACAGGTGGCCTCCCTGCCTCTAGCCTCCTCTTCTTCCAATCAACCTGAATTCTGCCATTATATTTCTCTTTACAAAAAAAAATCTCAAGGATCCACAGTCAAGTCCAAGTGCCTTAATCTTAGCTCAGAGCTCTCCTTACATGCGTAAGTCAGTGAAACATTAGTTCCTGTACCTATGTCAGGTGAACCCTTCTTTCTTGTCAGGTCAGTATCTTCTCCTCCTCCTCCTTTTTTATTGCCTAAAGTTTTACATATGTCTCCTTTTCTGCCAATGGACCCTCCCCAGCCATTCCCACCCCAGACAAGCCCCCACCGCCCCAGTGTCTGTGTCCATTGGTTATGTAATATGGGTGCACACAAGTCCTTTGGTTGCTCTCTAACCCTCCACCAGAATCTTCTTGATCCCCTAAACATGCCCATTCCAATCTTTTTCCCTTTGCTCAGGCTGCCTGGATCCTCACTCACACTCTGCCTAGGAATATGATATCTCTCTTTAAAGTCACAACAGTCTCGCTTCCTTTACAAAGGCCATCCCGAACCCCAGCCACATTGACTCCCTCCTCTGAACCACTGACGTTCTTAGTGCTGTTACAGGATACACCACCCCATCTTTTCTAGCGCTGGTACCTAATTGCCTCACATCACGCCTTGTCCCTCCGAAAAGGGTGGAAGCCCTCCTCCCGGCTGGGACCAGACCTTTTCCTAAACTTTTCTCCCCCTACACTACAGTCTACCACTGGCACTTAGGAAAGTCAGTGTTCTGGGATCTTCGGAGGCAGCCCTGGCAGACACATGGAAACGGTCTCACTGAGGTGAGGGAGTAACAAAGAATGATGCTGGACCAAAAAAGGCTCTGTTCATCTCTCTCCTGCAGCTCATGACCCCTGCCCTGTCCCTGGGCTCCTGTGGGGTCTTGTGAGAGACAGGGACTCTCCAAAGAAGCTCCATTTCCCCCACCTCCTTCAAGTTTGGCTGAAATGATACCTGAAAGGCCTCTCTGAGGGCCTGGGCCTGTTCCCAGGTGCGATTGTCCTGCCAAGGCCGGCCTGCACGGAGACTCTCCCCAAAGACATCCAGGTAGAAGAAGACATAATCCCCATTGGTCAGGTTCTCCCTCTGGGCCTGAAGCAGGATCTCATGCAGCATCTCCAGAGGGCCGCAGATGTACACAACTGGGGGAGCAGGTATACAAGGGGGGGGCACCCTAAGAACGCATCCAGGTCCCCAGACAACCTCCTCTCTGAAACCATCTGCTCTGCCATCATTAGTAAGGAAGAGAGTGCCCTAAGCTATCAACCACCAAACAGATGCTCCCCACCCTTCCCGCTTGGAGTCTATGTCGTAAGTGCCCTGGGGCTGTGTGGACCATCTGGCAGAGGTCAGAGCCTGATCCAGCCCCCAGAGGAAGGGAGCTATCAGCCTGAAGCGCCCCCTCCTCTTCCCAGACCCCTGCCTGCTGCTCCTTGCCAGCCCTCCTCATCCCCCCAACTTGCCCTGCCTTTCCCAGGGCTCAAAGGCACTGGCTGCTCAGAATTTCTCAGTCTGAGTTTTACGTGTCTTTCCCAACCCCCTCTGTTGAACCCCCACGCCCACTAATAAAGTCATCCATGTTTTAGTGATTCATCACAGACCCACACTATAAGGGGTCTTGGTATCCCAGTCTCTGCTCGCAGAGAGTCATACCTTCTGAAGTGGCCATCAACTCATTCACGACTCTAGGGCAATTCACATTGCTCCCCAAATTCACTTTCTCCCCAACCCCACGCTGTCCCTGACACAAGCTTCACCCCTGGTCCTCTCTTCTTCCTTGTTTACATCTGCTCGTCATGTCAGCAAGCTCCCGCAGTGTAGAGTGCCCTGGCCCTCACACAGGTGCTCTGTCCACAGGCCTCTTGACCCCGACCACCTCAAACAGCTCCTCACGGCCTGTCTCCCTGCCCGGGAGCACGGGGACCCTCCTCCCCTGACCCGCCGGTGCCCGGGCCACACTCACTGCGCCCGTTGGACCGGATGAAGTGGGTGGCCTGCTCAGGACCCCCGGGCTCGCGGGCATACACGTGGTGCTGCACGCTGAGGTTGCTGCCCTGCAGGGCCTCAAAGACGCCCTCGACGGTGAAGTAGTGGGGCCGGTCGTCCGTGCGAGCGTCCAGGTACAGCAGGGCGGCCCGGGTGGTCCAGTTGAAGTGCCCGTGTAACGTCACCACGAACTCACCCAGCTTGGGCGCGGAGGGGCCCGTGCGCACCAGGGTCCGGTAATGCTCGTTCTTGGCGGCAAAGCCCGAGGCCACGGCGCCCGCCGTCAGCAAGGGAAGGCGCCAGTGGGAGGCGAAGCGGGCCACCGAGGCGGCGGGGTACACGCACCCGGGGCCCAGCAGCAGGTCGGGGTCGTGGTACAGCTTGAGGTCCACGGCGCGCAGCGGGGCCAGGTACTCGGAGCAGGCGCCGTCCAGCTCGGAGCTGACGAACCGCAAGTCCACGGGCAGTGCCCGGCCCAGCGCCTCCACGGCCAGGGCCACGGCGGGACCCACCCGGGGCCAGGCCCAGGCATAGCTCAGGTTGTGTTCTGGCAGCACCACCGCCAGCGTCAGGTTCCGAGCCAGCGGAGGACGCACCCCACCTGCCAGGGCTGCCACCACTAGCAGCAGCGACGGCAGTGCCATGGGGAGGGCGCAGCAGCCCCGCCGGCCCCCGAACCCGGGGCCACCCTGGCCTACCCTGCAGGCCCGAGCACCTCCCAGCCTGGAACCTGGGGACGGCGGCGGGCCGGCCGGGCGGGGAGCTCAGTGGCCGCCGGGAGAGGAGGGATGGAGGGCCCGGGGGCTGGGGACTAGGAGCCTAGGAGCGGGGCGGCCAGAGGAGGAGGAGGAGGAGGGAGGGGCGGCGGGGGCTGCGGCTGGGATGGGGCCGGGAGGTGACGCGGGTTTTGGGGGGAAGCCCAAGTTAAGAAGGCAAAGGGGGTCCGAGGCTGCGAGCGGGTGGGGGCCGGGGGGGCGGCTGGCACAAAGAGGAGGCCTGGGGGGACCTCGCCGCCGAAGGGGTGAGCGGGGCAGAGCGCGGCGGCGCCAAGGTGGCCCGAGGGGGGAGGCGGGAGGGGGCCCGCGCCGCCGGGGACCGGACCATGGGCGGGCGGCGAAGCCAGGCCCGGCGCGGCGCGGCCGGAGGCGGAGGGCGGCGGCGGCGGCGGCGGCGGCGGGCACGCTCCCGGGGAAGGCTGCTCCCGAAGCTCCAGCTTGGACTAACGGGCCCAGGGCGCTGGTCCCATCCGGAGCTGCGGCGGCCCCGCCCGTGTCCCAGCTCCGCTCCGCTCCGCTCCTCCGGGCCGGGCTGCGGGCGCTGCCGGCGCTTCCTCCCGCCCCCCGCCTGGGCCCCGGCGCCGCGCGTCCAGGTCAGGTCGCCGTGGCCCGGCCCGTCTCCGCTCGCTGCGCCGGCGGCGGCGGCGGCGGCGGCGGCCGAGTGTGACTCCCCGGGCAGGCCGCCCGCGCCCGCCCCCGCCCCCGCCCCGCAGTCCCTCCTCCCCCCGGCCCCACCCTCCGGGCCTGCCGGCTCCCAGCCTCCACCCCTCCGCGGGGCGCCTGGGGTCCTCCCAGGTCTCCCGCCACCCGGGGCAACTTGGGGGCCGCGCACCCGGGCCGCTGGGGCGGCGAGGTTTCCGGGTGTCCCTGCACGTTCAGGGCCTGCCCACCCCGGGGACCCCCTGGGCTCCCTCTCACACTTTCCCACCACCTGGAGCCCCTCTTCCCCAGCCCCCCGTTTCCCTCTCTGGGTAGGGTCACCTCTTTAACTCGGCTGAGTCCCCTTCCCTACGCCCGTCTCCAGGAAGTAGTCAGGAACCCCCCAAGATTTGGGATCTTCCCTCGTCCTCCCGCTAGCAAGCCATACCACCTTCTCACTCCAGGAACCTCTCTCCTCCAGGAAGACAGGCCTGCTTGCTGGAAGGGGGCCCCTCGGGGACCCAGAGGCGCCCAGGATCGGTTTCTCCTGAGCCCTTACAATGCCCACGAGTCTCCTTCTCCCTTAGGACTCCACACTCCAACTTCCGTCCCCACCCGCTGGTGCCTTTCCGTGTCCTCAGAGGCCCACCGCAGCCCACGGGCCTTCCACCGGACCCTCTGCTGCAGGGCAGGAGCCCAGAACGGACTCTGGTCTCTTTTGTCTCCCCACCGGCACAGGCCAGCACCCATAAAAGCTCAGGCACTGACTAAGCACAACATTCCCCCAACAACAGAAGTCCACTCTCTCCCCTCCTGCGTCCCGCCCCACTCCCAAGCTCCCAACCTAGAAGGCTCACCCCAGGTACCCCTATCTGGAGTGCTGATCTGACTCTGAGGAACAGCTTGGGAGGGATGATTCATGATTGCTGGAAGGGACAGCTATGGGACCTTGGGGAGTTTTTCTCAGTTGTCATTAAGAACATGCACATAAAGCCCTTCTCCTCCCCCAGCCAGGAGCCACAGTTTGTCTCCCCTTTCAAGCCACTTCAGAAATCACAGTGCCAAGAAGCTGAGAGCTTCTGGGTAGTAGGAGGGAGGGCGCGTGTGTGTGTTTGTGTGTGTGTGTGTGTGTGCAGGGAAAGAGGAGGGGGCGTAGTTTCTCTGAGATGAAGGCGACATCTAGTGGTTTGGGGGAGAAATTTAATGCTATTTTGTTCTTAGGAACAGTATTTCTTTATCGAACACCGGCTGCCTTGCACAGCGGCCGGGGTAAATAAAAACATAGCTGGATGATACCGTCCTTACCTTTGAGGAGCACATAATTGGATCCACGAGGCTCCAAGACCAAAGGCAAGCCCCCCAACAAATGTCTCTTGCCTCAAGCCCAGTAGAAATTGAAGACAGCTTCTTCTTTTTTTAACCAGGAGGAATGGTAACTGGAGTTCTAGCTTCCAACACTAGTTGTTCGTTTTATCTGAGCAAGGAAAAGAAGGGTATAATAGTCAAAAGGGTGACAGGAAAAGAGATGGCTCTAACTACTTTTCAAGCAACTACGTGCAGCTTAATGAGGGAAGCAAGTCCCACATGACACAATCTCTGCCAGAATCACAGAATGCCAGGGTAGAAATAATCTTAAAAATATGTTATTCAATCCCTTCCTTTAAAGGTGTTTGAAACTAAGTCCCAAAGGGGAAGTCACATCGCTTCCTCCCCCAATCTGACGGCTTTTGATGGCTGAGCAGAGACTAAAGTCAAGTTTGCTGGTCTCTAAAGTGGAGCTCTATATGTACAGATATTCTGCTGATTCATGGAACTCACTCTATGAAGCCATTCTTATGGGGCAATGGCCACCAAAGACCCGGACAAGTCTCTCTGAAACACCAATGTTGCCCAGACTCTAAGTTCTCATATGTCTCTTCAAGCATCTTTCCCCCTCCCTCTTCCTTCCACTGGCCACTAATACTAGAAAGTGGGGAAAGGCAGGTACTTTTCCATTGATTTTTTTAAGGAAAGTAGGAGAGAGAGGAAAAGATAGAGAGAAACATCGATGTGAGAGAAACACATTCATTGATTGCTTCCTGCATGAGCCCCCACCAGGACTCGGGCTGGGGAGGAGCCTGCAACCAATGTATGTGACCTTGACCAGAATCAAAACCAGGATCCTTCTGGGTCCACAAGCCAATGCTCCATCCACTAGACTAAACTGGTTAGGACAGCAGTGAAAGGTTTGTGTTGTGTTTTTCATTTGGGGGATGAAAGGGTTGAAAATGTTAGATAAATGAAAACTTTGGTTACCTATATATTCCAATGCCTGGGAAATCTAAAGATCTGCTGACCTGAGCAGCACCCAGATAGGATTCAACTTTCTCTCTGTGAGGTTGATAACGCCTCCTTTGCAGACACTGTCTGTAATTTCTTCTGGGACAGGGCCAGCCCAAACATCTCCTTTCGGATCCACAACAAAGCTGTGCAGCATCAGATTAGCTCACTGCTAGAAGCTGCTGTTGTTTCCAAGCTGCACTCTTCCTTAGTGGAAAGAAATCCTGACCTCAGTCACACTCAGGCCAAAGGAACCTCAAGACCCTCGCTGGGTCCTAGAACCACCCTGGGATTTAGGCTCATGCTAATCTCATGACAAGCGTTGATGCTGCAACCTGCCTCCCAATTCAGCACTCAGCAGTTTTAGAACTTACCCAATTCTGCAGCTAACTCCGGACCCTCGGGTTTGCTCTACACCAGACTGTGCCTCCAGGCCTGTAAGATTCCAGAGAAATAAAACACCTTCAGTTTTCTGCCTGGCTAACTTGACTTGCAGAACAAGGTTTTGATTATATGCCATTCCCTCCTGCACACAAGACAGACAGGGCCGAGAGAACCTGCCAATAGAGGCAGGAGAACAGCCATGGGAAATGAGATAAAATAAGGCAGAAAAGATACATTTCAGATGCAGCATTTCAATGAGGGAGAGGAGGAAGTGAAATGTGTTGGAGACGAAGAAAGACTTTACTAAAATTCCGCATTATTTCTTTTAACCCCAGCAAGAAAGACAGAATCCTGAAAACATGTCAAACCCCCATTATTGCTCATATGGCCACACCCCTCCCCTCCCTACTTCCCTCTCTCTATATAGCAGCACACAGTCCAGTTCCCAAAAAAGACCTTAAGTCCTTTTTTGTTATTGTTTTTATTGATTTCAGAGAGGAAGGGAGAGGGAGGGAGAGATAGAAACATCAATGATGAGCCCTAACCCATTTGGCTCAGGGGATAGAGTTGTTGGCCTGCGGATTGAAGGGTCCCAGGTTTGATTCTGGTCAAGAGCATGTACCTTGGTTGCGGGCACATATCCAGGAGGGAGTGTGCAGGAAGCAGCTGATCGATATTTCTCTCTCATCGATGTTTCTAACTCTTTTCCCTCTCCCTTCCTCTCTGTAACAACTCAATAAAACATCAATGATGAGAGAGAATCATCCATTGGCTGCCTCCTGCACGCACTGCACGGGGCATGGAGCCCACAACCTAGGCATATGTACGCCCTGAATCAAACCGTGACCTCCTGGTTCATAGGTCAGTGCCCAAACACTGAGCCACGCTGGCTGTGCTTAGGTCCAGTTCGCCTTCCATATCTTTAAAGAGCTGTTGTTATTGTTTAAAAGGTCAAGCGATTTTACTTTGCACTCGCACATTGCTTTCTTTCAGAGTTAAAGTTTTAAAATTTAAAATGTTTTCAAATCAGATCTCAGCTTCTAACTTACCTGTCTAGATATGTATTCTAAACATTGAACTGGGCCTGACTGCAGTGGTTCAGTAGTTGAGCATCGACTTATGAACCAGAAGGTCATTGGTTTGATTCCCGGTCAGGGCACATGCCAGGGGTTGTGGGCTCAAGGCAGCCAATCAGTGATTATCAATATTTATATCTCTCTCTCTTCCTTTCCCTTCCTCTATGAAATCAATAAAAATATATTCAAAAATAAAATAAAATAAATAAAAGTTGAACTGGTAACATACTCTAAGGGGCCAGAAATATATTTTGTGAAAAGACAGTCTACAAGAGTAGTTTTGCTATGGAAAACTTTCATGGAGAGCCAGTGATCCCTAGGAAAGAATTTCAGAATTGTCAGAAGAATTTATCTTCAAGATGATTCAAGCTCCAGGTAAGCCCATTTTCAACTGTCTGCTTCCTCCACACTTGGACCAGCACCTCTGTAAGTGTCCAGGAAGGTGCCAGTGCCATCCATGGCTCTTCCACGCTTGGCCTGTTTTCCCAGGTGCCTATACTGCTTCCCTCTGTTCCTATTACCACCCTTCACCATTATCACCAACCCCAGTTATTACTCATCACACCTGAGGGTCATCTGATAGCATAATGTCTCAAATATAATATTCTCTGTTCTATTTTTTCTCCACTCCACTTAAAATTCTACTTGCTGTCTTCACAAAACCTTTCACTGAGAAAAGTGGCATGTGTCCCCTCACCATTTAAGCCCTCAATTTACAAATATATCCCATAAAAAGAAACCAAGGAAGTATTATCATAACAGCCTGTTGGGAATTGAAAAGTACTCATCACTATTTCATTCTGCTCTGCTTAGAATTTTCTAGAGAAGCAAGCCAAAAACTGGAAGAGGAGGCAGGGAAATCTGAAGCAAGATTTGACACAACTGTACTCTTTTGCATGGCTGCGATATGTCAGTACAACCAAAAGAGGAGTTAGCGATGGTGATGGAGGGTTGGCTGGCGGACAGTGAAGAGGCTCCTAGAGAAATCTAATCATGAAATGCTAAGTGCCTGGTCTGGGATGATGGATTAATAATAGAAACAAATAGGAGATACTTTGAAGGAAGAAACAACAAGACTTGGTGGCAGCCTGGGTCTACTGGATCAAGAGGAAAGATTACTCAAAGGCAGGAGTCACAGAGGCAAAGGCCAGGCAGAAAATATAAAGGCAAGAGGCAGCTGGATGAAGATTTACAAACCAGGAAGCCCCTGCTCCATCTAAAGTGGATGTTACCACTCTGGGATGGAGCCCAGAGCTGGCATTTTTAAATATATATATATATATATATATATATATATTATTGATTTTTAGAAAAAAGAAAAAGAAAAAAAGGAAAAAGAAAAAAAAATATTTTATTGATTTTTTTACAGAGAGGAAGGGAGAGGGATAGAGACTTAGAAACATCAATGAGAGAGAGACATTGATCAGCTGCCTCCTGCATGCCCCCTACTAGGGATGTGCCTGCAACCAAGGTACATGCCCTTGACCAGAATCGAACCTGGGACCTTTCAGTCCACAGGCAGACGCTGTATCCACTAAGCCAAACTGGTTTCGGCTAGAGCTGCCATTTTTAAAAATACATATTTTTATTGAGTTTGGGGAGAGGGATAGAAACATCGATGAGGGAAAACATCGATCAGCTGCCTCCTGCATGCTCCCTACCAGAGATCAAGGCTGCAACCCGGCATGTGCCCTAACTGAGAATGGAACCATGACCTTCTGGTTCATAGGTTGATGCTCAACCACGGAGCTACACCAGCCAGGCCAGGACTGCTGTTTCTTACAGTTTTCCTTTAGACCAGTGGTTCTCAACCTTCGTAATGCAGCGACCTTTTAATACAGTTCTTCATGTTGTGGTGACCCCCAACCATAAAATTATTTTCGTTGCTATTTCATAACTGTAATTTTGCTACTGTTATGAATCATAATGTAAGTATCTGTGTTTTTCAATGATCTTAGGTGACCCCTGTGAAAGGGTCATTTGACCCCCAAAGGGGTCGCGACCTATAGGTTGAGAACCACTGCTTTAGACGGTCTCAACAGCCTCTGTGACAACTCGCTGGGCCTCTCGTCTCACCTCCCTCCAATTCATCCCCCACAATGTGTTCAGATGCCAAAGTGGCTTTTTGAAACAAAAACTTAATTATGTCAATTCGCTGCTTAGGATCCTTAAATGGTTCCCCATGGAAGCTGTGTTTTTCAAACTGTTATTTTTAGCAGCAAAACCCTTCAAACAAAAGTTTAGACATAAAACAGAAAAGAAGCCCAGCTGCTGTAGATGAAGTGGCTGTGGAGACCCAGAACCTGGGGACCCCTGCCCTTAGCACCATCTGAGCCCCTGAACATCTAGGCGGTACCCCTAAAACAGGGGGAGCACAGACAGATTTTCCAAGGGCTATGTATGTTTAGGTGGTTTTAAGGGAATGCCTTTCCAGATCCTCATCTTCCACGTGGACTCCTCCCTAAAACTGATCTGCCCAAGAATGAGCCTGTGTTCACTCAGTCCTCCCACTTTGCAAAAGAAAAGCATATCCCTTGCCTTGCCGAGGCCAAATCTTGTCATGACAAACTGATCTGGGATGTGAAAACTGCAGGGACACCAAGCAAAGGATATGTAAATGAAGATCTTGGTTTAGGGAAACTTAAAAGATGAATCAAGGTACTTTAAACCAATAGGACTTCCTGTCTTTTCCCACCATGTACATTCTCCTGTTCAGGGTAAAACTTGGCATTGGAAATGGAGTGTTCAGCCCAAGCTGGGATTCTCTACAATCAACACAGCCCAAGGAGGCTACATTAATGACATACTTTCTTTTAAGAGTAACTGGAGTGGCCGAAGCTGGTTTGGCTCAGTGGATAGAGCGTCGGCCTGTGGACTGAAAGGTCACAGGTTCGATTCCAGTTGAGGGCATGTACATTGGTTGTGGGCACATCCCCAGTCGGGGGCGTGCAGGAGGCGGCTGATCGACGTCTCTCTCATTGATGTTTCTGGCTCTCTGTCCCTCTCCCTTCCTCTCTGTAGAAAATCAATAAAATATATTAAAAATAAATAAATAAATAAAAGTAACTGGAATAAAAATAAATAAATAAAAGTAACTGGACTACATGAAAATAGTTGAATTGTACTGTATATAAATTATACTTCATTGACCTGTCTTAAAACAAATGAAAAAAATGGAATTGGAAAGTTGTGCAGGCCACCAAAAAAATTCAAATATACTGAATAAAAGCCATGAATAAAAAACTAAGTGACTGCCGAAACCGGTTTGGCTCAGTGGACAGAGCGCTGGCCTGCGGACTGAAGGGTCCCAGGTTCGATTCCGGTCAAGGGCATGTATCTTGGTTTCGGGCACATCCCCAGTAAGGGGCATGCAGGAGGCGGCTGATTGATGTCTCTCTCATCTATGTTTCTAGCGCTCTATCCCTCTCCCTTCTTCTCTGTAAAAAAAAAAAAATCAATAAAATATATTTTTAAAAAAACACAAAAAACTAAGTGACTGCCTGGCCAGCGTGACTCAGTGGTTGAGCGTTGACCTATGAACCAGAAAGTTACAATTTCGCCCCCAATGATTCTCTCTCGTCATTGATGTTTCTGTCTCTCTCCCTCTCTGAAATTAATAAAAAGATATTTTTTAAAAATAAGTAACTTATTTGGTATGCTTTATTCAATAATATTTTATTCTATTTTATCAATCATGAAATATTTATTAGTCAATTCTCAGCTTATTTCAACTTATAAAGTAATATATTCTATTTCCCATTAACAATTCATAAACTAAAACTCGTGATAATAAATGTAAGATTTCAACTTAAAATTGTGTGAGAGGGCTATTATTACTTTAGGGAGCTCATGAGCAAAAAAGTTTTGAGCTCTGTATCTGTGGCTCAAAATAATGTTTTGAAAATCAATGGCTACATAGTAACTTGATCGTATCAGATCTAAGTCTTCCTTCTTCTAATAAATGTTTTAAATAATAGCACCTTTATTGATTTAAAATGAAATTCATACATAATAACCTATCTATATACATAATTTCAAAAGTATCCTTCCTAGCTGTGATATAAAAGAGGAATAAGGACAGTAAGAATAATAGGTATTTCAATACATAAATGGTTAGACATGCCTATTACAGAAGACTTAAGGAAGCACTCAGATGCATGAACCTAACTATAAGTCAGTTAGGATTTAAGAGAAGTAAGATCAGAAGCTAGTACATTAAAAACATGCTAAATTAAACACTGGTGTTAGGATAACTAACTGATTTATTTATATATAACAATAACAGACTGATTTATTTATATATAACAATAACACCCTACACAAAGGTTTGGTGGAACATTAAAAAATTATGCAAAACTCAGGATCTCTAAATCATACAAATCAACAAGACTTGATGGTAGCCTGGATCTCCTGGATAAAGAGGAAAGATTACTCTATTCCAAGCTATTCCACCACCACCACTGCCCAGCCCTTCCACCTGTCTTTAATTTCCTTCCCTCTTCTCAGATAACTGCAGAGCCTACAGTCAGGACATTTATTTTACATCCCAAATGTATTGCCAGTGTTGAAGTACAAAGAGGGACAAGATAACATTTCTTCTCTTGTGGAATACGTGACCTAGTGGGGTTGGTAGAAAAGTAAAGAGCTACTTTAAAACAATATATCCTTAATTATGTGGAACTGTTCTCACATTGCACATTGCAGAGTCTAATATTTGTGGTCCCCAACTACCACCATGCCCAAAAATCCCATCACTATAGAAATCAAAAACGCCCCACAAATGTCTAAAATGCCCCTCCAGGAGCACTGTTGTTAAGAACCACTGGCCTCCTGGATAGAGAACAAGCATGTTAGCCCATTAGGATCTGGCTCTGGCCTTCTCTCCAGCTTTCTCTGCTGCTATCTCTGCCTTCTAAACATAAAGAACTATTTTCTTAGTTTCCTAAGTGGGCCACGTTAGTTCATCAGCCTGAAATGTCTTGTCTTCCCTTGACTTCTGACTATTCTTCCATCCCACTTTTTATAACCCTTAATACATTATTTAAAATTTTAAAAATATATTCTTATTGATTTCATAGGGGGAGAGAGAGACAGAAACATCAATGATGAAAGAGAATCACTGACCGGCTGCTTCCTGCATGCCCTCTATTGGGGATTGAGCCTGCAACCCGGACATGTGCCCTTGACCAGAATCAAACCTGGGACCCTTCAGTCCACAAGCTGACACTCTATCCACTGAGCCAAACCAACCAGGGCAATACATTGTTTTTAAAATAGGCAGTTACTTTCTACCTACCCCACTAAATTGTGTATTCCATAAAATAAAGAACTATCATATTTAATCATTGTACCTTAACACTGTGCAAGCCATTTTATAGTCAGATAAATGTTTTCTCAATGAATAAACAAGAGCGCAGATGAACGAATTCACTTTACAAAAAAGGGGGTGCAGGGATATTTCCTCTGAGACTGCAGAGAAAGATGGGACAATTCAGGAATGGATTTAGTGATATTAGTGATAGATAAATTTAACCTATCTTTTTTAAAATATACATCATTATTCATTTCAGAAAGGAAGGGAGAGGGAGAGAAAGATAGAAACATCAATGATAATAGAGAACCACTGATTGGCTGCTGCCTCTTGCATGCCCCCCACTGGGGATCAAACCCGCAACCCCGAGCATGTGCCCTTGACTGGAATCAAACCTGGGAACCTTCAGTCCAAAGGCTGACGCTCTATTTATTGAGCCAAACTGGCCAAGGCTAACTTATCTATTCAGCACTGAACTCAGTTAGATGTAAACATAAGCTCCCCTTTTATCACAGTCTTCTTTATCTATGCCATGATAAACGTCTCTTTGCCACTCGTCACAATAGCATGAACAGATTCCACAACCCTTTGCTCCCTTTTGGTTATATGAGAACTCACTCCAACCCAATTGATTTAAACTCCAATCTCAGGTCCAAGTTCGAAGTCATCTCCTCCCCACTTCCTGCCCAAGCCCGAGCCATGGCTTAAGGAACCTGAAGTGAGGAGAAGATGGTCCCTTCTAAGACTTCTCCTCTTCCTCTTCTAGTTCTCTAGAAGGTGCTCTAGAGGGGTTCTAGCTCTTCCGGGGTTGGACAGCAGGAAGAAAACAGAGAGGAAAGAGATAACAGTCTCCTCAGTCAGCAGAGTAGTTATACAAACCACCTCTGGTTGTAGGTGATAGGCCATTCCAGCCTGTTTCCAGGCAGACATCAAAATGCCAGATCTCTTATAGGGCACTGTGTGTGTTCTTTAGAAAGTCCCATGAGGCCTCTAATGTAGACAGACAACCCTGCTCCAAGTCATCTCCTTTAAACCCTCTATCTTCTGTCCAGCAGGCAGCCTGTTAGATGGGCTACCAGCAAGATGGCCCAAGTCCAGCTGGCTTTCCCACTGTCCCTTTGACCACAAGAAACTCATGTGTCTTTGATAAGCCAAGCTCTTCCACCACCATCACTGTCCAATCCTTCCACCTCTCTTTAATTTCCTTCCCTCTTCTCAGATAACTACAGAACCTACCAAATCTACTGCCAAACATGGTCTCACCAGAAGATGAGAGGTCAGTCTCTTTCACATGTATATGCCCTTTGATACCCTCTTGCTTGGTTTTGGGGGAAAGATGAGAAAATACCCCCTGCTAGGCTCATGACTCCCTCCTTTGAATCATCTCATATCTTAGATAGACTGGGAATGAGGTGGGTTGATGATGAATGGGTGGGGTTAGTAGTTGGAGATATCAAGGCTAGGTCTGCAACCCTTTTATAAGCCATGGAGAGAGTATCTGACACTAATCATTAAAAACTCTCTCTATGTGGAACTTAGTGCTTCTTTGTGCCCATTTTTGAACCCCAGTAACTAATTCCAGGGAAATAGAAAAAAATCAACTCAATATCTTCTACAATATGTTGAAGCGAAGAAAAGATTATATGAAATAAAGAGCTCAACTACATTCCTATATGAAGAAGTAAAGTCACCTTCTGCATGAGAGAAAGAACCAGGCGTTGACAGTTCAGGCAGTATAATGAAAGACAGAGACACACTGTGGATAGAACATTGGGTGAAAGCCATGAACACATTCTTCCTAATAAAAATAAGGCACATAAGCATATTAAAAATTTTGCATATTATTTCAGAGCTGATTATTACAATATATACGTGCACACATATTTGGGCTCCCAAAACAATAGGTATGATACACATGACTGCAAGGACTCCATGTAAATAGATGAGCCAATCATTGTCCTCAAACACCTGCTAGGTCCCTAAGAGAGAAAAATGGAGTGGCAATGGGATGCCAGCCTCTCCCACCAAATGACAGCTGAGAACATCTCCCATCAACTATTGAAAGTAACAGAACTGTCTAACAAATAGGGCAGAGAAGGTTGGCCACAATATACATTTCAGAAGAAAATAAGAAAAAAACCCTATTTTCTTTCAAATCTAAGTGTCAGCCCTAGCCAGTTTGACTCAGTAGATAGAGCGTCAGCCTTCGGACCAAAGGTTCCCAGATTCGATTCTGGTCAAGGGCATGTACCTTGGTTGCAGGCTCTTCTCCAGCGCAGACTCTGATTTGGACTCCTGCAGGAGGCAACCAATCAATGTGTTTCTTTCATATCAATGTTTCTCTCTATTTTTCCCTCTCTCTTCCACCACTCTTCCTAAAAATCAATGGAAAAATATCCTCGAGTGAGAATTAACCAAAAGATAAATGCATAAATAAAAATCTAAGCTTCACATTAACCTGACAGAGGTGAATAAATAGGTTCCAAAATCCCCAGACTAAAACCAATTTACAATGGAAATAAATGTATTTACATATATATATATATATATATATATATATATATAGTACTTATATATAAGTATTAATTATTATAAGTATTAGAACTATTTCCTACCCAAAATGAAGTAGACCATACTGTCTGCAATATGAGGTCATATTCTAAAGAGGTGAAACGTTCTAAAGGAATGAATTTGCTTATTTTTCTAACATTGTGCAAAGGTTTTCAAATTTTCCATCTCTTCACTGAAGTCTAAGAAGAGGAGACAGTCAATTGAGATGACCAAAAGAAGGTTTAGAATTGTTAAGTTCAGTTTAATATAATAAACTTTTGTTGAGGGCCTTTAGAGGATACAAAGATAAGTCAGAATTTGGTTCCCTGCCCCTCTTACCCTCAAGACGCATACTAACTAGGAAGAGACAAGAGCCAGTTTATGGGACAGAGTAAGTAGATGATCGTGTGAAGTAGTAAATAGATGTGCTCCTTCCCACTCTTGCTGCTGCCTGGAACACCTACCCCACTCCCATCCTTATTTTGCAAATTGAAATCCTAATCATTCCTCAAGGTCTGGTTCAAATGCTACCTTCTGTTAGTCAACTGTCTTTCGCCTGAACCCTCACAGGGTTTTACCTGCACCCTCACAGGGTTTTACCTGCATTGGAGTAACATGGGTGTGCCTCATCCCTCCTGCCAGGCAGGAAGCTACTTAAAAACAGAAGACATGTTTTATTCATCTCTGGATCCCCTCAGCGACTACGGTATTTGTTGATGGAAAAAAACATATCCTTCATAGCCCAGGGTACCTTTAAAAAACTATTTCTAAATTCCCCTTGTGATGCTGCCTCCAATCAGTCTACCTAGTTAGTAAGTGACAGAACAGAAATGTGACCACTTCAGAGTCACATCTACATTTAATTATAAACAGAAGTACCAGCCCTAGCTGGTTTTGCTCAGTGGATAGAGCATCAGCCTTGGAATCAAAGGGTCCCGGATTTGATTCCAGTCAAAAGCATGTACCTTGTTTCAGGCTCCTCTCCAGCCCAGGCCCTGGTGAGGGCTTGTGCAGGCAATCAAACTTTCTCTCATACTGATGCTCCTATCTTTCCCTCTCTCTTCCACTCTCCCTAAAAATCAATGGAAAAATATTCTCAGGTGAGGATTAAAAAAAAAAAAAACAGTAGCATCCAGACTGATCCTTCACTTCATTAAGCAAATTTAGAATAATTGTTAGTTCTTTTGATAAAATTTATCTTCAAAGTTCACCACACACACACACACGCACTCGCATATATTTATATATAATTTAAGTGGCTATAAAATTTAAAGAATTATTTTTTTCATCTATAAAATTATTTTAGAAATAATAATTAATGCTAGCAAGTGTTTGGGAAAATGGTATTCTCATACACTGCTAGTGAGGTATGATTTAGTATAACGTTAGAAAGCAGTTTGGCAATCTCCATCAAAAGCTTTTAAAATATTTTTAGCATTAACCCATTTATTCCACTTCAAGAATTTAGTGAAAAAATCATAGATTTAGTCTTGACAAGTGTGGCTAAGTGGATAGAGCATCAGTCAAGGGCATGTACCTGGGTTGCAGGTTCAATCCCTGCCCCCAGTTGGGGTGTGTGCATCTCTCACAAGAAGGAAGGAAGGATCGAGGGAAGAAAGGGAGGGAGGGAGGGAGGGAGAGAGGAAGGAAGGAAGGAAGAAACAGAAAAAGGAAGGAAGGAAGGGGGAGGGAGGGAAAAAGGAAGGAAGAAGGAAGGAAGAAAAGGAAAAGAGGAAAGAAAAAGAAAGAAAGAAAGAAAGAAAGAAAGAAAGAAAGGAAGGAAGGAAGGAAGGAAGGAAGGAAGGAAGGAAGGAAGGAAGGAAGGAAGGAAGGAAGGAAGGAAAAGAAAGACTCGACAGTCTTGTTTTTAATAATAAAAAGTTAAGAAATAGCCCTGACTAGTTTGGCTCAGTGGATAGAGCGTCGGCCTGCAGACTGAAGGGTCCCAGGTTCGATTCCAGTCAAGGGCATGTACCTTGGTTACAGGCACATCCCCAATAGGGAGTGTGCAGGAGGAAGCTGATCGATGTTTCTAACTCTCTATCCTTCTCCCTTCCTCTCTGCAAAAAATCAATTATATATATTTAAAAAGTTAGGAAATATCTAAATTTCTAATTACAGGGCATTGTATAATTAAACTTGAAGCCCGATGCACAAAATTCATGTAAGAATAGGCCTTCCTTCCCTTGACTGCCAGCACTGGCTTCCCACTGGCACCTGGGACCCAGGCTTCTCTTGCAGCCCCAGCTTCATCCAGAAGGTTGTCTGGAAGGACATCTGGTCCAATTAGCATAGTATGCTTTTATTATTATAGATTATATTACCTTTATACATTAAAATCTAAGCAACCATGAAACATTATTTCAGAGATGTATGATACTGAAGATTGTTCATCTTACATCATTAAGAGAAAATAGGTTGAAAGATGTATGGAATGAGCACACACACACACACAGAGAGAGAGAGAGAGAGAGAGAGAGAGAGAGAGAGAGAGAGAGATTGAGAAGAAACCTGGAATGGCATAAATCAAAATGTTGAGAATGGCTGTCTTTGGGGTTAGTATGAGTTAGCATTTTATTTTTAATTGTATTTTCAATGATTGTGTATTACTTTTGTAATAAGAAAAATATGAGGATGTTTTCTCTTTTAAATGGTATCACGGGGATGAAAGGATACCAAAATATTTTTATATTATTGAAATAGATCTGTGGTTTTCCTTTAACAAATATACCAATAAAAATTGATGTAGCTTTTATAAATTACCAGTATATTTGTTTACAAAGATAAATTACTTAAAACATTTTATCCCTCTTTTATACAGCCCTACCACGGTTAGTGTACAGCTCAATAAATGCTTGTTGAATTGAATAACCTAGTGTAAAATTTTTATAAACCATCCAGAAGAACATAGTGAAGTTCCCAGTTTACAGATCGTAGTGAGTTCCTCCATTATACCTCAATCGCATTTGACGCTATTAACGTTATTCCCATGGCTCCTGCCACAGCTCACTATCCCAGTCATCCCTCATCTCACTGACCAGGGATCTCTCACTCCAGCAAAGACCGTCTTCCTCCCCTGAGCTGGAGGCTTCCCACCCCCATGTCGTAGTTTTCAGCTTCCTGCATTCTCCTTTCCATACTCACTTCCTTGGTGAGTTCATCCACAGGCATGACATCACCTGCCACCTCAATGGAGATAATTACTTCCCTGGGTGTGGGCATGTGCCCTGCCACTGCTACATCTATAAGGTATTTTGATGTTGCCCAACAGCAATGATTAGGGTTTTACAGTACAGCTCACAAAGGTAAAGACTGCTTGGAGCATCTGAGGAAGAGTTGTGGGCAGTGATGGCAGTGAACTCCTTCCCCTCCCCATAAAATAAACCAAGTAAAAATATGTAAATAGAAAAATAGTGAGCAAAGCACGTGTCTAAAATGGTCAGGTTAATGGTGTCATATACCTTGTTTAGGGATGCAAGAAACTAAGTAAATGAAATAATTAGCCAACAGAAGATTTTTAAGAAGGTCCTAGATTCCACATTTACAAAGCCCCTTATATGAATAAAGTAATATATGTATTTTTTAATTCTTTATTGATTCAGGTATTACATATGTGTCCTTATTTCTCTTTACCCCTCACCTCACATTCATGCCCCTACTCCCCTGTTGTCTGTGTCCATTGATTAGGCTTATATGCATGCATGTAAGTCCTTTGGTTGATCTCTCCCTTTTACCCCCATCGTCCCCTACCTTCCCTGAGGTTTGACGTTCTGATTGATGTTTCTCTGTCTCTGGATCTATTTTTGTTCAAAATTGTATGTTGTTCATTATATTCCACAAATGAGTGAGATCATGTGATATTTATCTTTCTCTGCCTGGCTTATTTTACTTAGCATAATGCTCTCCATCTCCATCCATGTTGTTGCAAATGGTAATAACTCCTTTTTTACCACAGCGTAGTATTCCATTTCATAGATGTGCCACAGTTTTTTAATCCACTCATCTGCTGATGGGCACTTAGGCTGTTTCCAAATCTTAGCTAAAGTACATCTTTTCTTCTAAATATGTTTTTAATTGACTTGTAGAAAGAGAGAGGATTTTTTTGGGATACAGAGATAGAAACATCGATGGGAGACAAACATCATTGATCAACTACCTCCTGCATAACCCACACTGGGCGTCAAGCCCGAAATCTGTGCATGTGTCCTAACCGGGAATCAAACTGTGCCCTCTTGGTTCCTAGATTGATGCTCAACAACTGAACCAAGCAAGTCAGGCAACAAAGCACATATTTTTATTAACTACATATTTTTTACTTTTCTGGTCAGCAAAACACATTACTCTGTGGACTCACCTTCAAGACAAATCTTCTGCCTCCCGCCCCTTCTAATCAGATTTCTGCCCGTAAGCTTCTCCTATGTAGGAATTGCAAGACACCACTGGGCTTGCAAATTCATTCTTTATACTCAGGGTATGTTAGTCAGAGGTCCTGAAACAAGATAAGGGTGACAGGTAACCCCTTGGCCTCCAGTACTCAGAACATAAAGGTTATAGCCAAAACCGGTTTGGCTTAGTGAATAGAGTATCGGCCTATGGACTAAAAGGTCCCAGGTTCGATTCCAGTCAAGGGTATATATCTTGGTTGTGGGCATATCCCTAGTAGGGGTCATGCAGGAGGCAGCTGATCGATATTTTTCTCTCATCGATGTTTCTAACTCTCTATCCCTCTCCCTTCCTCTCTGTAACAACTCAATAAAATATATTTAAATAAAAATTTAAAAAAGAACATAAAGGTTACAGATTTTTTGGAATAGGAAGACAGCAATTTTGGGCTAATTTCTGACTAATCCTGGCAAGGATAAAAGCATCTGGTAGAAAGCTCCAGATGAGAAGAAATAAAAAATGGTGCCAACAGCCCGGGCATGTGTGGCTCAGTTCATTGGAGCACTGACCCATTCGTCAAAAGGTGGCACGTTCCACTCCTGGTCAGGGCACATACCCAGTTGCTGGCACATGTGGAAGGCAACTGATCAATGTTTCTCTCTCACATCAATGTTTCTCTCTCTCAAAATTTAACACAGATTTTTTTTTTTAAAGGTGGGTGCTGACAGAAGTAGCAGACCACAAGAATCTGTCCTCACAGATTCTTGTGGTCTGCTACTTCTGTCAGCACAGAGTCAGGTATAATGATGGCTTTCAACCACATGGTTCTTCCTTGGGAATGGGGGCGGCCAGTGCTGGGACACTTGCTGCCGAGGCAGGCACCCATGAGTAAGCAGTCCCCCTGCGGCTGCACGCACTGAGCTACCTGCTCAGCTCGGCCAAATGCCTCTGGCATCTATCCTAACTTACCTCAGACAGAAACAGGTACACAGGCCTGAATCATTCCTGCCTTACCTCATCAGAGATGGCATGAGTTAACTCACCTAAAGGTATACTACATCTTCACAGTGGCTGATACCACATCTTTCAGAAGTCCTCAGATCAGTTTAACATAGTCTGACCTGATCATTTAAACAGTCTTTAAGGCACTTCTCAGACTCTCTTGAATAAAAATTCCTTGGTCTCTCAGATCGCTGCCTCTCCCCTGCTTCTCTGCCTGAGATGGATCTGGATGTACGAGGGGAAGCAAGAAAGAGTTGAACTTGAGCAAGTGGTCCTCTGGCCTCCTATACCCAGGGCGATATTTCTTGGCCCAGTTTGCTACTTACACTGCTGGCAATCATGGCCCAACTCTGTAGCTGGTATAACTCTGTGGTAGAATACATTGCACTGTCTTCCCCTGGCATTATTTTTCTGAGTCAGGTTGTGATGTCTATCACACCTCTCTGATGTCTGTGTAATGAGCACATATGCAACAGAAACTGTTCCTGTAGTCTCTGCACCCAGAACTTCCCCGGCGCACGTGAAAATGCCCCACATCTTGACCTTTAGGGTCAGACATTTTCAAGAAGTCTCACGGATGCCTCTTTCAAAATATCTCTCCATTTAAAGTCTACATTTTCCTCCTATATTTAGTTCCAGGCTTACCAGTCTGTGCCCACACTCAGCAAGAATTAGTGCATGATCGACTAACAATGTCTGCTCTAGAGATGATAGGAAAGCCGCCCCAGGAATAATCGTTAATTTCTTCTTCCTCAAATCCATCAATCCAAGTTAATCTGCCCTCTTTATTGAGTACCAAAATCCTACCCATCTCTCAGAATTAGTTCAAGCTTTATTTCTTCTATGAAAGTCACCTAGGCTATAGTGGTCTTCTTACCCTGCTCTGAATTAACATCATTTACCTGGTTACTTAATATTAATACTGGTTTATAAAGACTGATAGTAAATAACACTTATTACTGATACTTGACATGGCTTGAAGAAAGGTGGTATCATTAACACAGAGCATGATTTGTTTTAAAGAAAATGTGAATGAAGAGAAACCAAGATGGCGGCATAGGTAAACACCTGAACTGCTACCTCGCACAACAATTTCAAAGCTACAACTAAAAGACAAAACGGACATCATCCAGAACCACAGGAAGACTGGCTGAGTAGAAATTCTACAACTAGAAGGAAAGAGAAAAGTACACCAAGACTCACAGGAGCTGCGAAAGGCAGAGGTACAGAGGCACACGTGTGGAGAAGCCTGGCAATTGAGTACACAGCTGGCTTTCTCATTTGGGAGAGAGACAAAAGCTTCTGACTGCTCTGAACTCCAGTTCTGGGCAAGACTCTGGGGACCCAGACTCACACAGGGAGAAACTGGACTGTCTGGCAGCGGGCAAAACTTAAGTGTGGCTTTCTCTCAGAGGTGCTTGCAGCGATTACTGTGGGACACTGAGACTCAGGGGCCGCTTAGGGCAGGGCTGATGGGAAGCCATTGCAGTTTGCTCCACCTTAAGATCCCGCCCCATAAAGCTTACTCCACCCTGAGACTCTGCCCCATCCAAGCTAAGCACAGAGGCTTTTGCATATGAATGGCCTGGTCCTTTGAATTCTAAACTTATCTAACAACCTGCAGCTGAGTCAGTGAAACCCAGAACATCCAAAAGAAGGCCCAAGGCCCCACAGCAACTTGCATTGCTTCACAGCTGGGCCTCATCTGGGCACCTCCAAAACCCAAACAAAGAAGAGGAATCTGCAGATCTCTTTGTAGCTCTTGCTAGTTAGCCTCAGGTAAGGCTAAATTAGAACCACCTTGGAGATCCAAGAGCCAGTGTACCCAAGGGTCAGAGTGGGACCATTCAGATTACGACTCCTCAGATCCATGAGGGACACACTTAGGAGGCAGACTCAGTGAACACCAAAGCCCCACTGAAGCAAGTCTTGTTTCATAAGGATGTCTCCAGCACAGAAGTTCTCCCAGTATAGACACAGCTGATCCTCACAGCCAATTGGCCTGGAGGTCAATTCCTCCCAGTGATACCAACAATCAAGGCTTAACTATAAGATTGCACACAGTCCACAAAGGGGTGCACCAACAGTGTCCACCTCAGGTAACTGGGGAGACTGAGCCATTGGGCCCTACAGGACACCTAGCACACAAAACCACTCTATCAACTCAGGGAAGCAGCCTTCATGCAAGGACAAAGAAACAGGTCACAAATGAAAGAAATGGAGGAAAGCAAATTACTGGATATAGAGTTCAAAACCATGGTTATAAGGTTTTTCAAGGATTTTCTAGAAAAGGCCAATAAATTTAGCAAGACCCTCGAGGATATGAAAAAGGACCAACTAGAAATTAAGCATACACTTACCGAAATAAAAAATAATATACAGAGATCCAACAGCAGACTAGAAGATCACAAGAATCAAGTCAAAGATTTTAAATACAAAGAAGCAAAAAATACCCAACTGGAAAAGCAAAAAGAAAAAAGAATCCAAAAATATAAAAATAGTGTAAGGAGCCTCTGGAACAACTTCAAGCATACCAACATCAGAATTATGGGGGTGCCAGAAGAAGAGAGAGAGCAAGATACTGAAAACCTATTTGAAGAAATAATGACTGAAAACTTCCCCCACCTGGTAAAAGAAATAGACTTACAAGTCCAGGAAGCACACAGAACTTCAAACAAAAGAAATCCAGCCCTAACCGGTTTGGCTCAGTGGATAGAGCATTGGCCTAGGAACCGAAGGGTCCCAGGTTCGATTCCAATCACGGGCATGTGCCTTGGTTGCGGGTACATCCTCAGTGGGAGGTGTGCAGGAAGCAACTAATCCATGTTTCTAACTCTCTATCCCTCTTCCTTCCTCTCTGTAACAAATCAATAAAATATATTAAAAAAAAAAAAAGAAATCCAAAGAGGACCACACCAAGACACATCATAATTAAAATACCAAGAGCAAAAGACAAAGAGAGAATATTAAAAGCAGCAAGAGAAAAACAGTTAGTTACCTACAAGGGAGCACCCATACAATTGTCAGCTGATTTCTCAACAAAAACTATGCAGGCCAGATGGGAGTGGCAAGAAATATTCAAAGTGATGAATTGCAAGAACCTACAACTAAGATTATTCTACCCAGCAAAGCTATCATTCAGAATTGAAGGGCAGATAAAGAGCTTCACAGATAAGAAAAAGCTAAAGGAGCCCTGGCCAGTTTGATTCAGTAGATAGAGTGTCAGCCTGCAGACTGAAGAATACTGGGTTCGATTCCAGTCAAGGGCATATACCTTGATTGTGGACACATCCCCAGGATGGGGTGCGCAGGAGGCAGCTGATTAATGTTTCTCTCTCATTGATGTTTCTAACTATCTCTCTCCCTTCCTCTCTGTAAAAAAATCAATAAAATATATTTTTTTAAAAAGAAAGAAAAAGTTAAAGGAGTTCATCAACACCAAACCAGTATTATATGAAATGCTGAAAGATATTCTTTAAGAAGAGGAAGAAGAAAAAGGTAAAGATAAAAATTATGAACAACAAATACATATCTATCAACAAGTGAATCTAAAAATTAAGTGAATAAAAAATCTAATGAACAGAATAAACTGGTGAATATAATAGAATCAGGGGCATAGAAAGGGAGTGGACTGACAATTCTCAGAGAGAAAGGGTGTGGAAAGAGACTGGACAAAAATCGTATACCTATGAATGAGGACATTGGGGTGGGGGTAAGGGCAGAGGGTGGGGTGGGAACCAGCTGGAGGGGAACTATGGAGGGGAAAAAGAGGAGCAATTGTAATAATCTGTACAATAAAGATTTATTTAAAAAATAATGTGAAATAAAAATGTGAATTGTTAGCTATAGAGATAGCTGGTGCTCTGGCCACCAGAAAAGAGGTCTAGCAGCTCTCTGAAGATACTATCAGTGAACTCTTTTGACAAAAATATATATATATATCAAACATGGGACTGGAATAAAAAACGAATTGTTTTTGCTTAATTAAAAAGAAGAGAGTATTGCCCTAGCCAGTTTGGCTCAGTGGACAGAGCAATGGCCTGCAGATCAAAGGGTCCTGAGTTCGATTCAAGGGCACATACCTTGATTGCAGGCTCCACTTCCCCACCTGAGCCCTCGGGGCTCGTGTAGGAGGCAACCAATCGATGTTCTTCTCTCATATCGATATATCTCTGTCTTTCCCTCTCTTCCACTCTCCCTAAAAAAAAAAGCAAATATGAGATATTGGTGGAAATAAGCATCAGTAGAAAAATATCCTTAAGATTAATATAAATAAATTGTAAACTTTCTCTTATAATTTGAAACAAAATTATTAAAAAAATAAAGAGAAGAGTCCAGCTAGTATGGCTCTGTGGGTGAGCGATGACCTATGAACTAGGAGGTGGTGGTTCCATTCCCAGTCAGGGCACATGCCTGGGCTGCAGGCTCGACCTGCAGTGGGGTGTGTGCAGGAGGCAGCGAGTCAATGATTCTCTCTCATCATTAATGTTTCTATCTTTCTCTCCCTCTTCCTTCTTCTCTGAAATTAATAGAAAGGTGTTTTTTTTAAGAGAGCATTAAATATGGTCACTATTCCTCAATAGTAACAGAAGCATGAGCTCACTTACTATGATTTTCCACCCTGTTCTCTGATGCCACTCCCCACATTGCACTGTAGCTGACTATATGTAGCCTGAGTCCCTTTTCTCAACCAATCAGTGACCCTTTGTGGAAAAAGGTTCTTCCTGCTCTATCATACAGGAAGATAAAGTTGTTTGCCAAGGGACTGGAATTCTTCCTTCAATTGAGGAATCACAATAACATTTTCTTGACTTTGCCAATCATACCATGGGATGGTCACTAAAACACAACCACTCCCATTACAATGTAAACTCCATGGAGCAAGGACTTTGTCTAGTGTTTTCATCACTGTATTGCCAGCGCCTGATCCAGTAGTAGAGTGACTGACATATATTTTACTCTTGAATCGTTAATACTTAATAAACAGTAGATGAAGACAATACACAGAAAAGGCTAATGTTTACTAGTATATCCTACCATGTCTGTTTTGAGAGAGGTAATCTTCATTTCAGATTCGTCTTTTCCTATTGCACCTGTTGTGCTGCGAGGAGGACGTTAAGAAAATGACCAAAATGAATCACAAACATAAAAAGACTTACACAGAAAAGTAAAACTTCTAGATATAGAAGAAATCACAGGAGAAAACCTTTGTCACTTTGGTGTAAGCAAATACTTCTTATGTGGGGCACAAAAAGCAATAGCTATATAAGAAAGAAGAAAAAAATTAGATTACACAAAAATTTAAAACGTATGCTCTTCAAAAGACACCATAAAGAAAATAAAGAGGGGATATAGAAGAAGCCACGATGACACTGAAATATTCACTTTTTAAAAGTCATTAAAAATAAAAAGCCAACCCATAGACTGGGAAGAAATATTTTTTTAATATATTTTTTTATTCTTCCTCATATTCTTTTTTCTCAATCCACCTCATCAAAGTTAAGGTCTGTTATCAATTTGGTGTGTTTTCTTCAAATTTCTATACATCTCATTCTTGTGTTTTTTTTTTAAATGTGTCTGTACACTACAAATAGGATTATATAAAACATTGTTATGCAACTTCTTTTTATGAGATCTGATCTATTTTTTTCCTAGTCTTCTGTTTCTTTTGTATCTTCTCATCACTCCCGATTAAGACTGTACACATAAAAATCCTGCCAAAGTTGGAGTCTAGAGGTAGAATGGGGCTCAATTAATCTCACTATTATATGGCTCATTAATTATCCATAATAGGATGGATTTAGGCTCCGCTTAGCTGAACAATGAAGATCCTAAAGAATGTTAACAATGTGTCAGGCTGAAAAGTTCTTTTCAGCAATATGGAGAAGGTTCTTAAGCAGGGAAATCTCATGATAAAAACAATGTTTCATGAAGAATAACATGGCAACAGTGTATATGATATAGACCAGAAGAAGGAGAGATTGGATAACAGGAAGACTAGCTTAGTGATGAATAGGAAATAGTAGAGCTGAAGAAATAAAATTCTGGATTATAGTTGTGGCCAGTGAAATGGTGAGAAACTTTTATTTATAAGAAAAACTTGAATTATAAGAAGGTAGACTAGTAGAGGGGGGAAAAAACAACAACAAATGATTGGAATTAGAAAAGCTGGATTTGAATTCCAACTGTGAAATTTATTAGCTATGTGACCTTTTGGCAAGGCACTTCTCTGCTCCATATCTCAGTTTGCCTGTCAATAAAATGAAGAACTTGGAATACTGGGGCCTCTAAGATTATTTTTCAGAACTCTTTTTTTTTTCTGGAAAAAATTTTTCAAAGCAAGATTGTTCTTACAGAAGCATGGCTAACTGGCTAATAGCGCCAGCTATCCTTAATTTCACCTCTCAGCAGCCCTTGAGGCATTCTTGAGGAATCGCCAGAGGACTACATTTGATAAATCTCTAAAGACTACTCTCAGCTCTAATATTCAATGACTCAAGGGGGTCAAATTAGCAAAGAGAGGTACCCAGGAAAACAGTAATGACTTTAACAGCTGCCACAAAATCAAATAACAGAAAGGGTGAACTGACTTCCAATAAATTTGCCTGCTTCCCTTTATAGACCAAACTCAAAGTAATGTCCAAAATCTCAACCAAACCTTGTGCAAATGGTGCTCTAACTTCTAGATAAACAATTCAGTCACAAATAACTCATTGCCTAACATCAGCTCATTCCAATTTGAGGTCCTCTAACTAAAATGTTCTTCCTTATTAAGCCAAATTCTGTCCTCCATCACTATCATCTGAAATAAAGGTCTGTATTTCATCTCTTGAACTAAACCAAATAAATTTAACCCCTTCCACAGGACAGTCTTTCAACTGTTTGAAAAGAGCTATCAAGTCTGCCTTTATCAACCTTAATGGTCCACAGAGGTGGCCTATTCTGGTTTGGGATCAATTCAACAGTTTCCAAACATCTAAATGCAAGTAGATTTTCATTTACTTGTGGATTTAACCAGTTAACTGCCACAATATTTTGAATTTAATTTTAAAAAGTCTGCCACTTGCACCTATGGACGCTTATGACGTACACTTATGATGTATTAAATAGAGAATCTTCCTTTATATGTCTAGTTTCATAATGAAAAGTAAATAGAACCCAAATTCATTATACGTTGACTATTCTTTTCTTACTAAACATATATTCCTCCCAGTGTATCAGAAGCAGATTGCTAAATCTTTAACCCAAAGCAAACTGTAAAAACTTCTAGCCAGGAATACAAAGAGATCCAAGACTCAAGGTCCAATGAAGCAAGTATAAGTAGCTCTACAGCTCATAATCTTACCAACTTTCAGGGGAATATAATTACTGGTACAAAACTCAATTACCATCAAGGTAACACGGATTATCAATGTGAAAAAGCTTCATTCACCTTTTTCTTATTGTCTAAAGTTTTATATGCCTTCTTTTTCCCCAATTGACCTTTGTCCCCGCACCCCCCCCCCACCTTCTCCCCTCTACCCCCGCCATTCCCATCCTGGGCAAGTCCCCACCACCCCAGTGTCTGGTTCCATTGGTTATGCTAACATGCATGCATACAAGTCCTTTGGTTGCTCTCTAACCCTTCCCCTCCCCTATCATTTGTCTCTGGATCTACTCTTGTTCATCAAATTATGTGGATCATTATATCCCAAATATGAGTGAGATCATGTGATATTTATCTTTCATTCACCTTTCTTCATCTCATTCATTCCATATTCCACTACCAGGCCTGCAAAATCAGGGTTTGTGACTTGGGCCTAGGTATCTGCCATACTGTGTAGTTGGAGAATGGGGAGTAGGAAGTGTGACCGAGTCCCTACGGTGAAAGCAAGCGGGAATGGCCACGGTCTGATTCCTTGTGGGAGGGCTGCACTTTTATGGTTTCCTGTGCTCCAGTTGTCCGGGTAACCTGAGGCCTCCCTATTTGTGTTGGCATCATGAGGCCAAGAGCGGAAGCAAAGCTAGAGCACCAGGAAGACCTGCAGGAAAAAAAATGTGGGTAATGCAGCAGTTATACCACAGGAGGGTCAAGCCCAGGGCATAAGAATTACCTGTTTGGGAAGGACCTGGGGGTACTGTCTTGTAAAAATTTCATTTCCAGAATTTCTGATTCAGTAGGCCTCGGAGGAGATCAGGAATCTGCAATTTTAAGAGGCTCCCTCCTACCAAGTAAGACAAAGACCACACTTTTAAAAATCTAGGCTAAGCAAACAAATCACCAATTGGGAAGAAAAAGTATAACTATTTACCAACTTCAGAAAGGTGATATTCTAGAAGAGTAGTTCTCAACAAGAGGTGAGAGTGGGGAAATGTTACCCTCCAGGGCAATGTCTGGAGATACCTTGGGTTGTCACAATAGAGAGGGTACCTCTGATGTCTAGTGGGGAGAGGCTGGGGTGTTGCGAAACACCCTGCAGTGCACAGGATAGTTGCCCCTCCCCCACAAAAGGTTGTCCAGTCCACAACAGTATGCTGTGGTGGAGAGGATATTCTGCCCCTCAATCCCATCACCCCAACCCACAGAGATCAATGCTGCATGCAGTTTTATGTCGCAGTACAGAGAATTATGAGAGATCCCCTGGAAAAAAATGAAAACTCCAAAATGATTTTTTTAAACATAGTGTACATTTTTAAAAATATGGACAAGGAGGAGATGAGAAGAACAGACCCTAAAGGGAGGGATGCATGGACAACAATGATGAGCGGAGAAGGGACTCCAGGGAAGGAGGACAATGGGTGACAGCAGTGGGGAATGAGTGCTGCTCCCTCGGTGAAGGCAGCTTATGCAATGTAGAAGACTGGTCACGAGGTGGTAAGCTTATTAAAAATGACATATAAACAAAATAATTTTAAAAGAAAAATGAATAAAGGAACTGTAAAGAAGTAGCTTTAGGACCTGTTAAGCATAGATCTGGAATGAAAAGATGTTAAGAGAAACTTCTGCAAAAGAATGCTCAAGACTGTTCAGCGATGATAAGAAAATGAGAGGACTTGTAGAAGGAGATCGGTTTGAGCCGAAACCGGTTTGGCTCAAATGGATAGAGCGTCTGCCTGTGGACTGAAGGGTCCCGGGTTCGGTTCCGGGCAAGGGCATGTACCTTCGTTGCAGGGATATCCCCAGTGGGAGTTGTTGCAGGAGGCGGCTGATCGATGTTTCTCTCTCATCGATGTTTCTGTTTACTGAAGGAGGATTTACTGAGATAATAAAAGGCAAGAGGAGCTGGAGAAACACCTAAGGGCTCTCCTCGAAAGGGAAGAGGGCAGAGAATGGAGGAGGAAGGTTCAAAGAGGAGGGAAGCTGTTTGTGAGGAAAAAAAGAGAAAAGAGAAAAGAGAAGGCAACCATCATAGAGAGAGACTTTAAGGGCTCTCTCTCTTAGGGAAAGAGAGAGATTGAATAAGGAATTTTTAAAATTTTGCGTTGAGTTATGGAAGATGACATAAAGCCTCCATCTTTTACTCCTCCTAAGAAAGCATCAATAAAAACTGACATGATCGCCCGTCAGCATGGCTTAGGGGTTCAATGTCTACCTGTGAACCAGGTGGTCACGGTTCGATTCCCAATCAGGGCACATGCCTGTGTTGCAGGCTCAATCCCTAGATGGGAAGGCAAGGAGGCAGCCAATCCTTCTCTCTTATCACTGATGTTTCTCTCTCTCTCTCTCTCTCTCCCTTTGCCTTCCTCTCTGAAATCAATAAAAATACATATCTTTTAAAAAACTGATACTATCAGGACTCTCAAGGTTAGGTTTGTGTGTTTTTCTCAGTTGGGACAACATGTAAGACTGGCCTCCAAACAGAACAAAAGCCCAGTTTTGCATGTTTTCCCTGGGTTTCAGGTAACCATAATATTTTTTGGAACAGCTAAAAGACAGCCATGTGACAAAGTACTAAGTTCCAGAGTTTTTAGAGCTGGCTAACACAAGAGTCACTCACTCATCTGGCTATTTAAATTTAAATAAGTAAAATTAAGTAAAATTAGGATTCTGTTTCGTAGTCACATCACGGTAGCCACATTTCCGAGAGGCTGGTGGCTAATGATTAGACAAGACAGGCAGGGAACTTTTCCATCAGTGCAGAAAATTCTACTGGACATGCTGGAGGGGGGGAAAAAAAAACACAGACCAAAACAAACCCTTTTCAAATTTTTAAAGAGTTGCCACACCGAAAAGAAAAGACTTCTATATTGTTTCAAAAAGCAAAACTATGGGAAAATATGAGATAAAGCTAGATAGCAGCAGAACTGGCAGCCCCCACGGTAGGAGGAAGTAATGCATTCCTTTTAATAAAGACAATCCAGCAAAACCTGCTCGGTCATCTTTCAGCAGTAAGAACTAGATGCATTTTGCCTATTTAGTTTGAGTCTATCATTTTAAGGAAAGAGCAATTTATAAATGAGATAAGAGTCTCAGAAATGGAATTTTAAAAGTCACTACTGCAATAAGCAGATTGTGGAGGAGACAGGCAAAATAAAAGCAAATAGGAAATTTAGTTAAATTAGGGGGCGGTTAATTATGAGTGCAAGCAGAAAAAGAATTAGAAAAATTTGGTGAGAATGGTTCCAGTGGTAAGAGGTGGGGTAGGAAAACTTCAATAGGGGATATTAATAGAAACGTAACTATAGTCAAAATCCAAACTACAACCATAGCATCTTTTATATTCTCTGCCAGAGAGAACACTGGGCTGTCTGGGTATAGCAACTGTATGTTCTTGAAGCTCTGGTCCCTCCAACCCATCCAGCTACCATTCATCACAGCCTTCCTAGTCTCTCTCAGCTCCTGAAACACAGCCTCTTTCATGAAGTCTCTTCCTCTTCACAGGAATGACTCTCCTCTCATCCTTCTCCAGTCTGAATACAGAATGCCAAACGATGCTGTCTCTTAAACTTCTATCCCAGCTACAAATTTACCCATCCTCATCTTTCACCCTAAAATATATTTGATCTGATTATAATGTAATATACTAATCACATATTCATATTCTTTATTTTTTTAATAGGGTCTCTGGAGATTGACCCAGACACCAATATATATATTTTTTTAAATTGATTTGAGAGGGAGAGGAAGAGAAATACTCATCAGCTACCTTCTGGGGATCATGCCTGGACCAGGAATCACACCAGTGACCTCTTGGTGCACAGGATGACGCCAAACTGAGCCACGCCAGCCAGGACCATATTCATAAACTTCTATCAACTATGGTTCTCTATTATCTGTGCATTTTCGACTGTGTGTGTACATGAGAACGTGTATTCATACACATGAAGACATCTATTATTGGCAAGCATTTAGGAATCTGACACTAAGGTTATGAAGTTCATTATATAATGCCCTGCCCAACATCAGGCTTCAGTTGATTTTATAATAACGGCCATGCTTCTGGCTACAGAAGGTGGGAATAAGAGACTGAAGTAGATGTGAATTTGAAAATTTTTTTTCTTATAGGAAAAATAAGGAAACATAAGCATCTTTTGCAATAGCTAGAAGACTTGTTTAATCACAAAGGGAAGGCCAAAGCCTTGGTGAAAGCAAGCATGATAGAACTTACAAACAATCCAGAATTTAAAAAGAAAGAAAAAAGGTGAAAGTAGAGCAAAAAAGATAGAAGTGGATCATGCAAAATAAATAAAGCATTACCTTTTAAATATCTGAAGTCTTCCCAAAGAGAAAGGAGAAAAAAAGAGATTTCAACAAGAGAGTGTTAAAGCTGGAAAAAAGCCAGAAGGGGCTGTAGCTTAAAAAAAAAAAATTCACTGAAGAAGCGGTGGTGTATATTGGCAAAGAGAAGTGTAGAGTTGAGGGGAGGGAGAATTTATAGTAGAGGAAGTTGGTGTGAAGTTTTCCTTAAAAGATGCCCAGCAGAGCAAAGAAGGAATGAAGGCAAAGGCCACTGGGAATAAGGTAGGGCCGAAGCTGAAACAGCACAGGAGAAAGCAACTGGGCTTGAAGTGGGATTTTTTTTTTTTGATTAATTGACCCAGATTTTCTTGTTTGGGGCCAAAGGCAACTGCAGGGTTTAAGAATCTTAAAAATAAATTATAAAGATCCTAATCCTTATAATTGCCATTGGCCCAAGATAAAGACCATAATAGAATTAGAATGAGTTTCTGAGACAAATACCAAATACCATTTAGAACTGGTTTTAGAAGAGAAATTGGACTCTATAGCTATGCTGTAGAAATACTGTCATGAATAAGACTGCTTTAGGTCCTAGCTGCTTTGGCTCAGTGCATAGAGCACAGCCTGGGGATGGACCGGTCCTGGGTTCAATTCCAGTCAAGGGATGTGGTCTTGATCCTCTGTAGGGGGTGTGCAGGAGGCAGCCAATTAATGATTCTCTCTTATCATTGATGTTTCTATCTCCCCCCTCTCTTCCTATTTGAAATCAATAAAAAAAACATATATATATTTTAAAAACTGCTCTAGCTTTCTCTTTTTATCAGCCACAGAGTAAATATAGAAACTTTGTAGCTACATACAAAGACACAGAAGATAGTATGTAACCTAACATATATGGTAAAGCTGAGTTATTTATCTTTGTACATTGCAGCCCAGTGCCTCCATCCCAAGAAATGTTTTACTTGGTTCAGGATACATAGGGCAAGTTAAAGGACTGAACAGAAAAAAAAAAAATTAAGGTTAAAAATAAAGACCATAATATGAGGGAGAGAAAAACTAAAAGGGCTATGCTATTGATATAGAAAATGGAGACATTAAAGACATGGAATTCAGCCCTAACCGGTTTGGCTCAGTGGATAGTGTATCGGCCTGCAGACTGAAGGGTCCCAGGTTTGATTCTGATCAAGGGCATATACCTTGGTTTCGGGTACATCCCCAGTAGGAGGTGTGCAAGAGGCAGCTGATCGATGTTTCTCTCCCATTGATGATTCTCTCTATCCCTCTTCCTTCCTCTCTGTAACAAATAAATATACTTATAATCTTTTTTTAATATATTATATTGATTTTTACAGAGATGAAGGGAAAGGAATAGAGAGTTAGAAACATGGAAGAGAGAGAGACATCGATCAGCCACCTCCTGCATGCCCCCTATGGGGGATGTGCCCGCAACCAAGGTACATGCCCTTGACCAGAACAGAATCAGGGACCCTTCAGTCTGCAGGCCGACGACGCTCTATCCAACAAGCAAACCGGTTTTGGCTCAATACAATATATTAAAAAAAAAAGTAAAGACATGGAATTCAGTAAAATCAGCGAGGGGGAAATGGAGGCAAGACAAAGGAAGACTCAACACTATATAACATCTTGATAGCTTCACTTTGGATTTCAAATCAAATATTGAGCCAAATTTTTCAATTATTAAAAAAAAGTCAACAAATTTTAATTGTTTGATAAATATAGTCATGTAATTTAAAATAACTATAAAAAGTTGCAAATCAATATATATATATATATATATTTTTACTTAATGGCAGGCAATAAGCACTCACTACTACAGAGAACAAAACCAAATTCCTCACACCTGCATTCAAAGCCTTTAATGAGCTGAGCTGGCCTGGCTCAGAGGTTGAGCATTGACCTGTGAACCAGGAGGTCACCACTGGATTCCTGTTCGGTGCACATGCCGATCAGTGATTCTCTCTCATCATTGATGTTCCTATCTCTCTCTCCCTCTCTGAAATCAATAAAAATGTGTGTGGGTGTGCATTTTTTTAAGCCTTTTAATGACCTAGCCACAACTGTACCCAAATAACTTTAACTCCCCTACTCCCTAAACCTCCTCTTCACTCTCCCAGTGCACAGGTCTCCTGACCAATCTTCTCTCTAGGGGGTGGCCACCCTCACCTGCCTTCCTGACATGGCAGTCTCCTTCCACCTACAGGCTCTGGCTGGCCAAGGCCTACACTGGCCAGGTGTCGTGCTGCAGCTCGCCCGTCCTCATTGCATCTCCGCAGCCCTGCATCTCCCTACCTTTCTGGGACTCCCGGACTTGGATTCTTCGATTTGCCAATTAGGCCTGGACCCCTCTCCCCCATCATCACCAACCTCCCGCGCCCCCCCCCACCCCCACGCGAGGGCCTTCTCCCGGTTCCAGGACGTTCTCCCAGGGGCTCGCTCCTGCCTGCCTCCACTCAGGCACAAGCTCTGCTCTCGGCCTCCATGAGGACTTTCCCACCGGGGCGAAACCAGAACCTGGACGCTCAGCACCCCCTCCCCACTCCCCAGCTCTCTCGGGTGCTTCCACCAGCCGCTCGGTGCTCCCCGCAGCCAACCCTCTGGAACTCCGGTTCCCCAATCTCCCCGCGGCCGCAGCCAACCCTTCCTATCCGGCCCGGGCGGTGGGGGTCAGCGGTGACTCACCGGAGGGCTGGCCGGCGGCTGGGGGGCCGGAATGCGCTCACTTCCTCGCCGCGCGCACCTGCCCGCTGCAGCTGGAGCGCCGCCCGGCCGGGCCTCCGGCGGATGTTTTCTGTCCCCGCGCTGGCGGCGCGCGCCAAACGCCCTCGCGCCAACCCAGGCGCCCCCTCAACTGGCATCTCCGAGGCCGCAGGAGTCACGGGGTTGAGCCCTAATTATTAACACTCCTACACACACTCACACACCCTCAGAAGCTGGGCCTCTAGCCCCAAGGACCTACACAGATGGGCGAGCGCGCGCACACACAGCCCAATAGACATGCAAATGGATTCAACCAACACCTCCCCCGCCCCGCCCCAACTCTGGGAGACGGATCTTGGCCCAGCCCCAACCTTTCTTCCCAGAAGCCCCCTCCTCCTACCTCATCTTCATTACAGACAGTTCTCACTTCTGTCCCCATGGACCGCCCCTCTCTGCCCCCAATCCATGCCAATCCCCACGGGGGGCTCCCTTTGCCTTCCAGCATCACCACCACCTCCTGCATGCTCTCTAGCTCTCCACTAGCGCAGCCCCTGTTAGGCTGGCTCCAGGCTGCAGGAGCAGAAGGGAGTCTATGGCCCAGATGTCAGGTGTCCGCTAGTGTCCCTCCCGCTGAAAGGCAGCAGCAGAGCTCTTGACCACTGACCAGGCTGCTGGGCCCTGGTGGTAGACAGGCCTTCTAATCCACCTGCTCCAGCCAAGGGAGCAGTCCAAGGCCGTGCCTCCCCCGCGTCAGCCTGCTGCAACCAGGAAGTTCCTTCTATCAGCCCTGCCCAGGGAGAAAGGGTGGTACAGTGTGCATCTCCTTCCACTTAAGCTGTCTCCTTGGAAGAGGACAGAGAGGGAGCTTGAGGTGGACTGATGAGTTGCTTCTGAATAGTGAAGAGGTGAGAGGCAAGGTAACCGTCTACAAAAGTCAGCCAGAGGAGTTGTATCTGACCCACTGGGGGACGGGGAGTCTCAGAGTAAATGGGACTGGAGACTTGGATGGAAAAATAAAATGCATGCCAGAGTGATTGGCCCTTTAGGTAGGATGGCGTGTAGAAACATTGAAAGAAATCTAGTTTAGTCAGAGGACATTAGTACCAAAGAGATAGCCAGCATTAGAGTGATCAGAAAGGAGAACGTGAGAGTTTGCATGAGTGAGGATGGGAAGAAATGGATCAAAATCCATAAGAAAAAGCAGGAGTACTAAGTAAGCTGGTAGGATAAGAAAATATCTCTTTCCGGGGTAGAAGTGAGGGTACTGGCCCAGGGAAAACAGTTTTATCAGCAACACTGTTGCTCAAACCATACACTTAGAATTTCAAAGATACAAAGACCCAAACCAAAATGCCTCTGGAGGTAGTTTTTTAAGGAGTTGGTAAGGATGACATGGAGCATGAGTGTGAAAGGGACACAAATCTATGCCTGGTGTTAGCAGAAGCTCAACGTCATTTAGAGGAATATCTACCCATTTTGTCTCTGAGCTCTAGAGCCAACCTCAGTAGCTAATATTTTCTGAGGGCTATGTGCTGGAGACAGATAACATGCATTTATCTTATTTAATATTCTTAGCAACCCTGTAAGTAGTACTATCCCAATTTATAGATAAGGAAACAGGTTTAGAGAGGTGAAGTAACTTGCCAAAAGTCACATAGTTCTTAAGCGGAGTCAGGGTCTGAATCCAAGTAGTCTGACTCTGCAACCTTTGCTCTTAATCACCCATCTTGGGTTCTCCACAACCTGCAGGAAACCCAAAAGAGGATGTCAAGGGATGAATGCCTAAGTCCTCACTCCATAACATACAGGAGAAAGTGGCACCTCTGGGAAACGGGGCTGGCTCATACGTTAGGGTATTTGGAAGAAATGTTCCTCTGCGAGAACCATCCCAGTCGGGGAGATCGTGTATCTGCTGGATGGTTAGGTGGTGAACAATGGAGAACCCGTCTCTGGATGCCGGTGGAAAGGAGACAACCTACCTCCTGACACCAATCTCTGAGGAGCAGCCATGTCTCTAGGATACTTCAGGGAGACCCTGCCCTAGGGTCTGAGAGGAACATTCTCCGCTCCAGGTGCCTGTTTGCTCTCCTGGAGCCTCTGGCCGTCGCACCCTACAGCGGCTCCTCGGTTTGGCTGGGGCACAGGATTAGCCATCCCCAGGAAATGCCTCCCTCCGGTCCAGGCAGGGATCCCAGCATATCCACCCCTGGAGAGAGTGTGTGTGTGGTATTGTGGGGTGGGGTGGGAGATGGTGGAATGCTTCCTTCTCTCCAGGTCAGAGAAGAGATCTGGGGACCACCTGGAGGCCCTCCCCCCTCCCACCTCCTTGTTGGGGGAGTGCCCAGTCCAGTGCCCCTTCCATGGCCACCTCCCTCCCCCTAGCTGTGCAGGGGCATGAATCAGCTCTCACAGCTTGTTAAAGCTGGACCTCTTGTTTTCATGCCCTCACCCCAGGAAACAGAGTTACAGCTTTTCCAGCTCTCCTCAGCAGGGGGCCAGGGTCCTCACTTTATAAACATCTCCAAGCCTGTGAGAGCAGAGGGCACGGAGATGGTGTGAGACAGGAGCCCAGGGGAAAAGACAGACACGAAGACTCCAGGAGAGAAACCAAGAAAAGCCAAGGAGACAGGACCGGAGTCGCCTGACCAGAAGCCACAAGAGGGTCCACAGGGGCTGTGCTCCAGGAATGGCCCTAAGGATGCTCTGGACTGGACAGGCTAAGGGGATCCTGCGAGGCTGGGGGATCCTCTGCTTGGTGATATCGCTGCTCCTTCAGCACCCAGGAGTCCACAGCAAATGCTACTTCCAAGCTCAAGGTAACGCTGGGGGAGGCACTAGGAAAAGGAGCGGAGGGCATTCGCTGGTTGGAGGGGGGCTTGGAGATGATCCGGGGTCACTCAGAAATAGGAAAGGCTAAACATGGGGAGAGTGTGCCCTGAGCTCGCTCTCTTCTACTCCAGGATGATTCTCTCTGCCGCCACCGCTCCGCTGTACACTAACATTCTCTGTTCCTCGCTAGCCCCCTGCCACTATGAAGGGAAATATTTTACCCTGGGTGAGTCTTGGCTCCGCAAGGACTGTTTCCACTGCACCTGTCTGCATCCTGTCGGTGTGGGCTGCTGTGACACGTGAGTGACCAAAAATGGCCAGAGAGAATGGCTCTGCTGTGAGGGAGGGCCAGGGTATGACTAGATTCTGCCGTGTTAGAATGAACGGAATTAGCAGGCTGAGGCTGGTGTGGGAGAGAAAGCTTCAGGCTACAAAGTGAGGGAGGTAGGGGTGCAGCTAGAAGGAAAATATTGCTGTGATGAAATGAAAAAAAAAAATCCAACTATGGTAGGTGAGAATTTAGTTAGGGGGACCAACAGAGTACTAAGGGAAGATCTGGGAGAAAGGGAATGTGGGGAGGGAAAGGTGGTCCTTCACTGTGCTGACTCCTTCCCCATCCTTTGGGTCCCCAGGTCCCAGCATCCCATCGACTTCCCTGCTGAGTGTGAGGTCCGACAGGAGGCAGGGACCTGCCAATTCTCCCTGGTACAAAAATCTGACCCTCGGCTGCCCTGCAAAGGGGGAGGGCCTGACCCAGAGTGGGGCTCGGCTAATACCCCTGTTCCTGGGGCTCCTGCTCCCCATTCCGGCTAAACTCAACTGATCACCCTTCTGCTGACTGCCCACTGCTGCTGCCACTTCCAGGGAAACCACTAGCAGCTGCCAATTTATTCTGAATAAATAAATTAATGCTACAGCTGAAAGTCTGCTTCTCATTGTCCGTGACATTGGGCCCCAGGTGGAAAAAAAATGGGCCCTACTGGAGTCCAGGTGCTGAGTTCTCAGGATCCTGAAGAAAGCAGTGTTGCGGTGGGCCGGTTTCAGATAGTTATGGTGCTGGTACTGGGGCCTGGGGCTGCATATGAGGCCAAGGTCGGGCTTGTGGGCAGCACTTTGATGGGGAGGTCCCAGCTGAAGGTGTCTACAGGCACTTGTTCAGGCCCTGTCCAGGTGACGGGTTCGGGCTGTTCCATAGGAGGTAGGAGCACCAAACCTGGTTCTCGGGAGGTTACAAATTCAAAATGCAATCGCCACTTCAGGGACACTGGGGAAAAAACATAGACAGAGGCATTAAAAGCTAGAATTGAAAGCCAATGACAGGGTTTGGTTAGCAAATTAGCAAAAACCTGTATGTGGGAGGACGGGGAGAAATCACAGGACAGGGAGTAAGGATCAAGAAGCCTTTTGTGAAGTAATCTAGTGTGTTAACCAGAACGTGACAATAAGGACAGCAATGTCAAGAATCTAATCGCCCAAATGTGAGACAGTCAAGATTTGACAGCCTAAAGCAGTTTGCCTACCACTGGGATAGGGGCTTAATCACAAGGAATAACAACAGCCTGTAATTATTGGAATCGAGAGTCTAGTCAGTGGTCAGCAAACTCATTAGTCAACAGAGCAGCAAACAACGGCTCGAGAGTCGCATGTGGATCGTGAGCCGCAGTTTGCCAACCACTGGCTTAAAGTAAAGGGGCTAAGGAATCAGCTATCAGTGAATCACAGGTCCCTGTGAGAATGGGTAGGGAAGGAGAGCTCCAAAGCTGGTACGCATTTAGGGGTCAGTGCATCCGGGAAACAGGTTGAAGAGCTAAGAGAGCGTGCAGGGTCAGAAATTGGATGCAAGGTATGTCTGAGTGTTAGGGATCAGGATCCATTACATTGTACCTAAGAACAGTATTTTCTCTCCCCACCTCCCGATAATGGTCAGGGTCTCACCAATGGCGGTGCAGAAGCCTGGGGTGGAGCTGAGAGGGATGGGGAGGGAGAAGCTGGTTCTGGTTGTATGTAGGCAGGACTCCTGGTGCCGGGCATGAGTCACATGGGACACAGAGGGGACACCCCCTGCCCCCCGGCGCCGCTGGTACTCAGGCTGTACACGCTCCTCGGTCTGCAAACTTACTGAAAACTGGGAGCAAGAAAAGTGTGTGCTAGCAGGTACTGGGAACTGCTGACTCCAGGTGAGAGGGCAGCCCAACCCCAACCTGCTTTACCAGAGACCCCACTATCCACGTATACATACCACCCCTCTTTATGCAGGCCTTTCTGCTACCCCAGCCCTTCAGGCCCAGCGTCGTCCCATAAGCCCCTCTCCCTTCTCACCTGCAAACAAGCTACAGTGCCTTCCCCTAAGTTTAAGGTTCCCACCACGTCCTCGCCAAGTCTGTATACAGATTTGAAGATGCCAAATGTCCCAACTTTTCCTCGGCCATCACTGATATTGTAGAGATCTGGGGAAACAGGACACTGTAAGCCTGGGGTCCGCACTGGAAAATGTCTAGGACTTGGAGCCAGAAGCCAAAAGGTGGGGCTTTTCTTCATAATCTGAGTGAGATATCAGTGGATCCTAGAAGCATGTGGCGGTTAGGACTTGCCCCTGAGACAGGAATACTAGGAGGGAGATGGGGGGGGGGGGGCAATTTTGAAAGGATTCTCACGGAGGCTGCGGCAGGATGTGGCAGCCATGAGGCGCTCCCCAGCCAGCTCAGCCAGCCATGTATCCTTCTTCCCACCTTCATCCTCCTCCAAGAACGGACTGGATGGGGCTACAGCCTCATCCTGAGGAAACCGGACATCCTGAAGGCCTAGACAGAAAATGAGCAGAGAAGTAGTGCTGGGAGGGAACAGAAGTAAGAGTAGAAGTTGGGTTTTGGACTCCAACCTGAGAGGGCTGAAGGTAAGAGGAGACATGGCTGGGGTACCCATCTAAACCCCTTCTCCAGAGCCGTCCTGCTACCACCCCCTCGCACCTTCCCGAAGACCAGGAAGCTTCCCTCCAGCTCCCCCCACCTCGCAAGCTCTCTAAACCCCATTTCTGCTTTGGTGAGGCTCTTCCCTAGCCCTTCCCTCCAGGAACCCTTACTTACCAGTCAGCACAAGAACCCTCAGAGGGACCCTGAGTAAAGTGATGGGTGAGTTGACACGCTGGCAGCCAATGGTCAATTTGTAGACATACTTAACGGACTGGCCTCGAAAGGAGGGTGGTCCCTCTATGGGTAGCACTTCGCTGTAGGAGTCTGGTTGGGAAGTAGTAGTCAGGGCAGCCAGAGGCAGCCAGAGGAGTCCTCCCGCCTGGAATCTCCGAAGGGGTGGGAGACGGCCACTTACAGGATTTGGACTCCCCGGGGTCTAGCCTCAGGTCACAGAATAGGATTTTTGGTGGAGTGGAAAGGATACACTGACCCCTCTCCCCTAAAAAAGATAAAGACTGCAGTTTAATGGCCCCATTGCCCAGCAGTGGATGAGGCTAGCACATCAGGTGGGGGCAGTAAGCACTGCCAACAAATGACAGCTCACCTCTTTTCTTGTTGTGAGATCGCAACAGTCTTACATCCCCAAAGTAACAGTTGCATCCTCCCATACCCCCAAGGCTCCGAGACTATAATGACCCTTCGGAGACAATAACCCCATTCCCACCAAATGCCCCATCTCTAACCTCGGTGTGGTAGGAAGACAGTCTGGCTCTCAGGCTGAACATCTGGCTGATTGGAGTCTGGGGGAGGCAGTGCTACTCGACTCTCACTGGCATGGAACTGGCAGTGGATCTGTGCACTGGCCCAGGCCAGAGCCTCGCTACGGGAGGAGGAAGTAAGGGAGGCATCAGCGGGGAGTTCCTGACCTCACCAAAGCAGGTCATCCAGTCATTCTCCCAAATGCCCTATCACACTGTCTAGAGACCAACATGGTTAGGTGCTGTCTTAGGGCCAGGAAATCCAGGACCCCAAAAAGAAACCATTATTACCGGAAGCAAGAGGGGTGTGGGGAAGGCAGAAGAGGGCAAAGAGGGGATAAATGGTGGCAGAAGGAGACTTGACTTGGGGTAGTGAGCACACTGTACACTGTACCGGTGATATTATAGAACTGTATACGTGAAACCTGCATAATTTTATTAACCAATAAGTTCAATAAAAAGAAAAAGAGACCACTAAACAGAGAAGTGCACTGTGGGTAAACGGGAATGGGGGAGGAGGGAGGACGGGAGAGTGGAGGGCTCTGTCAACCCCATCGGTTAAACAGCCCCTGCTACAATGACAGCACAATGAGAGGAAGGCGGCGGTGTGGCTACCGCACAGCCTGCGCTCTGGCTTAGCACTGCAGACACCGGGTTCCTCCCAGAGGACCACTCCTTCAGGACCAGCATTCCCACCTGGATGCTGAAGTGGCGGTGGGGGGCAGGGGGTTGGTGACGGTCACCACACACTCCAGCGCCTCCCCCGCCAGAAACACAGGACCTCGGCTCAGCTGTGCCACTACTTCGATCATGTCAGCTCCTGAACCGGACCTGGGAGGAAACAAAGCGGGTCAGAAGTCAGTCCCGTGGCGGGGAGGGGAGTCTGCGTGGAGCCCGGGGGTGAGGACGCAAGAGACCGGCGGCGGCCAGCACCACGGAGTCAGAGGGAAGCGCCTGCCTCTGGGTGCGGGGAGGCGGAGGGGAGGTAGGGGGCCAGCAGGCTCAGCGCTGCCCCGGCGGGGGGCGTCGCTCCGGGTCCCCGCCGCCCGCCCTGCTCTCAGCACCTGGTTAGTCCCCCGCGACCCTGCGCCCCCAGCCCGGCCTCTGCCCCGCTTCCCGCAAGGCTCCACGTCCCAGCCCCAGCCCCACGGACACCCGCCCTCTGGCGCCCGCAGCCCAGGCACCTCGCCAGGTGGACACGGGGGGTCTCGGCGCACCGAGGCTCTCACCTGTCCGCCCCTCCCGGCCCGGCCCCCGTGAGTGACGGCGTCCGCGGTAGAGGCGGGACTTCCCTTCGGCCCCCTCTCGGGACCGAGCCCCTTCCTGCCGGAAGCGCCCGGCGGGCCGGACCGGAAGGGGTTCGCGTCCTGGCGCCGTGGGTCACCTTCCCACGGCCTGGCACCTGGGCGCGGGCGCTGTCCAGTCCCCGGCCGGCGGGACCCGGCGCCCAACCCGGGGGGGACCCGGTGCCGCGGCCCCGGGGCGAGGCGGAGGCGGCCGCGCGCGCGCCCCGGCCGGTCCCGGGGGCGGTGCCTCGGGGCCGGCCCCGCCCCTTCCCGCTGGCCCAGTAGTCGCCCTGTGGCCGGGCTAGCTCATCCTCGCGGCCCAATGACGACGAGGCCCGACCCTTCCCGCCCAGGCCGCAGGGAGACGACGACGGGGAGCTCGAGGCGGCTTCACTGCTGTCGCCGCCGCCGCAGCTGCAGCAGCCACAGCTCCCGGGCTACCCGGAGACACCTGCTCACCGCAGCCTCCCCCGGCGGCCGACCCCCCGGGACGGCACCTAACCACAATCGGCACCTGCTTCTGCACTTGGTTGGCGAGATACTTTGTATCCGAAGGCGCGGGACCTGGGGCCATCGAGGTCGTGGGGACCCAGGATCCAGGGAGCATGGGAACCGGAGTCCCCGCCTCGGAGCAGACCAGCTGTGCCAAAGGGGATCCACCGGTTTACTGCCCTAAAGATACTGGGGACTCTGAGGCTGTGCCGGTTACTGACTGCGAGAGCCCGGAGGACAGTCGGTCCCAAAATGCGTTGGGCTACAGCAGTCCGGAGGACCCTGGTCAGCTGATGGCTTCCTACGAGGGGAAAGCTAAGGGGTACCAGGTGCCTTCCTTTGGCTGGCGCATCTGCTTGGCTCATGAGTTTGCTGAGAAGAGGAAACCCTTTAACGCCAATGACATCTCCCTAAGCAACCTGATAAAGCATCTGGGCATGGGCTTGAGGTGAGTAGATCCCACTGCCTAGGGTACCGTAGGCTTCACTTGGTTCCAGCATAAGACCCAGCAGAAGTGGGAAGGGGTGAGAAAGCAGGTATGTGCCTTGTCCCAGTCAAGTGGCCTTTATCTCCAACATATTCCAAGCCTTGGTTTTGAAGAGTAAGACCAGGTCACATCTTGTTGCAACCCTTTACTCCTAGTAACTTGCCTTTGTAGTAGGAAAGAGCAGAAACATCTAGGCCTGCAGCCAGCCTTTCCCGTTAAGCTCCCTCTCACATCCTCCCTCTTTTCCAAAGATTGGTCTTTGGAGTTAACTCTATGCTGTGGTAGGATAGGAAAGGCTAGTGAGGTTGTTTTATTTGGGAGGGGGTGGGTCTCAGAATCCCCTGAGCAGCTGGAGTTTCTCAGTACCTCACGTAGGCACACCGCATTACAGTCCAGCACCCATCACGCTTTAGTTCCAAGGCTGCCTGCTCTCTCAATCCTGAGAGGGTGATGAGGGGTGCTGTTCACTCTGCTCTGCGATAGACTGGCCCTCTGATCAGAGAGGCACTGCCATAGGTGTCCCCAGAGCTCTTAGGAATAGCCCTCCAGAGCCTGCCCTGGTGTCTCCCTTGCCCCCACACTCCCTACCCAAGGTTTGCAGACACCCCAAGAGCTTACTCTGGCTGTAGAACTCCTCTAGATCCCTCCATACCCTCACCGAATTAAAAAACTAGAGCTGAGAGACCAAGACCTATTAACAGGAACAGGTGGATGAGAGCACAAAAAGCAGGTCATCCTGAGTCATTCTACAGTAAACACAGAGCCATGAAGGGAGACTTGAAGGCTGTGAAGCTCAGCCCTGACAGCCTCTCAACTTTAGACCCCCCAGAGCAGTGGTCGCAAACTGCAGCTCAGGAGCCACATGCAGCTCTTTGGTCCCTTGGGTGTGGCTCTTCCACAAAAGACCACGCCTCGGCAAGTCTATTTTGAAGAAGTTGAAGTTTAAAAAACTTGGCTCTCAAAAGAAATTTCAGTCATTGTACTGTTGGTATTTGGCTCTGTTGACTAATTAGCTTGCCGACCACTGCCCTAGAGTCTAAAGGGATGCTTCCCTACCCTGGCTGGTTGGCTCAATGGTTAGAGTGACGACCCGTTCACCGAAAGGTCGAAGGTTGAATTCTCAGTCAGGGCCCGTGCATGAGGCAACCGATGGATGTTTCTCTCACATCAATGTGTTGTTTTTTCTCTCCCTCTCTCTCCCTCCCTTTCTCCATCCCTCATCCCTTCCTCTTTCTCTAGAATCAATGAAAAAATATATCCTCGGGTGAGGATTTTTAAAAATAAATAAATAAATGGATCCTTTCCCATTCAGTGCTTTGGGGTTGGGGTGGGGAGTCCATTTACCTAACCCAGCCCTGGGTAGTGGGAAGGGTCTGGTGCCATCTAGGTATGCCTCTCCTTTGCTAGTAACTGTGGGTGGCCAGCACCAGAGAACAATCATCCCTAGCTCAACCTTTGGGTCAAAATAGAATATAGATACAAATGTTGTTTTATTTGGGAGGGAGTGGGTCTCAGAGTTAAGGTGCTAAGAGAAGCACTTTGGGGTGCATGTGGTGGGGACATTGAGGTCAAGAACAGATGGTAGCTCAGTTGGTTGGAGCATTATCCTATACACCAAAAGGTTGCGGTTCAATTCCCGGTCAGGGCACATACATAGTCGGGACACATACAGGAGGCAACCAATCAATGTTTCTCTCTCACACCGATGTTTCTCCCACTCTCTCTTTCTCTTTCTCTCTCTTTAAAGATGTTTCTCATCGATGTTTCTATCTCTTTATCTCTCCCCTTTCTTTAAAATCAATAAAAACATATCCTCAGGTGAGGATTAAAAAAAGGAGCAGGTGGGTATCCTACCCCTCTGTCCCTATGTATGAGCTAAATCAGAGGCCTGAAGCTATGTTCAGGCCCCTGGACCTTGCTTTCCCATATCAGGATAGGGTGCAGGCCATTGACACAGGGCTTTTGGAATGGGATGAGGTCTTGCACTGGGTGAGACAAGCAAGAATTCTGAGTGATCATTCTTAAATTGAGGCTGAAATTATGGAAAAGGCCAAATAGGTCAAGAATGGTCAGCTGCTAAATTCAGGGGATGGGAGAAACCTAAGAGAAAGATGGACTGATCAGGAGCGCCAAAAAGACAGAGTTCTCTTGGCCTCAATGTGGTAAGAAGTCAATTTTGATTGCTCTCCCTTCCAGACAGAGTCATTCATTCAATAAATATTTGAGTGCTAGTTCTATACTAGATACTCCTTTGTTCTGCCTATCCTTATATCTTGCATTTCTTCCTCATTGCCCTAATGTCCACTGCACCCTCTTTCCCTTCATCAATCCTTTCTGGTCTCTAGTTTCAGAGTCCAGTTTTCTCTTAAGTTTTCAGGAAGGATCATCTGCCTTCCCATCATCTCATCCTTTGTCTTCCCTCCCTTTCCTCCTACCCCCCAGAATATAACTTCCCTATTCTTTATGCACATTTCTCCTCCCCTTGTTCCTGTCTTGTGTTCATCTCTCTTATGTCCCACTGTTTGTACAATCATATGTAAATTCAACAAATACTTATTGACTGCAGACCATGTGCTCTGCCCTGTGCCTGAAACAATGGATAATAATCAAGTAGTCTTTGTCACTGTCCCTTTCCCCAAAGAACTTAGAAGCATGTCAGACTCACATGAGGAACACTGAAATAGCAAGACAGCATCTGATTGGGAATTGAGATAGTACAAGTAATGATCATACCTGACACAGGTATTCCACTTTATGACTTTCCTACCTAGTATGTCATTTGCTCATCCCATGAGGTGGGTGGTTTGGTAGGGCAAGAGGTATCCTCGTTTTGTAGACGAGGAAACTGAGGCTCAGAAGGGTTACTTACACAAGTACATGGTTATAAGTGTTGCACTTGAATAGTGAATATAAAATGGCTGGGTAGGGAATAGATTTGGGAGAGAAACTTGGAAGGCAGGAGTTGTAAGAAAGTAAGATTAAAAGATGGTCTAGGACAGATGTCATTGAATCCCAAACAGAACCAGCTGCCTATGGAACAAAGAGCTGTGACAAGCCCATGGAAATGTGGAGGTTTCTTTTAAGACTTTATTGGGATATTACAAGAGAGCAAAACCACAAAGCTTACAGCTTAGAAATCATAACTTGTCCTTTCAACACCTTGGACAAAAGCTGCCGGGGTAAGTAAATCATAACTGGTCCTTTCAACACCTCGGACAAAAGCTCCAGTGGCAGTGGAGTTAGTGGTGAGGAAAGATCAGAGAAAGCTCTTGAGAATGGAGAAAATACAGACAGTCCCACACTATAAGCTAGGGACTGGGAAGATGAGGGGACCTTGTTCTGTGGAGAAATTGAGAGGAGGTGGTTTGGGAGCAAAGGTGTTGGATCCCTAGAACATGTGATGGGAAATCACAGCTGGGTGTCCAGAAAGCAGGAGGTGACTATAGCCAGGAAGGCCCTGCCCACAATCCTTCCATTCACACTGTCTCTTGCTCTCAGGTACTTGCAGTGGTGGTACCAGAAGACTCAGGTGGAGAAGAAGAAACCTTTCATCGATCTCATCAACTGTGTACCCCTGAGACAGATCTATGGTGAGCCTCACCCCATCTCTGTTCAGAGCGGGCACAGCCTCCAGAGAGGGCACAGAGTGAGGCAAAGATGTTTCCACTTAGGCAAGCTTTACTGCCCCATCCCTTAGGGGTCTCCCACGCCCCAGCTTTATTGGTATAATTGACATATAACATTGTATAAGTTAAAGTGTACATGTTGATTTCATATTCCCAGGGTTTTTAGAGGAACCCATCTTCATTGTCTAGAAAGTGAGAAATGGGCTTGTTTCCCTCTACCCATTACCCTAGTAATGGTCCTCATTCTCTTTCTAGGTTGTCCCTTGGGTGGCATCGGGGGAGGCACTATAACCCGAGGCTGGAGAGGCCAGTTCTGTCGTTGGCAGCTTAATCCCGGAATGTACCAGCACCGGACAGTTATTGCTGACCAAGTAAGAGCCAGGTGGTGGAGGAGAGGGCCAAGACAGTACCGCCCCACTGTCTTAGCCCTCTCCTCTTGGCCATTATAGGATGTGGCAGGCAGATGTGTAAATGATTCCGTTCAATAAGTCCTTTTAGAATGCTTTCTGTGTGCCCAGCCCTGTGTACTATAGGAATGAGACACTCATGGAGTACACGTTCCTTGAAAGAGTTGACAGCCCTGGCAACTCTGTGCCCTTCATTTCTCTAATAAGTGCCTCCTGCCTACGTGCTGCTCCAGCTCCACTAGCTGAGCCAGTACTCAGCGACAGAGTGCAAGGAATTCCTAGAGCACTTCACCTGGTTGAAAGAACACATGGTAGGACCAGAAGGGAAAACAAAACCAATGTCTGCAAATCCATATAAAGCACCAGCTGCTCACCCTGATTTGCCAGCCCTCAGCCAGAGGCCAGCTCCTCTGCTGGTCATCACTCTTCTGGTCTCTCTGGCTGAGGGCCTGGGAAACCACTCATCTCCCAATGCAGATTTCTAACCTTCTTCCCTTTTCTGAGGCTTTGCTTCTTTTCCCTCTGTTCCTTCCTGGGCTGAGATTGCCAGAGGCATGTGATCTACTTTTCATCATCTCTCTCTAGTGACCTCTCATGTTGAGTTGTCCACCAAGTTCCTATTTCCTGCCTAAGGGATGCCTCCAGCTTCAGCTCATCTTCAAAGGAGAAATGACTAGCAGACCTTGAGTCCAATTAATGACAATGTCCTTCCTAGTTAGTTTTACCAACCCTGCCCAATGGTACCAAGCTTCCTTTCTGGCTCATCACTTAGGTATCCCAAGGGGAATGCCTTCCAAAATCATGACTCTACAGTTAAAGTGATTATTGCATGCCTAACATATGTTAGAATTTTTGTGTAATATTTAATACTTAAAGAGAATCCTATAAGTATATTATTATACCCGTTTACAAAAGAGGAAACTAAGATCTAAAGTTTAGTAACGTGCCCAAGATCATATGGGCTGGTAAAGGGAAGCACTGGGATTCCGTTCCCTCTGTGGTTAAGAGCCCATGGTCTTGCCCAACCTTTGTGGTTCAGTGTTTGAGCGTTGAACCTATGAACCTATGAACCAGGAGGTCACGGTTCCATTCCTGATCAGGGCACATGCCCAGGTTGCAGACTTGATCCCCAGTGTGGGACGTGTAGAAGGCAGCCAATTGATTATCCTCTCTCATCATTGATGCTTCTCTTTCTTCTCTATCCCTCTCTCCCTTCCTCTCTGAAGTCAATAAAAATATATATATTTTAAAAAGAGCCATGGTCTTAACCATTGTCTACTATTACAAAAACACAAAACTATTTTAAAAAATATATATTTTATTGATTTTTTACAGAGAGGAAGGGAGAGGAATAGAAAGTCAGAAACATCGATGAGAGAGAGACATCGATCAGCCGCCTCCTACACACCCCACACTGGAGTTGTGCCCGCAAGCAAGGTACATGCCCCCGACCGGAATCGAGCCTGGGACCTTTCTGTCCGCAGGCCGACACTCTATCCACTCAGCCAAACCGGTCTCGGCTATTTTATATATATACTTAAAAATATCAGATATACTCTGAACCAAGGGAAAAGATATCAACCTTTCATAGCCCTATCGTCCAGAAGCTTAAATCTTTTTTTTCCAAGTTCTCACCTGAGGGCATATTTTTATTGATTTTTTAGAGAAAAGGGTACGGAGAGAGAGAAACATTGATTGGTTGTCTCCTATATGTGCCAACCAGAGATTGAACTGGTGATCTAGGTGTATGCCCTGACTGAATTGAACCTGCAACCTTTTTGGTGTATGGGATGCTACTCCTACTAACTGAACCACCTGGCCAGGCAAAGCTTAAATTTAAAATATATATATATATTTTTTTATTGATTTTATAGAGGAAGGGGGAGCGAGAGAAAGAGATAGAAACATCAATAATAAGAGAGCACTGATGGGCTGCTTCCTGCACACCCCAAACTGGGGATAAAGCCCACAACCCAGGTTTGTGCCCTGACTAGGAATTGAACCATGACCTCCTGGTTCATAGGTTGACACTCAACCACTGAGCCACACTGGCCAAGCAAGCTTCAACTTTTACTAGGGGAATTTTTATTAGGGGACTTTGAGAAAATAGACACTGTGAGACCACATCAATGCCAAAATGAGAGAGGCAATGAGCAAAAAGAGACATTGCGGCAGACTTTGCCCTTCTCTTCCTACTCATGCCTACTCTGATTGATTGGGAGTCATAGCTGGAGAGGGTGACCTCAGTGAATTAGAGAGGGTCCCTGCCCTCAACCTATGGAGCAGTCAGAGTCAGAATGTCAATAAACATAGTAGAGGCATAGGTGGATACACAGGGAAAATGACTTAACGATTGAAGAGAAGAGGTGGCATTTGGCCTCAGCCTAAAAGGATGGGGGCATTTCACTAGATTTAGAATGAGCATGGACAAAGGCATGGAGGAAATGTAGTGTGCTCAAGGCATAGAGTATTTGATATGACCAGAATATAGGTGCTTCAACAGATAATGAGTCTAATGAGCAGGGACAGGCCAGACCACAGTCTTGAAATCCAGGTAGAAGAGTTTAGTCTGAAGACCATGGAGAGTCACTGGAACATAAACACAGACTAACATATCTTGATTTGTCTATAAGAAAGATCACTGATACCCAGATGAGTAGGGATAGAGGTTAAAGCAGAAATGATGAGGGCCTGGCTTAGGACAAGAAGACAACAGTGGTGAGAAGAGAGAGGAAGTCTGGGAGATAAATGGGGAGGAGGCCAGACTTGGTGGTGACTCACTGAGCTCGGGGGAAGGCTTGGGGGTGAGTGAGGCTGTGATGCAATGGTAACCATTGCAGGCTCTGGAAACAGAGGAGCTACTTTGAAGAGAAGGGAGACTAATGTGAAGTGCCGTGGATTACCAGGTTGTAGCCTATCTTCTTTCTTGGTTTAGTTCACAGTGTGCTTACGTCGGGAAGGGCAGACTGTTTACCAGCAAGTCCTGTCCGTGGAGCGCCCAAGTGTCTTGCGCAGCTGGAACTGGGGCCTGTGTGGGTTCTTTGCATTCTACCATGCCCTCTATCCCCGAGCCTGGACTGTCTATCAGCTTCCTGGCCAGAATGTCACCCTCACCTGCCGCCAGATCACACCCATCTTGCCCCATGACTACCAGGTGAGATTCCCTCTTTGTGTTTCCTCCAATGTCCTCCCTTCCCTGGGATCTGTCTCTGCTGGAAATTGCATGAACTGTGAACGGGGTTGGAGCATGAACATCATACTGGTTTTCCAGGACCACTGCCCTCCTGGTAGATAGCCTGCCTGGGAATATGGGGAGATGCTAGTGGAAATCAAGAATATTTTGGGAGGCCCAGATGGTGTGGCTCAGTAAGTTCAGCATCGCCCATGCAGCAGGAGTCCATGCAGCAGGATTCCCAGTCAGGGCACATGCCCAGGTTGCAGGCTTGATCCCTGGTAGGGGCATACAGGAGGCAGCTGATTGATGTTTCTCTCTTATCAATGGTTCTCTCTCCCTCTCCTCTCCTTTCTCTGAAATCAATTTAAAAAAATAAAATTTTTTAAAGAATATATCGAGAATACTTGAGTCAGGTCCTTGTATGAGGCTTGATCATGGGGAGTGGGCCCAGGAGGAGCCACACTCGAACCATCTGAGTCTGATCTTTTGCTCCCAGGACAGCAGTCTGCCTGTAGGAGTCTTTGTGTGGGATGTGGAAAATGAAGGCGATGAAGCCCTGGATGTGTCAATCATGTTCTCCATGCGGAATGGACTGGGAGGTGGGGATGATGCTGCAGGGGGCTTGTGGAATGAGCCCTTCTGTCTGGAGCGTAATGGGGAGACCATACGGGGGCTGCTGCTGCATCATCCAACCCTTCCAAATCCCTACACGATGGCTGTGGCTGCACGACTCACGGTATGGATCATCCTATCCTATCCTATACCTTAACCCGAACCCTACTCCCAGCCAGCCCCGAGCCCACCCCATCCCTCCATGGTCTCTTCATTTCCTAAACTCCTGAGTCCCGCTCTCACCACAGCCCATAAGCCTGTGGAACTTGGAGGAGGTGGGAATATATAACAAGAGCTAGAGCAGTTTGGAAGCCAGCATTCTTTAGAGCTTCCCTTCACAGCTTTCGGCCCTTTAACAGGCAGACACGACGGTAACCCACATCACAGCTTTTGACCCTGACGGCACTGGGCAGCAGGTGTGGCAGGATCTACTTCAGGATGGACAGCTGGACTCCCCTGCTGGTGATGGGGGCGTCTAACAGGGAGGTGGTGGGAAAGAGGTTGTCCCTGTCTTGAGAGCAGGGTGGGAGGCCTTGTAATGAATTGGCCTTGCTGCCATCTTTGGGATCCTTGGGGATGAAGGAGGTTTCTGTGCTTCTCTCAGGTCGAAGCACCCTCTCGCAGAAAGGGGTAGGTATCGCTGGGGCTGTGTGTGTTACGAGTAAGCTGCCACCTCGAGGCCGGTGCCGCCTGGAGTTCTCACTGGCCTGGGACATGCCCAAAATCATGTTTGGAGCTCAGGGCCAGGTCTACTACAGGTGAGGGGACACAAGGAATATAGCGATCCAAGGTAGTGGGGTCTGATCTGGAGCCATGTTCTTATCCCTCCTCTTTCTTCTCACCCCAGGCGATACACAAGGTTCTTTGGCTCAGATGGTGATGCAGCACCTGCCCTCAGTCACTATGCACTGTGCCAATATGCAGACTGGGAAGAGAGGATCTCGGCTTGGCAGAGCCCAGTATTGGATGACAGGTGTCAATGGGGCCCATCTCTTCCCTTTCTCCCAGGCACTCACGTTCCAATTAGGACTCCTTAATTCACTCTCCACCCACCAAAGGCAGCAGAGTTGAGCTGGGCTTCACTTGGTGCCCCCAACTCAACTGAACCCCCGAGTCCTTCCTTTCCTGGGAGGCCCACACTTACTAGACCACTCCCTCCTGACTCCCCAGGTCCTTGCCTGCCTGGTACAAATCTGCACTCTTCAATGAACTATACTTCCTGGCTGATGGAGGCACAGTATGGCTGGAAGTTCCTGAGGACTCCCTACCGGAGGAGCTGGGAGGGAGCATGTGTCAGCTCTGCCCCCTCCTCACGGAGTACGGTCGATTTGGCTATCTTGAAGGTATGGGCTGCTGGTGGCCATAGTATGGCAGGCCGTATCTGTGAGGCCAGTTAGTGCCCTACCACCAGGCAAGATGGTAGTGTTGCCTGCCCAAGTTATTGGTTGGGATGAGGGGTAACTGACAGGTATAGAGTGTGACAGTGCCCCACCCTCAACACCAGAGGGCAAGCTAAGTAGGGAGGGGAATACGAAGAGGAATTCTGGCAACAGTGTGTATCCCTCATTCCTCCAGGCCAGGAATATCGCATGTACAACACATATGATGTCCACTTCTATGCTTCCTTCGCCCTCATCATGCTATGGCCCAAACTCGAGCTCAGCCTGCAGTATGACATGGGTAAGGGTCTCTTTTGTGCCTCTTCTACCCCCTTTCCCCCGACCCTTGAACCTTTGTGGTCTCTCATATCGTCTTTTTCCCCAAAAATATACTTATACCCTGTTTAATGTTTCCTTCTGGGGTTACACCCACCGCTCTACACCACCCCAAGAATACCCATTTTCTCCCCCCACCCCCACCCCCACACACAACTTATATGTTTGCCCCCCCAGCTCTGGCCACACTTGGGGAAGACCTGACACGGCGACGGTACCTGATGAGTGGGGTAATGGCACCTGTGAAAAGGAGGAACGTCATTCCCCATGATATTGGAGACCCAGGTAAAAGTCCTTCCACCTCAAAGTCAGCTTCCTTCAACTTTTGCACCCTTTATCCTACCACCAATGCAAATAAACCAGGTTCCCTTCCCTCCTGCAGATGACGAGCCATGGCTCCGGGTCAATGCGTATGTGATCCATGACACTGCTGACTGGAAGGACCTGAATTTGAAGTTTGTGCTGCAGGTTTATCGGGACTATTACCTGACAGGGGACCAGGGCTTCCTGAGGGACATGTGGCCTGTGTGTCTGGTAAGGGATGCATGTACAGTGGCCAGTGCCAGGAGCATGACTGGGACAGATAGCTGGCTGTTGTCTTTCCTTAGGATCTAGGTCTTCCCTATCTTGGTCCCTCTCTAGGCCGTGATGGAGTCTGAAATGAAGTTTGACAAGGACCAAGATGGACTCATTGAAAATGGAGGCTATGCAGACCAGACCTATGATGCTTGGGTCACCACAGGCCCCAGGTTGGGAGACAGGGATTTACAAGGGGGCCTGAGATGGCAACTAAGCACTAAGGGATTGTGGCCCAAGGAGCATGGGAATGGCTGGAGCTGCCAGTATGATCCCTAAACCCATTTTCCTGATCAGTGCTTATTGTGGAGGACTGTGGCTGGCAGCTGTGGCTATGATGGTCCAGATGGCTGCTCTGTGTGGGACACAGGACATTCAAGATAAGTTTTCTTCCATCCTTAGCCGAGGCCAGCAAGCCTATGAGAGACTGCTATGGAATGGTGAGTTGGGGTATTCCTAAGGAGTCTTAAGGCAGCTATGGGAACACAAAGAGACTTACTTTTGCCCTTCCTCCACTTCAGGCCGCTATTACAACTATGATTGCAGTTCACAGCCTCAATCCTGTAGCATCATGTCTGACCAGTGTGCTGGCCAGTGGTTCCTGAGGGCTAGTGGCCTAGGAGAAGGAGAAACTGAGGTGAGAGAGACTAGGAGGAGGAACCAGGTGGGTTTTTCTTGGAAGAAGCAAATTTAAGAGACCATGTTTCTGCCTTTGCCCCTCTAGGTATTTCCTACCCAACACGTGGTTCGTGCTCTTCAAACTATCTTTGAATTCAATGTCCAGACCTTTGCAGGAGGGACCATGGGGGCTGTGAATGGGATGCAGCCCCAGGGTGTCCCTGATAGATCCAGTGTCCAGTCTGATGAAGTTTGGGTGGGCGTGGTCTATGGGCTGGCAGCCACCATGATCCAGGAGGTAATGCACTGCCTTCTCCATCTCTCCACCATCTGTCTCATGGCCCAGCACTTCCTTAGCCCTCAATTATCTGTACTGCCTAACCCATGCCATCTATTCACCTAGAAAGCCTCCCTCTTTTCCCTGGCATGCATTCCATCTCTTGCCTTCAGTCACCTGCCTGTGGGTTAAATTTATCTCCCCCATTAGCTGGGAACTGCCTGAGGGCAAAGACCCCATTGCCTCCAGCTGTCCAGTTAGAGACCATTCAGGGGGTGCCAACTAATGTGACTGCCATCTCTCCCTACAGGGCCTGACTTGGGAGGGCTTCCAGACAGCTGAAGGCTGCTACCGTACTGTGTGGGAGCGCCTGGGCCTGGGCTTCCAGACCCCTGAGGCATATTGCCAAAAGCGAGTGTTCCGCTCTCTGGCCTACATGCGGCCACTGAGCATCTGGGCCATGCAGCTGGCCCTGCAACAGCAACATAAAAAGGCCTCCAGACCAATAGCTGAACAGGGCACAGGACTAAGCACAGGGTCTAAACTTGGACCAAAGGAAGTCATGGCAAACCCAAGTCCAGAGTGAGCCCCCTGATCTATGGGAGGGAGGCACTAACATATATACCACCGGGCATTTGCTCTTCCCTATCACCCTAGTCTTCTGCAACCCTGAGCCACTAGGACAATCATGCCCCTTCTACTCTTCTCCCCACCCAACCACACCAGGAAAGGAGTTGAGAGTAACCCAAGCATCAGAATCACTTATTTATTTCCTCATCCCATCCCTCAGTGCATGAAATGTTCAAGGTCAGTTGATTCCCCCAGGTCCATTCATGGGGTGATAGACATACATGGGTACAAATAAAGGACCCAGAAAGATGGTAAGTGTGGTGTGTTTAAACCCTAAGGCATCCTGACAGGGCACAGAAGCTAAAACTAGCCTCCTCTTACTCCTTTTCATTTGGCCTCCCATCTAGCCTGATATTTGCCCTGCAAGATAACAGATATGGAGCTGTGGGCAGGGAACCAACCCTCTTTTGTGAGATTTGCATGCAGGGGAAGGATGGGACCCAGGCAGGCGAACTTTGAAAAGGAATCAGGGAGTGGCAATTTCAGAGGAGGCTCTGTGCCAGGAGCCTGAGGCATGTGGGAGGGCAGGCAGCAAGAGTTGCCAGGAGCCTGGAGTTCATGGACTGAGCTATCCTTTGGTACCTCCGACTGCAGAGCAGACAGCTCCAGCTGATGAGGGAGGGCACGAAGCTGGCGGGATAATACTGAGAAGAAAAAGACTCTTTAGAAGCAGGCCAGACTTCTCCCACTAGTTCACCCATAATACTATCCTCAAGCCCCTCACCTCCATGCTCAGCTGGCAGGCTCCCCCTGGTGTCAGAGGAGTACATAGCAGGTACAAGGGCGAGACAGAAGGAGAACAGTAGGACCTGGAACACAAGAAAAGGAAATGATGAAGAGCTCTGGATTGCACCCATCCCTGCACCTGGAAGAAAGATCTCTCCTTTCATCACCATCCTTACCAGGACACAGGTGCTGCTGCTGCTGGTTTTAGATATCTGAATCACCATGGCCTGGAGTCTCCTCAGCTGATCCAGTAGGGACCTAGAAGAAAATGGGACAGTTAGCAGCCCTAGCCTGGCACCCTGAGATATAATGAAACCTTTCTGTTAAGGCCACCCCTCCATCTGTACACCAGATCCTCTAAAAACTTAAATTTAATAACACATATACCTCCTGTATACATGAGAGAGACCTAGAAACAGTAATTCTCTTTATGTTCTATTTTTGCAAATGACTTCCTCCTCTGTGAATAAAATGCCTAAAGTTCCTCATTAAAACAAATACACACCTCTGCCCTGCCCTGACTTACTCCTTTGCAAATAGTGGTTCTGCACTGCACACATAACCCTCACCAGGCAGTCTAGATTCTTTATGTTCTGACCCAACTCACCTATGTTAGGGTTCTAGCAAAACTGAACTATGCTGTGTTCTCTCCCTAAAAGGCTCCTCTCCATGTATAACCCCCATCCCACTCCCAGAATCCTATCTATCATTAAATGTCATTTGCCCCGTGAGGTCTTTCTTTCTCTTTTTTTAAAATATATTTATTGATTTCAGAGAGGGAGAGAGAAACATTCATGGTGAGAAAAAAATCACTGATTGGCTGCCTCCTGCATGCCCCACACTGGGGATCAAACCCACAACTAGGTATGTGCCCTGAACAGGAATTGAACTGTGACCTGGTTCATTAGTCAATACTCAACCACTGAACCACTCCAGCCGGGCTCTCTTGTCTTTCTTGATACTTATCCTTTGTTATGTGTGAATTTATTCCTCATTACTGTGAACTTCTTAGAATCAGAAACCAAATAAGGGCAAAGAATCAGACCTTGCATATAAAGCTGCCCAGTTGGAAATAAAGTGTGGAGTAGGAAAAAAGTGAGGAAAAGGGAGTGATGTTAGAGAGGTGCTTACAGATTCTGTTCCTCCAGGAGCTGTACTTTGTTCTGTAGCTCCAGATTCTGGGCTGTGTATTTCAAGACCCTGAGGGAATAACAGGGATGTGGGGATATGGCCTGTATCCTCTCTTCAAAAGACCTCCCACTTCCAACTACTTTTGTTCCCCCAACCCGAGTCCCTCTCCCATTATACCTGCTCTCCAAACCCCCCACGTACACCTTCTTCTTCCTGCGGCTCTCCTGAGCAGACTTTTTATTTCGAATCTTCCTCCGCACTCGTTTCAGAATTTGTTCCTCCATCTGAGAGAATACAAGGAAAGGGAGTCTCAGATCAAAAAGTTGGAAGGTAACTGAGTACAATCATCTTCCCAATGCAGGAATCCCTTCTGCAGCTTCCCTTACCAATAGGCACTTCAGTTCTAGCCGAGTGCCTCCAAGGACCAGCTGTTCACACTCACAATCTAGACCATTTTTAACAATTTTATTAAAAACCTTCCATATCCTGAGCCAACACCTGCCTTCCATCCATTGCACTTACCTAATACCTAATCTCGGGCCATACAGAACAAATTAAATGGTCCTTAGCTATTTGAAGGCACTCAAAATTTCCTAGTTAATCTGGGCAAGAATTTAACATCTCCTCAGAACAGACCACATCCTTTTAATATCTGGACTCGAAAATGGACACTAAGATGTGGTCTTGCCAGTATAATGAAGAACAAGATAGGAACTGCCCTTCTAAAGGCAATACCTCTTGACATAAGCCTCCAAACCCCATTCAATTTCTTAGTAGCCATAATACTACTAATGCACTAATACTTTTGAATTCTCAAAGAGAACACAGAAATTGGTGTAAGCTCCACAAAACCAGGATCTGCTTCTGCATCTAGCATATTAACTACAGTCTCCAGTTTCCTATTAACAGCCAATTTGCTAAGTTTCTCACTTCAGTCCTTTTTCAAGTTATTGATAAAATTAACAGAACTGGCCTACCTGGGATTCACAAGCCCCCTCCAGCCTTTACTGGACCAGTGGAAGTCCTACCTTAGTGAGAGGCACTGTTTCAGGCAGAGTAAGCCCCTCCTGCTCCAACAGCTTCTTTTCCTCATCGGTCAGCAGCAGCCCAGCAATCTCCTGGGGTTAGGAAAGGTGGGCAGCAGAGTAGCAAGGGAATGTCAGAGAGGAATGAGGAATCCAGCCTCACCTCTGTAATGTGGGAATAATCTTCCTGTAAATCAATAAAGTACCTGCTCTGCCGGGTCCTCCACGTGCAGTGGCGTCATCCGGATCCCCTCTTTTCCACAGCTCCCACTAGCTGCAAAAGGGAAAGTGGATAGCCAGGCCGATGAATCCTCTCCTTTCCCCCCCAAACTCTACTATTTCATGCTCACCTAGATCTATGGAAACACGTTCTTGTGAGAGAGAGTAGGTGTGGTCATGGTGGACAAGACAAGGATTAGAGTTGCTGAAAACGTTCAGCGACGCTGGGGGACTCGGCAGGGAGCTGAGGAAATCATCTACGTCCCAATCGCTCAGCGCCTGTACAGGGTTCAAATGAACAGTCAGTCCTTGACACATCACCACCCATGTCCCATGAACACCCCGGCCCGCGCCAACCGGACTCAGAGCCCCCACCCACCTCGGAAAGCGGCAACTCCCAGTCCAGTGGACCCTCCGAGACCGCATCGGGCGCCGCCCCCAAATCTCCGCTTTCCTCTAGCAGGAAGCCCAGCAGGTCCTGTTCACCCGGGTCCAACGCCAGCTCCATAGGGAAACCTACCACAAAAAAAAAATAAATAGACATAAACACAGGAGTTCACCCCTCCGCCTGGCCCCGACCCCGAATCCCAGGCACCATCACCACCGGCTGTCAGACGGCCCCACCTATCTGCTACTTCCTCTTCAGCCGGCTTTCTGCCTTCCAGTCGATTTTCCACAGCTTCCAACGCAGCGGAAGTGACGCAAGACCCTCCCGAGGCATCCCGGGACTTGAAGTCCCTGGTAACGCGGAAGTGGGGGCTACGTGCGGCGCCACGTCCCGGGAGCTATGCAAATAGAGGGGACGTCCCTGCCGCCTCCTCACACCCTGAGGGCGGGCATTCTGGGCACCTGGCTCCGCCTTCCCCCCCCCAGGCTAAGGAAACGGAGGATCGGAGACTAAAGGGGAACTCGAGCGCCGTCCGAGCGGATTTTCCCCCCCGGGTGGCGGCGCGCCCTCGCTTCCTGCCGGGAGAGGCAGCCGGTCTTCGGCGGCATCCCGAGCACCGAGAGCTGGAGCCAGAGCAGCTTCCTGCAGTCCCCGCAACCATAGAGCGCGGGCCCAGGGCGCCGCCCACGGGTGGGGGACGTTCCGGGGGCGGAAGTGGCCTAGAGAGTGCCGAAGGGAGGGCGAGGCCGGATCTCGAGAGTCCCCGGGAGAACGAGCCGGCTAGCGGGCCGGCGGGCGGGGCATAAGCCAGGCAGCGCAGGTACGTCCGACCGGGCCGAGCGGGAGCTCTTGGGTGGGGCCGCGAGGCCGGGCCCGCGAGGCGGGCGGGCGGGCGGGGCCCCTGACTCCTCTGCGCCTCCTGTTTCGGGGCTTGGAGAGGTCAGCGTCCAGTGTATGGGGGTTCGGGCTCGGAATTTAAAGCAGACCCATTCGCGGGAGCCAGGCCCTGCCTGGAGCCATCCTCTGACTCAGATAAGTTTTGGGGAGGATGGGGAGTGGGGTGACAGTGAGGTGCAGGGCGGGGATCGGCTTGGAGGTTTGCTGATAGCGAGTACGTGGGCAGGAAAGCTTTGAGTGAACCTGGGATGATTAGGTGGACTTGAGTTTAGGAATCAAGGTTACTTTATAAGTTATAGAGCCCCGGGTTAAAAAAAAAATGTAGAGTTACTAGTGTGTCGGGTCGGTTTGATGTAAAGTTTGGGTTAAGGTCATTATTTCGTTTTCGAGGATGGCCAACGTAAGTCAGCGTTCAGGGTCAGCAACAGGAATTAGTTAACAATTCCGTTTTTAGGGATTGGAGAACCATAGCATAGTCAGTTTTAGGACTAAATAGTGGAGGGATGGGTCAGGAAAGGGATGAATGTCAAAGCCGGTTTGGGGAAAACAGGAAAACAAATTAGGGTCAAGGTGAATGTTAGGAATTAGGGTCAGTTCTAGGGGTTGTGGTTGAGATCAGGGTAGACGACCTGAGGCAAGTAAAATTTAAGGAATTGACAGTACCGGATCTGAGCTTTCCCATCATTTCACAGCACTCTCCCACCATTTGCACTCACTCATTCATCTGCATACTTCTTAGTCATCTGCTCAATACCCGACAGCCAGCCCAGCAGAGCTAGCAAGCAACCCTGGTCCATGCCATGTGCCATCCCCCGATTCTAAGCCTCCTTAATTTCTTGGTTTAGTTGTAGATCCCCTTCCCCCACTCCCCAAACAGAAAAGAGGAAATGAGACCCAAAGAGGAAACTGGGTCTTGCAGATCCCACGCCCAGCCAGGCCACTGACCACACCCCCAAGTCACTCCCAGCATGACCCTGTCACTGACCATAGCACCGTCCCTTACTCAGCCTGACCCAGTCACTGGCTGCATCCCATCCCCCCTCCACAGCTCCAGCTTTACTTGGACGCTATTAGTGTCCCTTCACTCTTCCTCCATCCCAGCCTAATTTAGCCACTGACCACAGCCCCATCTCTTCTCAGCCTTCTGTAGCCTGACATAGCCTCTGACCTCACGTCATCATCCCCTGATTTAGCCACTGTCCACATAATTATTCTTCCGCTTCTCCCACCCTGATCCCGTGACTGATTATCCTACTACTGTCTTCCCCAGCCTTCCTCTATACGTTGTCTTCCCCATTTCCAGCCGGATACACTCACTAACCCCATCCCTCCTCCTCCTTTTTTTTTTTTAATGTTAGGAGGTCTGCACATGCCTTTGATTTTTTTTTTTAAATTACAGTTGGCATATATTAATTTCAAGTGTGCAACAGGGTGTTTAGGCATTTATATACCTTACAAAGTGACCACACCAATAAGTCTAGTACCCATCTGGCACAGGGTACTAACCTCCTGCCCCTACCTAGTACTAACCACATTCCCGTCCCCTTTTCCCCCACAGCCTAACCACATCCCCTAACCACAGCCTCATCTTCACATTCCCAGCTCAGCCTGATCCTTTCTTCCCCCCCTTCCCAGTTTCTCACCTAAACTCAAGCTGCCCCAGCTACCGAGTGTCTGTTAATGACAAGAAGCCAGGCCCTTTGGGTTTTTGGAAACCCAGCCTGACTTTGGGTTCTGGTCCCTGATGGTTGACAGAACATACTGTCACCCGATCCTGTCTGTTCTACCTCTTAAACTTTCTAACGAGTGACATCCTTCTCTCCACTATCTATCTCTGGCTTCATTACCTCTCACTTGTGCAAATGCAGTGTCTTTCTAATCTCCAAGGTAACTGCTGGAGATATTTTTCTAAAGTCCAGTTCTGATATTTCCCTTCTCCACTCACAGCCTCCCTTAGCCGCCTGCTACCTCCAGTAGGTCAAATCCCTCATACTTCTCTCTAGTCCTCCCCTGCCTTTTTCATCTAACCCTGACTCCCCCATCACTGCTCCCTTGCAGGTACCCTGTGCTTCAGCCAGCCTGTCTACTCACTTCCCTGAATACTCCTACGTGATTTCCTGCTTCTTCACCTTTGCTTATGCTATTCTCTATGCCTGGAATGCTACCCTGACTCATCGGCCGCTGGTATAGTGGAGAGCTTGGGCTTTGGAGTCAGAGAGACCTGGGTTTGGATCGTGGCTTCACAACTTAGGTGTGTGACTTTGGACAAGTACCTTGAACAAGTGTTTCACGTCTTTGAACCTCAGTTTTATAATCTGTAAAAATGGAAATAATGACACCTACCTTGCAGGGTTGTTGTAAGGATTGAATGAAATTATGTATACAAAGCAATGGACATACAGTAAATAAAAAGATAGATCACTGTTATTTTTATATCACCTTTATTTTTTTAAATCCTAACTGAATCTAAGGACATTTCTCGTGGAGACTTTTTTGGTCCTCCTTCCCTAGCCTAAAGGCATCCTCCCCTGAGCACACACCTCTTGGCTTTTGCCACATCCTGCCCTCTAATAACAATTCTGTGCTTAACTTACCCACTAATCTGACTGGGAGCCCCTGGAGAGGAAAAACTAGGCAGGGCTTACTCTTGGTTCCCAGGGTCTTCCCTACAACGGGACTTCCAAAATGCTTGCTGGATGAATGGAAGGAGAATATCTACATAATGGGAGAAGAGATGTGGGACGACAGTTGTGCTTGCTGATAGAGGTGTATTTGTGGGGAAACTGTGTGTGTGCGAGATGAGGTCTTTATGGGAAGATAATGTGGTTGTGATGGGATCTGTGGAGGGGCTGTGTGTTTGAGATAATGTGTATCTAGAGACAGTGTAAGTAGCTGTGTGGGAAAGAGCTCTGTGCATAGGCTCTTTTGGGGTATATTTGGGGAGAATGAATATGCATGGAAAAGGGTATAGTTGAGGAGAGGCTGTGTTGGGAGAGGTCAGGTCCAGACCTTTAGCTGCCCAGTCCAGCCCTAAATGAGCCTCCAGCAACTTGAGGCCGGATATGTCAGTCTCACCCACAACCCTCACCACTCCCCCTCCTCGCGGTTGCGGACTCAGAAGCCAAATTTGGTAACAGACTGAGTGTTACTCCCCCAGCCCTCTTCCATTCTGACTCTGTCTTTAGCTTTCCCTCTCCCGCTGTCCCTCTCTATAACTCCCTCCCTATCCTTCTGCACGTCTGTTTGTGGGTATCTGCTCTGATTGTATTCTCCATGTGCCCCAAATTCCTTATCCCCAGTACACTTACATTCCATTCCTTGCTGGGATTTGACCTCCTGTCCTCCTCTCTTCCCCCCCCCCCCTCTCCAATTGCCCAACTCCTCTGGAATGTATCTCAGGAATGTCTTGAGGGAGGAGGAGTTCCCTGGGAGGGGGACATGAGGAGGAGGGGGTGTTGTTGCTGTTCCTCCATGAAACGTGGAAAGGGTAAGAAAGTTCTCAGGTCAGAGCAGGAACCAGGTAGCTTCTCCCTAATACTTCCAGGGGCCTTGTTCTATGCCCTCATCACCCTCAATTCACTCCTCCGTTCCCTTTCCTCCCCACCCTCTTGTAACTATGTGGATGTCCACTCAGGCCCAGCCTGAGAGTAGGGGTAGGCATGACTCAACTCCCTTATCGGGGTCTCACCAGAGGTTTCCGTACTTGAGGAAGAAAGGGTGCCCATATGTCCGGAGGAAATGGGGGGAGATGTCCAATTTCAGCTTTGGGTGGAGGGTCCTTTCAGTCTTGCCCTTGGCTTCTCTGACTACTCCATCGGCTTCGCTCCAATCCTCCAGAGATCCCACATTCAGGTCTGTCCACCTATTGGGAGAAGTGCCTGAGAAATGGGGAGGTGGGCAGAGAGCTGGAACTGGGGAGACTGGGAGGGTGCTCTCTTGTTTGGGAGTAAAGAGAGAGTGAGCCGTGGTTTCCTCTCTTTTGAGACTCTCGGCTGTTGAGGATGTCAGAATGGTCCATTAGATCCTAATCTAAGCCCTTCCTTGTCTCCTGTTTCTACCTAAATTTTCAATCCCCTACATCCCATCCTTTCTAACTTCTTCAACTCCAAAAATATATCCCTTCCTAACTTCCCTGGTACTCAACTGTTTTCTGTATCCAACACCTAATTTTGCTTCCAACTTTGCCCCTAATCCTGCTATTAGATAATTGGGGCTAGCAGTTTACCAGGAGGGGACCGGGCAGCCTGCATGTGCTCACTCAATTAAGAAGCCAATCCCCTTACGGAGCTGGGTCACATCATCAGCTGCCAGGCAGACTTGTCTTCCTGTGCACTGTGCGCCACCTGCCGCCTCTAGTGGCTTCTCCAGCCGCTAAGGATTGATGCCAGGAGGGCGGTGGAGGGCAGGTTGGGACTAGTATCCTGAGAAGCACTGAAAATACCTTCGGGGAGGGAGAGTCTGAGGAGGACTTGCTGAAGAGGAGAGTGTAGGAGGGGTTGTGAGGACTTAGAAGGAGCAGAGACTGGATTAGAAGAACCGGGCTCTTTCTCCGACCTGCCTTGAAACCGCCCTCGCTCCCCCCACCGACCTTTTCTTCCGCAGGGTCTGATTGCTTTCTGCAAAATTGAAGAGTTGACTAGATAATTTCTGAGATCCTTTTGGATTAGAGGATCGTTATTCTAGCTTGATTGCCAGGGAAGCCAAATATGGGCAAAGCTCCTTGAACATCTCAAATTAGAGGAAAGCTGGGATAGGAGTGCATCTAGGTGGCTTGAACAGCCAGTATTGGTCTTCCGGCCAGACTAGCTAGAGTCAGTGTTTGCAGGCTTCAAAAGCCCTTGAGAATTATCTAATATAACATCTTCATGATGTTATAGAGAAGGAAGCTGAAGCTGTGAGAGAGAAGGTCACATGATGAGTCAGGGCAGAGCTCTGAAAATCCCAGACAGGGAAAAGCCAGCAAGCAAGATTCCATGTGAGACAGAAAAAAGGCTGAACCAGGAAAACGATGAAAACAAGGCAGAGTCGGGCTGAGAAAAGAGCAGAGACAAGGAGCAAGAGAGAGAGAGAGAGACTTAAAAGAAGGAAAGGAGGCACAGATTCTAGTGGTGAGGACAGCGCGCTGTCCCAGGTAACATGGAACTGCAGACCTGCTCTGGCACCTTGCACACCAGCTTCTCCTTCAGATGTCTGAGATGGTTAAGGACTGATCCTTTTGATGTAACTAATCTTTCACTCTTTAAAAGTATTAAATAAAACAAAAACAGCCTCATTGCTACCTGTTTTGGTGAGTCCCTTTCAAAAATACCCCTCCCTGGGACTCCATGTGGGAGACCTTCTCTCCTGGGAGGGTGTCCTAATACCCTGATACCATGGGCCAGGTGTAGCCAGGCTGGAGAAGAGAAGCCGCCACCATGGTTGCACTTTCGCTGAAGATCAGCATTGGGAATGTGGTGAAGACGATGCAGTTCGAGCCGTCCACCATGGTGTACGATGCTTGTCGCATGATCCGTGAACGTATTCCAGAGGCACCGCCTGGCTCTCGTGAGTCTGATTACCCATGTGGTGGGGTCCCTTCTGTGTTCCCAGGCTCTTGGCCTTGAGGGGTGACCCTGTTGCCCCCTCAGGCTACTCATCCCTCGGGTCAATGCTTCATGGTTCCCGCCCTCCCCATTTAGCCTGGAATCCCTGAAGAAATAGTAAGGGCAGTGATGCAGCCATCCAGCCACTCATAAGTCTGAGGTGACCCATCCTCTCTTTTAGCCAGCGACTTTGGGCTGTTTCTGTCAGATGATGACCCCAAAAAGGGTATATGGCTGGAGGCCGGGAAAGCTTTGGATTACTACATGCTCCGAAATGGGGTGAGTATCACTTCATCAAGGGTCACCAACATCTTCCATCAACTTGCTGGTTCCACCTCCTATTTTCAGCACTCACATCTGTTGTCCTTGATCCCTCCCAGGCTTTCTATTACAAGCAGTCATACTACCCTGCTTTTGAGTGAGCCATTCTAGTCCTTCTTGTAATCTTTCCTCCCTCTGGCCGTGTTGAAAGGAAGTAATGCCTCTAGCTTAAAGTGGGCCCCTATCTCCTATTCCTGCCCCAATAGGACACCATGGAGTACAGGAAGAAGCAGAGGCCCCTGAAGATCCGAATGCTGGATGGGACTGTGAAGACTATCATGGTGGATGACTCTAAGACCGTCACTGATATGCTCATGACTATCTGTGCCCGTATTGGTAAGAGGGCTGAGGGCTCAGGAGGGAGGCTCCAACTCTGGCAAAAGATGCTGCTACCTACCCCTCCCTCCTTCTCTCCCTCCTCCAGGCATCACCAACCATGATGAATATTCTCTGGTTCGAGAGCTGATGGAAGAGAAAAAGGAGGAGGTGACAGGCACCTTACGAAAGGACAAGACACTGCTACGAGATGAAAAGAAGATGGAGAAACTAAAGCAGAAATTGCACACAGATGATGAGTGTAAGCAGAAGTAGAAAATAGTGGGCCCTAGAAATGGTCAGGGTGTCGGGTCAGCCATTTATTTTTATTTATTGAATACCTGCTCTTGCAAGCACTGTTTTACACATGGGGGATGCATCAGTGATCAAAGTCCTATACTCACAGAACTTAGTCTATGAGTGAGAGAAGATAGGAATGAAGACATGAACAGACAAAAAGCCAGAGATAGCATAAGGGCCATGGGGCTCGGCACTGAGCAGACTCTGTGTCCCAGTGAACTGGCTGGACCATGGCCGCACGCTGAGGGAACAAGGAGTGGAGGAGAACGAGACACTTCTGCTGCGGAGGAAGTTCTTCTACTCAGACCAGAATGTGGACTCCCGGGACCCTGTACAGCTGAACCTTCTCTATGTGCAGGTATGGAGAGGACTTGCCCGGGGCAGTGGAAGGAGGGAGAGGGGACAGGGAGGGCACACAACATTCACCGCCTTTCCCTCTGCTCGCCAGGCACGAGATGATATCCTGAATGGCTCCCACCCTGTCTCCTTTGACAAGGCCTGTGAGTTTGCTGGTTTCCAATGCCAGATCCAGTTTGGGCCCCACAATGAGCAGAAGCACAAGGCGGGCTTCCTTGAGTGAGTGACTCACATTCCAACCCCGTCAGCACCCAGGACTCTCTGTCTTTGTGGCCCCAATAGTCTGTCTCCATTCCAGGCCTTCTCGCCCCACTTTCTCTCCTGAGGTGCCAGGGTTTGACCACATGGGTACCCTTTTAGCTTCTATCGGCCATTTGTCTCCTTACTGGCCCCATGTGGAATATGAATATAGTTCAGATCTCTTCTCCTGCTATGTATGTCTGAAGCAGGCATATAGCTTTCTTGAGAGTCTCTGGAGAATTTTACTGCAGTAGCCAGAGGGAAATATAGGGTACCTTTTTACTCATAGGGAACATTAGCTTTAAAACGTCTCAAGTCTTCATCCTCTGGTATTGCCCAGAATGTAGAGTTTGGCGTTGCTTCCTCAGCTTTCTACAGGCACGGTCATCTTAGTGAGCGCCTTCTGCTCCTGGCTTCCTGAAATCATGCTTTTGACCCTTTTTCCCTCAGAAACTGAGCCTCCAACTCAAGTTCCCTCAGTCCCTTTCCCTGTAGGGAGAGACACAGGCTGCATTCAAGAGCTAATGCTAAGTCACCTCGATTTCAGGAACAATTCGGACTCTGTTCCCTCAGAGTCTTCCTTCTCCTTAAAGCTAACACTGTCCTAGACATTTCCTCACACCCCTAGCCCACAGTCATGGCCCTTATGTCCTTGATGCCATCCACTACATGCTGACCCTCCCTTTTCTGGTGTAGCCTGAAGGACTTCCTGCCCAAGGAGTATGTGAAGCAGAAGGGAGAACGTAAGATCTTTCAGGTGAATGGGGACGGGAAAACCTTTGGGATGATGTGGGAGCTTTGCTGCTTAATCCTACTGACTAAACGGATCCCTGCCCCCTCCCATCTGCTCCCACCTCGCTTCTACCCACCACGCTGTGCTCTCACCTTTCCTGTGCCAAGAAAGCAGAAGACTTGGGCTTAAAGTCTCAGTTCCATCACTAAATTTGCCGTGGAATTCAATTTAATATTCCTGGTTTCTTTTGTTTACCTCTAACATGGGCTAACAGTACCTACCCTGCGTAAGGTTGATAGGAGAATCATATGAGATAGGATAGCTGAAGTCACTGCGAAAAGTATATCTTTGTACAAGTGTAAGGTGTTATCCCCATTCTGAATATTCAGCCCAAAAGGCCATCTAGTTGACCTACTTCCTAACTATCCATTCACACCTCCAGAATGTCTGCGAGTTCCTTACCTGTATCCCTTGAACTTTGCTCCTGCAGATCCTTTATCAGCCCCAATGCTTCAACCTCTCATTTCTCATACTCTGCACGCCCTCACCTTTCCTTTATAACCTTAATATTCTCCCTTATAGTTAACATCCCAACCTAACTCCTTGTCTGTGATATTATCCTCCCCATAGTTGGCTAAATCTTTTCTCATTTCATGCTCTAAGGCACACAAGAATTGTGGACAGATGAGTGAGATCGAGGCCAAGGTACGCTACGTAAAGCTAGCCCGTTCTCTCAAGACCTATGGTGTCTCCTTCTTCCTGGTTAAGGTGAGTTATGGACCTTCTCACTGTCCTCCTTGTTTCCACTCTTAAGTCTGATCCTGCCCTTAGTCTCGTTTCCCAGCATTCTCTACCTTGGAAAAGCTTGTCTATTGTCAGTTCTCCTCCACCACATCCCTCCCTACTCTTTGTTTTCCTTCCCTTTCCCTTTTCCCTCAAGTAGCCTTGTCCTGGGCCCATCCATACACACCCTAGTTTAGGGCTCCTGCCCACCTCAGCACCCCCTTGTGGTCTTGATCTGAACTAATCACTCACTGGTCATTCAATCTCTGACCTATAACACCAACAACAATCTCCGTCTCACAGGAAAAGATGAAAGGAAAGAACAAGCTGGTGCCCAGGCTTCTGGGCATTACTAAGGAGTGCGTGATGCGAGTGGACGAGAAGACCAAAGAGGTGATCCAGGAATGGAATCTCACCAACATCAAACGCTGGGCTGCCTCTCCCAAGAGCTTCACCCTGGTGAGCCTGGGGGATCAGAGGGAAGGGCTTTGGAATTTTCAGAGAATGCTCACCTCTGCTGCAGAGGTCTTCCCATCTCCCTTAGGGCAGGTGAACTGAATGTGACTCCAGATAAAAAGGAGAACTTTGGAACTATTGCAGAATATGGAGGTGAAAGTGAAGGAGAGACTCCTAGAGAGTTGGGTGACGTTTAAATGAAATTCACTCTTTAAGATAAACAGAACAAAATTGTAAACATTAATCTGAGATCACAGAAAATGGGGAGAAAAAGGTGATAGAAAACATGCCTTTCCTCTTCCAGCAGCAACTATGCACTGTAATATTCCCCTCTGGCTTTATATTTTGGTGTTCTTGACGAAGTGCCCTAATGAGAGAAATTAGTAAATGCTAGTTTTCAATTTTCAAAACTGGTGCTAACCTTCAAGTGTGGTCATTCAATGGCAAATGTTAGTGTCCTTCTAATTTTATTACCCTGAGAGAAAAGAGATTTCCTAAATGGCATGGGTAACATAAAGACCACTCAGAAGTAAAGTATTTCCTTCCAATGAGGAATATAGAAAAATAAGAGATTGATGAAAATGGAGAAATAGAACAAGGTAAGCTTGTCCTAGAGGGCTGTTGGCGTAGGAAGAAACCCCATCAGCTCGACCTTGGGGCTCCCATCTTGCTCTTTTCCATCCAGGATACATTACCAGGCTTTCCCCCTGAGGCCCCTCCCCCTTGTCACCCTAGGATTTCGGGGACTACCAAGATGGCTACTACTCAGTACAGACAACTGAGGGGGAGCAGATCGCACAGCTCATCGCCGGCTACATAGATATCATCCTTAAGAAGGTGAGCACTGCCCCACCAGCCTCCTCTTTATCTCCTTTACCTTCTCCCCAACCTGCTCTGTGAGAAGTGGGACCCAACTTCTGGATGATGGCTGATTGGGGGAAAGAGAGTTGGGCTTTTCCTCACCTCCTCTTCTTTAACTCTTGTTCCTTTTATCCTTTCTCCAGAAAAAAAGCAAAGACCACTTTGGGATGGAGGGAGATGAGGAGTCTACTATGCTGGAGGACTCCGTGTCCCCCAAAAAGTACGAGGAGGGCCGGGCTGATCCCATCCTTCGGGGGCGGGGAAGGGAAGCCTTGACTCCACTTAGTGTTTCGAGGTGTGGAATACTTAGAGCTGTCCTGGAACAAGTCGAAGGCTGTAAGGAGACCTCACACACCACCCAGACCGCAGGCCCTGCGAAGGCGGGAGAGCTGGTGGGAAGGGCCTGAGAGGAAGAAGGCCTGAGTGCTCCTCAGCGTGTCCCCTCTCTAGGTCGACTGTCCTTCAGCAGCAGTATAACCGGGTGGGGAAAGTGGAGCATGGCTCTGTGGCCCTGCCTGCCATCATGCGCTCTGGAGCCTCTGGTCCTGAGAACTTCCAGGTGGGCAGCATGCCACCCGCCCAGCAGCAGATCACCAGTGGCCAGATGCACCGAGGACACATGCCTCCTTTGGTGAGAGCGCCCCCACTGCCATCACAGTGTTTCCCTGTCCCTGTTTGTATTCCTCTCCCTGGCCTCAAGTTCTCACATACCTTCTCTTTGCTCTAAGTGTTCCCTCGTACTCCTTTCCTTGTAGACCTCGGCCCAGCAGGCACTCACGGGAACCATCAACTCCAGCATGCAGGCTGTGCAGGCCGCTCAGGCCACCCTGGATGACTTCGACACTCTGCCCCCTCTGGGTCAGGATGCTGTGAGTATGGGATGGAGGAGAGGTCAGTGGTACTGAAGCTGGGACACCAGGGAACAGGGTTGGGGTTCATGGAAACAGAGCAGATCTTGAGGTGTGTTTCTCTTTCTCTCAGGCCTCTAAGGCCTGGCGGAAGAACAAGATGGATGAATCAAAGCATGAGATCCACTCCCAGGTAGATGCCATCACAGCTGGTACCGCCTCCGTGGTGAACCTGACAGCAGGTAGGCTGCACGCTGAGCTCATTGTGTGGCAGGTTAGGAGGAAGGCGAGGGGGAGTACGACAGGCTCGGGTGTGACTGCACCTTGACTCATGGAAGGGACCGTGTGTGACGTGTCTCTCAGGACACGTGTGTGACTGAGTGCCTGTGACTGTGCTCCTTCCCAGTCATCGTCCCGTCTGCCATGCTGCTCACACACGCCCCCCTTCCTCCTCTCAGGGGACCCTGCTGAGACAGACTATACTGCAGTGGGCTGCGCAGTCACCACCATCTCCTCCAACCTGACGGAGATGTCCCGTGGCGTGAAGCTGCTGGCCGCCCTGCTGGAGGATGAGGGCAGCAGTGGCCGTCCCCTGCTGCAGGCCGCCAAGGGCCTCGCAGGCGCAGTGTCCGAGCTGCTGCGCAGCGCCCAGCCAGCCAGCGCTGAGGTCAGGGGCCATGGGATGGAGCTGAGGAGGACAGGGTTCGAGCCCAAGGAAGAGGGGACAGTTCTGGTCACAGGATAGAAGTGTGGGAGCCCTGAGCATGTAGGACCCGTGGGCATGTGGGCAGGGGTTGGGCAGCTTCTGACTGGTGTTCACTCTCCACAGCCCCGTCAGAACCTGCTGCAAGCAGCTGGGAACGTGGGCCAGGCCAGTGGGGAGCTGTTGCAGCAAATTGGGGAAAGTGATACTGACCCCCACTTCCAGGTTGGTGACTTACCCAACCCCCCAGAACCCCAGCTCCTAGGAGGTGACCTCTGATCCTGAGTCCAGTTCCTAGTTCTGCTGCTCTGAATTGACCCCTCAGAGCCAACCTGAACCTGTTTGCAGGGATGATACCGGGAACCTCCAATCCTTTTTTAGGGGATGAGAAGTCAGAACCTCTGAATCCAAACTTAACCTACTAACTGGTTCACCCTTGGTCCTAACTGATAATATATTTTAGCCACCTGTCCTCTTTTCCCTATCTTTCCCATACCTAACCCCGGCCCTAACTCGAGGACATCTTAAACCCCTCCAATCCTTTAGGCCAGTGATCGGCAAACTGCAGCTTGCGAGCCGCGGTTTGCTGCTCTATTGACTGAATTTGCCGACCACTGGACTAGACTAAATGTTACCGTGTAGATGGAAGCTGTAAGGATTAGGCAATTGTGGCATATTGTGTGCAAAGAGGTAAAGATAGTATATGATAGTGGTCGGCAAACTCATTAGTCAACAGAGCAGTTTGCCGACTACTACTTTAGGCCTTACCACCCTGAGGCCACTATTCCTCCAACCCCTTCCCCACCCTATGCCAGTTTCCTCAGTTGACTTGTCATCCTGGATTTCCCATGCAGATATGTGCACCCAGAGGGTCTGGGGTTCCATCTCCCCACGATCCCCCCACGGTAACGGCCTCTGGCCTGGGCCTTCCCAGCTTTGTCCTCTGAGCCGCATACACTCGCTTCTGCACCTCTCCCCCAGCCTCCTGGGGAGCAGGACATGATGGGAGATAGGGAGGCAGGGCTTGGGAAAAGGGAACAGGGAGGGTAGTGCAGGGACTTGTTCCCAAGACTCCAGGGTGACTGCTCCCAACCAAGATTGAGAAAAAATGAAGAAAAGAAGCTGGGGATGAGAGGGACCCTCAAAAGTACCGCCTCTGTCCACCCCACTGTAACAGTGCTGCCCTTCCCTCCCATCGCTGACCGAGTGTATCCGCCTCGCACATGTCTCCCTGTGGTGTAGGCTCTGTTTCTCTCGGTGTGGGTTCTGTCCTACTGGGTGCTCAAGGCAGGGGCTTGGGGTAGGTTCTGGTTGCTTCTGCATACTGTCCTGTGATTTGAATCAGTGGGAATAATGAACCAGCTTACGCCTCTGAGAAGGGTCCAGGGATCCAAGCCTGATCTCAGGCCAGGCTGACAGCTTTTCTCTCACAGGAGGTGCTAATGCAACTAGCCAAGGCCGTGGCAAGTGCTGCAGCTGCCCTGGTCCTCAAGGCCAAGAGTGTGGCCCAGCGGACAGAGGACTCAGGTCTTCAGACCCAGGTTATTGCCGCGGCAACTCAGTGTGCCCTGTCCACCTCCCAGCTGGTGGCCTGTACCAAGGTGAGTCCCAAAGGTTGCTCTAGCCCATGCCGAAGCCTGGTGCTGCCACCCACACAAGGGCCTCTTATTTTATCTCTTTGGTTCCCCTGGTCTCATTATCCAACCCAGTGACAAACACCCCACCTCATGACACCTTCATTTCTAACACTGAGTTTGCCCACAGGTGGTGGCACCTACAATCAGCTCACCTGTCTGCCAAGAGCAGCTGGTGGAGGCCGGACGACTAGTAGCCAAAGCTGTGGAGGGCTGTGTGTCCGCCTCCCAGGCAGCAACAGAGGATGCGCAGCTATTGAGGGGCGTGGGAGCGGCAGCCACAGCCGTCACCCAGGCCCTGAACGAACTGCTGCAGCATGTGAGGGCCCATGCCACTGGGGCTGGGCCTGCTGGCCGTTATGACCAGGCCACTGACACCATCCTTACTGTCACCGAGAACATCTTCAGCTCCATGGGTGATGCTGGTAAGGACACTACTCCTGGGAAGACAAAGAGCCCCAGTGAGGTTCGCCAAGCCCATTGGACATTCCCTTGCAGACCTGCCACCTCCCCCTAAGGAGTCAGCACAGGAGAATGGGTTCCTGTGCTGCAGGAATAGAACCCCTGCTCTGCCTTCCGAGGCGCAGTGAAAAATATACCGAAGTGTATATAAAAACAAATGGAAAGTGGCCTTAGGCACTTTACTCCACCCTATCACTCCAGAAAGCCTTTACAAAACGTGTCTCATCCTGTTTGCTGAAAATGCCCATTGAAGACTGTTTTCCCTCCCATCAAAGCCCACTGGGAAATTTGTTTCTCTCCAAGATCCTAAATCCAGAAAAAGAATAACGCCAAGGAAATCTCTCAAGAATTTCTCCCCAATCTCCTTATGGTCACAAAAAGCTTCATTTTTGCCTTGTCTGCACCACTGTCCTGCACAGGGCAGGGTCCTCACCTGATTGTGCCCTGTCCCCTCAGGTGAGATGGTACGACAGGCCCGCATCCTGGCCCAAGCTACCTCCGACTTGGTCAATGCCATCAAGGCTGATGCTGAAGGGGAGAGTGATCTGGAGAACTCCCGCAAGCTATTAAGCGCTGCCAAGATCCTGGCTGATGCCACAGCCAAGATGGTGGAGGCTGCCAAGGTACAGAGACTTCTGTGCAGACTCCTAGACTGGGCCCTGAGGGGAAGTAGACCAGTCCAGACGATCACCCTCATCTGATGGGGAGACCCAGGTGAAGCAGAAACTATGAGAGACAGGAGCTCTTAGGAAGTCCCCTAGGCTGCTGGTGGACGGTGGCCCAAGCTTCCAGCCAGTATGATTCCCAGAGTCCTGCTGCCTGATTGGCAACTGTACCCTTTTTCTTCCTTTGAGTCCAAGGTCTGCTCTTTCTACTTTTCCCTACTTTGCTGCCACCATCTGCCTGGATCCCTCTTCTTCCTGGTCCCTCCTGTGAATGCACACAGGCCTCAGTCCCAGGGCCTCCGCTGCTAGCACCGCAAAGACAAAGCAGTAGGACACAGGAGCACAGGGTTCAGAGGACCAACCTTTGGGACTCACCTTGGTACAGGCCACCAAATGACTCCCCAGTCCCCTGGGGTCTGGGGTGTTCCAGTTTGCAGGAGTAATCAGGTCCCCAGCTTTGGTATTCCTGAGGTCCCTGCTCCAAACTGCATTCTTGCCCCAGAGAGTCCTGCTCACCCCCATTTGCCAGTGGGATTTTGTAGAGAGTGTGGTGAGCAATATGATCCCTTCCCCAAAGAGGAAATGAAACAGTTTCACCTAAAGAAGGGATTTCAGCATCCTCAAGGGAATCCTGGACCCACCTCAGATTTCCCATCTCCTTGCCTGAGAGGGCTCCTCTCTGGTGATCCCTTTCAGTGGGGACATTAGATAGGACTTCAGGAGAAGAAGTCTGAGTGTGGAGAGGTGAGAGCAGAGCTTATTGAGAGTGCCGACTGTCTCTCTCCACCTCTCAGGGAGCAGCTGCCAACCCTGACAGTGAGGAGCAGCAGCAGCGGCTACGGGAGGCAGCTGAGGGCCTACGCATGGCGACTAATGCGGCTGCGCAGAATGCCATCAAGAAAAAGCTGGTGCAGCGCCTGGAGGTGAGGCTGGGAAATAAACTAGGAGCAAGAGTACGCATGCAGTGGGAGGACTGAAACTGGGAGGGACATGTGAAGAGAGTCACTTAATATTTCCTTGGCGGAGGGCATGGGCAGGGTAGGCCAGGGACTGGGCATGGGAATGCCCAGGGCTGGTCCTGACTACTCCATCCTCACAGCACGCAGCCAAACAGGCTGCAGCCTCGGCTACGCAGACCATCGCTGCCGCCCAACATGCAGCTTCCACCCCCAAGGTTTCTGCTGGCCCCCAGCCTCTGCTGGTGCAGAGCTGCAAGGTGAGACTCCAGGAAGCATGGGGTGGGAGGAGGGGTGGGAGAAGAGGGGACTTTCCCCCAGCCTGGGGATGGGGGGTGACTGTCGTGACATTTTCACCTACAGGCTGTGGCAGAGCAGATTCCACTGCTGGTGCAAGGCGTCCGAGGGAGCCAAGCCCAGCCTGACAGTCCCAGTGCCCAGTTAGCTCTCATTGCTGCCAGCCAGAGCTTCCTTCAGGCAAGGCACCCTCTCCCCACCACTCAGACCAGACCCTTCCCACCCTCCTATGTCCCCTATTGCCCCCACAATTTAAATCTCTGCCCATAGTCTCTGTCCCAGTACTCAGCCCAAATGCTCACCACGTCCTGACTATCATCAGCCCTTGTACCAAGCCCAGAGGAAGGATAGTGCCCTTAATCTGCTGACCTATTCCCCTACAGCCAGGCGGGAAGATGGTGGCAGCTGCGAAGGCCTCAGTGCCCACAATTCAGGACCAGGCTTCAGCCATGCAGCTGAGTCAGTGCGCCAAAAACCTTGGCACCGCACTGGCTGAGCTCCGCACCGCTGCCCAGAAGGTATGGGAGCTGGCTGTCTTTTTGAAAGATGAGGGTGGAGTCCTGGGATAATGGGGAATCTGCAGAAGAACCTACAATAGGAATAGTCGTGTAACCTGAATCATCAGTGGGACCTAGCGGTACCTCCTACATCCCAAACCCCCATGTCATTGTAGGCTCAGGAAGCATGTGGGCCTTTGGAGATGGATTCTGCACTGAGTTTGGTGCAGAATCTAGAGAGAGACCTACAGGAGGTGAAGGCAGCTGCTCGAGACGGCAAGCTTAAACCCTTGCCTGGGGAGACGGTAAATATTCTTAGGATCCTATTCTTACCCAAACCCTGAAGTCTTTCTTCCCACCTATGCCCCAGAGCTTCCCAGAATTTCATTTAGCTGCTGGCTGTCTCCAAGTAGCTTCTCAAGTTCTCTCTTCCCAGTTCCCCTTGTATCTGATCCCCTATCTCTGAGACTCCTCTTTTATCCCTAGATGGAGAAATGTGCCCAGGACCTGGGCAACAGCACCAAAGCAGTGAGCTCTGCCATCGCCCAGCTGCTGGGGGAGGTTGCCCAGGGCAATGAGAATTATGCAGGTCTGTGGGCAGGGCCAGAATGGGCATATGGTGAGGGATACGGGGGAGTAGGAGCTGGAGAACGGTCGGGGCCTGGTAGAGGAGACGACTGGGACCAGGACCTGTGGATGAAGGAGTTTCCCCCTTCCTTCCTCTCCTGTCTTCCCAGGTATTGCAGCACGGGATGTGGCAGGTGGACTGCGGTCCCTGGCCCAGGCCGCTAGGGGCGTAGCTGCCCTGACATCGGATCCTGCAGTGCAGGCCATTGTGCTTGACACGGCCAGTGATGTCCTGGACAAGGCCAGCAGCCTCATTGAGGAGGCAAAAAAGGCAACAAGCCATCCAGGAGACCCTGAGAACCAGCAGCGGCTTGCCCAGGTCAGTATTGGGGAGAGGCTCCTTCCTCCCTCATCCCCAGATCCCATGAGAAAGCCCACTCCAATGGGCAAAGCCTCATCTACACTGACAAAGGGACAGCTTCTCGGGTCTGCTCTTGAAATCTGGACCCTGCCCTTTCTCTCCATCCTAGCACAAGTGTCTCAGTCAGGCTGAGGCAGGGGCCAGCTAAACACCAAGTTTGGGGAATTTGATCGCTGTTACTTGATACTCTAACTTCAGCCTACTCAACTGCAACACCCTCTTTCCCCTTTCACTTTCAGAGGCAGTACAGTAGTTACATTTTGTGTCCCATGGGTAGAGGAGGGGATCTCCCAAATGGTTTCCGTTTTGACACCTCATCTCCTTCCTATCTCAGGTGGCTAAAGCAGTGACCCAGGCATTGAACCGCTGTGTCAGCTGCCTACCTGGCCAGCGAGATGTGGATAACGCCCTGCGAGCAGTGGGAGATGCCAGCAAGCGACTCCTCAGTGACTCGGTAGGAGGACTGGGGGCTTCTCCTTCCATCTCTAGACCTATCCTGGAGCCTGACTTCCCAGAATTATTCCTTTTCTTTGCTCCAAGGCTCTGGGCCCACTTCCCAGCATTTCTTTACCAAGGTCTTCCTCACATTCTTGCCTCTGATGTCTCTCTGACCCTGCAGCTTCCTCCCAGCACCGGGACATTTCAGGAAGCTCAGAGCCGGTTGAATGAAGCAGCTGCTGGGCTGAATCAGGCAGCCACAGAACTGGTGCAGGCCTCTCGGGGGACCCCTCAGGACCTGGCTCGGGCCTCAGGTCGATTTGGACAGGACTTCAGCACCTTCCTGGAAGCTGGTGTGGAGATGGCAGGACAGGCTCCGGTATGAAGAGGGTTAGATAAGACACCTGTGAGACCATGGAGTCCTTTCCCTGCGCCTGGCTCCCTCCCCTCCCCAGTCTCTAGCAGTACTTGAGTGTGGACAGAAGATACCTTTTAGAGACAGGTAAGAAAGGACTGGACAATCTATTGAATTCCTCACCTTCAACAGAGCCAGGAGGACCGGACCCAGGTTGTGTCCAATTTGAAGGGCATCTCCATGTCTTCAAGCAAACTTCTTCTGGCTGCCAAGGCCCTGTCCACAGACCCGGCTGCCCCCAACCTCAAGAGCCAGCTGGCTGCAGCTGCGCGGTAAGTAGGAGCTGGGAAGCCCAGCCCTAGAACATCAGAGAGACTGGGAAAGGGGCATGTCACGAGACGTCCCTGGCTTAGAAGTGGTTCCATACAAAAGAGAAATCGCGAGAGACTCCCCATGGATATAGGACCCAGGAGTGATGACCTGCGCATCCATTCACTGAACTCTCTCTCCTCGCAGGGCAGTGACTGACAGCATCAACCAGCTGATCACCATGTGCACCCAGCAGGCCCCAGGCCAGAAAGAGTGTGACAATGCCCTGCGAGAACTGGAGGTGGGCACTTGGCAGGGCTGAGGGTGAGGAAGGTGTTCCCGGTTTGGGGTGAGAGAGGTGTCTTACTTGGCTCTCCACCTACGCAGACGGTCCGGGAACTCCTAGAGAACCCCGTCCAGCCCATCAGTGACATGTCCTACTTTGGCTGCCTGGACAGTGTAATGGAGAACTCAAAGGTAAGTGCAGCGGGGAACCCAGGAGGACAGGGCAGGAATTGGAACCAACCAGGGGCTGCTCTGCCCCACTGCTGACAGAACCTGACTCGCCTGATACCCTCTGCTCCTCAGGTACTGGGTGAGGCCATGACTGGCATCTCCCAAAATGCCAAGAATGGGAACCTGCCAGAGTTTGGAGAGGCCATTGCCACAGCTTCCAAGGCCCTCTGTGGGTTCACCGAGGCAGCTGCACAGGTTAGTCTCCACGCTTCCTGGAATGCCCCTGCTTTCCCTACCCCACCTCCTCACAGCCTGACACACATTCTGATTACCAAGCCGACTCTATGGAAACGGGTTCTTTATCCCTCTTGGAATACAGAGATTTGTCAGTAATCATAGAACACCAACAATTCCAATCAGTGTCACCCCGAACCCTGGTGCTTTGGGTTATGATTACACTTTCCAACACAGGGCCTTTTCCAGTCCTTGCTTTCTTGGTATATGCTAATTAGCTTATGTCCACCATTTTTCACATAATTATTACTTCCTTAAAAGACTAAATTTCCAGTTATCTGAGTTACCATTTAACTCTGCCTTTTTCTACATTATAAAATATAAAACAACCTGTGGTAGCTGAGAATATTTTGCTTTAGTATGCGAATTCTTAATAAAGCCTGAGAGAGTTCATCATCTTGATTTAAAAGCCTGCCGTCCAGCTCCCTCAATCTCTCAATCTCCCCTGGCTCCTGTTCCCTTTTGTGTTGGATGGCCTGCTTTAAATGGCTTGACTTATTCTGGAAGAGCATGAAGAGGAAAAAGCAAAGCTATCATGTGTTCAAGTACAAACCAAGCCTTATGATAGTTTTCCAAGCATACAAAAATTTTGGCAACCATCAATCACATCTTTTCCTCTCTCCAAATCTCTGAAGCTTGGAAGAGTTGTAAATGTTAATTAGCCTAATGACTTCCATAGTTTTAGAACTATGTCTTTAAAAGAGGCTTTGCATGCAGGGGGTGGGGTGGGGAGCTTTCTATAGTCACTATAGTTTACACATACCTTTAATTTGTTAATAACTTATCAGTGATGGTTTAACTTGTTAATTACCACTTCATTAATATTGTTTAACAACTTAAGTTGTGAATACCTAATTTGTATAGTTTATTAACATTTCTACTCACATAGAACCCCACTCACTAAACTTACTCCTACTCTCCTTTGTCCCCCCTGTCACTATTTGATTCCTACCTGAGGAGTATTCTTTATTCCTCACCCCGAATTTCTCTCTCCCTAGGCTGCTTATCTGGTTGGTGTCTCTGACCCCAACAGCCAAGCTGGACAGCAAGGGCTGGTGGAGCCCACACAGTTTGCCCGTGCAAACCAGGCAATTCAGATGGCCTGTCAGAGTTTGGGGGAGCCTGGCTGTACCCAAGCCCAGGTAACTCAAGGGAACAGGTACCAGGGGCAAGTCTGGGAAAGGACACTGAGCCAGGATGGACTGGCCCCGTGGGGAAAGGGGAGATGCAGGGCATGTGGTGAAGCAGAGGGCGGAGAGCCTCTCTCAGCTTCCATACACAGATTCTCTTTGGGTAACTACCTTTTGCTGCCACATTTCTCACCATTCTTTCAGTTACTGCCGAGTTCACAATTACTCTCCTACGGACCCTGTTAGAATTTCTGCATTAGTCTTCCTGTCTCTCTCACACCCTGTTCATCTTTGGGTATCTCTGTCTTCCACATCTTTCCTAATTAGACTTCCAAAGGTATTACTCTCATCCCCCAACCCAAAGTGGCTCCTCCCTGAGTGTGTATCCTTCCCTCTTGCCCTCATCATGGCTCTTCCACGTGTCTGTCTCCTCAGGTGCTCTCTGCAGCTACCATTGTGGCCAAACACACCTCGGCACTGTGTAACAGCTGCCGCCTGGCTTCTGCTCGTACCGCCAATCCTACCGCCAAGCGCCAGTTTGTTCAATCAGCCAAGGAGGTGGCCAACAGCACAGCCAATCTTGTCAAGACCATCAAGGTTCCGTTTGAATTCTCAGCCTTTCCCTGACTTGTCCAGTCTTCTCTCCCCAAAGTCCCCCCACCACCACCATCATTCCAACAGGCCTTTACCAGATCCCTTCTTCCTGAGCCCAAGCCCTTTTCTATTCTTACTGGTCATTACCCGCCTGTCCCCACACCTTTAAACCCAGGAGGGAGACCTGGGCTTCGGCTCCTTTGCCTATAATTCGTCCTGAGGGCCTCTCTGTCACCCACTTGCAGGCACTAGACGGGGCCTTCACGGACGAGAACCGTGCCCAGTGCCAAGCAGCCACAGCCCCTCTGCTGGAGGCTGTGGAAAACCTGAGTGCCTTTGCATCCAACCCTGAGTTTGCCAGCATTCCTGCCCAGATCAGCCCTGAGGTGAGGCAACGTGAAGGGAGGACTGATGGGCCAGCTGCCACCTCATCTCCTTGGGAGTCATGAGACTCACACCCCTCTTCCTCTCTTCCCAGGGCCGGGCTGCCATGGAACCCATTGTGATCTCTGCCAAGACCATGTTGGAGAGTGCTGGGGGACTAATCCAGACAGCTCGAGCCCTGGCAGTCAATCCCCGGGACCCTCCACGCTGGTCAGTGCTGGCCGGCCACTCCCGAACTGTCTCGGACTCCATCAAGAAGCTTATTACAAGCATGAGGTATTGAGGGGATGGAGAACCGGTGTGATGGGGGGACATGCACTGTGGCAGAATGGAGGGGTGGTGCTGAGGTGCAATTAGATGGGATAGTGTCGGAGTCAGAGGATACGGGGATAGATAGGCTAGCTTTGTTTTAGGGGATATTCTTGGTGGTAGAGCCTGTAATGTGTCTGCAGGGACAAGGCTCCAGGGCAGCTGGAGTGTGAGGCGGCCATCGCAGCTCTGAACAGCTGTCTGCGGGACCTCGACCAGGCTTCCCTTGCTGCGGTCAGCCAGCAGCTTGCTCCCCGCGAGGGGATCTCTCAGGAGGTAAGGGAAGCGGGTATGTGAAAGGTTGTGTCTGAGAAGAAAAGAGGACAGACTTGAAGACAGGGATTCAGGAATGGGCTTCACAGAGATATCAGGAGCTGCAGCATGCCAAGGGGAGTTAGTTTGGTATGGAAGGAAGCATGGGGTGTGTGCAAGCAGAGGGTCCTAGTCCAGGTCCCAGGCTAAAGTCCACTTCCTCTGCAGGCCTTGCACACTCAGATGCTCACTGCAGTGCAGGAAATCTCCCATCTTATTGAGCCACTGGCCAGTGCTGCCCGGGCTGAAGCCTCCCAGCTGGGACACAAGGTGTGTGGGGAGACACGTGGGAGTTCCGGGGGTAAGGTGAAAGAGAGTACCTGGTCTAGCTGACCACCCTCCCAACCCCTGGCCTCAGGTGTCTCAGATGGCGCAGTACTTTGAGCCACTCACCCTGGCTGCAGTGGGTGCTGCCTCCAAGACCCTGAGCCACCCACAGCAGATGGCACTCCTGGACCAGACTAAAACCTTGGCAGAGTCTGCCTTGCAGTTGCTGTACACAGCCAAGGAGGCTGGCGGCAACCCCAAGGTATTGAGGGCTGGGAGGGAGGGGCTGCTGGGAGTTAGTGGTTAAAGAAGCAGGAACAGGACCACCCTCCACTCACTCCCTCTAACCCACAGCAAGCAGCTCACACCCAGGAAGCCCTGGAAGAGGCTGTGCAGATGATGACAGAGGCTGTAGAGGACCTGACAACAACCCTCAATGAGGCAGCCAGTGCTGCTGGGGTCGTTGGTGGCATGGTGGACTCCATCACCCAGGCCATCAACCAGGTTAGCATCTTGGGGTGCCTGTGGGCACTGAGGCCACCCTGGGCCAGGGTTCCTGAGCACAGTGGCAGAGACCCTGACAATCTTTTCCCTTCCCTCATTCTCCCCCTCAGCTAGATGAAGGACCAATGGGTGAACCAGAAGGTTCCTTTGTGGATTACCAGACAACTATGGTGCGGACAGCGAAAGCCATTGCTGTCACCGTTCAAGAGATGGTGAGTTTGCAAGCGTATAACAGGACTGTCCTTGGGGGAGCTGAGTTTGGACATAACTTCACTCTTTCCATTATTACCAGGTAACCAAGTCCAACACCAGCCCTGAGGAGCTGGGCCCTCTTGCTAACCAGCTGACCAGTGACTATGGACGTCTGGCCTTACAAGCCAAGCCTGCAGCAGTTGCTGCTGAAAACGAAGAGGTAAACATGGAAGCAGCTGTGACCTTCCTCCTGCTCCTCACAGAGAACCCCAGTGGCATGTCCATTGTTCCCGTCATGTCAGCCTTTGTGGCTGTCGCACCCACAACTCCCTCTAGTCCAGCGGTTCTCAACCTGTGGGTCGCGACCCCTTTGGGAGTCCATCGACCCCATCATAGGAGTCGCCTAAGACCATCAGAAAGCACAGATATTTACATTACGATTCACAACAGTAGCAAAATTACTGTTAGGAAGTAGCCAAGAAAATAATTTTATGGTTGGGGGTCACCACAACATGAGGAACTATATTAAAGGGTCCTGGCATTAGAAGGTTGAGAACCACTGCTCTAGTCTTTCATAGAAGGAGGAACACATGTTCAGGGCCATTCCGCTAAAGAGCCGTGAGAGCTTTGTGTGGAGACAGGTGCAGAGCCTTCAGGTACAGCGATGAGGGAGACAGCCTGGGATGTAGGATTCCCCAGTCTGCTGCTGTTGCCTCTGCCAGCCCTCTTCTGGGCCTGTGGCCGCTGCTCTGTTCTGCTGCAAGTCTGTATGCCCGTCTCAGTTCCTCCTTGTTGCAGAGCCATGAAGCACTTCCTTCCCTAAGCTCCTGGCTTTCCAAGAAAGCTAGTAATTGGATCTCAGCAAGACACACCTAATCCTCACCCCAAAACCCTCCACAACCACATACAGGCCAAGTTGTAATCCATGGCCTTGTGATTTCAAATGCCCCAGCATAAAGTGCTTCTCCACTCTCCTCTTCACTGCTTAACACCATCCTCACCAGCCGGTACCCACATGCTATTAGTATCCATGTGTAGGAGGTGACCTCCTGTCGAAAGGATATGAAACAGGAAAAGTCTGTGCTGCAATGCATGTTTTCTTAGGTACTTGGTGACTCTTCCAAGCACAGGGGAAATGTCTGTGCCTCTGGTAAAACCCATCTCCCTTTTCCGTTTGCTCACAGATAGGTGCCCACATCAAGCACCGGGTACAGGAGCTGGGACACGGCTGTTCCGCTCTGGTCACCAAGGCAGGAGCCCTGCAGTGCAGCCCCAGTGACGCCTACACCAAAAAGGAACTCATCGAGTGTGCCCGGAGAGTCTCAGAAAAGGTGACAGTGCTCATCCATGCAGATTGGGGACTGCTCTCCAACCCTGTAGCCTTTCCCAGCCCTCTCCTCTGTGCCTTCTCCCAGGCACCCAATGGCCTACCACAGTCACCATGTGACGCCCCTCCCCTAGGTCTCCCACGTGCTGGCTGCACTCCAAGCCGGGAATCGCGGCACCCAGGCCTGCATCACAGCGGCCAGTGCTGTGTCCGGCATCATTGCCGACCTGGACACCACCATCATGTTTGCCACAGCTGGCACACTCAATCGCGAGGGCGCTGAAACTTTTGCTGACCACCGGTGAGGAGGGAATGGGATCTCAGGGAAGTAAGGTGGGATGAGGCCTGAAGAGGCTCGAGGGCAGGGGACCTGAGGAGAGCTGACTGGGCTGGGCCTCCCTCAGGGAGGGCATTCTGAAGACCGCAAAGGTGCTGGTGGAGGACACCAAGGTCCTGGTGCAGAATGCCGCCGGGAGCCAGGAGAAGTTGGCACAGGCCGCCCAGTCCTCTGTGTCCACCATCACCCGCCTCGCTGATGTGGTCAAGCTGGGTGCAGCCAGCTTGGGAGCCGAAGACCCTGAGACCCAGGTATCCACCTAACACCCCTAATTCTGGTCAGATCCACTTCCCGTTCCCCTTTTTCCTCCCACAGACCAGAGCCTCTGTTCTCTCCACAGGTGGTGCTGATCAACGCAGTGAAAGATGTGGCCAAGGCCCTGGGAGACCTCATCAGCGCAACAAAGGCTGCCGCCGGCAAAGTTGGGGATGACCCTGCTGTGTGGCAGCTCAAGAACTCTGCCAAGGTTGGAGAGAATGAGCACAACCTCGGGAGAGGGAATGGCTCCAAGTGCTTCCTCCTGTTCCTTAAAATGACCCCCTCCCCACTCCTCTGACACCCCTAGGTGATGGTGACCAATGTGACATCATTGCTCAAGACTGTGAAAGCTGTGGAAGATGAGGCTACCAAAGGCACACGGGCCCTGGAGGCAACCACAGAACACATACGGCAGGAACTGGCGGTGAGCACGCTGCAGGGCCTCAAGTCAGAGAGGGATTGTGCTAGACTGAAGCTGTACCTCCCATGCCTTCACAGAAATGTAAACAGTCATACACGTTCCCCTCGTTCATCGCCAAACTTCTCAAGTGAGCTACACTCAGGGCTTCCCCTCCTCACCTTTGTACTCCGGCATTTTACAACTGTCTTCTTTCACCCCAATCTTCCCACTCTCTCCCATCACAGTGGCCTGTTTGCTGCATTTGAATGTGGTAATAAGCCTCTCTTTAAAATCCTTTCTTCCTTTGGCTTTTGGGACGCCAGTTTTTCTCTTGCCTCCAACATCTCTTCTATAGCCATCATGGCATCACCTTCAACCTAGTGAATGAAGAGGCCTTCCCACATTGTATAGATGGCCTTCTTTCTCTATTCTCCTTGGCAAGTTCAACCACTTGCATTATTGTTCTCTAAGAAGTCGACTTCCAATTCTGAGGTTGGTTATTTTCAACGGCCTGTTGGACATTGGCACCGGGGTGCAGTGCCTTCCAGCTGGCTCTTCTTCCTGACATGCTACTTCCTTCCGGTTGGTGGTGGTAACAACCTCCCAGGCATAAAGATTCCCTCAGTCATCTTTGACTTCACTGCCTTATTCACCGTATCAGGCCATGGCCAATAGGGTCCTTCCAGCTACCCTTCTCCATTCTTTCTTCTCCAGTCCCAGTCAGCACTCATTCAGCTTTCTACCTGCCTTCCTTCCCTGGGGCTGCCACAGCAGTTTTATTTTTCACGGGTGTCCCTGCCTTTAGTCTCTGGCAGTTTCACCTCTCCTACTCATCTTTCTCACTTCTAAATCCATCCTTCTGATATTCTGTTTTCATCTCTAATTGGAGATGTCCAAATTGAAACTTTTCCCTTTCTTCCTCCCAGATCTGATTATTCCCTTGTCTTTCCCATCTCAGGAAATGTCACCTGTTAGTAACTCAGTTCCTAAAGCCAGAAACCCAGCTTTAATGTTTTTTTCTCTTGTTCCCCACATCTAAGCTCATTAGCAAGTCTTGTTAATGCTCCCTCCAGATCTCATTTTCTCTTTCCCTCATCTCTACCACCACCACCTCATCCAAACCATCATCAGTCCTTAGTTATATTTATGCTATAGCCTCAATCTCATCGCCCTGCTTCTTTACTCACCCCTCCACAACACACACACACACACACACACACACACACACACACACACACACACAAATTCATTTTCTCTACACAGCAGTCAGAATTATCTTTTTAAAATACAAATTTTATCATGTCACTTTACTACGGAAAGCCTTTAGTGACTTCCCTGGCCCCTGTGGTAGATTCACACTCCTTACTCACCATGGCCACCCTTGGCTCCTGCTGACTTCCCCAAGCCCATCCTGTCCCCTCTTCTGTTCCGCACCCCACTGCCACGCTAGGCCCTTGCACTGGCTTCTCTCCAGCTTTTTGAACTTTTAGCTCCTTTCAGTCCTTCAGGCTTCAACTTCAGTGTCTGCTCTTTAGAGAGGCCTTCCCTGATCACCTATCTGCCATAGGACCTCTTTTTTTTTTTTTTTTAATCGTATTTCTAAAAAACATGTTTTTATTGATTTCAGAGAAGGGAGAGGGAGAGAGAAGTAGAAACATCAGTGATGAGAGAGAAGCACCAAGCGGCTGCCTCCTGCACACTCCACACTGGGGATCAAGCAGACAACCCAGACATGAGCCCTGACCAGGAATCGAACTGTGACCTCCTGGTTCATAGGTCAATGCTCAACCACTGAGCCACACTGGCTAGACAGGACCTCATTTTTATTTCTCATCACAGCATCCACCTCCTTTCCTTCACAACCCAAATCACAGTCTTTAGCATTTCCTCTTACTTATTTTTTCGTCTGTATCCATAACTGGAATAGAAGCTGCACAATAATAAGGACCTTGTCTTATCTTTTTCCCCATTGCATTTCTAGCACCTCACACAGAATCTGCCATCTGGCTGATCTTTAATAATTGTTGGAGGGACACACATCAAAATATTTATTACTTTTCCATATTATGTAAAATTCTAAGTTCCTTGGTCTGATATTCAAGGCCCCAACATCTATAGAGTCTAGACCAGCAGTTGCCAACCAGTGGTCCACAGACCACTGGTGGTCCATGAGGACCGAAAGATTGGCAACTGCTGGTCTAGAACAAGCCTTAATACTGTCCCACTTGATATCCTGGGTATTTACATGCTACCATTTACCTAAAATACTCTTTTGTCAGAGAAAAGGGGGCCTTTGAGACAAGTTCAAGGGGTTTGCCTGGGACAAACTGCCACTGCCCATTTCTGCTCTGGTTGCAAGCCTCATGGGGTTCCTTAAAGTTTAGTAGATGCATACTTTGCGGGGAAGGAGAGAGAATGGGGAAAAGGAAGGTGCGGGCATGCTTCCAGGAGGGAGAGCGTGCACCTCTGGTACCTGTATCTCTTAAGACCCCAGTTCCTTCTTACCCTACCTCAGCCACTCACCCCTTCAGGCTTCTCTGAAGTTTAGGAATAAAAACCCACCTCAGAAGCTGCTTCCTTAATTTCAAGCAAACCCTCTCCAATCACTCCAGTCAGAAATGATGACCAGCTGCCTGCTATTATATTAGCTATGAATGTGTGAACTTCTCCCAGGACTTGACCTACAATAAGTACTCAGCAATGCTTGTTGAGTGAACACAGGGATGAATGAATCAGATTACCTACGTGGTACATTGTCTTACAGTCTCACTGTAAATTTTTTCTTCTTGTTCTGCTCCAACAGGTTTTCTGTTCCCCAGAGCCACCTGCCAAGACCTCCACCCCAGAAGATTTCATCCGAATGACCAAGGGTATCACCATGGCAACAGCCAAAGCTGTTGCTGCTGGCAACTCCTGTCGCCAGGAGGATGTCATTGCCACAGCCAATCTGAGTCGTCGTGCTATTGCAGATATGCTTCGGGCTTGCAAGGTAGTAACCCTGGCAGCGAGGCAGCTTTAGGGCAGAGCATGGTAGGGGAGAAACTACAGGGCTTGGGGGACCTGAAGCTCTTTGGGATCCTAAAGTGACCATATTACCTGTGGTATAGGAAGCTGCTTACCACCCAGAAGTGGCCCCTGATGTGCGGCTTCGAGCCCTGCATTATGGCCGGGAATGTGCCAATGGCTACCTGGAACTGCTGGACCATGTGCTCCTGGTAAGGAGGAAGTTTCTTGCTCCTCACACCCGCTTCCCTGAATGCACAGTCCTCTCGCCATATTTCTCAGACCCAGCTCTCTAATAAATCTCCTCCCACCCCATCATCCTATTTCCCAAACCTGTTATTTCCAAGCCTCCATTCCACTGGGGCCCCATCATTCTTAGCTTCTTTGGTTCTCCCACTCACCTCTTCCTCTTTTTTCCCCTTTATCTCCTTTGTTCCCATCTGATTTCCTCCTCTACCTTCGTCATCTCTTCTTTCTCCTCATTTCATCATTCTCCTTGCTCCTTGCCAGCCGGTGAGTGACATGCAGCCACTGTCTTCACCATGTGTGCAGAGCACACCTGGATAGGCAGTGTGGTGTTTGAGGGCTGTGGTGTGGAGTGGTTTAGGGATGGTGTCTGGAGGCCACGGTCTGCCCCATATCTAGGTCGGAATAGAAGCTAAAATCTGATGCTCTCTGCTTCCTGTCCCTTTCTTCCCCAGACCCTGCAAAAGCAAAGCCCAGAATTGAAGCAGCAATTGACAGGACACTCAAAGCGTGTAGCTGGTTCAGTCACTGAGCTCATTCAGGCTGCTGAGGCCATGAAAGGTGAGGGGTGACCAGGGGCGAGGAGGAAAGGGAGACCTTTGTCATGGGAGATTCTTGCTTCCCATTTGGACTGCTCTGAGCTAGCCTCCGTCACTAGTCCCCACAGGTACCAGGGGCCTGGTGATACTAACCACGTCGCCCTGTGCCACTGACCTCCCTGCTCTGGCTATGCCCCTTCCTTCCCCCCTTCATCCCTCCAGGAACAGAGTGGGTGGACCCAGAGGACCCCACAGTCATTGCTGAGAATGAGCTTCTGGGAGCTGCAGCCGCCATTGAGGCTGCAGCAAAAAAGCTGGAGCAGCTGAAGCCCCGGGCCAAACCCAAGGTCAGTCCCGCTCCCTCCCTCTGCCCTACCCTCCTAATGGCATAATGTCCCCACCTCCAGCCCCCTCTGACTTTGCAGCTCTCTCTGAAACCGTTGTCTCCATTGCAGGAGGCGGATGAGTCCTTGAACTTTGAGGAGCAGATACTGGAAGCTGCCAAGTCTATCGCAGCAGCCACCAGTGCCCTGGTAAAGGCCGCCTCAGCTGCTCAGAGGGAACTGGTAGCCCAAGGGAAGGTAAGTACTTGGATACCTGGAAGTATAGGGATAGTGGCCGCTATGTAACGGGAGGCTTTCACGTGCATGGAGAGCACCGGTCTCAGCAGGCTCTCCTCCTTCCTCTACAGGTGGGCGCCATTCCCGCCAACGCACTGGATGATGGGCAGTGGTCCCAGGGCCTCATTTCTGCTGTGAGTGTCAACACCCACTAAGCCTCTCTAAGCTGGAGAGACTTGACAAGGCTAGAGAGGGAGTGGACCAGGGCAAGAGGCACGTTTTAATGCTATCTCCTCACTGTAGGCTCGGATGGTGGCTGCAGCCACCAACAATCTGTGTGAGGCAGCCAACGCAGCTGTACAAGGCCACGCCAGCCAGGAGAAGCTCATCTCATCCGCCAAGCAGGTGGCCGCCTCCACAGCCCAGCTCCTTGTGGCCTGCAAGGTCAAGGCTGACCAGGACTCTGAGGCAATGAAACGGCTTCAGGTGAGGAACCTTAACCCATCCCATAGTGCCGGGGGCCGTGCTGCTTTAAACTGCACCCCGAAGACATGCTTGTGTGTGGAGGGACTCTCGGTTGGGAACACTACCTGAATTCTCAACCTCGTGCTGCCCAGGTTGCCGGCAATGCAGTGAAGCGAGCCTCGGACAACCTGGTGAAGGCAGCACAGAAGGCAGCAGCCTTTGAAGACCAGGAGAACGAGACAGTGGTGGTAAAGGAGAAGATGGTCGGGGGCATTGCCCAGGTGAGCTCTGCCCCGGGCGCTCAGAGGGGCACCATCAACAGGGCAGGAACGTTGCCTGCGCTGGTCCCAGCTACCCTATACCCCCTACTGCACATACTCGCTGAACTGAGTTCCTGATCTCCATCCCTCAGATCATTGCTGCCCAGGAAGAGATGCTCCGGAAGGAACGGGAGCTGGAAGAGGCGCGGAAGAAGCTGGCCCAGATCCGACAGCAACAGTACAAGTTCCTGCCTTCAGAGCTTCGAGATGAGCACTAACGCAGCCGCTTCTATTTAACGCAGACCCAGCCCAGAGACTGTGCCTGCCACTACCAAAGCCTTCTGGGCTGTCGGGCCCAACCTGCCCAACCCCAGCACTCCCCAAAGTGCCTGCCAAACCCCGGGCCTGGCCCTGCCTGGTCCTGCTGCACATCCCCTGTCCCCTCCCAACTCCAAGTGCCTTCATGCCCTAAGGCCCCCTAAGTGCCTGCCCCTCCCCAGAGTATTAACGCTCTAAGAGTATTATTAACGCTGCTGTACCTCAATCTGAACCTGCCAAGGTCCCAGCCCGTTACACCCTGCCAGCAGCTTCTGGCAAGTCCCCATAGCCTCAGCTCTACTCATCTTTTTTTGATACTGTCCTCCTTCTTGCACCCCCAGCTATCTATGGGGGCTGGGGGGTCAGAAGCCTCAAACAGGTCATGCTCCAATAAAGGTGATTCTGCCTGCGACTCTGCCTGGCTTCATGAGGAGATGGGAGTTTCCCCCTGATAACGAGGAGAGAATAGGATTGAGTTCTGCCACCACTTGATCTGACTCAGGAATGGAGTGGGACAGACGATGGCGATCTGCCCTGTGAGGCCTCTTCCTCCTCCTCGCACCCAGATCCCTAAAGTCATCCTAGTCGGGAAGTTGTCCCTCAGAAGTCATACTCCTGTTGTCCCCTATTTCACTGGCCAGCACCTATGCCTCCCCAAGTGTTTGTCTTCTGTGGCAGGGATAGCAGCTGCCACTGTGCTTTGTGGCTACCAGGGACACTGTGTCCTTCATAACTGCTCAGAGTATGTGTACAAATCCAGCCCTGGCCAAATTTGAATTTTCAAAAGCTAAAAATAATAAGCCTATAAAATACAAGTATCTCTCGAGTCCTCCTTTCCAAGATGACCAAGAAAAGAAGGAATAACGGTCGTGCCAAAAAAGGCCGAGGCCACGTGCAGCCTATTTGTTGCACCAACTGCGCCCGGTACGTGCCCAAGGACAAGGCCATTAAGAAGTTTGTCATTGGAAACATAGCAGGGGCCGCAGCCGTTAGGGACATCTCCGAAGCGAGTGTCTTCAATGCCTGTGTGCTTCCCGAGCTGTATGTGAAGCTGCGTTCCTGTGTGAGCTGGGCCATTCACAGCAAGGTAGTCAGGAATCGCTCTCGCGAAGCCCGGAAGGACCGAACACCCCCACCTCGATTTAGGCCTGTGGGTGCTGCCCCACGACCTCCACCAAAGCTCATTTAAGGAGCTAAGGCTTCCAAGAGTGAAGAAAAGTTCTCTGGGGAGGGGGGGAAATAAATGAAAATTGTACTTCAAACAATAAATAAAAATGTAAGTATCTGAGCCGAAGAGAATTATGGCCACAGATTTGGTTGAGGCATTTAACCAGCAAAGAAGTCCAACTGGGGCTGCCTTAGGGAGGTTCTGCTGACTGGGTTGGGGCACTTCTAGCCTCTCTGAGGTCTTGTCCTACTGCCTAGAACAGTGGTCGGCAAGCTCATCAGTCAACAGAGCCAAATATCAACAGTACAACCATTGAAATTTCTTTTGGGAGCCAAATTTTTTAACTTAAACTTCTTCTAATGCCACTTCTTCAAAACAGACTCTCCCAGGCCATAGTATTTTTGTGGAAGAGCCACACTCAAGGGGCCAAAGAGCCGCATGTGGCTCGCGAGCTGCAGTTCACCCACCACTGGCCTAGAAAACTAGAAGAAAAGGATCTGAAAAAGCTTGACCCAGGTGTGAGGCTGCCTAGTTAGGAGCAGAGCTCCCCTAGTGGCCAGGCCAGTGCTGGTAGCCCTGTTCTAGAGGCCTGCTGATCTGGAGGTTCCCGGAGGAGGTGGTCCAGGAGGAGGGAGTTGAGTGATGGGTGCTCCCACTTCCTTCTGCATTCGCCCCCTCTGCCCATACCGTCTGGACTATCTGGGAGGTCCTGTAGAAGTGCCACTGTTTTCATGCATGATTCTTGAGCCAACTCTGTTGCCCAATATGTTCTCCTTCAAAGAGAACACAAATACCACCCATCTGCTGCTACTCAGGGCACCTTTCACCTTCCTGAGGCCATGGCATCTACTCCCAACCCCATTAAGAGTCAGTATAAAGAAGACAGAATTACTTTGTCCTCCCCAGGGCAGCCCATTAAGGAAGGTGCCAACTTCCTACCCTTGCTCCTGTCACCTGTGATTAATTCATTCAATATTTACTAAGCCATGCCCGTGCTAAGCACTGGAAAATAGAGATGTATTATCACCTCCCTGACACAGAGGACTGGCAACTCCAGTGCACACTGCTGTGGCCCTCTAAGCCCAGATTCAATGTCCTAGCAGAGTGAGTTGAGGATCTTCGAGCTCAAATCCCTTCTCCAACCTCCCCAGCAAGTGGTAGTCCAGACTGGGAGCTCCAGCTATGAGCCTAGAACAGCTGTTCACTCCTGCTACCACTTCCCTGTCATGTTTCCACGTCCTCAATCACACACTCTCGCTAGTGATGCCTTGGGGAGTGAACTAAGTACCCATTAAACCAGCAGTTCTTAAAATGTGGTCCTCAGGCATAGGGGTTCCCAAGACCCTTTCAGAGATCCATAAGGTCAAGATTATTTTCATAGTAATCCTGAGACATTATTTTCCTTTTTTGGTGTCAACATTTGTACTGATGTTTAAAATCCTTAGTGGGTAAACTGCCTTAGCACAAATCAAGACAGTGTACGTTACTAATAGTCATTGTATTCTCACCATCATGCACTGGTAACAAATAAATGCTACTTTCACTCAAGACCATCCTTAAGGAAGCAGCGAGACCTTATTAATGTCATTAAAGCTTATCCCTGGTGGAGTAACAAGTCTTCATTATTCTCTGTGATGAACTGGGAAGTGGGCATAGAGCTTCTGCTAGACATAAGAGTATGACGGTGTCGAGGAAAGCACTTAGTTTGTTGAGCCGTGAGCTGAATCAATGGGAACTCCCCATTGACTTGAAAGAATGACCACGATGATCAGAATTGGGCAGCAGGCCGACCTTTCCTCAGAAAGGAACAGAGTGAGTCTGCCAATTTAAGAGAAAAACCTGACAGCATTTGTGCCAATGATAGAATTGGAGCTTTCAAGGAAAAATGAGAATTTTGAAAACCTGTATCTGCTCCCATGAGCCTCATAACATCCCCAAACTTGAAACACACTTTCGTGTTGAAACCACTCCTGATATTCAGAAATGTGATTTAAAAAAAATAATAACATATACTCAAATGTGTCAACATTTGGAAAATTTGCATAGCTCAGTGAATCAATATTTTCCACATGACCGATGCATGATGTTACAAAATAATCCCTGTGCAAACCACCCACGTGCAATACAGACCAATGGACTTTACTGTAAAACAGGAAAAAAGGCTATTGATATGGTTTTAGGTTCCACATCACACTAACCTTTGAGAAACTACCATTTGTCAAGTATTGGGGTGATAGCAAGAATATCCACAATTACCTGAAAAATGCTATATATATACACCACTCTCTTTCCCACTACGTTTCTGAGTGAGACTAGATTTTCCTCATATATAGTTCTTCAAACAAACCAAAGTACAGCAACAGACAGAAAGCCAAGTAGATTCTGAGAATGCAGCTGTCCTCTATTAAGCCAGAGACTGAGGAGATTTGCAAAAATGTAAACTAACTGCCATCCTCACTAATTTGGGGAGGTGAATATAGTTATTTTTCACGAAAAATATGTTAATATGATTTATTTCTATGAAGTAACATTTAAATTTTTCCTCAGTTCCCATTTTAACACAGTAAATATTGATAGATGTAACCTACTTCAGCGAAAGCTTTTTGGATCTTCAAATGCCACTCAATTTCTAAGAGTGTAAGGGGTTCTAAAACCAATCCACATAGCATTGGTATTTTTGGGTATCTGGGACCCAGGGCATAAAAAATTCACCTGGCAAATATTTACCAAGTGCCAACCTTATGCCTGATGCTCTGCTAGGCATGGGGGATTCAGAATTGGAGGACTCACAGACCAGAGGAGGAGACAAACAGGTAAGAGGAGAGTTTTAAAAGGGACTTTGATGAGAAGCAAGGAGCCTGCACCGGGAGCATATACCCCTTACGGGGAGGAGGAGGAAGTAGCCACGGATGCTTCCTTGAAGAGCAGACACTCCACCTGAGTCTTTAAGGCCAGCTCAGAGGAGAGCCTTTCAGGCAGCGGGAACAGAATGCATAAAAGGTAGAGGCTTTAAGAAAAGCATGGCTACTTCCAGCGCCTGCAGAGGCTCCATCTGAATGCAGCATGAGGTGCAAGTCTATGTATTGGAGGTGAGGCTGGGGTTGGACAGGGGCGCAGAGACGGCCTCCATGGGTTGGGGGAAGCAGGGGGACGGAGGGAGTCAGCAGTACGAGGTGGGGCTGGTCCCTGAGTAGCAGCAGCAGCAGGCAGCAAACAGACCCAAGTGCATTACGTTCCCCTCCCCCGTCGCCCACCGGGGCCCAGGCTCGGCCCGCGGTTCCCACGGTCCCCACCCCCGCCCGCACAGCCAGGCCTCCCGCCCGTGCCCCGGGGGCGTCCTCGGCCTCCCTAACCACTCCGAGGCCGCCCTCCACTTCCTCTCCCGCACCCCATTGCGAGAAAAAGGCGAAAACAGCCCCCCCCCCCCCCCGCGCGCTTCCGACTCCGGCCCCAGGACCCGGCTCGGGGGGTTCGGGGCGGGGGGAGCAGACTGGCGGGGGGCCATCTCCCCCGGCTCCCGACCCCCGGCCGCTCGGGAAACTCTTCCCCACGGCCCCAGCCTCCCCCGCCGCGGCCCAGCCCCGCCTCCCCACGGGGAAACATCCCAAAAAAGGGCAGAAAAGAAAGTTCGGCGTAAACTGGGCCGCCCTCCCGGGGAGAGCGGCGAGTCCGCTGGGAGCAGGGAGGGTGCGCGGGGCCGAGGGGGGCGGGCGGGCGGAGCGAGGAGGGGGCCGGGGAAGCGCCCGGGTGGGGGGGCGGGCGGCGCGCGTGTCCCGCCCGCTGCCGCCGCGTGGAAACTATGCGGGGCGCGTGGGGGCGGGGCCGGCGGGGCGCGGGGTTGGGTTCCCAGCCGCTGCAGAGGAGGGGCCCTGGCTCTGGGGGCTGAGGCTGGAAGCGGGGAGCGAGGAGGGCAGGAGAGGTCAAGCCCGCCCTCGGGGGTGGGGGGAGCAGCAGCGCGGCCCGCGCCCCGGGCTCGGGGCTCCCCGCCTGCCTCAGTTTCCCCAGGTCCCCGCGGAGGCTCCCGGTGACGTCGGCCGCGCGCGCCCGGGGCCTGTCCGGTTCAGGAGGGTAAACTGAGGCACCGGCCCCGCCGGAGGGGCGGCCCCTCCTCCCCAGAGACATTTAATCTGGGGGGGGATTTACAGGAAACTTCTAAATTAAGGTCCGCGGCTGCTGCCGCCCCGGGGGGGGGGGCACGCCGGTCCCCGCGCCCGGGCAGCTGCCGTGAGCTCACGCCCCGAAATAGCCCCGGGGGCCCCGGCCGCAGCTGCCGCGGGGCCGGGCTGTCACTCAGACTCGGCGCAGAGCCCCCCAGCCCGAGGGCCCCCCCTCCCCCGCGCCCCTCCCCTGCGCCCCCCTCCGCGGGGCAGGCTTTTTTACCGGACGGTCCGGGCTGCCTTCCCTTCCGACGGCCCGGAGGGGAGGAGGGGAGGAGGGGCCGGAGGGGCGGGGCCGGGGGCGGGGCCGAGGGTGGGCGCCGGGGGCGACCGCGCCCCCCGACCGGGCCGAGCTTCTGCCCCTACAAGGTTCGGGCTGCGGCGGGGGAGGGTCCCGGCCCCCGGCTCCGCCCGGCTCCGCCCGGCCTTTTAGGCGCCCTCGCGGCCGGAACGCCCCAGTCCCCCCGGGTCCTCCTCGCCCACCGCCCGCGCGCCCCGTCCGCACGCCCCGCCAGCCCATTCCTCCCGGACCGCACCGCCGCCGCCGCAGCCATGGACGCCATCAAGAAGAAGATGCAGATGCTGAAGCTGGACAAGGAGAATGCCATCGACCGCGCCGAGCAGGCCGAAGCCGACAAGAAGCAAGCGGAGGACCGCTGCAAGCAGGTGGGGGCCCCCGGGCCTAGTACCACCCCATCCCCCCGCCCTCCTCACCCCCAACGAGGGTGGGGTAGGCTCTCTGCCCTGAGTCCCTTACCCGAGGGACTGCTCTCTGAGGAGTCCGGGGGTTGGACCTTCATAGTGCCCCTAGGGATCTAGCCAGAGCCAGACTGCATCGGACCCACCAGAACCCCGGGAGTCCACAGTCCCCCAGTTTCCACTCCTGCTCTTAAAGAACCATGATGAGCCTGCTTCTTGGGGCTGGAAACTCTCTCTACCCCCGCTCGCTCAGTTCTCCGGGCTGCCCTGCTTCTCCTCTGCGGTCCCTCTTCCTCCCTGACACCCTCTCAATATCCTAGTGTCCCCTCACACCCCCCAGCCTCCTCCTGGAGCCTGGGCCTGGCTGATGGGGACTCTCTCTCCAGCTGGAGGAGGAACAGCAGGCCCTCCAGAAGAAGCTGAAAGGGACGGAGGATGAGGTGGAAAAGTATTCCGAGGCCGTGAAGGACGCCCAGGAGAAACTGGAGCTGGCTGAGAAGAAGGCCACCGATGTGAGTGTGGGCCTGGGGGGGCGAGGGGGGAGGGTTGCACACGGGGAGGGGTCCTGGACGTGGGAAGGAAGGGAGAAGGGACCTATATATCCCAGCACCAGGACAGAAATGTTTTCCCTCAGGGACCCGGGCCAGGGCAAGCTTGCACAAATAATCCCAGGCAGTGGGCAAATCAAAACCACCTACCACTTCCCCCAGAGGACGTAGCCTTGTAATTCCATTTGGCTCCAGCTCTTTTCAACATACAGTGATCAAACAGTGAGTCATCGTGGGGGTGGGTGGTACAAGAATTCACCATCCACCTCAATGAATCCTGCAGCTGAATATGGAGAGGAGACTCCAGCTACATGTGTGGGGTGTGGGTCTGGGTTCTGTTAGGCAGTGGGGGAGAGAGAGGAATCGGAACGCGGGGCCTGACTTGAGTTACACTCCTGGGGGGGCATTAGAAATTCCCTGGCCCTGACCGCTGGCAGCGGTAGCCCTGCTGTGCACAGGGGCCCCTTATTTACCCTCATTAAGTTGTCAGCCTCGAGACAATGCCAGGCCACAGGGCAAAGGGACAGGGCCACAAATGCCAGGACAGCTGCTCTGGCAGGCCTTGCTCACTCAGATGTCTCTGCCCACCCCACACTGTAACCCAGCGGTTCTCAACCTGTGGGTCGCAACCCCTTTGGGGGTTGAACAACACTTTCACAGGGGTCGCCTAAGACCATTGGAAAACACAGATACGATTCATCACAGTTGCAAAATTACAGTTATGAAGTAACAACAAAAATAATTTTATAGTTGGGGGTCACCACAACATGAGGAACTGTATTAAAGGCTCGCGGCATTAGAAAGGTTGAGAACCACTGCTCTAACCGGACTTCTCTAGCTCCTGTCATTCCCCATCCCCACCTTGAAGGTGAGAGAATAGTCAGAAGACTTTGGACATGGTTATTTGTACCATTCTCTGCCTCAGTTTCCCCACTGGCCTTGCACCCAGGATTGTTTTTAAAAGATGAGCCTATTGATGTGTTGGTGGGATGGGGAGATGAGCATAAGCACGGGCTGAAGGTGAGATCAGAAATGGCATTACTGTTTGTGTCGACCATTATCCATGTTCCCCCAATTCCCTCCCCCCAGGCCCACCCTGGGCTGGTTTCTCTGACCTCCAGCCTTTGGTTTTGGTTCTCCACCAGCCTTGGCACTTGGGAGGGAACTGACCGGCAGCTGCTAGCAAAGACAACTCAGGGCATCTGATACTCTATAAATAACCGAGGCCCAGTGCAGCTGGAGGCAGGACTGGAAACTCAAGGAGCTGGGTGGGGGCTGGAGGGAAGAAGGGTGGACAGGGACAGGGCTGGGGAAGCTGGGCAGCACTGCCAGGAGTAGAGAGGAAACTACCCAAACTCATTTTGTGACCTTGAATACAACACAACTTACACAGTTCCTTCCTCCGCGTCTCCCTTCTTTCCTGCTCTCTATTTGTCCATTGGGGACAGTAGTGCCTGTCTGTTGTTAGAAAGCAGCATCCATAACCAAGAAGAGCTTGAACAGCAGAAAACGGTAAATGTCAGTCCTGTCATGAGGATCCCTGGACTTCCCAGAGCTGTCACCCCACTATCATGAAGAGCTTTCCTTTCACAGAGTCTCAGCTTTCTCTAGAGTCAGCTCCCCCAACCATCCCCCCCATGTCATGCTTCCCAACCCCCAGTGCTGTTCTCAGTCTTTCCACCTTGAGTCATCGGGCCCTGTGCCCACGATGGGCTCTCGTCACTGTAGGTGGCCTTCAGCACCTGGAGGACAAGCTACTACTGTCCATATATGGCGCTGTTTCCCTCGCCCTACACTACCACCAGGACCTGCTTTCTACCCCCTCCGTCCCCAGTGCTGCCACCCCTCCTTCCCTCTCACTCACTTCTTCCCCTACATCGATCCTTTCTCCTCTCCAATCTTAAACCTCAGGGTCCCTATGTCTTTGTGACTGAGGAAGCACCAGGGATAATTAACGTTTATGGCGTGTGGACTCTGCAGGCAATGTGTTCACGGACTTCTTGCATATTATTTTATTTCCCCCAAATCGTCAGAATTGCTTAGGAACCTTATTTATTTATTTATTTATAAGGATTTTCAAGTTCCTGCCCTGGAAATCTCCCTTTAGTGGATCTAGGAAGGAGCTAGAGAACCTATTTAGTTATATGAGCCTCAATTGTCCTGTTGAGTAACCGTCTAGGAAGAAGGATCTGCTATTGTCAACTCGGATTTTAAAAGGAGAAAACTGAGGCTTAGAGAGACTAAATAGGTTGCCCAAGATCACACAAGTGTTGAGTGGCTGAGCTGCGGCTCCAGGAGAACAGTCTAACTCGGAGCTGATACTCTTAACTCCAAACTAGACTGCTTCTCTCATTTTCTTTTGTTGGAGCCCTTCCTTCTTGCTCTGCCCCCTCTCTTTTTCTCAAGATATCACGTTTCCATGGAACTGCTCCAGAACCTCCATGTTTTGCCGCTGTATTTCAGGATCAGTGTCTGAGTGTCTGTCACCCACTCTGCCCTTGCACTGCCCCCCCAGTTGCCTCTTCGTCTTGCCAGGGAACCCCTTGCTTACAGCCCTGGATGTCCCATATAGGTCTGGCCAGAGCCCCTTGCTGCGAGTCTGCCTGGCAACTGGTGACATCACTTGAGCTTGATTCTCTGATTGGCTATTTTTGGCAGCTTTATGTTAGGTTGGACTGATTCTTCTCCACTCCCTTACCTGGACCTGCCTTGCTGTGGAGTCAGGGCTGCCTCCGACCTGGTCCCAGCACTTGGAATGTTCCCTGAGGGCACAGAGCTGCATGCCTAACTATGCACAGTGCCTGCATTGGCCCTGCAGCAGAGAGTGGAGCTTGTCCAGGAATGCATATTCGGGGCTGGGACATAGAGTCTTGGCAGAAGATAGATTGTTGGTTAGAGGGTAAAAAATAGGAAGACAGAAGCCTAGGTTCTTTCTGTTAAGAATCTTACCATCCTCTGTTTGGAACCTCCCTGACCCTCATCCACAGTAGACAAAGCTTGTGTGATCTCTCGCCTTTGACCCATAGGCCGAGGCAGATGTGGCCTCCCTGAACCGCCGCATTCAGCTGGTAGAGGAGGAGCTGGACCGGGCGCAGGAGCGTCTCGCTACAGCCCTGCAAAAGCTGGAGGAGGCTGAGAAGGCAGCTGATGAGAGCGAGAGGTAGGAGGGGGTCCTCAGGGTTGAGCCAGGGAAGAGTGATGCTGTCTCTGCTGGTCCTGACCCCACCCTCACCCCACTCTCTGCCTCTCAGAGGAATGAAGGTCATTGAAAACCGAGCCATGAAAGATGAGGAAAAGATGGAGCTGCAGGAGATGCAGCTGAAGGAGGCCAAGCACATCGCTGAGGACTCGGATCGCAAATATGAGGAGGTGACAGCCCTGCTCCGCTTCCTTCTCACTTCCAAGCTCCACACCCCCCCAGTCATTCAGCAGGGATCTGTTCCCTCTCTCTCCTCCCTCACCTCAGGTGGCCAGGAAGCTGGTGATCCTGGAAGGAGAGCTGGAGCGCTCAGAAGAAAGAGCTGAGGTGGCTGAGAGGTAAGGTGACCCTGGGGTGGGAGTGAGACTTCGCCTGAGCCCGTGACTATGGGGCACTCCGCACAGCGGGGAAGCAGTTTCTCAGACTTGGGGCCATAGGGACAGGTCCTGTCCTCTGACCCCTACCCGCTGCCCCCAGCCGAGCCAGGCAGCTGGAGGAGGAACTTCGAACCATGGACCAGGCCCTCAAGTCCCTGATAGCCTCAGAGGAGGAGGTAGTGACCTCTCTGAACCTTTCTGGGCCATAGCGCCTTCTCTCATCTCACCTTCCCCTCCATCTCAGGCTGCTCGCTCTCATCTGCTGGGGGTCGGGAAGGGCCTGGGGCCTCCAAACTCCGCCTGCTGTCACTCTCACGACTTTGCTCTTCTCTTCTCTCCTCCCCCTCCCCCACTGTGCCACCTCCACTGTCTCCCCCCACTGTGCCCTCACACCCCACCCTGCCACACATCCCCTGCAGTAAATGTGGGGACCTAGAGGAGGAGCTGAAAATTGTTACCAACAACTTGAAATCCCTGGAAGCCCAAGCAGACAAGGTAGAGGGGGCGGGGGTAGAGGGGCAGTGAGGATGGGATCCTGCAGGGGAGGGAGGCAAGGGGCCCAGGCAGGGTGGGGCTGGATGGTCCATGGAGACAAGATCATGAGTAGTCTGCGGGGCTTAGGAGAAATGAAGGATTTGTGGAGGCAATCTACTAAAGGCACGTGTATGTCCCTAAAAGTATTCCACCAAAGAAGATAAATACGAAGAGGAGATCAAACTGCTGGAGGAGAAGCTAAAAGAGGTGAGTCCTTCCAGTCCTCACCCACCTTCCCTCCAAGCCCCACGGTCCCTAGCAGAGGCTGCCTGTAGCAGGGAACCTGGAGGTCGGGATAGAAGAAAAGGTGGACTTAAGCAATAGTGTCTGGGAGGGCCTCATTTTTTGGTCATTTCCACATCTTGTCTTCACTCCCAGGCTGAAACCCGAGCGGAGTTTGCCGAAAGGTCTGTGGCAAAGTTGGAGAAAACCATTGATGACCTGGAAGGTAAAGGAGGTCGCCCCTCTACCCCCAAACTGCACTCCCTGTGACTGTTAGCTCATCCCTTTTCTTCGCATCCCATCATATTTGTAGCCGATAAACTAGGCTTGTACCACCTGAGACTCCACACACTCTGGTGCTCGATGCCTACCCTTTAAAGTACTTGTAACCAGCTACACCTCCAGTGCTCCTTAAACTTGAGCATGCTTGAGAATCCCACAGAGGTTTTAAAAGGCAGATTTCTGGGGTCTTGCTCTGAAATGACAGCTGACTTTGGGCTGGAGAATTTGTGCATCGAACAAGCTCTCTGGTAAAGCTGATGCTGCTGACTGGTCCTCAGACCACACTTTTTTTTTTAAATATATTTTATTGATTATTTACAGAGAGAAAGGGAGAGAGATAGAAAGTCAGAAACATCGATGAGAGAGAGACATTGACTAGCCGCCTCCTGCACGCCCCCTACTGGGGATGTGCCCGCAACCAAGATACATGCCCTTGACCGGAATCGAACCGAGGACCTTTCAGTCCGCAGGCAGACGCTCTATCCACTGAGCCAAACCAGTCTCGGCATCAGACCACACTTTCGAGCAGCACTGATGTAGACAAGTCTGTCTCCAAGTACAGCACAGTAGAGCTATATCACAGAGACGTCTTTATAACATAGAGAGCTATTTGGTTTAATATATAATTGTGCAAAGCTAGATTTGGTGTAAACAATCATGCAGGTATTTGCTGGTCTAAGGCTGTTTCTCACTATCACCCACATCGTGCCTCGAACCGACTTTCCTTCCTATTGCCGGTCACCCTTCCCTTTCACAATTCCAATGTCTCTGGCACCCAGCCTTCTCAGGCAAGCCTCCGTTTTATCTCCAGCTTTGTAAGACTTTAGGTCTTTCTGGCTTGAACTCTCTTCACGTGAAGCAAGCACTCCTGCTTATCCAAAGCACTGTGCCCCCGGGTCCCCAGAGGAGGCAGCCACTCCTGGCAGAAGGACCAGTTTAGGGTACAGAGAAGGAGAAAAGAGACAGGAGTACAGAGAAGGGAGGAGGGAGCCCTGAGGACTGTCTAGCCTGCTCTCTGCCCTCTCATTGGTCTTTGCCCACCTCTCTCTGATTCTTGTTCTCTCTTTCCCTTATCCTCTCTCCTGCCTTTCCTCTTCCCCTCTGTTCCCTCTCCCCACACTCCCATCCATCCCTGGACCCCCTCCAGACGAAGTCTATGCACAGAAGATGAAGTACAAGGCCATCAGCGAGGAACTGGACAACGCACTCAATGACATCACCTCTCTCTGAGCCCTCTCGGCCCCTTCTCTCCTCTCCTTTCTATTCTCTCTCTGAGGAGGGATCAGGCAGGAGGAGAAAAAAATGCCAACACTGCACAGCCAGGCTGGGCGCAGCCTAGGAGAGCACCCATCACACATGCTGCCCCACCCTGGCACTTGCTTCTTCCTTCTACCCATCACTCCACCTCCGGCCACTACCTCTCTCTGCTGCTCAATAAACTCAACTTGGTCTCCGTGCTGTTTTCCTGTCCTCCAGAGAGCACTTCCTTTACCCCCCACAAGAGCACTGCTGAGACCTTGGCTCACAGATACCCCAAGCTTGTGACACCCACAGAACTCTGTGGCCCACACCAACATCCCCTCTGCATGGCACGCATAGCCTGTCATTCTGTCACTGCTGCATGTGGGCATGGTATGACTCCATCAATCACCCTGAGCTCTCTGGTGCCTCTGCAGACGCAGGCCTGCCACTGACCTTGGAGCGCTAAGCTGGGGTTCCAGGATCTCAAGGAATGACCGGAAGGGAAATGGGGTGGTGACATGCAGGGGAGGGGTAAGAAGGTTGTGAAAGGTCTGAGATGAAGTTTGGAAAAACGTTGGATGCCAGCAACATGGGGTTTTCACTGCAGGTCTGTTTTCTGCTTCTAGTCTGTCTGTCTGTCTGTCTGTCTATCCCTCTCTTTCCTGGATCATCAGTCTTTGTCCTTCCTTCTGTTTCCAACTCTCTTAAACCTTCTAAAGAAGAATGGTAAATTAGTTTATGACTTAGGCCTTCCCATCCCACCTCCATGACCCCAGAGTCTTAAGTGAGGCATCCATGTCCATCCTGGTCAATTCATCCATTTGCCCCTTCCAGGGGGTCCCCAGATCCCTGAATGCTGTGTCTTCATGTGCCTCCAACCCACTCCATGTCTATTTGTCACAGCCCCTCTCCATGCCTCCCCGTGTCTCTCCCCTAGCTTCTTCCCTCCCCCTCCTCATGTGCTGCTTCCTCTCACAGAGACCTTGGCCAGTGCCAAGGAGGAGAACGTGGAGATTCACCAGACCCTCGACCAGACCCTGCTGGAACTCAACAACCTGTGAGGGTTGGCCCTGCCTCCAACCAGGCTATAGTGGCCGCCCCAACCCAATAAAACTGACGTTACTGGCACCGCAGGGCCCTTTAAGCCTTTCTTTCATGTTGGCAATGGTGATGGTAGTTTTCCAGCTTGGAGAAGGCCGAGATGATGCCTGAGGGCCCCTGAGGAGCAGAGCCTGGTTCCACGCTCTGTTACAAGACTTCTTTTGAAGGGAGCCACAGGGTGGGGGCACTGCGCTCATATAGGGGGAGTGGTGAACAGGCTGTGTGAAACAGAGAAGCCCGGCCGGGCTGGGGTTACATTCTGGCCTTTACTCCCCAAAGGGCACAGGAGCTGCTATCAGCACCGCTGACCCCTTCCAGCAGGTGGCTGAGCCAGGCAACATAATCTGAGGACAAAACTGCAAAGCTACACAGATTTTACTTGAGCAGGGGAAAGCCCCAAAGCCTCAATGTGATTGTAAGCCTAGACACTGAGCCTGCACTACTCCCTGTTACATACACTGGTCTACATACACATACATGTGTGTGCGCATACACAAGTGCGCGCGCGCACACACACACAGACATGATCATCTCAACAATCTCAGTCATTTCTGCCCCCTTCCTGACACCACCAAAGATGTGCACACCCTAATCTTGTAAAATGTTACTTTGCATGGGAAAGGGACCTTGTGATTAAGCTAAGGTTTTTGAGATGGGAGATTATCCCGGGTTATCTGACTGGGCCAATGCAACCACAAGGGTCCTTAGAAGAGGGAGACAAAAAGGTCAAAAGTGGGTGCAGGAGATGTGACAATGGAGTAATATGATGCAGGGGCCACAAGCCAAGGAATGCTTGGCTTCTAGAAGCGAAGGAGGCAAGGAAACATTCTCTTATCAATGTCCAGGCCTGCCAACACCTTGACTTTTCCCTTAAGATTCATTTTGGACTTCTCACCTCCAGAAGTCTAAATGAATAAGTTCACATTACCATTGAGTTTGTGATCATTAGTTATAGCAGCAGTAGGAAATGGATTCACTATCCTGACTTGGGGAACAAAGCCACCTTCCACATATTTTATTAGAAACATTTATTTAAAAAAAAATCTTTGGTGATTAAAAAGAAAGGGGTGTAATAGGCAGGGCAGACCAAAGTTTCCAGCTCCCCTCAGTCCCTCCGGCTGGCTTCTCTGCACATTCTCCAAGTTCCAGGCCTCTAGGCCACAGTCTCGGTGACCTCTGCTGGATGGTAGTTGACGGTCCCTTTGGTCCCACTTGGGTGTCTACACGACAGGGAAGCCTAATCAGAAAACAGGCCCAGGACCAGCTCATTTGCGTGCAATTTGCACGAAGCTGTTCTGGACTCTACACAGGAAGTGGGGGTTGTGCCTGAGGGACAGGGTCAGCGCAATACATACTTTTGCTGCCTTCTCATTTGCACCAGGAAAGCAACGCTGGTCACAGCAAAGAGAATGCCAAAAACCAGGGCCAGGATGTCACCTGTAGGAAGAGGAGAGACTGCCTCAGGGTGTGAGAGGCAATAGGGTTCCCTCAGAGCCTGCTTCCCTCTGCCTGTATCCCCAAACCAGCCCTAAGTTCTCCAGCTGCCCCCAGCACATCAGAATCTAGAAGAGACCAGCAGAGGGATGGAGATGGATTCACAAGAAGGGGGAAAAGAAGCACCTTTTTTCCTCCCTAAAAATGAAGTGAAAGAGGTCATTTGGGAAGGACATGCTAGATTTTGGAGTTTCATTCTGACCAACTCTTGCCAATAAAGGACCCCCCACTGTGATCTGACACTATCCTATAGGGTTTGGAGGTCTGTTCCGCAGAAAAGGAAGGGCAGTAGACATGATCCTGACCAGCCCCTGGGACTAAACTGTGCCAAGGGTTGTCCCCAGCATCGGGAGCCAGAGGAGAGGCGCAGACTCACCAGCAGCGAGGCAGGAGTTCAGGTGGACTGAAGAGAAAAGGGAGACATTAGAGCCGGGGCTGTGACCACCAGTGACAGACAAATGCGGGCACAGGGGAGGATGAGAGACCTGTGGCTGGGCAACAGTAATAGGGGGTGCCGGACAAAGCCGCACCTGGCTGCGCCGCCTTAGCATCTGGCTGGGCCATCTCAGCAGTCCGCTCCACTCCGGCAGGGAAGGAGGCCTCAATCGTTCGCCCATTCAAAGGCTGTGTGGCTCGGAAGTTCAGCTGAAGCCGAGAGTCCTCGGGGCCCCACAGGGAGTCCGAGAGGGTGTGGAGCTGTGGAGGTCATTAGACAGTGGAAGGGGGACCCAAGACAAGGGACTGGATTAAAGGCCCATTCACAGACAGTACCTCAGGTCTCCACCCTCCACGCCCCCTCCCTCTCCCACACCGCCCTTTCATTATGCTTCCTCTTTCTGGACCCCTTCTCCTACACCCCCACATCGTCACCTCCCCACATGTTCCAGCCCCCACCTGCTTAGCACTCAGTCTCACTGTCTGGTTGAAAACGGTCCAGATGACCCCCTGGGCACAGGGGGGTGTGGTCAGAGACCCCTCATATCGGAAGTAGCGGCTGAGATCGGAGGGCAGCAGGGCAGACACGTCCAGTCCTGGCACCCAAGTCTCTGAATCTGCGGAGAGGACCTGTGCTGGAATCTCACCTAGACGGCCCCCCTCCAAAGCTCTGGGTCTAGGGATACAGTTTCCTATCGCGGAAGCCAAGCTGAGTCCGTTCCCTGAGACCACTTCTTCACTAAGTGCACCCCTTCCCCACACTCGGCATGAGACAACACGGGAGAAAGCACAGGCTCCGGAGCCTCGCAGAGGGAGAGAACTGCGCCTTAGCTGCTCCCCGTGTGGGGCGTGCAGGAGGCAGCCGATCAATGAGTCTCTCTCATCATTGATGTTTCTCTCTCTCTCCCTCTCCCTTCCTCTCTGGCCTCCACAGCTCCACACCCTCTCTGATTTCCTGCAGGGACCTGAGGGCTCTTGGCTACAACTGAACTTCCGAGCCATGCAACCTTTCAATAAAAAAATTTGAGCTCCCCAGACTCAACCCCAGAAGTTCCAAACTTTTTGGTCTTATTTGTTTCCTGTCTTATTTTGGTTTTTCATTCGGTGTTTGGTTTTAAACCACAAAACCTGTGGGCAGAAGTTTGCCTTTGCGTGTTTGCCTCTGTTCAGCTTCATAGTTATTATAAGATCATAGTCTTCCAGTTCACACATCAACCCTCTCCCTGAGGGAGAGCCCCGTCTCCATACCTTCCTCGGCGATTTCTTCCAAATGAGACAGCAACTGCTCATAGGCACCGTTTTCTTCTGGGCCTTCCTAGGAGATGACAGTGCAGGACAGGTGATACATGGGCCAGGACTAGAGGCCTGAGGTGAGGTGGGGTTCCCAGAGTCCTCCCTCATTTCTCAATGCTGGAGGAAACACAACATCTTCCGTATCATTACTCAGAGTTGACTTACCCTGCAAACTAACCCAACAAGCTCTGCAGGCTCGTTGGAGCAGGGTGGGTCACTGAGACACAAGGCCTCCATGACCTGGGCCCCGCTCCTGAAAACCATAATGACCTTTGTACTCATGTTACCTCTTGCATTCACCTTAATAACCCATGTGATTGACTTGGAGCAAGGACATGTTATTTCTGAGGCACGTCTCTGAACTTTGTGCTCGGAGGCTAGCATTCAGGAGTCAGGGTGTGAATGAGTCTAGCACGTGTCTCAAGGTCTCTTCATTTTACCCGCTTCCTCTAATCACTGTGCATGTAGTCTTAATCATTACAGGCCCAGAGAAAAGAGGTCACTCAATGTTTCTTGAGACTTGATTGCATTTCCCAGAGGGGATCTTATTGCTAGGGAGGCATTAAAGAAATTACTCTTGATGATGTCCACTTTACTGCATCTGTCATTCCCTGAGTGGGCCATATTCTGAGTCTTTGCACATACCATTTGCTCTGCATGAACATCTTTTCTGTCCCACCAGTGAAGTCTTTATGTTTCACCTCCTCCGAGAAGCCTTCCCTGACCACCTCTTTTACTCTGTCCTTTGTGTATGTCTACCTATGGGCCACCCACCACTGGCTGTGGACTCATTGAACAGAAGGACCCCCAGTTTCTGAATCCTTTGCTAGGCCCAGTGCCTCCCTCATGGTGCTGTTGAATGAATGAACTACTGCGTGACTGAGGATAAGCAGGTGCCAGGGTGAGTGTGCTGGGATGGGTCTTCAGGGGAAAATACACTGAGCCTGGGGGCATGGGGACGACAGGTGTGGGGGACGTCCATCGGGGGGCTCGTACCTGCAGAAAGGCAGCCAGCACGGCCAGGCCCCCGGGGCGCCCCAAGGCCTCGTCCACGCTGGCAAATGCAGTGCTGAGGTGAACCACGTGGACCTGGAGAGGACAGGTGGGTGGGAAGGGGCAAGATCCCTTCCCCAGCACCCCGCTTTTGCCCCGCTGCGGGCAGCGGCACTCTCACCTCGGCCGGGAAACGGTGGCCGCCAACCGTGTGCTCCGAGCCGGGGCGACCCGCAGACCCCCAGTGCAGGTGCACCTGCAGGGCCCGGTACTCCCGCCCGGGGCCCAGGGCCACCTCCAGCCCAGGAGGCAGAGTCAGCTGCACTGCGAGGGGGACAGGGGAGCCGGTGAGCGGGCTCCGGCCGGTCCTGGGAGCCAGCCCGCCCAATCCCCCCGCAGAGCAGGGACGGTCCCTCTTCCCCCGCCCGAGCCCCGCCCCTCCCCAGGCCCCACCCCTCCCGAGCCCCGCCCCTCCCAAACCCCGCCCCTTATCCAGCCCCGCCCCTCTCCAGGCCCCGCCCCCGGCCCCGCCTCACCGGTGTGGCCATTGTTTCGGAGGCGCAGTTCCGGGAGCCGCGGGAGCTCAAAGCCCCGGAGCCGCGGGGGTCGCAGGGCGGGGCAGAAGGCCGCGTGCTCGGGGCGGATGTCCACCGGGGACTGGAAGCGGCCGGCGCAGCTCGGGGCCAGCTGGGGCCAGGGCGGGTCGCCTGCGGCCGGGGAGTACGGACGGGAAGTCTGAGGATAAGATCGGGAGCCTCTAGGGAGGTGGGATGGGTAGACCCAGGGAGGAGGTGGAGTCCCAAGACGCGGCGGCGGGAAATAGAAATGGGGCGTCCGGACGGGCCGATGTGGATGCCGCGGGTGGGGCGCCCCGGACTAGAGTTCCGCGACGGTGGGGGGTCAGATCAGCAGGCGTGGGGGCCCCCGTGGGGGGGTCGGGGCGGGGGGGGGGCGGATGTCTCACCTCCATAGCGCCAATGAGCGTGGTCTTCCCCTGCCAGAAGGAGAAGGGTTAGTTAGGAGCGCGATCTTTGAGCCCCTCAGACCCTCCCCGCTGGCCAGAACGAGGTGGGGGCCCCCCTCACTAGCGGGGTTTCATAAACTCAGACGCCTTAACAGAGGCACAGCAGGTTACAGAAATGCCTGAAGTTGAGATCCTACAGGCCCACCCGTTTGCAGCCACAGTGCTAGTAAAAGGGGGGGGAGGGGGAATGTTGGGGGAAGGGAAAAGAAGGGGGGAGGACTCAGTCCTAGGCTCAAATCAGTAGAGCATCTTTCCTTTCTCCCTTACCTGTTACTCCTCCCCACTCAACCCTCTTTCCTTTCTGGTCTCCCAACTCTTTCCCCAACGTTCCTGGCTTGGGAGGCAAGATAGCAGGGCCGCTACTGGCTATTTCCTTCTTCCCGGGTCTGTTGCCTCACCTGAAAACTGAAGATGAGGTGACCTCCACACGCCCTCCTGCACTTCCTCCGGAGCCCCCATCTTTCCTCTTCGCTCCCCTCATACTCCTCTCTACTTACGTTTTCTCTTGTTTTATGTTTCTAGGATCTTTCTCCTCTCCAATCTTCCCCTTTCTTTCCCACTTCTTCCTACTTATCTCTTTCAGGCTGGGCCCCATTTCTGTCTCCCCTCCCCTGCATGCCCTTTTAGCTCTGAAAGGGGAAAAGGGTCTGGTATCACCGGGACCCCTGGGGTTGGGAAAGGCCACTCTCAGAGTACAGGCTGCTCCCCGCTAAATAATCCCTGCCTGGGCGGGAGTTTGGTGGAAGGAAGCAGAGACCTGGAGCCTAGATTCGCATGGCGGATGACCACTTACCTTTGTTCCTGTGCGTGTCACTGGGAGCTGGAGTGGGTAGATCCTCCACCTTCAGAGAGTCCTCTTCTGTTTCAGGCTTCATTCCAGGTGTGTCCTCTCCAGGTAGGTCCTCTTCCCTGGGCAGGTCCTCCTCGCTCACCGGATCTTCTTCCCCAGATGAATCTCCTCCCTGCATCCGGGATAGGCTCTGGGGATGAGTAGGTACCAAGAGCAGCAGTAATAGCAGCAGTTGCACATTGGGGCCTGGAGCTGGAGCTGAGATCTGCAGAGGGAGCCAGGGACTGGGGCACAGGGGAGCCATGTGGCTGACTGTACGGTGTCCCAGACACGGTGTGTACGGGGTGTACGTGCATTGGAAACAGGAGCTGGGTGGGGGAGGAGCAAGCCTGGAGGGGAGCAGGCTGACTCACAGAGTGCCCTTATGTAGAGATGGAGCCAAAGTCCCTCCGTTCTGCCTGGCCCCGTGCCCCCTCTCCTCGATACCATGGCCTGAACTGGGGTGGAGTGAGGGCAGGTGTGTGCGTAGGCACAAGGTTATCGGGGTCATGGTGTAAGCTGGAACTTAAGGCACCACCTGGCACTGCACAGGCTTTCCCTGGCACCACCAGGCTGCCTGCCAGCCTGTCTCAGCTAACCCTGGCCTGCCTCCCAGCCCCAGGCAGGGAAGGGGAAAGACAGAGAGAGGGGAGCAGGCCTTGTGTGCATCCCCTGCCCAGCCAGGGAGCAGGCAAAGGGGTAGGGCAACTGCTGCAGGAGCGCTGGGAGGGAGGAGGTGGGTAGGTGGGAGGTTAATTTGAGGATGAATGGAAAACTGAGTATATGGATGAGAGGGACTCTGAGGGGTTTAAAGTAAACTTTTCTTTCATCATATTACACTTCTGCTCAAAAACTTTCATTGACTTCTTACTGTCTGTCAAAGTATCTTCCATCTGCCCATCTTCTCCCTTTAGCTGACTTCCACATCCCTGCAACATCTTGCCCAAGATACCTTACCATCTTCTCTCTTCCTACTGTCCCTCATATTCCAGCCAAATTAAACCATTCATTTCCCCCCAAAATATCCGCCTTTCTTCATATAGCTCTCACTACTGGGAATGCCTGCCATTCACACCTTTAAATTTTTTTAATTGATTTTTAAAAAAATATGTCATTATTGATTTTTTAGAGAGAGAGGAAGGGAGGGAGAACCATCTACGAGAGAAAATTTTAAAATATATATATTTTATTGATTTTTTTTTTACAGAAAAGAAGGGAGAGAGATAGAAAGTCAGAAACATTGATGAGAGAGAGACATCGATCAGCCGCTTCCTGCACACCCCACAGTGGAGATGTGCCCATAACCAAGGTACATGTCCCCGACCGGAATTGAATCCGGGACCTTTCAGTCCACAAGCCGATGCTCTATCCACTGAGCCAAACCGGTCTCGGCTCGAGAGAGAATATTGATCGGCTATCTCCTGTATGCCCCCTATTGGGAATCAAGCCCCCAACCATGGCATGTGCCCTGACTAGGAATCAAACTGGCAACCTTCAAGTGCACCAGGAGACGCTCAAACAACTGAGCCACACTGGCCAGGGCAGCCATTCATCTTATAGGAAACAAATATTTATTTAGTTTATAACATATGTCAGGCGCTGGCCTAGAAGTACCACTGAGACACAGCTGCTGTCCTAAGGAGCTCACTGTCTGGGGAGAGAGGGCAAACACTACCATAAAATTCAGGGGCGAGAGATGAATTCTGCCTCAGAAAGTGATACAGAAGTAGGAAAATTTGGTCAGGCCTGTGAAGAAGTAGAAGTTCAATTCAGTAAGAACAATTTGGAGGATGGTACTCTGGGCAAAGGGGAGGCATCAAACATTTTGCGAGAATGACGTAATGTAATTCCCATATTAGGTCATGTTGAAGGCTGGTGTGGAGCATGGATTGGAGGGGACGAGTGGGTGCTAGGAGACAAATGAGAGGACCCCCATATGGGCTAGGGGTTCCCAGTCTCTGGGTACTCATTTAACGAACACATATTGAGCCTCCTCCAACCCTCCAGGTACTGTTCTAGGCTCTAGGGATACAGCGTTGGAGTGGAAACTGCTCTGCTGTTCTGCAGCTCACATTGTAGTCAGGCCCCTGTGGCTTCGACAAACCCCATCAGAGTGAGGCCATCTCACAAGGCTCATAACCGAAGCCAACATTCAGTAGGTATTGTGCATATGTATGATTATCAAAGGTAATTCAATATATTGAAATATTTCTAATTCTGTTGTAACTAGCCCCTCACTCCAGAGTGCTCCTGCTACCCCAGCTCCTTCCTGGGGACTCTCCCAGCCTCCTCACGACCTCTTACCACGCAGGGCTCCAGATTCCCACTAGAATGCCTGAGCCAGCTTCCACTCGGATCAGTGTTTGTGCATCCACTACCCTGTTAAATAGTCTTACGATCTCCCCTGTCTAAATCCCTTGTATTATTCCAGGCTCAGCTCAAAGGCCACTTCTTCCAGGAAGTCTTTCTTGATTAACTCTGCACTATAGGAAGAGATTTCTGGTGCCTCAGCCTTCACAGTGCTTTGTCTGCCCTCGCTAATAACCTTGCCCACCATCTAATTCATATTAAGATGATTTATGACATTTTATCTGTTCTAATACCTTAGCTCCATAAAGGCAGGGTTCAGTATTTGATTGATTGAGTCATTCTTTTATTCAATAGCTATTACTGAGCATTTTTCTCTCGGCAGATCACCTTGCCTGGACTTGAGAAAACCCAGTTACCTAAGCTGACTTCCTTGCCCTCGGGGAAAAGGAGCTCGTTGTCAATGACCTGTGCATGTTAAACCACAACTGTTCCAGGAACATGATACAACTGAACATGGTACCCCATTTTATGCCTTGTCAGAGTGACTGCTATACTGTACACCACAAACTTACCTGGCTGAACAACAGCTGTTCTCGAAGCAATCATTTTAGAAAGTAATTAGTCTAACCATCTAGATTGCCATTTCTGAAGCCACAGTAAGAGCCCTCCACCGATGGCAATTGAATCTAGTGTGCACACTGGATGATCAGTTCATTGATTTGGTCAACTGTGTTGTCAGCACTGTGGCGGGCCCCTGACACATGGAAGGTCCATGGTAATAGCTAAACTGAATGGACCTGGGACAAGATGGAATGTGGAAGCAAGTAATCTAGTTGAGGTGGAAGAGGTTATGGGAAGCACAGGAGACAGAAACATGGGGTCCTTATGTCTGGGCATCTTTCTTCAACACTGACCCCAGCTTTATTTCATTTTCCCTCTTTCCAAATGGTCTGAACGTTCCCATCTTTTTCCTTTTCAGGTCTCTGTCAGGACCTCTCTGTGTATTTCTCTGTGTGTTCCCACATCTCCCTGCCCGCTCTGCTGCTTTCTCTCCGTATTTCACAGTCCAGATCTGTGTCCAGGTGCAGCTCTCCCTTTGTTTCCACATATGCCCTTCTGCATGGTGCTGCCTCTCTCTGGAGTTCTCGGTCTCTGTGTGTGGCTGTGTCTTTGGGCTGGGTGGGGAATGTGGACTGTGACCTGGGATCATACCTTCCCAGCTGGGAGTCTGCCAAACTCCAAAACAGGTTTGAGCTCCCAGAGTCTTGTTCTCTGAGCCTTCCCAGGTTGGGACAGAGTGTACTCAGGACTGATTGACTGGGGCACCCCCCACCTGGTGCACAACCTTATTTAAGGCCAAGTCTTTGGCCATTAGGGCCTTGTTCGCAGAGGAGGGAGCTGTTTGCTGGTGGGGAGGAGAAAAAGCCTCCCACTCCTTAGCCATGGATTAGAAGCAAAGACAGATCAAAGCTCTTCTGGGGCCTTGAGGCCAACCTGTACTCCTGGTCGACCTCCTCATCTGTGTTATTTCATAGGACTTCTGTGACAAACTACCACCAACTGGGTGGCTCAGACAATAGAATTTCTCTCTTTGGAAGCCAGAAATCTGAAATCAGAGTGTTGGCAGGATCCTGCTCCTTCTGAAAGCCTGAGAGCCTCTTCTAGCTTCTGGCGGCTCCAGAAATTCCTTGGCTTGTGGCTGCCTAACTCCGACCACTGCCTCCAAGTTCACATGGCCTTCTCCCTGTCTCCCTTACTGGTGCCTCTTTTTGGAACATGCCACTGGCTAGGGTCCACCAAGATAACCCAGAATGATCTTATTTCAAGATTTTTAGCTTGCCCCGAAACTGGTTTGGCTCAGTGGATAGAGCATCAGCCTGCGGACTGAAGGGTCCCAGGTTCGATTCTGGTCAAGGGCATGTACCTTGGTTGCGGGCACATCCCCAGTAGGGAGTGTGCAGGAGGCAGCTGATCGATGTTTCTCTCCAATGTTTCTAACTCTCTATCCCTCTCCCTTCCTCTCTGTAATAAATAAATAAATAAATAAAATATATTTTTTTAAAAAGATTTTTATCTTAATTACCTCTGCAAAGACCCCCTTTCCAAATAAGTTCATAATCAGGCTGCTGGGGTTAGGGTATGGACATATCTTTAGAGGGACCACCATTTAGCCCACTATGACATTAGCCATTTTAGAACTGATATTAGCCATTTTTAGCACAAGATGAGAAGAAATGGGTTTGTGTTGGAAATTCTCATGCCTCTGCTCTTATCCCTCTTCATAGTCTTTGTAGGCAATTTCATCCACTTCCATGGTTTCTACACTTCATGAGAGACAAGTATCCTGGGGTTGGACTCTTCCCCACGTCAGATCCATAAGCACTTAATTAACATCCTACATCCTTGGTGATATTATTGAGTTGCTGGATTAAGCTAACCCTACCTGCATTTGGACTTTTCAGCTGCATAAACTAATAAAATATCATTGAGCCACTTTGAGTTTACTATTACTTATGACATAGTCTTACTGGTATAAATTTCCTCCATGGCTTGGCCTCCTCCCCTCCCCCCCTCTCTCTCTCCAGTCTCCTTTTTCATCACTCTCCTTTGCAATCTATGCTCTAATCTTACTGAGCTTCTAGATGTTCCTTGAATGCACTGTGTGCGTGTGTGTGTGTGTGTGTTATTGCCAAACTTTGTTCATGCAGTTTGTCTCTCTCACCTCTACTGTCAACCCTGCTCCACCAAGTTTTACTCATTCTTAGGTATCATTGTTCCTTCCTCCAAGAAGCCTTCCCTGACTCCTAGATGGGGTCACTCCTCGCCTGCATAAAAGCCTATACATCTTTTGTAACGTTTATCTCACTTTATGACGACTCCTTACCATGTCTGCCATGCTAGACTATCAGCATCAATAACAGCAGAGGCCATATTTCATTGGTCATTGTTTCATCTCCATGCCTAGCACAGGATGTGACATATAAGAAGCATTTAATTTTTGTGTGATAACTGATAATTGTTGTTCAAAGCATCCCGAGGGCTTCTCCACCATCCAGTGAGTTGAAAGCAGAGGTTGAGGATAATTAAAGGATAGAGGTTGCAGAAACCGGTTTGGCTTAGTGGATAGAACGTCGGCCTGTGGACTGAAAGGTCCTGGGTTTGATTCCAGTCAAGGGCAAATACCTTGGTTGTGGGCACATCCCCAGTAGGGGGTGTGCAGGAGGCAGCTGATCAATGTCTCTCTCTCATTGATGTTTCTAACTCTATCCTTCTCCCTTACTCTCTGTAAAAAAAATCAATAAAATATATTTTAAAAAAATAAATAGAGGTTGTTGACTGCCTTCTGACCTTCTCCCACTGGTCCTGCCTTCCTTTGGCTTTGGGGATAAAGTTGAGAGTAGAAAGTCTGTTCCAGGTAGACTATGGGGTGTGCCTGACTGCTCTGGGAGAGACATGGTCTCCAGGAAATCAGTTGTCTCTAACTATACTCGTGACATTTCCCTCTTCTTCCTCCCCCATCTGAGCTCACAGTAGGCTCTATAAAGCACCCTCACACACTGGCAGCACACCCAAACACACCCACTACACTGCACCCCAAGGTGCTGTGCTGTTCTCATCAACTGGGCTCAGGGTGGCATTATCTGTCCCCTTCCTCAGTTGAGATCTTAGTGCAAATGGTCCCACATTCTCTTGAGACCAGGCTTCCCACTATACGGTATCACCAGTCTCCTTGGGACCCATTCCAAGGTACAGCCTGATCCAAACTCTCTTTTCCACCAAGCCCATCAAGTTGCTTCTCCCGGATCTAGGACCAGCATTTTTTCTTTCTCAGAATGTTCAGAATGCCAGAGAGCTAGAGGAGACCTCAGATCTCTGACAGTAAGTAACTTGGTTCTTGGCGTGAGACCCAGATTCCTAGGAGTCCAGAATAATAGGCATGGGGTCTAAGGTCTGTCTAAAACCCGAGTTGTTAATATATATATTTTTTCTGATTACAAAGAAATGTATGCAAGCTCAAGCAGAAAACCTAGGAAAGGCAGAAAAGTCCTATTCACCTTCCCCCCGCCCCTTTAATCTCAATGATCCAGTACCTGGCACTGAGTAGGTCTTTAATAAATATCTGTTGAATTATTCTCAATCTCATCACCAGAGATTAAAACCATTGTTTTATCCTTTTAGTCATATATATTATACACAAATGTGATCATCTTGTGCCAGCAGCTGTATAGTCTGCTTTTGTTCTCTCAGCAATACACTATGTACCTTTCTCAATGTTGATAGCTTTTTAACATCATTTTAATGCTTTCCAGTTATTCCTTCAAATGGCTGTACCACATTTTTCCTAGCCAATTTACTACCTTTGGACATTTAGGTTACCAGTTGTTACAATGTTGTGCTGCACACTTTAAAATTTCGCATACATATTGACAAAAAGGCACTGCCAATTGACCCTCCAGAGCTAAAAAGAAAATCTGTTACATACTGTCTTTGACTAGGTATCACCTGCGGCGAATCAACTGCAGGCTTTTACTGTTGGCCATAATTAAGCAATTCAGAACCATTCTGTTAGTTATTGACACCTGCTCACTGGAAGCTAATTGGCTGTAAGTTTTGGAATAAGAAACAAAGTTAATAACTTAAAACCTATAAACTTTTAAAAAGATATATATTTTTTATTGACTTTAGAGAATAAGGGGGAGAGATAGAAACATCAATGAAGAGAAACACTGTTTGGCTGCCTCCTGCACACCCCACACGGGTCGAGCCTGCAACCAGTGCCCTGACCGGGAATCAAACTGTGACCTTCTGGTTCATAGGTTGACATTCAACCCCTGAGCCATGCCGGCCGCGCAAAACCTATAAACTGTCCGGAAGCCAAAATACAACACACTTTTTGACTAGTGAAGAGTCCCTAATTATAAAGAAGCATTGGAAACGATTGAACCCCAGTGTATGGCATGGGCCCAGTGCAGAATATGTACTGCAAACTATTGCGCCTTTCCCAATTCTACTGCTAGAACACAGGCCCTGCCAATGTCTGCGCCCCCAAGTCTGCTGGCTCAAAGTCGAGGTTGCTGCCCCAATTAGATCCACTCAGGCGAGTCCCTCAACCTGCCCCACTCGGCTGTACTCCGACGGACGTCACGTACCTACAGCGCCGCCCTGGCGGTGGGGCGAGGCCCTAGCGGAGATGAGACGCTGCTTGGCAGGCCGCCTCCCATGTTCCGTCCTGTGCGTGGCCTCCCGGCGCCAGGGGGCGCGCTCCTCCAAGCTGTCCCGTTCCTGAGCAGTTGGCATTTGAATTTCCGGCGGGCTGTGGCCGGAAATGCCCACCGATCAGCTAGGCATGGAGAACCCGGGCCCCAGGGCCCGGTGCCCTGTGCAAGAGCAGCGTGCCCGTTGGGAGCGGAAACGCGCCTGCACCGCCCGGGAGCTGCTGGAGACCGAGCGGCGCTACCAGGAGCAGCTGGGGCTGGTGGCCACGGTGGGGGCCAGCATGCCCTCCGGAATGGGGCGGGGAGCCCAGGGTGTGGGAGGGTCTCTGCGAGGTCGGTGATCCCGAGTACGCAGATCCGGCTCTGTCGTCCTGCATTTGGGGGCTGGGCAGACTTCTGCAGATTCTGGCCTCGTCCTGCAGACCATATGCCGGTGTTCTCTCTCCGCAGTACTTCGTGGGGATTCTGAAAGCCAAGGGCACCCTGCGACCACCGGAGCGCCAGGCCCTGTTCGGGCCCTGGGAGCTCATCTACGGCGCCAGCCAGTGAGTGGAAGGGGCGTGGGGGGAGGGGAGGAGGGAGCGCCGTGGCTTCTGGCACCGCACCGAGAGACCCAGGTTCATATTCCGAGTCTGCCAGGGACCTCACCTGTGGTCCTGGCCCAGTGCCCCAGGTCTCCATCTGTAAGATGGGGTAACAGCACTACCCCTGGGCCAGGGTTCAAAGGAGGAAATGCGGCGCTGGAGCAGTTCTTTGGCAGCTCTTTTGTTGTCCTCGCCCGCAGAGAGCTGCTTCCCCACCTGGAAGGAGGGCACTGGGGGCAGGGGCTGGAGGGCTTCTGCCCCCACCTGGAGCTCTACACCCAATTCGCTGCCAACGCAGAGAAGTCCCAGACCACCCTGCAGGTAACTGGAAGGTGACCTCAGGTCCTTTCCTCTCTTGCCTCTTATATTTCCTCTCCCTCTGGAGACCCAAACTTCATACTGTCCCTGCATTTATAGAGCCCTTTGGATGTCCGGTTCTGTGCTAAGTTCCCCTGTAGGGAGACGGGGATTCTCTCAGGAGCACACAGCTTGCTGAGGGCTGGGGATGGGTACACAGGTGAGTGCAATGTAAGGAGAGGCTTCTCTCTCTGCTGCCAACCTTTCCCCCTCATTCCAGGAACAACTAAAGAAAAGCAAACGTTTCCGGAGGTTCGTGAAGCTTCAGGAAGGCCGCCCTGAGTTTGGGGGCCTTCATCTGCAGGACCTGCTCCCTTTACCTCTGCAGAGGCTTCAGCAGTGAGTGAACTCTTCCCTGACTCAGCCAACTTTTCTGAATCTCTCACCTTTGTGGGATTTATGGGGTCTATCCTAATATCCTTCTCCTGGGACAAATTGCTCCCCAAATCCTTTTTTGCAAGAGTAAACGAGAACCCACTGGAGTACCTGGAGTCTGCAGCCTCAGGCCCCCGGCTGGGACTGTGGAACTCTACATTGAAGCGCGGGGGCTTGTAATGGGCCAGTGACACAGTATTTGGAAGAATTTGCTGAGAGGAGAGGCTGGTCCAGTTTAGAATTCCTGAAGCGCCTGCTCCTGACTCTTCAGTGTGGGATGGGAAAGGGTGATGTGGTGTGAGGCCAGGTTTTGAAAGAGGGGATACAAAGCCAGAGCAGGTATTTCCTGGCTTTGCAGTGGAAGTATGTGTAAGGGGTTATGTGGGTGTTGGGCAGAGGGAATTTCCCCCAGCTCTCCGTCCCCTCATAGACTTCAACGGTCTAAATTCTAGGTATGAAAATCTTGTTGTTGCTTTGGCTGAGAACACAAGTCCCAACAGCCCTGACCACCAACAGCTCACACGTATGTTCTTGCTCTGCCAAAACTCAAAGACAGAAGGCTGCCTTTCTTGTATCCCTTTTGGGTTGTGACCTCCAACAATGTCTGGTATGACCCTGTCTTCCTCTGACGTGTTCATGGTGTTCCTGTTGTCCTGCCTGCTCTTCAACAAGTTAGACCCTAACCCTGGTTCCCTAGGGGGGTAGCCTTTCTCCACCACCAGTCCCCAGAGTCAAAGATGTGCTGGGAATGGGGGATGGGGGTGTTATTCCAGGGGCTGCTCGGCTGATCAGTGAGACTGCCCAGAGAGTTCACACCATTGGTCAGAAACAGAAGAATGACCAGCACCTCCGGCGTGTCCAGGCCCTTCTCGGCGGCCGCCGGGCCAAGGGGCTCACCGCAGGTAGGTAGTCTGCGTCCTTCCCCCTTCGCCCTCCACCTGCCCTTTTCTTCCTCACCACCTCTCCCGCTATATTGATTGCCAGCACCTACCCATTTTCCTCAGCCTCCCTTTTCTTTTATGCCCACGGGATCGTGGTCCTGGAGCTGCGTTAGCATAACGGCTCTCTCATCCCCCAGGTCGCTGGTTCCTGCGCCAGGGCTGGCTGCTGGTAGTGCCTCCCCGTGGGGAACCTCGGCCCCGGATGTTCTTCCTGTTCTCTGACGTGCTTGTCATGGCCAAGCCTCGACCCCCGTTGCACCTGCTGCAGAGTGGCACCTTTGTCTGCCGGGCCGTCTACCCCATGGCCCAGTGTGAACTCCAAAGAGTCTTTGGCCACTCGGGGGGCCCTTGTGGTGGACTGCTCAGTGTGAGTAATAAGATGGGAGTCCTAGGTAAGGTAGGAGAGGCCGGACATATACCTCCAATACCTCTGCACCTGTTTTTCTCCTTGGCCTGGACTCTTGTCAGAGGAATTGGGCCAGCTACCTCGAGCGAGGATAACTGGGTCTTTGGGTTCATATCTAGTTCTCACATGAGTCCTGCATGACCCCCTGGGGGGAGCAGCAAAGCCTTCAGCTTTAGCCTGGACCTTGCTGAGCCATGCACTAAGAGGTGGTCTCTCCCCAGCTGTCCTTTCCTCATGAGAAGCTACTGCTAATGTCCACGGACCAGGAGGAGCTGTTGCGCTGGTACCACAATCTGACTCTGGCCATCAGGTAGGCTGTCTCTTTCCTTGGTGAGTGTTGTGACGAGGCCCAGGAGCAGGAGAGGAGCAGTTTTGATCCTGTCTCGTGTTCTCCATCTGCGGGACACCACCCACCACCCCTACCCCATAGCTGATTAGAGTATGACTGGAGTGCTCATGCTAATACCTGAACTGTCTTCTCTCCACAGCAGCCAGAAGAACTAGAAGAATCTTATGAATTCCAGAACCCGGGATCCTTCAGGAATAGGTCAGGGTCAGGAGCACAAAACTAAAAACACAGAACCCTTCACACTTTGAGAAGGATCGTTTTGTGTGTGCCTGGGATTGGGTTATTTGACAGCTCTGAAGAATCAGGAAGCCAAGTCCGACCCATTTGAACCTCCACTGAACCAGCCCCTCCAGCACAGATGAAGGGATTTGGGGCTGATAAGCTTGGTGCTATGTCTGCGGCCAGTCATTTGTCAAGGCTATGGCTTGGCAAATGTGGCTGTTTTTATAGTTTTATTTTCCTCCTGGATTTAAGTAAAGTTTTTTTTTGTTTCTTTGGAAAGGCCTGTTTCAGCTCTGTGTATGAGAAAAGGGACGTTTGTGCCCGGAGGCTGGCAATGACAGGCCTGGGGAGTACAAGGAAAAGAACTGGAGCTCCCTCTATCTTCTCAGCTCTCGCCCTGGGAGGCAGCGTCTTTTTTGTCCTAATAAGGGAAGCTTTTCAAGAAGGGCCAGTTGTTCCTAGGCACCTAGTATGGGTGTGTGTGTGTGTGTGTGTGACCAGCTGGAATGAAAAAAGCAAACTGGAGCATCCAATCACAAGAACAGACTTTGTTTTACTAAACCTTCAGCTGTCGTCCCTCCTTCCCAGAGGGGGCTGGGACTGGGGCCCTTTGCTGCAGTCTTGCTGCACCTTCTCCTTAGCCCCTGCTCCACTCCCCAAGGAGCAGCTATGTTCCTTGTCTCTGTGCTCCAGGTTAGGGGCTCTTCCCCCGCCTGCATGTCACCAGCCTCCTCGTCTTCCTCCTCCATCCATGAGTCCTCAGGAAAGGGCATGCTAGCCTCTGGGGAGGGCAAGATCAGGTATGTTCCCGTGTCAGATCCTGTGTCTCTGTCCCGCCGGCCTCTCACCCCCAGCCCGTTACCTGGCTCTGGAACCTCCACACCCTGGCTGGGCTTGTTCTTTTGTAGCAGCCGGTGGATGGTGTGTAACTTCAGGTTCAGAAGCTCCTGCTGTGCTCCAGCCAGAGTCGTCACACTGTGGACAGGTCCCCTCAGAGGCTGCCCCATCTCTGTCCCCACTTCTCACCTGCCACACATTGCTCTCCTTACCGCTCAAAAAGGGGGTCCAGCTGGGCCATCAGATTGTTCAGGTGTTGCTCCGTCTGGGCCAGCTGCTGTGTCAACTGGGCCAGCTGTTGCTCTGGGGGTAAGGGAGGGGAGGAGAGCAATGGTTACTCGCCTTCTGCTGTCCCCTAACTCCCTACCAAGCACGACTTCTGCAAAACCCACCTGACTGCAATGCCTCCTTCTTGCCTGCCTCTTCTTGGAGAACAGGAGCCTCATTTTTCTCCTGCTGCAGAAGAAGGAAATGGGGATACTGCAACCAGGCTCCCCACCCCTTGTCTCCAAAGCCAGTACGAGGAGAATGGGAATCTGAGGTAGAGGAAACTATTGGATTTTTACCTCAGAGAATCACAATCCCATCTAGTCCAGCTCCTCACCCAGGACATGAAGCAGCCTGTCAGAACGCCCTCACAAGGTCATTCAGTCTATTCTAACACCTCCAGCAAAAGAGCAGCTCCCTCCAGGTTGATAAAAGTTCTGGTTGTTGGTGTATATACAAAGCCAAAAATTGTCCTTCATGTATCTACTTTTCACTGTGCTGATAAGAGCCTCCCAAAATCGTGTCTTTTCAGCATGATAGCCCCTTGGGTATTTGAAAACAATTTGACACGACTTTTCTTTGGTTGCTTTACTGAATTTGAACTCTTAAATCAGTGCCCCAAAGAGAATAAAGTTCTCCAGGAATGTTCTGATCATAAGATAACACACAGTACTGATTTAGGAAATGGGTTGTCACACCACGCAAATGAACTTCATTGGCCAAGCAATAAACTGTTGCCGTGCTGTTTCTTTTAGACTATATTTGGGTCCAAGAATAGAATTTATCTATCCTTGTTAAATTTCATCATTGAATTCAGTCCTTTCTCCTAGCTTGTCAAGCCTATTTGGAATCATTATCAGCTGTCCCTGATAAGAGTTTTACATCATCTCCAAATTGCTCTGGAGCCCTCTATTTCCCGGTGCCATTGAGTGATAGGGCCTGAATATACAGCCCGGGGAGGTACTACTTTCAACAATTTCGATCCACTAAAATGTACCGTCAATTCATATTTCGGGGCCTCCTTCCCAAGAACACGAGCCGGTTTGGTCCCTTGAACTCAAAAACCTCTGCTGCCACGGTTGGAGTCTCACCAGGAGCTCCACACGAGCGAGCTTCAGCTCCCCGCTCCACTGGTTCCCGGCTCTGACCTTGAGCAAGTAAGTGCCTTAATCTCTTCATCGGTTTGATGGGAAGACTACAGGTGATATTTACAATTCACCATGTGCCCTTCCCATCCGTTACCTGGCTGGATGCTCAAAATGTTGGAAAGCCAAGGAACTAGTGGCCATTTCATAGAATGACCGGGAGATGTCTCTTGTTGTTGATACCATACCGTCCCCATGCATGGGAGATTCAGGCCCGGGGCATCCCCGCCACCGGCCTTCCCGCACCTGCAGACACTTATAGAGCACAAAAGCCACGACGGCTGCGGTGTACAGCGCCCCCAAAGGCCACGCCCGGGCCCGCTCCTGCTGGTCGTGGGGCGGCGGCGGCCGCCGGGGTTCGGTGGCCTTAGGGCTGAGCAGGGTGCGGTCCCCTGCGGAGGAGGGCAGAGGAGGGTCAAGAGGGCTGGGACTCCAGGGCAATCCCAGCCTCCCCCCAGCAGCCCTCGCTGGTACCTGGGTGTGCCCGGAGGTCGGGGCTGGAGCGGTCTCCGAGGACCCCGGGCAGCGCAGATACAAGCAGTAGCCCCAGAACACCCGCGGGCGAGACCGCGCTCGCCATTGCAGGCCCCCAGACTAAGGCCCCGGCGGCGCTGGGCAGCGGAGCGCCCCAGTGCTCATGGGTAGGCGCGCCGGTCTCGCTGGGGCCGCCCGCCCCCAGAAGACCACGCCCCACACGCTGTGGGGCGTGGCCACGCGTTATTTGCATAGGACCATTGGCCAAATTCTCCTAAATGAGTTCATTTCTTATCTATGCTAATCTATATTAGCCAGAATACCTCCAGAAGTATTAGAAGATGATCCCCAAAAGTGATTTTTATTTCTTAAAAAATCACCAATCTTATCGCCCTACCTGAAAGGTAGATTTCTTGATGGACGTATAAAACCTCAGGGTAGGATGGGATATTTTCGTAGATCGCGCTGAAGGCCTGTTGCCTAGGCTACAGACGGAGGACTCGGTTCCTCACTTGCGCCTAGGGGAAAGTCCCCGGACCGCGGGCAGAGAGTGCCACGTGCGCGCGCACGTAGACCTACCCCGCTCCTCGTTGTCAATCCGCCAAGAAGCGAATCGCTGAGCGGGCGTGTGGCGGGGACGGTGTCCGTCATCTCCTCTAGTTACGCAGGCGGTGCGTCCACGCGCACTAACCACACGGGGCTCATTCTCAGCGCGGCTGCATTTTACAACTCTCTCTTGAGTAGAGCCTGTCTGCAGCAGCAGCTAACATCCACGTTCAAATGTCAGCTCAAAATGTTTCAATGCGGAATCACTAGTTTATTCATGAGCCGCTATCGGACCACTATCACTGTCAATTTTATCACAATAAAGCCGAAAAAATCCATTTTCATTTATTAAAATCAACTCATTAAAAACGTCATCTCTTTTTCGTTACCATTTTATTCCTATAGCCTAGCACAGCACAGGGCTCTAGCAAGCACTCCTTTTTGAAAAAAGTTATATTCATTGGGGTGACCTTGTTTAATAAACTTGAGTGTTTACCTGGCGCAGGGGCCGTGCTCATCTCTGTATCTTTCCAATTTTAGTGTATGTGCTGCCAAAGCGAGCACTCAATGAATCCTCTTTGAAGGAAATTAATGTTTTCAAACCTTCAACTGTTAAATAACTAAGGTCCTTTTAAAAATGAGGAAGCTCAGGTTCGTGAAGGTTAAGTGTTGTTGATCAGGTGAGAGACTAGGCGATTCCAACCATTTTCTGCTGTCTGTCTGCATGTCATCTGTCTCACACCACCCCACCTCCAGGCCTTCCCACTTCTTGCGCACCCCGACTTCTCCAGGCAGAGACTTAGGTAGCCTCCCACTGTTCCACACCATCTTTCATAACTGAGATATACAGGGCCATCTTCCGATCAGACCAACAGCTCTTTGAAGAGGAAAGAAACCATTTCTCACATTTGTATCTCAGAGCTTGGCACATAAGTGATGGGTACTGGTACATGTGTATGGAATGAATGACGTACACATGTGTTAAGTAAATGAATAAAATGTGGTAGATCTCCCTGTCTTTCCAGAAAGGAAGGGGGCCCTGCAGGGAAAGACCGGAACCCAGGGGAGTTACCGCCGTCCAGTTGACCACTATGAGGCAGCCTGGCTGTCAGAACAGTGTACTCTAAACCAGTTGGTACAGTCAAAGTAAATAAATGGCCCCCAACTGATCGTTGCCTTCCGAGAATTTGGGCCCACTATTGCCAGGTTTTCTGATTTCTACACCTCCCCACCCCAATTCAATAAATTGGGATTTTTAAAAATTTAATAATGTTAATAAGGAATATTTGGCATATTTGACACCTGTGTGGGTCATGTTTTTAAAATTCTCTTCTATAGGACAAAATTATTTTCATTAATAATCAGGAAATGGCCGAAACCGGTTTGGCTCAGTGGATAGAGCGTTGGCCTGTGGACTGAAGGGTCCCAGGTTCGATTCCGGTCAAGGGCATGTATCTTAGTTGCGGGCACATCTCCAGTAGGGGGCGTGCAGGAGGCAGCTGATGGATATCTCTTCTCAATGATGTTTCTAACTCTATCCCTCTCCCTTCTTCTCTGTAAAAAATCAATGTTTAAAATAAATAATCAGGAAATGAAACAAATAATAAGGACCATAAAATAAACTAACAATAAGGGTCAGAAATTCAGACTGAATTATTTGTATAACTGAATGTCTGATATAATCATGACAGTATAAAACTATACATAGTGCCCAACCAGTATGACTCAGTGGTTGAGCATCAACCTATGAACCAGGAGGTCACAGTTGTTTTTAAAAAAATATATTTTATTGATTTTTTACAGAGAAGAAGGGAAAGGGATAGAGTTAGAAACATCGATGAGAGAGAGACATCAATTAGCTGCCTCCTGCACATCCCCTGTTGGGGATGTGCCCGAAACCAAGGTACATGCCCTTGACCGGAATTGAATCTGGGACCCCTCCTCAGGCTAATGCTCTATCCACTGAGCCAAACCAGTCAGGCAGGAGGTCACAATTTTATTTCTGGTCAGGACATATGCCCAGGTTGTGGGCTGGATTGCCAAGAGGGGATGTGCAGGAGGCAGCCTTTAATGTCCTGCTCTCACATCCATGTTTATTTCTCTCTCTCTGCCTTCCTCCCTCTCTAAAAATCAATTTAAACAAATTTCTAAGTTTCTTCATATTAAGCAACAAACATGCAAACAGGGAAAGAGTAATCATAAGGATGTTTGGCAAAGTTTAACAAATTCCATTTCACAATAAATCCCAGAAATTTTCAATATAAATAAAAACTCTGGGAGGTCACCTGGAATGACATAAAGTAATTCAAGTTCAATTTCTTTGACTTTACAATCATTGTGTTACTTATTGTTTATTATAAATCCATGGACTGAATATGGGAATATGTATTATCAAAGGAGTTGGAGACAGAGATTATGCTCAAAGAACTTGAACAATTCCGAACTGTTAAGAACTAATTCTAGATGTATTTATTTATTTTAAAATATATTTTATTGATTTTTTTTGCAGACAGAAAGGGAGAGGGATAGAGAGTCCTTGACCGGAATGGAACCTGGGACCTTTCAATCTGCAGGCCGACACTCTATCCACTGAGCCAAACCGGTTTCAGCCTAACTCTAGATTTACGCACACTTAGATGAAATTGCTTATGTCAGGGGCCAACTGGGAGTTCTCTAGGCTCTTTGGCCTCTTGAATGTGGCTCGCCTGGGTGAGTCTATTTTGAAGTGGCGTTAGAAGAAGTTTTAAGTCTAAAAAATTGGCTCTCAAAAGAAATTTCCATCATTGTACTGTTGATATTCGGCTCTGTTGACTAATGAGTTTGCAGACCACTGCTCTAGATGAACTTCCATGTCCATTACAATGTTTTCTAAAGGATAGGTAATACAAGTGTGCTAATTTGAAGCTTGTATATGATGAAAGTTCATCAGTAACCGCAACAATGTAGAACTTGGATCTATAAATGTTTTTTCAGAGGGGAGTACTTTATTACTGACATTTTTTAGAACTGCTGGAAGATGGTGGTAATAAAATGGAGACCAACTTTTAGTGGGTTTGTCTTAAAGCTCTCTGCAGATGATAACCCTCTTATTGCCTGCAGCTGGAGGATCAGACCTCTCATGCCATTCCCCTCCTTGGCACACTACTGCAATCTTTAAAAGTTAAAAACAAAACAAAAACATTGTATGGGACAGACAAAACTAGCTCCTGGTCTGAAGTTTAAATTTGGAACTTAAACTCCTTCTTCCCACATCAATAGCCTCCCACTGACTCGCTGTCTCTGGGCAGGGCAGGTACTCTACTCCCTGCAGTGAACATGGGCAAAGATAGCGCTCAATATCCAGGATAGTACAAGGGCAGAGGTTTCTTTAATTCCACTAACTTTTGAGATTGATAGTTCTTTGTTTTTTTATATAAATTTTAAAAAATATATTTTATTGATTTTTCATAGAGAGGAAGGGAAAGGGATAGAAAGCCAGAAACAGGGATGAGAGACATCAACCAGCCACCTCCTGCATGCCCCCCACTGGGGATGTGCCTGCAACCAATGTACATGCCCTTGTCCGGAATCGAACCTGGGACCAACCTTTCAGTCCCCAGGCTGACGTTCTAGCCACTGAGCCAAACCGGTTTCAGTGAGATTTATAGTTCTTAAGGTCAATTTGGATGAAGTGGGTCGAGAGGGAGGAAACTAGCTTTTTTTTGTGCCCAAACTATTAAAGCAGAACTAGAGGCCCACGGCACGAAATTCGTGCATGGGTGATTCCTAAGCCTGGCTGGCGATCAAAGCACGTGCATCTGGCAAGAAAGGGCAGGTCCCAGCTAACCTCTGGGCCTTCGGGCCCTCTCAGGCCCCCCTCTGCCTGAGTCACAGCGCCCGAGTCCCCACGCAGAGATGCAGTGAGCGTGGCCAGACGTCATGGGCCGCAGTGCAGCAGGGGCCTCTGGGCCGTCCAGCGGTGACACATGGAAACTAGGTGGACAGCACACTCTGCCGGCTGGCCTTCCAGACCGGCTCCTGTGCGAGCCCACGGGGAGCCTGACTGGCCCCTGCGGTCCTGGGGACTGCGGCCTGGCTCACCCAGGAGAGACCGTGTGGGTGTGGGGTGGGCTCCTCATGGGCGCCGGGCACCTGAGTGGGAGCGCCAGGCCTGGCGCCCGGGGGAGGGAGGGTAACAGGGGGAGTGAGAGCAAGCTTGGTGGACACTCTGCATTCTCACCACACCTCCTCCGTCCCCATCACCCCTCCCCCAGGTAGCCAGCTGGCAAGAGGTTACAGCAGGTCACTGAGGCCCACCATGTTCCACACTACCCCCTGGCAGTCAGTGCATGTCATAGCGAGCAGTCAAACTCATGGTTGAATGACTGTTTGAGGGGGCAATTTGCATATTATAAAAGACTAATATGCAAATTGTCCCCTCAGGAGTTTAACCAACCAGGAGTTCAACTGCTCACTATGACATGTGCTGACCACCAGGGGGTGGCATGAAACGAAGGCAGTTGGCAACCAGGGAAGGAAGGCTTCGGCCGGCAGCCGGAAGGTCCCGATTGGTCCTGATCACCAGCCAGCCTAGGGATCCTACCTGTGCACAAATTTCATGCACTGGGCCCCTCGTATAGGATAACAACAATGACAATGGTCATCCTAAAACGCTCACCTTGGATCAGCCTTAAGGTGTGGTGAGAGGGTACATACCAAGAGACCTCCCAATCCTATTCCACGTTATAGCGTGTTTATCCAGGAGCACATTCTCCTCCTGAGACTCAGAACTGGAGAGAAAAGTCAGGTACCCTGTGGCATAAGGAGATCTCTGTTATAAAGCCTGCCTGCCTTGTCTCGTGGGTCCTGCCTCGTGCCACTTCTGTCCCCCTTGGGAGTCTTCATGGCTACACAGCGGCAAAGCCCCCTTCTCTGGCCAAAGCGGGTACCAGGCCCAGGGGGAGGGGGACATGAGGTGGAGAGTTGCGGAAGTTCAGGAGTTGCTGGGTGGCGCAGGTGCAGGCACTGGGCGGTGTCAGTTCTTTCACTCATCCCTCCCCACCCCCTTCCTCCCCGGAAACCAGCGACTTTGCCACCACCAGTATTGGGGATGATGAGCTGTGGGGGCCAGGCCCAGGGAAGGGTGGGAGTAAGGGGGGCTGCTGCAGCTGTCAGGCCATAAGCCAGGCTTACGCCTCTGCTCAGGGCGCGATCGATGCCTGCAGACGTGGCTCCCACATCAATAGTCATGAGCAGCGGTGCAAACTGCACGGAGCAGCTGGGGCCTGGTAAGCTGGGCGGGGCAGGGGCAGGGGCAGGGGGAGGGGTCACAGGGCCCCATGTCCCATCTGCTGGGATCTGGAGGGTTGGGCTGGGCAGTAACACCCACCCCTCTATTCTCACATCCACAGGAATTCCCGCCTTCACCAAGGCCTGGGGATTGTGGGCCCTCTTAGGGGCTGTGACGCTGCTGCTTCTCATCTCGCTGGCTGCACACTTGTCCCGATACAGTAGTGGCTGGAGAAGGAACCATCCAGGAAAGGGACAGTGAGTCAGGGGGCGGGAGGGAGGGAGAACAGAAATGGGATCACTGATCATTTCTCCCTAACAAGAGGTCCCCATTTACCCCCTAAACTTTGTGTTGCAGTTCTGGAGGGACTGTGGAGGAGGTCCCCCTGTATGGGAACCTGCATTATTTAAAGACAGGTAGGAAACTGGCAGAGGGGAGAGGCACAGAGAACAGGTCCTGGGTGGATGGATGCAGGTCGGCAGGCGGAGGAGGAACAAGCAGTGACCAGATTTCTGTTACCTGTCCCAGGTCGACTGTCTCAAGAACCAGGCCCAGACCAGCAGGATCCAACACTTGGAGGCCCCACCAGGGTGAGTCAGTTGTTGCTGAGGAAGAGGGAGGGGAGGAAGGAAGGAGTGGGGGGCGCCTTTTCAAGGGTCCAGTGAACTTCTAACAGCCTTGCATCTCCAGGCTGCAGAGGAGGTGATGTGCTACACCAGCCTGCAGCTGCGGCCTCCTCAGGGCCGGACCGCGAGCCCGGGAACCCCCATCAAATACTCAGAGGTGGTGCTGGACTCGGAGCCGAAGCCCCAGGCCTCGGGCCCAGAGCCCGAGCTCTATGCCTCCGTGTGTGCCCAGACCCGCAGGGCCCGGGCTTCCTTCCCCGACCAGGCCTACGCCAACAGCCAGACTGCCCCCAGCTGAGCGCCACCGCCTGGCATCCCCCCAGCTTCCTCTGTTGCAGGGGTTACTGCTACCCTGTTCGGGTCCTGACTATTTCACAGCAAACCCCCAAAGACAGTCAGCCATGACCCGGTCACAGGAGGTGATGTTCCCCACCCACCCCTCCTATCTGACTGAGGGAGGCATCTCAGGGGAAAAGTAGGCTCCTCGTTTCCTGAGGACGGAGAAAGCAGAGGCAGTGGCCCCCCCTGCTCGCTTCCTCCTCCTTCCGGAGTTTTACCAGGTCCTCCCCACTATTGCTCTCATCTAGTGGATCCCTGACACCTCAGTGTCTCCTCAGAGACAGGAAGTGGCGGTGGGGGGGGGGGGGGGAGCCCAAGAGGACCTGGGGGGGTATACCCCCGGGGGGGGCCCCGGGGGGGGGTTGGGGGGGGGGCGGGGGGTGGGATCCTGGAATCTAGCAACCTGAAGAACCCAAGCTCTGGTCTGAGAACCCTTGCAGGAGAATACCAGTCTCCATCCTGCTGCCTCTGTTGTGTCCGCAAGTTTTTAAATAAAATTTCTCAAAAAAGTGTTTAGATTTTATTACGTGGGCCACAGACCTGCAATAGACCCCACATGGTGGGAGTGGGAGCTTTGCTGTCTGCACAGAGCACTTCCCCGGGGAGCCTGGTTGGGGAAGAGGGCCCAAGAGGGGCGGCCTCATCAACACGGCAGGGGTGGGTGCCAGGGGTGGAGGCAGGGGTGGGTGCCAGGGGTGGGTGCCAGGGCTGGAGGCCGGAGCTGCTAGACTGTCCCCAGAATTTACACTGAGGACCGCCCCAACTCCCCTCACCTGGCGCCTGCAAGCTCAGCAGCCCCTGCCCGGCTCTCCCATGGGCTCTGTAACTGTGCTGCACCCACACCTGTGGGCTGGACCATCTCCTCCCAGGGCCTCTGTAGAGGCAGGTCCGACAGACGTGAGGTTTGAGGGGCAGAAGAAAGGGGAACCTGAGGCTTTTACCAAACTTCTCTCCTTCCTAGCGTCCCAGAGAAGGCAGAGTAGGGCACCGTGCGCCAGAGGCCGGCCAGGGTGGTGCCAATAAGAAGGGGGCCTCCTCTGCGCGCGCGCGCACACACACACACACACACACACACACACACACACACAGAGTAACCAGTGCCGTGGGGTTCCGGGACCTGAGCGCCCCACTTGCGCCTCCGCAGAAGCAGCCGGGGCCGCGGTTCAGGCAGCTGGATCTGTGTGGGAGGGAAGGTGGCTTAGGGGCGGGTACCGGATGCGGGAACCGCCCGCAGCGGAATGTGGGGTTCTGAAGGCTGCCGTGCGGAAGACGCTCAACGTGTGGGCGGCCTGGGGGTGGAGGGCTGCACCCCTGGGACTCGCCGGCCATCTCAGCCGAGAACTCAAACGACCCCCCAACCCAGACCGGCTCTCCCTCCGGGCTCCGCGGCCTCCCGCCGGTGCAGGACCGAGCTCCGAGCGCCCCCGCGCGGCGGGACGCGGGCTCGCCACCACCTCTGCGCAGGCGCGGGGCCGCCGGGTCCGCGGCATGCTGGGAGATGAAGTCTCCAGACTCGGCTCCCCACCCCGGGTCCCTCCCGGAATTTATAGGCTCCGTCGCTCCCGCTCCCGGAGCATCGGGCGCCTCCCGCGTTCGCAGAACGTAGCGGGCTCACTCCGTGTGGAGCTGGGTATGACGTGAGCGCTTTTCTTCCAGGCTCCGAAGCCTGGGTGGGTCCTCTGCTTCCTCGCTCCCCTCCAGCGCTTTGGTTTTCCTTACCTTCTTATCCCGTCTGTCCCTGAAGGCTCATGCCCTCGCCTCGGATCTCGACGGAACGCCAGGTCTGCGGCAGCTTCCTGATCTAGGAGATAAAGAAGGTTAATGTGGGGCAGCCGATGCACCTCAAACGCCCTCTGAGGGCCCCCCGGCCACATCTCTCCAGCTGGTTGCGTGCCTCACTTTAACAAATAGCTGGGAGTCCGCTCCCCTTCCGAAGCTCCAGCTGCTTCCCTCCGTGGCCTCCCTGCCTCGCTGGCGTTTGTGTGCAGCCAGGACGAGCGCCCTGTCCCAAGCAGCATCCCAGAGCAGGTCCGGGGAAGCCACAAGGGCTGAGATCTCCGCGGGGAGGAGAGGGATAAGTCCAAGACGCAAAGATGAAGGAAGGGTCTTTGGGATTGTCAAAGGTTCAATGATAAGAAGTTCTTAACAACTTACTTACAGGTGGGGAGGAGCCTCAGGAGCCACCCCCAGCCATCCAACCAAGGCCCTCCATCTTTGGCGTTGCGTTGCACTGCACGGTCAAAATGAGTCTAAACTTTCAGCTTGGTTTTTGGCTGCAAGGAAGGTAACAGAGCTGGGACATGGAGAGAGACCAAGTCTTAATGACTTCATTTGAAACCTTGGATCCAGCCATGCCCAGAGCAGGATCTGCTTTCTGAACTTCTTGGTTATGTAAGCAAGCTAATAAATTCCCTTTTTTGCTTAGTCAGTCAGTCTAAGTTAGACTTCCTATCTCTTGCAACTCTTGAGTTCTGATCTCCTAATAATGCTTACGTTTTTACTAAATAAGTCTTTTGGTGATTATCACTTTGTCAGTAATACTTACGCTACTTAGAGTGAGGGGATTCTGCGCAGGTAGCAAACCTATGAAGACCTCCTTCTACACACTCCCTCTCATAACACTCAGCTATAGCTGAAGAACTTTTTTATTTTTGTATTTTATTAATTCTTTTTAAAAAATACATTTTATTGGTTTTTTACAGAGAGGAAGGGAGAGGGATAGAGAGTTAGAAACATCGGTGAGAGAGAGACATCGATCAGCTGCCTCCTGCACGCCCCACACTGGAGGTGTGCTGCAATCAAAGTACATGCCCTTGACCGGATTTGAACCTGGGACCTTTCAGTCCGCAGGCCGATGCTCCATCCACTGAGCCAAACTGGCCTCGGCTATTTTATTACTTCTTCCCTGAGAATATTTTCCATTGATTTTTAGAGAGAGTGGAAGTGCGGGAGAGAGATAGAGAGCAACATTGATGTGAGAGAGACACGCAGATTGGTTGCCTCCCACAGGAGCCCTGAGCAGGGCCTGCAATCGAGGCATGTGCCCTTGACCGAAATCAAACCCGCGACCTTTCAGTCCACAGGCCGATGCTCTATCCACTGAGCCAAACAGTCTAGGGCTCTATTTATTTTTTATTTTTTTAGAGACAGTGGCAGGGAGCGGGAGAGGCTGAAAGAAAGAACACTGGTGTGAGACACATCAATTGGTTACCTCCTGCGTGTGCCCCAATCGGGCCAGGATCCAGCCTGCAACCGAGGTACATATCCTTGACTGGGAATCACACCTGGGACCCTTCAGTCCAGGGGCTAATGCTCTAACTAACCACTGAGTAAAACTGGCCAGGGCTAGGTGAGGGACTTTAAGCGGGCTCTACTGAGCTCTTGGCAGAGAACATTAGGACACATTTCTGGAGAAGAGCCTCAGAGACAAGAGCAATGCAGCAAGTCCCAGAAACAGTCTGCTTTCCAGGAACAATCAATGGCTTTGCTGAGCCTCTCCTACTTAAAAAAAAAAAAAAAAAGACACACCAGTGGAAGATTGAATTTCTCAGCCCTTGTAGCTGGGAAAGGCAAACCAGAGGGACCTGCTGGAGGAAGCAGGTGAATCTGACTGAAAAATGTGTAAAGTTCAAACAAACAAACAAAGATTTCCCTGAACTAGGAAATCAGAACCCAGAATTTCCATAGATAAACCAAAGGAGAGGATGTACTGCTAAAACCTGAAAGCAGGTCTAAAGAATTAAAGATGAAGTATCTCAAAAATATGGAGATGCAAATCATGTGGTTAAAGATGGGAGATTGGAACAGACCCAGGAGCCTTAACTTCTATGAGTTCCTGCAGAATAAGGAACAGGAGAGGAGAGGTCATCATTAAATATAGATTCAATTTCCCTGAGCTAAACAAAGACTTAAGTTCCAGACTGGACTGATAGGAAAAGACACAAACATAGCCATATGAAGGTTAAAGTTCATAAGCTCATAAGGATATGGGAAAGCTTAGCACATTTTCAGGCAAAAAAATAAGAAGTTCTTTCTTCTTACCTGCTACCCTGGAAGTTAAAAGACCAAAATAATGAATGTGAATCAATGAAAGAAAAGGCCTGTAACTCAGACCCAGCCAAAGAAGATAGATAGGTTTTATCAGCGCAGACGTCTTTTTTTTTTTTTTAAATTATTTCTTCCCACTTATCATGCCATGAATTCAGAGAACGGGTTCCAGCAGCTCAGGCTCCTTTCCATGGGTGCTTCTCTGGGTGGAGCAGGTTGATGCTTCAGTTGAACCCAGGTACCTCTCTCTTTGGCTTCCTTCTTTTTCTGATCATTTTCCTTCACACGTTTAGGAGTCCATCTGGTCTCTTAGATGCTCAATAGGCTCAATACGTACATTCATTCTCTTGGCAAGAATCTTGCCCCTTAACTTGCTCCTTCACAATCATGCCCACTGCATGCTGGGTGACAGACTCTTCCAGTTTTGCCATGGTGACATTTGTGGGCCTTCCTTTTTGAGCAGTGCCCATTCCCTTGATGTCCACAATATCACCTTTCTTGTAGATTCGCATGTATGTGGCCCAAGGAATAACTCCTTGCTTTCTACAAGGCCTAGAGAACATAGAGCGGGTGCCTCTCCTCTTTCCCTTTGTGTTAGTCATTTTGGCGAGTTACTGGAAGATGGCGGTTCCGGCCGAAAGGAAGCGAGAGATAGATATTAAAGATTTGCAAAAGTCACCAAGTATTTCATCTAAGAAATACTTATCATTGTTATTATTATTATTTTTAATCCTCACCTGAGGATATTATTCCATTAATTTTTTTTAGAGAGAGTGGAAAAGACAGGGAAAGACAGAGAGAAATATCGACATGAGAGAAACACATTGATTGGTTGCCTCCTGCATGCGCTGACCAGGGCCCGCAACCCAGGTACAGTACCTGCCCTTGACCTGAATTGAACCTGGAAACCCAGAACCATTCATTTGCAGGCCTATGCTCTAGTCACTGAGCCAAACCAGTTAGGGCTTTCCATTGATTTTTAGAGAGAGTAAAAGGAAGAGGAAAAGACAGAGAGAGAAACATTGATGTGAGAGTGACAAACGGGCCAGGCTGAGAAACATTTTTAAGACATTAATGAGTCCTGATCGGTTTGGTTCAGTGGTTAGAGCGTGCGGACTCGAGGGTCCCAGGTTCAATTCCAGTCAAGGGCATGTACCTAGGTTGCAGGCACATCCCAGTAGGGAGTGTGCAGGAGGCAGCTGATCTATGTTTCTCTTTCATTGATGTTTCTAACTCTCTATCCCTCTCTGTAAAAAATCAATATATATATATATATGTATATATATATATATATATACATAAATGAGCCCTGTCCAGGTGGCCCAGTTGATTGGAGCATTGTCCTGTACACCATAAGGCTGTGGGTTTGATTCCCAGTCATGTCATATATTTGGATTGCAGGTTCAATCCCTGATCAGGATGCATAGGGGAGGCAACCAATCAATGTTTCTCTCTCTCTCTCTCTCTCTCTCTCTCTCTCTATCTATCTATCTATCTTTTTCTCTCTCTCAAATCAATAAAAAACTTCTGTTCTCAAGTAAGGATATAAAAAAAGACTAATGAAGCAACAAATGAATCAGAACAGAGACTTGAACATAGGGGAAGATGAAGAGGAAAGAAAGCAGTGAGGAGCAATGAACCATGAACTATAATTTCTATCTATAGCCCTATATATTTATAACATGTAATGTAAATGCTAAATAAGGACTCTTGGAACAGATGGGATCCACTGTCAGGGAAATTCTAATAAGTATTAAATTATCTCAATGAAACTCTGGAATCAGCTGGTGAGTAGAAGGGGAAGGTAAGTGTTCCAGGACCTAAGGTAGGGAGGATGAGTGAAGAGGGGGAAGGATAGTGAAAGTAATTTAAGGCCATATACATGAGGGTGGAGAGGAAGTAGAAGGTAAACAGAGCATGATGGAAATAGTTGTTGTTCTGTGAAACAGTACAGTTCACCTACTAGAAGAGTCATGTGTCTAAGAGAACAGGGCAAAGGATGGTGACTATTAATAGAAGGACAAACTACAAATTCACAAGGGGGGACATGGGATGAATAGCTATTCTTTCAATCCCGCAGAAGAAAGGAGAGTTCGCAACAATGTTTAAAAATTTAAACCAACTAAGATGGAAATAACAAATGTATCACTCCTTACAATAAATATATGTGGGCTGATTCTTCCATTGTCAGATTTTGCTTTAAATCAAATTCTGGTCCATATTACTTAAAAGAAAAATACTTAAAAAGTGATAAAGAAAGACACAAAATAAGAGTGTGATAAAGATATACCAGGCAGAAAACAGTGCTAATACTGATATCCAACCAGGGCCAAAGTGGCAGGTGAAAAGTGGTGTGAGGGATTGCCTGCAAAGAAGTAGGCAGGAACCTCAGGGGTGACGGCCACTTTTTGTGTCTTGATTGTGGTGGTGGGTACATGATTGAATATCTTTGTCAAACTTGTGGGATTGTACACTTAAAATTGATCAAATGTATCGGTTGTAAGCTGGTTTTAAAAAATAACAAAATTATCATGTTCACAAAATTTAAATGCTGAATGAAAAAGCAGTGTAATACCAGGAACCTTCTCGATTACTCTGTATTATATATCCCTGAAATGCCATAAAGACAGCAAGCTTAAAAAAGAAAAAGAAAAATAGAGGTAGTACTTATTTCCAATAAATTAAAAAAACACACAAAAAAAGAAACAAAAAAAATAATCAGGATATAATAAAAACTGAAATGAATGAAATGGAACACAAATGAAAGTATTAAAGAGCATAAATTAAAAAATGTTCTTGCCCAGCCAGTGTGATTCAGTGATTGAGCATCAACCCATCATATACCAGGAGATCACTGGTTTGATTCCTGGCCAGGGCATATGCCCAGTTTCAACTTCAATCCCCAGTAGGTCTGAAAGAGGCAGCCAATCAATGTTTCTTTCCTCCCTCTCCTTTCCTCTTTCTCAAAAATCAATGAAAACATATTTTTTAAAAAATGTTCTTAAATAGGCTAATAAAATTAACTTCTTACAAGCCCAAGTAGGGAGAAAAAGAGAGTAAAAACAGATAAGTTATAAGAACAAAAACATCATTACAGATATGGGAGAGAGAAAATGATAAAGAAGTTAAACCTAAAATTTCTCATCATTTTAAACCTAAAATTTCAACAAATTTGAAAATTTACAGAAAATGGATACATTTCAGGAAAAATATAAATTACCAAAGTTGATCTGAGAGAAATAAAAAAGCTTTAAGAGTTCAATCTATCCTAGAAAAGACTGGAAGATTATTAAAGATCTACTTTTTTAAAAAAATATATTTTACTGATTTTTTACAAAGAGGAAGGGAGAGGGATAGAAAGTCAGAAACATTGATGAGAGAGAGACATCGATCAGCCGCCTCCTGCACGCCCCCCAAGAGGGATGTGCCCGAAACCAAGTATATGCCCCCGACTGGAATCGAACCTGGGACCCTTCAGTCTGCAGACCGATGTTCTATCCACTGAGCCAAACCAGTTTCAGCAAAGATCTACTTTTTTAAAGACTGCATTTAAATAGCACCACAACTGAGTTTTATCTAACCTTAAATAATATTTTTTATGCCTGTTAAACTAGTTAAGACTATAGTAAAAGAAGGAAAGGTCCCATACTGAATACCATTCCTAAGAGAAACTCTAAATAAAAAAGAAAAAGAGGAAAACTGCTATTATATAATGGAAACTTTTTAATAAAAGTTTAATATTATATAATATTGTAAAAGTAAACAAACCAAAATAAATTATTTTTATTTTGCCTATCATTGTTATTATTTTTAAAATATATTTTATTTATTTTTTACAGAGAGGAAAGGAAAGGGATAGAGAGTTAGAAACATCTATCAGCTGCCTCTTGCATACTCCACTGGGGATGTGCCTGCAACCAAGGTACATGCCCTTGACCGGAACCGAACCTGGGACCTTTCAGTCCGTAGGCTGACACTCTACCACTGAGCCAAATCGGTTTCGGCTCATCACTATTATTTAACATATCTTGGAAGTTTTACCAAATGCAGTGACAAGAAAATTGTTATGATTATCTGAAAAATTATAACTTTTTTGCTGATATGATTGTACTATCAGAAAATTCAAAAAACTATAGTAAAAAACTCTAGTAAAAATAACAGTAAAAAGTATAACAAACATAAACTGCTTTTTTCCTACTCTAGCAATAAGCATCTCAAATTGAAAACCAGAAAAATATTCAATTTATAGTTACAGAATTATAAATTCTTAGGATAACAATTACAGTGCTATACACCATTGTAAGCACTTTGTATTAATTCAATAATTCCTCATAACACCCTCTTGAGATAGATCACTATTATTATTCTTATTTTACAGAAGAGAACACTGAGGAACAGAGAGATTAAGTGATTTGCTAGCTGGTAATGTGTTAAGAGTTGGGATTTGAATCCTGGCAGTTTGGCATTGAGACTATCCTTGTAATCACTGTGTTACATTATGTAAAATTTTTTTAAAATTGGATATAATAGACATATAACATTATATTAGTTTCAGGTATGCAACATAATGATTCAATACTTGTACATATTACAAAATGATCACTACCGTAAGTCTAGTTAATATCTATCACCTCACCTAGTTACACATCTTTCTTGTGATGAGAACTTTTAAGCCCAACTCTTTTAGCAACTTTCAAATATACAATACAGTATGAATAACTATAGTCACCATGTTGTACATTATATTTCTAATAACTGTAAATTTTTACATGTGAATTTAATCAAGAAACACATAGTACTCATGAAGAAAGTTATACAATATTATTCAAAGACCTAAAGCAAGATTGGGACAAACAGGAAATCAACCATTTCCTTGGCTTGGAAGATAACATATCATCAAAAAACGATTCTCCAAAAAATCAATTCTCCAAAAATTAAAGAATGTATACAGTTAAAATATTTACAATTAAGACCTCAAAGAAGAGTCAAGAACAAATATTTTTAAGAGAAAAAAAAGTAAGATAATTTTGCCTTACCAACTATCAGAACATACTGTAAGGCCACTTGATCAAATCACTGGGTAAAGGGGAAAATAATTGATCAGTGGAATAAAACAGGAATCCAAAACGAGGTGTTTGTATATACGAGAACATGGAACTCAACTCGCGGGGAAAAGGAAGGCTCACGTACTAACTGGTCCCGGAACTACGGCTGTCCCGAGTGCCTACGCTGTGCTAGGACTGTGCACTGGTCGGGCTCGCTTCCAGGGGAGCAACGGGGCCTCTCTTGCAGGACACTCACATCTCCAGAGTTGGAGGCAGCGTGAGACTGACTCGGGTTCCAGTCTGTCCCCATGGGTTCTGGCTTATCCTTACTCCCCCACTATCCAACTGCCTTCCCTTCCTGCCTTCCTGCCCTGCAGTCTCCAAGCTCCAACATCAGAAGCAATGACAATGGCCTTTCACAGATGTCAAACCAGCTCTTAAAATTGTATAATGGTGCAAAGGCAACTCCCTCTCACAAATCTCAAAACTGAAAAAGTAATGTGCGTATGAATATGTGTATGCTTCTCTGATTGAGCCGTTTATTACTGAGGTATAATTGATACATAACATAGTGTAAGTTTAAGGTGTACCACATGTTGATTTGACACATTTATATATTGAGATATGATTACCACCATAGTTAACTAACGCCTATCATGTCATATCATTGTCATTTCTTTTATGTGGTGAGAACAGGTTGATCGAGCCTTGACTGACATACTAGATGAAGGACATATAAATAATCATTATTCCTTTTTTTTAAAGTTAATATATCTTTATTGTTCGGATTATTACAGTTGTTCCTCTTTATTCCCTCCATATCTCCTCACCACCTGGCTCCCACCCCTCACTCTGCCCTTACTTCCCCCCACATTGTCCTCATCCATAGGTGTACAATTTTTGTCCAGTCTCTCCCTGCATCCCCACACCCTTTTCCCCTGAGAATTGTCAGTCCACTCACTTTCTATGCCCCTGATGCTATTATATTCACCAGTTTATTCTGTTCATCAAATTTTTAATTCACTTGATTTTTAGATTCACTTGTTGATAGATAAGTATTTGTTGTTCTTAAATTTTATCTTTACCTTTTTCTTCTTCTTCCTCTTCTTAAAGAATACCTTTCAGCATTTCATATCATACTGGTTTGGTGCTAATGAACTCCTTTAGTTTTTTCTTATCTGTGAAGCTCTTTATCTGCCCTTCAATTTTGAATGATAGTTTTGCTGGGTAGAGTAATCTTGGTTGTAGGTTCTTGCTATTCATCACTTTGAATATTTCTTGCCACTCCCGTCTGGCCTGCATAGTTTCTGTTGAGAAATCAGCTGACAATTGTATGGGTGTAGGTAATTAACTGTTTTTCTCTTGCTGCTTTTCATATTCTCTCTTTGTCTTTTGCTCTTGGTATTTTAATTATGATGTGTCTTGGTGTGGTCCTCTTTGGATTCTTTTTGTTTGGGGTTCTGTGTGCTTCCTGGACTTGTAAGTCTATTTCTTTCACCATGTGGAGGAAGTTTTCAGTCATTATTTCTTCAAATAGGTTTTCAGTATCTTGCTCTCTCTATTCTTCTGGCACCCCCATAATTCTGATGTTGGTATGCTTGATGTTGTCCCAGAGGTTCCTTACACTATCTTCACATTTTTGGATTCTTTTTTCTTCTTGCTTTTCCAGTTGAGTGTTTTCTGCTTCTTTGTATTTCAAATCTTTTACTTGATTCTTACATTCCTCTGGTCTGCTGTTAGGTCTCTGTATAATATTTTTTATTTCAGTCAATGTATGTTTAATTTCTAGCTGGTCCTTTTTCATCTCCTCTTGGGTCTTGCTAAATTTACCCATGTTTCCTAGGAAATTCTTAAAAAAACTTATAACTGTGGTTTTGAACTCTTATATCCAGTTGTTTTCCTCCAATTCTTTCATTTGTGATCTGTTTGTCTCCATATTTTTGCTGCTTCCCTGAGTTGGTAGAGAAGTTTTGTGTACCAGGTGTCCTATATGGCCCAGTAGCTTTGCCTCTCCAGTTACCTGAGGTGGACACTCTTGGTGCACATGAGCTCACATACTTCCAGACCTTTGCATTTTGCATTTCCCCTGAGTTTCTGTGTGCTCATGGGGCCCGTATGAGTCTGGTTCCCCCGGGTCTTGCCTAAAACTGGGGTTCAGCGCAGTCGGAACTGGATTTCAGTGCAGTTGGGAGGTTCTGTCTTCCTCCTGCTAGAGAAAGCCAGCAGCACAATCAGCAGTCAGTCCTCTTTGTGAGCACCTCCATGCACGCCTCCAGACCTCTGCCTTTTGTGGTTCCCTAAGTTTCTTGCACTCCTCCCTTTTCATGACAGTCCAGACTCCTCCCATATGAGTCTCGCCCGGAACTGAGGTTCAATGCAGTCAGAACTGGGGTTCAGTGCATTTGTGAGTTTCCATCTTCCTCTTGCAAAAGGAAGCCAACCAGGCACTCCGCCACCTGTCCTCTCTACTCATGTGTCTCTATACCTCAGCTTTTTGCAGCTCCTCTGAGTCTCTGTGAGCTCCTCTCTTTCCTTCTAGTTGTAGAATTTCCACTCAGCCAGCTTTCCTGTGGTTCTGGATGATGTCCATTCTGTCTTTTAGCTGTAGTTTTGAAATTGTTGTGCGAGGTAGCAGTTTAGATGTTCACCTATGCCGCCATCTTGGTTTCTCCCCTCATTGTTATTCTTTCAATTTTCCTTTAGGCTTGAAATGTTTCCAAATAAGATTGTGGGAGGAAGGGGAGAAAAATGGATTGGCTGACTTTTGCAAGCCCCTCACTGGGGATCAAGCCTGCAACCCAGGCATGTGCCCTTAACTGGCATCAAACCTGAGATATTTCAGTCTGCAGGCTGATGCTCTATCCACTGAACCAAACTGGCTAGGGCATGAAATACCACTTCATATTCATGGTAGAAAACTGAGTCTCAAAATCATTGGGGATGCCCTGGCTGGTTTGGCTTAGTGGATAGAAGGTCGGCCTGTGGACTGAAGGTTCCCAGGTTCCATTCCGATCAAGGGCACATGACTGGGTTGTGGGTTCGATCCCCAGTGGGGGGTGTGCAGGAGGCAGCCAGTCATTGATTTTCTCTCATCATTGATGTTTCTATCCTTTTCTCCCTCTTCCTTCCTCTCTGAAATCAATGGGAATATATTACAAAAAAACAAAAACAAAAAACATTGGTGAACTCTGAGAGCCAGTGTATCATGAATTATTCCCACCCTCCCAGCAGGAACAAAGTTACTGGGGGGTTGGGGGGAGGAGCTGATTTTGGCTGGTGTGTGCTGGGGCAGAGCCGCTGGCCAAAGAAAAGCTGCAAAGATGCTGGTAGTTGGAAGTCAGGCTGGTGTGTACCAAAGGTAAGGCCTGAGGTGAGAGGGATGGCTGAGGCACTGAGTGCTCCGGCATTGCTTAGATCCACTCATGCCCCTCATCAGGTTCAGGCTGTCGTTGTTTCTTTAAGGTGACAATTTCTCAAAAGAGGAGGAGGAGTGGGAAGAGGAGTCAAATGTATACCAGGAGGGACAGTGGGATAAGCTACAGTCGCCACTGCTGCGGTTGGTTCTGAGGCTGTAGCCGAGATTCTTCATTTTCCTCCTCACTCTCAGGCAGCCCTAGATACCGGTCTAGATGGCTTGGCCGGTGGTTAACCGGACTTTCATTTCTTCCTTTTTAGTTGATTTCAGAGAAGAAGGGAAAGTGAGAGGGATAGAAACATTAATGATGAGAGAGAATCATTGATCGGCTGCCTCCTGCACACCCCACACTGGGGATTAAGCCTTCAAACCAAGCATGTGCCCTGACCAGGAATCGAACTGTGACTTCCTGGTTCATGCATAGGTCGATGCTCAACCACTGAGACATGCCAGCTGAGCCAGATTTTCATTTCTGAACCCTGAGTGCTGGGCCCCTTTCAGACTGTGTGACTGAAGTTGCCCATGTGTGGACAGTGTATCCCTGGGCATGGAGCACCAAAAGGCACCCGTGAACCCCCTGGCAGACATTCTACCTGCTCCCATTATGTAGCAGCAACCCTATCTCCTCCTGATAACCAGGTTTGACTACCCTTGCCAGCAATCCTCTTCAAGCATGGGAGCCAGGGGGAGCCAGGCACAGGGCTGAGTGTGGAGGACTCTACTCTGTGGACAGAAGTAGACTCTAGGCAACCTTTCACCTCCAGTTCCCACTGTGAACTGAGTGGTCATCTCCACATTCTCCCATTTAAATTCCTGAGAATGAAAACTTTATAATTCTGACTTCCAGGCCAGGTCACTCTATAGGCCACAGGCTTGAATCAGTTGCCCAAACACCTGAGGTCAGAGGGGTTGGGGGTCACATAATACAATTCTGGGGGCCTAAGGCTGCCTCATCAGCAGGAATCACTCCCGTCAAAGGGGCTGGTAAGTGTGGCTGGCACAGTGCGTGACATTTAGTAAAAGTGCTGTAGTCCTGCCTGGCTGGCATGGCTCTGTGGTTAAGCTTTGACTTATGAACCAGGGGGTCATGGTTTGATTACCAGTCAGGGCATATGCCTGGGTTGCAGGCTTGATCCCCAGGGTGGGGTGTGCAGGAACCAGCCAATCAATGATTCTCTCTCATCATTGATGTTTCTATCTCCCCTTCTCTATTCCTCTCTGAAATCAAACATATATATATATATATATATATATATTTTTAAAGTGCTATAGTCCTAAGGGACAACATTTTGTCACAAGCCCTCATAGGCATGAGAATAGTTCATAATTAACTTACAGCCTACTGAGCTCAGTTTCCTAATTTGTATGGTAAGTGGGTTGGGCTCATGACCCCTTTGAGTTCCAAAATGCCTGATAACTGCCTTTCCCCTCAAACTTTGTACATAAACTTTGTTAAGCCAGACCCCCTCCATCCCATGCTTCTGTCTGTCATTTATTTTTTGAACTCCAAATTTCATTTTTATTTTTTAAAAAATATATTTTTAAATTGTTTTTTTAAATTAAATCTTTATTATTCAGATTATTACATTTGTTTCTCTTTTCCCCCCTCCACCTGGCTCCCAGCCCTCCCTCTACCCTTACCTCCCTCCCGTTGACTTCATCCATAGGTGTATGATTTTTGTCCAGTCTCTCCCTGTACACCCCTCACCCCTTTCCCGCTGAGAATTATCAGTCCACTCCCTTTCTGTGTTCCTGATTCTATTATATTCACCAGTTTATTCTGTTCATCAAATTTTTGATTCACTTAATTTTTAGATTCACTTGTTGATAGATATGTATTTGTTGTTCATAATTTTTTGTCTTTTACCTTTTTCTTCTTCCTCTTCTTAAAGAGTACCTTTCAGCATTTCATATAATACTGGTTTGGAGTTGATGAACTCCTTTAACTTGTTCTTATCTGTGAAGCTCTTTATCTGACCTTCAATTCTGAATGATAGCTTTGCTGGATAGCATATTCTTGGTTGTAGGTTCTTGCTATTCATCACTTTGAATATTTCTTGCCATTCCAGTCTAGCCTGCATTGTTTCTGTTGAAAAATCAGCTGACAGTCGTATGGGTGCTCCCTTGTAGGTAATGAACTGTTTTTCTCTTGCTGCTTTTCATATTCTCTCTTTGTCTTTTGCTCTTGGTATTTTAATTATGATGTGTCTTGGTGTAGTCCTCTTTGGATTCCTTTTATATGGGGTTCTGTGTGCTTCCTGGACTTGTAAGTCTATTTCTTTTACCAGATGTGGGAAGTTTTCAGTCATTATTTCTTTAAATAGGTTTTCAGTAACTTGCTCTCTCTCTTCTTCTGGCACCCCCACAATTCTGATGTTGGTACGCTTGAAGTTGTCCTAGAGGCTCCTTACATTATCTTCACATTTTTGGATTCTTTTTTCTTCTTGCTTTTCCAGTTAAGTGTTTTCTGATTCTTTATATTTCAAATTTTTGACTTGATTCTTGCCTTCCTCTAGTCTGCTGTTAGGTCTCTGTATAATATTTTTTATTTCAGTCAGTGTATGTTTAATTTCTAGTTGGTCATTTTCCATCTCTAGTTGGTCCTTTTTCATCTCTAGTTGGTCCTTTTTCATCTCCTCTTGGGTCTCTCTAACTTTATCCATCTTTTCTAGGATATTCTTGAAAAACCTTATAAGCATGGTTTTGAACTCTATATCCAGTCGTTTGTTTTCCTCCATTTCTTTTGTTTGTGCTCCCTTCCCTTGTCTTGGCATTTTCACTATGCGGGGAGAACTTCTGTGTTGGATTCCGTCTTATGATACAAGACTTGCAAAACTGCAAAAAGCCATCTCTGTTGAGCTTGGGATGGGTGGAGTCTCAGCACTTGACAGACCGCCTTGCCTTCCAGTCGGCCCTGCCCTCCACAGCCTCTGACTCTCACGGACTGGGTAATTGCTGGAGTGGTCCCTGTGTGCGTGTGCATGCCCTTGCAGTGCCTCTAGACTGCTGCCTCTCCGGCTTTCCTGCACTCTGGGACCGCACGAGTCTGGTCCCCAGGGTTTCGCCCGAAACTGGGGTTTAGTGGGTTTAGAAGTTGCACAGTTGGGAGAGTCTGTCTCCCGCCTGCTTGCGAAAGCCAGCAGCACAATCAGCAGTCGGTCCTCTGTGTGCAGTGCCACGTGTGCCACCAGACTTCTGATCTTTTGCGACTCCCCTAAATTTCCGTGCACTTCTCCCCCTTCACAGTCCAAACTCCCCCCATATGAGTTTCAGCTGGATCTGGGGTTTAGTGTCGTAGGATAAGGGGTTCAATGCCGTTGAGAGTCTCTGTCTCCCTCCCACCAGAGAAAGCCAGCCAGGTTCTCCGGCACCCGGTCTCTCCTCGTGTGTATCTCTGTACCTCAGCTTTTTGCAGCTCCTCTGGGTCTCTGTGAGCCCCTCTCTTTCCTTCTAGTTGTAGAATTTCCACTCAGCCAGCTTTCCTGTGGTTCTGGATGATGTCGGTTCTGTCTTTTAGTTGTAGTTTTGAAATTGTTGTGCGAGGCAGCAGTGTAGGTGTTTACCTATGCTGCCATCTTGGATTCTGTCCAAATTTCATTTTTAAATAAATGCTATCTGTTATTATTTATCTTTATTGCAGTTTGTGCTGTGGTTTGGAACCATCATTTTCTCTGTCTTTTTTTTTTTAAGTAAGGTTTTTATTGTTCCTCACAAAATTCTGATTCAATAGTAAGTTCTTTTAAAAAATGTTTTTTTATTTTTATTGATTTCAGAGAAGAAGGAAGAAGGAGAGATAGAAATAACAAGGATGAGAATCATTGATTGGCTGCCTCCTGCACGCCCCACACTGGGGATTGAGCCCACAACCCCAGGCATGTGTCTTTGACCTGAATGGAATGTGGGACCCTTCAGTCCGCAGGCTGGCGCTCTATCTACTGAGCCAAACCTGCTAGGGCTCATTTTTTCCTGTCTTAATGTTTGAATCTTAAGTTTCCCTTTTGGTGTACTCACTTTTTGTTTGTTTGTTTGTTTTGTTATAGCTCTAGCTCCGTACCTCAGCATCTGTGAATGTGCTTTCTGTGTCACCATTCAAGACAGAACCAAAGAGAGGCCTGGGACAAGTCGCTGGAGACGTATGGACACACTTTGGCTTCCCTGATCCAAGGGCTGCAGATCTCCTTCGTCGTGCTAGAAGATGGCTTCCCATTCTCCTCTTGAAATTATAGAGACTTCTAAAGGCACTTTTGCTAAATCTACAGCTACTATATAGGCAGCAGTCACATCCTTGATTTATGTCAGAAACTGCTGAGATAATCCCATATTTTAGATAGAAATTTGTGACTTGCCCAAAGTCACCTACAGTGGCCAGGGCTGTCTTCTTGATCCATAATAGCCTGTTCTCTCCTGTACAGCATGCTTCTTCTACAGTTTGAGAAACTCATTTATTAATGCTGTAATAAATTACTAGAAATTTAGTGGCTCAAAAAAGACAAGTTTCTCATCTCCTGGTTCTGTTGATCAGAAGTCTGACAGGTCTCAGTGGACTCAGGTTCACGGTGTTGGCAGAGCTCTTGGAGGCTCTATCAGGAAACTGTTCCCTTTCCTTTCCCAGTTCCTAGAGGCCCCCTGCATTCCTGGCCTTCAAAGCCAGCAACTTGGGTGGAGTCCTTTTCATGCCAAATCTCTGCCCCTTCTTCCAGGGCCAAATCTCTCTCCCCATGGTCCTGAAAATGTCTTCCTTTCAAAGACTCATGTGATTGGGGAGTGAGAGGTAGGGGTGGGGAGAGGTCCATGCGGGGCAGGGAGGATAAAGGGGGGAAGAGGACATATGTAATACTTTCAACAACAACAAAAAAGATTTAAAAACCCCACAAAGACTCATTTGATTCGACTGGGTCCACCAGAAAAGACAGGATGGTCTCCCCATCTAAAGGCTCTTCCCTGAAGCAAACTGCCTTTTGTCAGGTGAAGCAACATATTCACAGGTTCTGCCATCAGGGTGTGAACACTTTGGGGGGGGGCATTATTCTGCCCACCATGCCCTGTTCCTAGCTTGGGCATCCTGAAGCCAGTGGGTTAAGGTAATAAGACAGAGATCACATGACTTTCAGGGTATCAAGAGGCTTCCTTGACTTCCTCATGTTGGCTGCACTTCACCAAAGTGGACCCAGCTGAGCCCCTTCAACACAGCAAATTCCTTCCGGATGCCCTCATAGCTGGTCTCCCTCCTCTTGTCACCTTAGCAACCCATTCCCTGTGATAAGCAGCAGAGGTCAGGAGAAGGCAAGAAATGGGCTTTGGTGTCTGTCCCCTGGGGCAGCAGATGGTATTATGGGCCTGGACAGGCTGTCCAGCCAGCACTGGCCCCTCAGTCCTTAGAAGCCCCAGGTGTTGCTGACCTGTGGGCAGGGGGTGTAGCTCCGATGCTCTTTCTGGTGTCCAGTTTTGAAAGGTAATGAGTGTCCATATCGCAGAGACCACACGGGGAAAGAGAAGGACCCTGATCTCATCCCTATTCACAAAAGAAGGCCACAGACAGTCTCAGATGGAAGGGCATGCAGACTGTCACAAGGAGATGTGTCACCATCACCAAAAGAGCCAAAGAGGCTGAAACCGGTTTGGCTCAGGGGGTAGAGCGTGGGCCTGCGGACTGAAAGTCCCAGGTTCGATTCTGGTCAAGGGCATGTATCTTGGTTGCGTGCACATCTCCAGTGGGGGGGGCGTGCAGGAGGCAGCTGATGGATATCTCTCTCTGATAGATGTTTCTAACTCCCTATCCCTCTCTCTTCCTCTCTGTAAAAAAAAAAAAAAAAAAAAAGAGCCAAAGAGGAGAGGGACTTAGGCCAAGCTTACTAAGATAGGCAGGCCCTTTGGGTGTGTAGTTTGGTACATCCTAGTCCCACTGGGCACCCTCCCTGCTGAAGCCTCTCCAAGGGTTAAGTTAGGCAGCATGCCCACTGATTCTTTTTTTAAAAAGTATATTTTTATTGATTTTAGAGGGAGAGAGAGAAACATCAATAAGAGAGAATCATTGATTGGCTGCCTCCTACTCGCCCCCTAATGACAAGGGAGCCTGCAACCGGGGCATGAACCTTGTTGGACCAGAATCAAACCCAGGACCCTTCAAAGGTCCCCAGGACCCTTCAATGAATGACGCTCTATCCACTGAGCCAAACTGGCTAGGGCCACACGGATTGTTTTTCCAGCACGTACTGGAAGCTTGGTTTTGGCATTTTACCTGGTATCCAAGCCATTGTTCGCTTGCGTTTGGTTCTGGAGACTGGAACACTGTAGTTTATAGCATTGCTGCAAGTATTCCCACAGTTGATTTATACACACACGCTGCCCCCACCCCTGTTCACCACACTCAGTACCCTGACTGCACCCTCCCACATGCTGCCACCAGCTGCGCTGAACTCCCACTCACTCTCACAGGCCTCCAAGTCCCCCCAGGGAGTCACCACCGCACCACTGTCTGTTATCTGAGGGAGGTCCCGGCCGGGTGCGAGGGGAGGGCACTGGGTGGTTGGAAACTTTAATCAAGCAGGGACAGTTAACAGCTGCAGGGACACCGTAGGAAACAGTGAGCCTTAAAAAGGAAATATTTGTAGAATCTGTCCCCATGACCTCTGAAGACTTTTCTGAAAACTCCCTGCTGTGAAAAAAAAAAATAATAACAACTCTAGCACAGGCACCCGTTAGCCCACAGAATCCTCTGCCCACAGACATCCCTAAGAGACCACGAAGAGCCGGGGTTGTGGTGCCTGCACTCACACACTCTCATAGACACTCACACACATCCACCTGCCTCTCCCTGAGACACACTCCTCAGGTGGGCAAATGGGCACAAATGGGCATGTCTGGCTCAGTGGGCACTGTCTGGGCAGGCTGGGTGCCATGGCGAGAGCTCTCCACAGACCCCCAGGCCCATCGCAGCGCTCCTCCACACACCACTGGCCACACTAGGGGCTGTTAGCATACGGTGAGGAACTCTCTCCTTCCCCTTTCCTCCCACAGCTGCGGAGGGGGGGGGGGTGTTTCTGAGGGGGCGGATGTCACCCACTAGGGGTGGGTTTTCCCCACCCATACCTTGTCTTGTCCCAACTTCTTCCCACCCCCATAAGTAGGCCCTTGGGGGGTGGGGGTCATATTCTAAGTCACAACCGGCAAAGAGAATCAGGGAGCACCTTCGAACCCTAGCTCCTCAGCCGCCTCCTGCTTCCCCCGGTTTCCTTCTCCTCCATCAGCCCCTGGTCTTTCCCTTCAATGTCCCTTTCTCCTTGAGGCTGGGTGTGAAGGGACTCTTTAAAGGAAGAAGTTACTAGTAAAGTAAGAAAGAAACCAAAACCAAGCCAAGAAAGACCAAAACCTCACCAGTTCAGGGCCTGCACCCAGCTCTGCTTCTTTCCCTCGCCTCCCTTTGTCTAAGAAGCGGCAGCCCTCCGGGCCTATGCAGCTCCTTTGCTGTCTGTTCCTGACCCCCCACAAAGGTGCATGAGTGGTTAGTGCTGCAGGCTTTTCCAGGGGTGCACAGGTGGGGCTGCCCCCATCTTCACCCCAGCCCGATCCCAGCTCAGAGCCCTTGCCTCAGGGACAGCTTGTGTGGATCCAGCTCAGATGTTGGGATGCAGGAGATGCCATGAGTCCAGCAGGGGGCAGGAGGGGACCCCGAAGGGGCTGACTTGCCACAGGTGTGATCCGTAGGGCAACAAGGGAGGGTAGAAGGGGTCCGGGAAAGGCTGGAGTCTGGGGGTGTCACAGAGGAGAAAGTGTGTTCCCCGACTCTCTGCATCCGCCAAAGACTGCCGTTCCCAGGAAGGGCTTTGGAGTGAGACGCCCTGTGTGGGGGACACTCGGCAGCTCTGTAGACCTACAGCAGGAGGGGGGCTGGGTCCCCCTTGGGAGTCCCCAAACTGAAGGGGAGATGAGTCCAAAACATTTGAGACTCCTTTCTGGGAACTGATACCTCCTGGGATGATGAACTAGGGCTCCATACGACCACCCCTCAGTCTGCTGGGGAGGATGAAGCCCTGCCCTGGAGCAAGGACTGGGGAGGTCCTCCGGGTCAGTTGGGCACAAAAGAGCTGTGACCACACAGAGAAAGCCTCTGGACCCGGCAGCCAGGAGAGCAGGCACGAGACACATCCGGGGAGATGACCAGAGGAAGGCCATGGGGAACTCTGCACTGCCCAGGGGGGTCTGGCCTACATGAAGGTGAAGGTGGGACAGAGAGAGGGCCTCAGTCTCCCCGCCCCTGCCCCTTTGGCCAGTGCTCAGGGTGCCGTCTGCTTCACTGAACCCATCTGTCTGACTTGCTCACATCTTCCTCTTTTGTGACTAGAAGTCACAGGGCAACGCACTAAGCGGCCGCACAGTCGCAGAGGAACCGCAGAGGGGAGGAGTGTGGAGGGACAGAGGGGAGAGTGACAAGAGAAGGGGAGAAGGGCGTTTTCGCACCATGGCCGAGTCTGTCACCTACGCAGACCTGCGGTTTGTGAAGGCCCCCCTGAAGAAGAGGGTCTCCAGCCAGCCAGGACAGGGTAAGGGCCGAGGAGGGGTCTCCTGGATTCTGCATCCCCGACCTCTTCGGTGACCCCACCTCGCCCACCCCTCAGACGCCCATTCCCAGCTCTCACCTTGGCCCCTTTTCTCTCTTCTCCAGACCCGGAGGCTGACGATGACGGGGAGCTCACCTATGAGAACGTGCAGGTGCCCCCACTCTCAGGGGGGGCCTCAAACTTGGCCTCCTCTGGATTAGGGGACAAGGCGGGTACGCAGAGCCCAGGCAGGGGATGGGTGTTTGTGGGGGCGCTGTGTCTTGAGCTGGGGAGCCCACAGTCCTGGGAGAACACTATCCGTGGGAAAAAGAGCGGGGTCCCTAGGAAAGAGAAGAAGGAGCCCTGGATGAATGGCAGCCGGGGGGAGAGTAAGGCTCGCTCCCAGGAGACGGGGTGGAGGTGGGGGGTCCCCGGGAGAGAGGACGGGGCTCAGGGCAGCCCCGCGGGAGAGGCGTTCGGGGGGGAAACAGGGAGTGGGGCCGGGAGGGGGCGGGCTGAGGGCAGTCCGGGAGGACAGGTGAGGCTCAGGACCGGCGGGAGGGAGCCGGGAGCCGGGAGCCGGGAGCCGGGAGCCGGGGAACTCGGGAGGGCGCGCGCCGGACGCAGGCGAAGGAGCAGCGCCAGGCACGGGGGCACGGGGCCGCCGCGGGCGGAGGGGCAGGGGGGGCATTTCCGGGGCTCCCCTCTCCTAACGGGACTCGCTCACCGGCGCAGGGGTGCAGTCCGAGCCGCCCGCCGCGGCCTGGAGCTCCGTGACGTCACCCGCAGCCTGGCGGCTCCTGGGCGGTGAGCACCGCGGATCCTCTCCCCACTCCGCGCTTGGGCGGTCCCCATTCACGTCTGGGCCTGGGATTCGGGGCCCCCGCCGGGTGGCGCCTCCGCCTCCCGCCGGTAGCAGCCCAGCCCCCGTCCCCGGCGTCTCCCCGCGGAAACTCGCTGCCCGACCCACCCACCGCCGCGCCGCGCCGCGCCCTCCGAGGGGGCTCCTTCCCGAGAACGGCCGTCCCCGCTGGGGTTATGAACTCGTGCCCGGGCTCACCGCGCCTCGCCTGGTGCCACTCTCCCCACAGGCCACTCGCGCGGCGCCAAGTACCTCCTGCTGGGCCTGCTCCTCACCTGCCTGCTGCTGGGCGTGGCTGCCGTCTCCCTGGGAGTGCGCTGTGAGTGTGGCTCCCGCCCCCGCTCCCCCAGACAGCCCTCTCCCTATCCCCCCCCCCCCAACAGCTGCCCTGCCTCAGCAGGGGCCGGAGTTAGGGCCACCGCGGCCTAAGCTTTGGGTCTGGGTTCCAGCCTGGTCTTGCTCTAAATCAGCGGTTCTCAACCTGGGGGTCGAAGGACCCTTTCACAGGGGTCGCCTAAGACCAGCGGAAAACACCTATTTCCCATGGTCTTGGGAGCCAACACACCGCTCCTCGGTGTAGCAAAATGTAGCAATGTAGTTTACTGTTGTCATATGAAGACTGTTACCCATGCTACACCACGATTCAAGACAAAATTTCATTTATTTGTAATTAGAAATAAATATTTCACAATATATAATTACATATTGTTTTTGTGATTAATCCCTATGCTTTCATTATGTTCAATTTGTAACAATGAAAATCCATCCTGCATATCAGATATTTACATTACAGTGCATAACAGTAGCAAAATTACAGTTATGAAGTAGCAACGGAAATAATTTTATGGTTGGGGGTCACCACCACATGAGGAGCTGTATGCAAGGGTCGCGGCCTTAGGAAGGTTGAGAACCGCTGCTCTAAATTACCCTCACCTCTAGCCCAGGCACTCCTTAAACCTCGGCAGCCCGAGCCTACCGTTCCGCAGAAAGTTGCCAGCAACAGAAAAAGGACTGACGCTGGGTCACAGGGCACCAGGGCACAGCTGAGGAAGGTGCCACCCAGCTCTCTCTTTCGGCCGAGCAGATCTGCAGGTGTCTCAGCAGCTCGGGCGCACGGACAGGGCTCTGGAGGCCACCAACAGCAGTCTGAGGCAGCAGCTGCACCTGAAGAGCGCCGCGCTGGGGCTGCGGGAGCGCGATCTGCAGGGCGCCCGGAGGGAGCTGGCCCGCTCGCAGGAAGCGCTGCAGGTGGAGCAGCGGGACTGCCAGGCGGTCAAGGAGCAGTCGCGGACCTGGCTGGCGGGCTGGGAGGAGACAAAGGAGGCCTTGAGAAGCGAGGAGACGCAGAGGAGGGCCGCCGAGGAGAGGCTGAGCCGCCTGCAGGAGAAGCTGAAGCTCCTCTGCCTGTCCGACGTGCCGAAGCCCGACTTGGAACACCACCACCGCTCAGGTATCTGCTCGGGGAGAGGGGCGATGGGAGGGCCTGCTCTGAGGGCTGGAGATGATGTGCAGACACGCCCAGCCCCATTTTATTGTTTACCTTCTTAATCTCCGTGGCCCTCACTCAGTTCCATGCCACGCTGCCACCCACTCCCACAGCGCACCTGATCAGGCTCAGCCTCCCAAACTGCTCTTGTGCTGCAAGGACGCTTTCAGACCTCCACTCTGCCCGCTACTGCCTGCTCCAGGCTCCCCGACACTTCTTCAGCCTCACTGAGCTCTCCACCCCGGCGGAGAACCCTGTCTCCTCCTTTCCTGGCAGCCGTCCCCTGTCCTCACTCCTCTCTACCCATCTTGCATTCCGGGGCCTGTCGCTTCGATCACTCACTTCTTTGTTCCACTGTCCTGGTGCACCTGACGGGCGATATCTCCACTTTGGATGAACTCCATGCCCACCTTGCCCGTGCGTGCACCCAGGTGCGACACATTGTGCAATCATTCTGCTCGGTGCCCTTCAAACTCTAGTTTCAACCTCCGCTGGGGCCTCAAGCTGCCTGGCTGGATCACAGGGCACCAGGGCACAGCTGAAGAAGCAAGCCACTAACAGCAGTCTGAGGCAGCAGTGGTGGCCTTGCTCTCCAGGAGAACTTTCCCTACTACCCGTTCCCGCTTTCAGCAGAAGCCCTATTCCGTTAGGGAGGAATGCCCTCCATTTCCACCACCAAGTCTATATATCCACTTACATTTTTGCCCACCCCCATCTCTTGCAAGGATAACTGCAACAGCTTGCTGGATGTTTTCCCTAAACATCCCCCTACACCCTCATTCCACTCTTCATATTGCAGCCAGGGTAATGCTTTAAAAACAGAAACCTGAGCATATCATCCCAGTTAATTAATTTATCAAAGGTTATGGAATACATACTGTATGTCCAGCACTGTGCTCAGGCACTGGAATATAGGCAACAAGCAAAATTTCTGTGTGTAAAATCCCACATGGACTTTCTCTTCTTTGGAATATAAAAATAAAAAAGCCCTTAACATGGCTTTCAAGGCACCTGCCTACCTTTCAGCATACCACTTCTCCCCTCACCCTCTTCAGTTTGACCAGACCAACTTTATTATTATTATTATTATTATTATTATTATTCCTTTAAATTACTGATATACTAGGGAAGAGGGAGGGTGGAGGTAGAAAAAGGTGTATGGAGGACAAAGGATGGTGGGAAAAATAATTAAAAAAATAAATTACTGATTTACAAAAGGCAGTCTGGTGGTGGGGCAAGGACTATTAATTCCAGAGGGTAGTTGAGTGGGCACATGAGGAAAGGTAGACAGAAGAGAAGGAGCTAGTGGAGAAGGAATGTTTTTTGAGTGACAGGGGTAGTACTGATGGAACAAAGCAAGGAGAGAGGTGGGTTGGGGTCAGGACCACAGATTGAGGTGTAGGATGTTAAAGAAAGTGTGTTGATTTCTTATGGATGGTCAGGAAAAGGGGGACAGAGAAGAGACACATTTTGAGGTGGGAGGGAGGGGAAACAAAGAGAGTTCACATCAAGTGTATGACAATTTCAGCAAAATGGGAACCAAGGTGGAAGAGCAGAGCGGGCAGGAGGTTGGCTGGCAGCTTGAGGTTTGTTTGGGAATGGTGCTGCTAGCCCTATGAAAATAAACTTCCCAGATTGTTAGGAGTAAAGTTGTTGAATGTTAAGGCTTTTACTAAGTATATGCAAGTTTGGCATTTCCAGAAAGGTTGCAAAGATCAAGGACTAGAAGTCAATGAAGGGGCTGAGGGTAGACCTGAGACCACTGTTGCAACTAGGTCGCTGAGCAACACTTTCATTCCAAGTGTTGAGATCTCCCGCTGGGTCTGTGCTGTGCTGCCACACTCTTTCTGTTTTTTAGACACCTGCTGTCCCCTGGGATGGATACTGATAGCGACGAATTGCTTTTACATCTCACTTATTAAAAGAAGCTGGGAAGAGAGCCAAAACTATTGTAAATCTCTGTCCTCCAACCTCGTCACGATTTCGGCCCCTGATTATCATACAGTAAGCATACCTTTATTTACAGACAGCTATGGGTACTGTTAGGTAAAGGCACATATGTCATCTGTCAGGAATGGCAGTACACACATGGCATGCTTCCTGTGGCATGCATTCCTTCTCTGTGCAGCTTCTTAGCACAGTACTTCAAGCAGCCCCAAGGATTAGAGTTGGCTTATGAGCCGTCTTTACTTTTACCTGTTTCTCATTTCAGCTTTCTGGTCAGTGTTCTGGGCTGCCTGACAAAGTATTTGACTGTCTTGACCCCTCAGGCAAAGGCCCCAGACCTGGTGGGCTGGATTGTAGGGATTGTTTCCTTGTGACCATAGCAGCCCCCAGAATGATTCCCTTTTACAGGCTGGCAGAAGTTCTTACCCAGCTGGGAGGGGGACTGCAGGGTGAGTCTGCGTCTGTAGGGTGGCACTTGGAGGATGCAGGAGGTCACCAAAGATGGGCACAGTTCTCTTGTCAAAGCTCCTAGGTTGCCCTAGCTGGTTTGGCTCAGTGGATAGAGCCTCGGCCTGTGGACTGAAGGATCTCAGGTTTGATTCCAGTCTAGGGCACGTGCTTGGGTTGTGGGCTCAATTCCCAGTAGGGAGTAAGCAGGAGGCAGCCAATCAATGATTCTCCCTCATCATTGATGTTTGTATCTCTCTCTCCCTCTCTGAAACCAATATATATATTTATATATACCTGGGTTTCCCTATTTATTTTCTTCCATCAGTCCAGGTTCCCTCTTTTACCCCCCCACCCCCAATCTACCCTTTCTCATCACTCTCCACATGTCTCTGAATCTCCCCTCAGAGTTTTTATGACAGCAACTTATATAAGGTGCTGGGACAAGTTGATCGGACTGGTTCATATTGGGTTGACTTCAGGTTGAAGAACAGGGACGGGACTGACGCTAGAAGAGTCTCTGAGTAAGTTTGTTACGATTTTGGGGATTTTCAAACTTTATAATCCCTTCAAAAAGACATAGTAATGAGATCTCCCTTTAGGTCTGCTCCCAAATCTTTCACAAATCAGTATTGAAATTGCCTGCCTGTCCATTTCCTCTATTACAAACTCTTTAGGGCATTCTGTTCTTTATTCTACCCCCAGAGAGCAGTCCCTGGCACATGCTTTATTTTTATTAATTATTAGGCTGGGACCCATGTCATTTTTCTCTCAGAAGCTAGGGCTTCACAGCTGATAAAGAGCCTTGGCTACCCAAATGGAGGTTTACTTTCTCAGTCAGGTCCACTTGGGGCACTAGAGTTGCTCCAGGGGAGTAAAGGGGCAGTGAGGTAACTTTTGAGGATCAACTCCAGGGACCTGAAAGAGGATGGTCACCTGTTCCCTAACTGGAATTTCCATCTTTAAGATCTTGGGTGATCTTTCTCTCTCCTGGTCTTAAAGGCTCTTTGGGTTGGAGTCCAGACATCTGTCCCTGACCCACACCCAAATGTGGCCCTAGGTTGGTAGGGTGCATTGGGACTTGGGCTAAGTTTTATGCAGGGCAAGGGGAAAGGAGAGAGGGAAAGGGTGGAGGCCATATCCCAGTACTATTTTATCATTCTTTAGGTATGTTCAAAACAAAAAATGTGTCTTTGTGCAAAACAAGTGGTCAAGATACTCATACCAGACGGACTGTGATACTTCTCTTCCCTGCATCTGTGAGATGGCATCTATTAGGCATCCAGATTACCACTGAGCTGAGTAAGTGTGAGGGTTGGGAGCCTGGGAGGACAGGGGCTCAGAGCAGGGGTCCAGCTGCTGGGAGGGGGAGGGGCACGACATGTTCCTGGGAGTGAGTCACGTCCACAGCCTCCAGGAGCTTGATATACTTGTGTAAGGGGGTGTTGCACAGGGAGAGGGGCAGGGAAGGCCTGGAACTGAAAGGAGGCTGGTGATGTGACTGTTGGGGAGCAGGATGAGGGTTCTTAGTGACAGTCAATAGTAGAGCTCATTGATATTTTTTTACTCTTCCAGATCCTCACGCCAACAAGAGCCTGTGCCCTTCATCCCTAACCTGCAGCCACAGGTCCTATGATTATCTCTCTCAAGCATTTCCTCAACCTGCCTGGATAGTGCCCGGCCAAGGGCCGATCTATGCCCAGCACTTCTAGGCAGCCTACTGCCTTCTTGAAATCCTATCCCAGAAACTGGACTATTCCTGGGAAAATGGTACAGAAGAGATTTTGGCCTCCAAGAACCTCCCACAGTGGAAAGGGGGCTGAGGGGAGGAGGGCGCACGGGCTGAGCGGATAGGGGCAGCCCGGAGCCAGCCAGGCAGTTTTATTGAAATATTTTTAAATAATTTGCACGTGTTAGTCTCGTGTCAGCAATGCTGTGTGATCCCCCTGGGACAGCAAGCCCAGGGTTGGAGAGGAAATGTTCTGTCCCTTGAGTCCATGCTGAGGTTCTTCTGTACGAAGCAGCTGGTCAGCCCATCTGGGGCTGGCACTGTCGAGCATGTGCAGTCCTCACAGGGCATCCTGAAGGCCAAAGCTGGAGGCCCCACTGCTAAGAGCGTGCCCCAGGCAGCTGAAGGCTGGGTGTGGGTGGCTTGGCACGGTGCCCTCGATGGCAGAGGAGACTGCCCGCCTCACAGTTCAGGTTGCGGTAGCGAGCAACAGCTGGTGTGGGGCGGGGGCACATGGACAAGAAGCCAAAGCTGAAGGGGCCCAGGCAGCAACCAGGGCAGGGTAGTCCCTCGTCGGACTCCCGAGGAGCTGAAGGGGGTGGCGAGGGTTCTGTCCGCTCTAGGGCTGCTGCCCGGGGCAGGCTATGCTGGGCCCGGTTCCAGGGCTCCCCGGCCCAGCCCTGTGGGGAGTTCACCACCACAGCTGGGGGGTTGTTGTTAAGGGGAGGTCCTGATCTCGGAGACCAGGGCTGGGAGGTTGATGAACAAGTGCTGATGAAGTTGTCTGTGGCCACAGCCAGGGGCAGCTGGGGAGCTGGGGGTTCTGGCTCAGGGCTACTGCCCTCACACTCCATTCTCTCTTCAGCCAAGGGACCCACAGAGGGAGGGCCAGGACCTGGCAGTACTGTTTCCATGCGCCGGGGGAGTTCAGGGGATGATGGTAATGAGCGGCAGCGTCGGGCAGGTGTTCCAGGCTGGAGCAGGGTCTCTGGAGTCGTCACCAAGGGCAGCCGGGTGGAGGACAGTGGTGATGGTGGTACAAGGGGCAAGGGGGCAACTGGCTTGCTGGGTGTGTCCAGGAGCTTGATCTTGCCACCCCTGAGGTCTTCCCGCAGTGAGAAAGGGTTGACTCGAGTCAGATTGTCCCCCCAGTTGGGGGGTGATTCTAGTGATGGGGGCAGGAAGAGGTCTGATCGGCTTCGGGAGAGCCGAGGGTCTGGCCTGGGAAGCGTGGCAGAGGGACCCCCTCTTGGAACAGACCCTGTCAACAGAGAAGTCTGTGATCACTCTTCTCAGTATTGATAGCTTCTATAGCAGGGGTGGGGAACATCTGGCTGTGGGGCATATAAGGCCCACAGATCATTTGGTCTGGCCCTGCCAAGCATTAGGGGTGAGTTAATTAAATGTTTGACCAAATATAGCAGGCTAATTTTTAAGTTGATAATTTTGCATGGCTGGCGAATGATGTTATAAATATCCAAATGGCCCGTGGCAGAATAATGGTTCCCCGCCCTTGTTCTATGTCTCATTATTCACCAGGAGGCTGGTGGGACTAGAACTTAGAAAAGGGAGTCTGACGGGGTGCGTTGGAAAGGAGACGTCACCTCCAGCTGCTTTTTACTTTTTTTCTTCCTTAAAGCTCTAGAATTAGAAAACTATCTTCTTTGACATGTCCTTTCATCCCCACCCTTATCCTCAGCCTTCTCAACTAATAAATGCACTTAGTCTCCCCCAGATAATTCCCTGAGTTCTAAGGAGGAGAGAGGCAAAAGGACTCCAGTTGGGTCAAGGTCATGCTCACTTACCCTGATTGTGCATCAGGGGAGCCCTGGTGAGGGGGGCTGGCTCAGGCAGTTGCTCCAGGATCCATTCCAGGTGCTGGGTGATTTCGGTGAAGGGAGCACGAGCACTAGGTTCCATCTGATGGGTAGAGACAGGGGAGGCTTCACTCAGTGCTCCAAAAGCGGGTCCCTGAATTCTCCATCCATCACCTGGGACAGGACAGCCTTGTCAGCTGATGGATGGGGCGGAAGGTAGGGAGGGTGAGGCTCTTACACTGCAGCAATGGATGGCCAGGAGCAGGAAAGGTAGTGGGCAGTCATCCCCTACCAGGGTCCGGAAAGCAGGCACATCCAGGCCAAAGTCCTGTGGGGACAGAAAGGAAGGGCCTCCAGGTCAACTTTCCTTGGGTTCTCCTTCTGCCCCCAATCAGGACTTCAAGTTCCAGGGAACCCTTCTTGGTTGTAAGTTTCCCAGTCTGGAGGTCCTCCTTTTCAAACCTGGAGACATCATTCACCTCAGTACGGGGTAGGTAATCGGGGTCTGCAGGTACTCGTGCGATGAGCTCACAGAGGACAATCCCAAAGGCAAAGACATCGGCCTGGGGGTGGGAGATAATGTTAAGGGAGGAGTTGCCAGTTTTCATGTCAGAATTCACCGGGGTATCTTGACAGTTTCCATGTGTTTGAGCGGTGCCTGTGAGGGGCAAGGGGGTGTCTTGGGGGCCTCCTGAATATCTGGTAGGGTTGTTGAGGAACTAGGAATAGGAGCTTATAGGAGTATCTCAAGGGTCTCTGGAAGACCTTGGGGATCTGAAGGGTTGATATCTTACCTTTTCATCATATAGCTCACCCCTCAACACCTCTGGAGCCATCCAGTACGGGGAGCCCACTACAGCCAAAGGCTCCTTCCTTTCCCCTTCCCTGCGGGGCAGGGGCAGAGTGGTCAGAAACACCCCACTCAGACATCTCCCCAAACAAAAAGAGATGAGGCCAGCCCCCTCTCCCCCCCACCCCCGGGGAAACGTCCCAGTGGGGCTTCATTTAGATAGCGGCCTTCTGGGAGATTTGGGGGAACAGGGGCGTGAGCTCACCTATACACAGGAATCTTTTCAGCCAGCCCGAAGTCACCCACAACAGCTGTGAAACTTCGGCCTTCCCGACGGATCAGACAATTCTGACATACACATATAGTATTCCACACACCTATCACTTTCTGCTCTTCATTCTCCCAATCTATAACCCAAACCTCTGTCACTCCAGAATAACCCCAACCCTCTCCCAGTTCTCCAGTGCACTTCAATCTTGCAACATTGTCTATCACTCCAAACACAGCATGGTACTTAGCCCCTCAGAGCAACGCCCTCACCCAATCCCCCAATGTTCTGCTACTCTAACATCCTAACATACTTATCCACATTCTAAAACCCATAGGCTAGCTGTAACCCAGGAGTCTCAAAACCCCCTTCATTGCCTCTACCTGTCTGGCCAGCCTACCTTGGATGTGAGGTCTCGGTGGAATACACCTTTGGCATGCAGGTACTGCAGGCCCTGAGCAATATCCAGAGCCAGGCTGAGCCTGACAGGCCAGGAGAGGGGTTCAGGAGAGCTGAGCAGCTGTTCCAAGGTTCCCCCATTCATATACTGGGCAAAGTGGGAGGAGAAGGGGCATGAATGTCAAGGTTTCAGTCTCTGGTCTCCCATTTAGAAGCCAGGGGACCCTGGGGAGGATCACAAAGGTCAGAAGGACCTGTGTGCTCCGGGGTTCCAAATTCATATTCTAGAGCTGTCTTATCCAACACATGTGCAACTACTTAAAATTAAGGCAGTAAGTTGAAATAAAACGAAAGGTTCAGTTTCTCAGACTAGCCACATTTCCGGGCTCACAGTTTTGCACAGAACAGAGACACGACCTTTTCATCCCCGCAGAAAGTTCTATTGGACAGCACTACTGGAGGAGAGGATGAGAACAGCTGGGGCCTTCTGTGGTTTGCCCAAGGGGGGAGTTTAGGGAAGACTCCCCGGGAGCAGGTCCTGCCTCCCGCCTCTCTCTGTTCCTCAGCAGAAGCGCCAGGCCACGGGTCCCTCTCCCCTTGGTGGCGTGGGGTCCCTTCTCACCTCGGTGAGAGCGTGCAGCTGGCCCTGGTGCACACAGACCCCCATGAACCTGTTCGAGGGGAGGGAAGGGTGTAAGAGGCTCGGCCTCTCCGCAGTCTCCCATTTTTCCCGGCGGGATCTTTCCCCTTCTCCCGGCAAGCCTCCTGGCAAGCCTCCCGGCAGGCAAGCGGCGGGGGCTGCTCACCTTAGGATGTTGGGGTGCTGGAGCTGGTTCATCAGCTGCACCTCCCGCAGCGTGTTTCCCCGGTTACTGGGGAGCCTGTTCATTTTCAGCACCATGACTTGCCCCGACTGCCGGTGCCGCACCTGGCGGGGGGGTGGGGGTGGGATGGGGGGTCAGGGGCCGGCGAGTCTCGCGCAGGGGGCGCCGGCCGCCCCAGCTCCTCGGGGGGACCCCCCCCCCCAGCTCCAGCCTCCCGTCCAAGGCGCGGTCCCGCCCCTCTGCCCTCGCGGCGGGTCCTACCTTGTAGACCTCCGAGAAGAAGCCGGCGCCGATCTTCTCGGCGCAGTGGAAGTCGTCCACGCGCGCGAGGCTGGACACGGCGCTGCGGAGGGCGCGGTAGGAGGAGGGGCGGCCCCGGCCCGGGCCTCCCCCCGCGCCCGCCGGCCCCTCCCCCGGCGCCTCTCCCGGCCCGGGCCCTGGGCCCCGCCGCGGGGGCCGCTCCCCGGCCATGGCCGGGCCCCCAGCCGGCGCCTGCCTCACATGGCCGGCTCCCTGGGCCCGGGACCAGCCGCGCTGGCCATGGCAGTGGGCCCGGCCGGGTCCGGGACGCCGGCGCTCCCGCTGCCGCCGCGGAGGAGGGAAGATCCA